>JAOWCC010001679.1:13325819-14013040 GCA_030867875.1 Actinernus sp. WN-2022 | reverse complement strand
AGTTGAAATTAGAGAGATTTGTATGAGAAAAACGACTGAGGCCTTTCTAGCCTCGCTTTCATGTTTTTCTGCATTAGAAATGCTCGTAGCTCAACAGCAATTCTCCACATTGCTCTAAAACTCAAAACTATTACTAGTTTTAATGTGATCTTTCATGTGGTAGCATTGGTTTCCCTCTACAGATTTATCTTCCAAATTATGCAAATTAGGAGGCGGCCATTATGAAAGTCGTGTATTGCTGGAAAAGGGTTATAACCTGGAGTTCGGACATAACGAACCTATTTTTACAATCTCTTGCACTTTGTTATACCGGGGTCTCCTGTAGAAAATAGTTTGTATTCGTTTCATCGTAGAGAGATTAGAATAAAACTTGTTTTCTCAGCTTTTGAACGTAAAATTTGGAGTTTCAGTCACGTATTTTTACAGAAGAACGTTCAAAATAATAGTCCTAATTACAAAATACAAAAACTGCACGTAAAAATTCACGCAGTCGCTATATATTTTCACAGTTCTCTGTAAAACACAACGGTGAAAACCCCATATTAGAACGCGAACGTAAGAAAGTTAAACACTCCGGTATTGGTTCGGCGTGAACTGAACTCTATGAACTCTATTTTTCGAGAATCTGCATGTGAAAGGCAATAGCAGGCGAATAAAGGAAACGATAAACATCTAATTTGACGAGAAAAAGTTGTTTACGTCCCGTCGTCAAGTCGTCGCCGCCCTTGGTACATAAGGTCCCTTATATATTGTCAAAGGCGACTTTGAAAACGTTACTCCCATCACTCAGTTTATTTCAAAAATTTCAATCATAATTTAATATGTATTTACAAGATATTGATTTCGAATCAACATAGAAATCTGACAAAGTATAAACTTGTACAAAACGCAATATCAAAATAACTTAGAAAATTTAGAACAGTTAGCATCACTGAAAGATTTAAATATAATCTACCTTATACACCTTATATACTCACGCGGCGCTGGCCTTAATGTTTAATCCCAGGTTCCGGTTGTTCGAAGCAAGCCGCTGAGGGGAAGCGCTTTCCCGGGCCAGTAAGTGGGAGTGGGCCGCCCGAGTCTCAAAACCCTGACCCTGACGAAATAGACACAACGGGATCTTTTACGTCTCTCTCATATAGATTAGAAGACGAAGGAGAAAAGGCCAACAACGGCTACATATCTCAGTTGGCCCAAGGGCACAAGACCGAATACCATTGAGCCTATTTATACTACTTTTCAATGTCTTTTGTTCTTGCATTGTTTCATTGTACAAATGCAGGAGCCCATTACCAGGAGCGTCCATCTCCCATACTGGGTCTGTGAGACAGCACATTCCCAGATCAGGTTATTTTTAGAACAGCCGAGGTACTGAATAAATCCCATACCCCCGAGCAGTAGGTTGATAAAATGCTTATTTTGTCACAATGCCGAGGTTTTCTCATTGTACGTTGTAACAATATCTCTTCATAAATCATTAGGAAGCATTGTTTGCCTAGTACATTGTTGCATGAAATTACTGTTCACAAGGCTTCTCATTGTTTTTCGTGGCTAAAAATAGCCTGATCTGGGAACACGCTGTCTCACGAATGCATAACAGATAGACGCTCCTGGGTATTAACTTTTTTTTTTGCTGCACAGATAAATTGTTTACACTCTTTAACAACATTATCGAAATTACGACTAGATGCATGTTCAGGTATAACTATTAAACATAAACTGATGTATTTGTTTTACCTGTTCATTAATGGCCTAATGATTCCCCATTTCCCCATAATCAATTCAAATTATTAAACTAACTTATTTTCGACTGAAAATGAGACCGCATGATAATACTAAAAATACATGTAAGATTTAGCAAAATATACTTCATTTTCAGAGATGAAGTAAAATACAATGGTTATAATTTAACATCCTTCCCGCACAAGGACGATATGATATTTTTAGGATTTAGGATATATTCATAAAACGTGGAAATAGAAAAAGTGAACAGGCCCCAATAAAAATCATAGGAAACAACTGTTTTAAATCACTATCAACCAACTGAAAACCTAGAGAAGCAGAAACATGTTATTATTCTGTTGTTCCAGTTGATCATTTTCGTGGAAAGGCGGGAAAAACAGATTGGAGCCAAAGCGCGTCCGCGCCGGAAAAAAATGCCGCGAAAATGTAACGTGAGTCTTGATTGGTTGCTTTATCGTGATGCCCAGATTCAAGCAGCCAATCATATGAGTGATCTTGGTCACCAGCGCCAGTGGAGAAGCAAGGTGATCATTGCTGACATCCAGACTATTGCTTCACATTGAACTTTTCCAGTCCCAGAATATCTTCGTTGGTCATTGGTTTCTGTCAAAAAAAATTGGAATAAAAAACGAAATATTGTTAAGGGCGCGTTCGATTGACCGTATTCCAGAATAAGAATTTGCTTACAGAGGGGTGACGTTATTTATGGAATTCGTTGGATGTAGATTTTAAACAGGAAACATTTCTCAAATTTAAAAGGCAGCTGAGGTCTACTTTGTTAAAGTTGAAAAACCCGTCAGGGAACTTCTATTAAACATGTATGTATATACAGAATGGTCACGGTCATTACTCTTTTATCTTCAATACGCTACACGCACAATTCCTATACCCAACTCTGAGACGATACAAACTCGCGCGATCGAACTATTAGTGTTTGTACATGTGTCCCCTTACCAGACCGAGATAAGTCTTTCCTTTTTGGGTGTCTCTCTGGACGCGCATACTCCCTTTTCCCAGCACCGCTGGCCAGTTTTATATAATACCGCACGCGGTAGTGACAGCGGAATGGCACCCACACGAGAGGGACTCGGGATATTTCATCCGTTCCTTCCCTAGACACATTTTTCTCAGAGTTTCCAAGAACATTGGAGTAAACCAATAAGCGATTGTGAGACTTGTACTTTGTTCCGCAACCCTCCAAAGGAACTCGAAACGTAGCTTCTGTTTTATTGTAGTGTTTGGGTCCACAGCTAGGGTCGAGGAGGTGTAGGGAGCCTGGGTTGAGCCATTGAAGGTAGCGAAGGTCTATGAACACATTCATGTGTGATGAGTGACAGGTTAATCGGATGGCCTGTATTTTTTCTTCTGACATTGTCAATGGAATCAAGACTGTGGGGAGAAAATATTAATTAGAAATACCAAGAAATGAGCTATTTCATAACCCTTCAGGTATCTATCTCGTTCCCAGTCGCTTTTTTTAGATTGCGCTGACAGGTGGTTTATATCGCCCCTTCCTTTGCGACCACGCACCTAACATTCCCCGAATTTCATCTGGATACGAGGCAGTTCATCATAAGTACTGGTATGATGAACTAAAAGTCGATTGAGGTATGCTAACCGCCGTGGGGAGCGAGTAGCAGCTGACGTTTCGAGCGCTAGCCCTTCGTCAGAGCAAGAGGGAATTGTGGGTGGGGAAACGGTTTTTATAGTGTTGAGTGCATGATTACCGCTGAGGAAACATGTACTCGGATCAACTGGGATCAAAGGAAATTGCGGCAACAATAGAAATGCTAATAAGCAATACAATAAAGAGTGTCTATTAATAAACTAATGAAACATGCTGATCTATTAAAGTATGAGTGAATACGCCAATTATGAAATTAAATGAACGAAAAGCGTCATTAATGCCGTTAGGTGCCAAAGTGCCTAATTTGAAAATAAGTTCTGTTCTTTACGTTTACGTTTATTTTTAACCAACCAATCGCAATATGCGAAAATATTACACGTGCAAAATAAGCACGAGAAAATTAGTGATCCTAATCCTTTTGTTTACCCAAATCGTTTCGCTTGTTTTTGTATTATTCACGTTAGCATGGGCTTTTATCGCACGGCGGCCATGTTGAGTCCCAGGAGAATAAAAACCTTTCTTTTCGTCCGGTAAACTCGTTCTGAAACCCACCAGTGTTAGGCTACCGGGATCAAAACCATTGTTTTGTCCAAGATGGCCGAACTGCGATAACAGCCCATTCAAGAGATCAGTCTTGGCTTGAAACGAGTTGTCCGTATTTTCAAACCTTCGCTTCATCATCGACAACATTGTCAGGTAAATAATGACTATCCTCGAAACAGAAATGTCTAGTGTGGGGTCGGGATATGAATTTGTCAGTACTAGTTTGTAGTCGGGATATGAATTTGTCAGTACTAGTGTGGGGTCGGGATATGAATTTGTCAGTGCTAGTTAACGTTTGTAGTCGGGATATGAATTTGTCAGTACTAGTGTGGGAACGGGATATGAATTTGTCAGTACTAGTGTGGGGTCGGGACATGAATTTTCGGGTCAACAATTGCACTACACCCCACCGATTACCTTGAATTTTTTTAATGGCATTCAAAACGGCTGCTATGAGAAAGTTTAGCTGAGTTTGTTTGGGCTTCGCTTCCCGAGTAGCTGTGATGTTACCATTTTATATGCATACAAAGGTAAGATAATTATCGTACTGTGTGCTACATAAATTTGAGCTCGATTCGACGCGAATTTGTCATTTTGTGGAGTTTGTTCACTTTCCATTCATTATGAAGGGGAGAATTTTTTTTAGGAAAAGTTCAAAACTGACATAAATAATGACCAGACACAGTTTAAAGACGATATTCAAAGACTTCAAAATTTAATTTTGCAATTTCATATATTACACCAAGAGACCAACACCTAGATTACACTCATAACACAGAAACTACGCTTGGACTCCCTGTGGCCAAATCATGTGTGTCTTCACTGCCTTGTAACCCACCGAAGGCCGAAGACAAACACATCCACTTTAAGTCCACTGTTCCTTGAATGTCTTATCCTTTGGCTTAAATTTGCGGTAAAAAATTGCCTTTTCGGAAATGTTGTTTTAGTTCTCTTTCAATTTCAGCTTCAAAATAAACCGCCAAGGTCCAGTTGGAAATGTGTCACTCCGCCATTTTGATTTTCAATTTTGTTTTACATGCAACCTCGTCCCCGGGACCTCGTCTCCAGTGTCTTCTCAGTAAGAAGACGATCGCGTGATCTATTTTGTCACGTGATTTGGCGATCTAAGATGACGGCCAAGCTAATAAATATGACGAGCTCCTAAGGAGAGGAATCGCTCACTTAATTAATTCATTAAATGACAATATAAACTAACTAAAATCCTGCCCTGAAAAATAAAAAAAAACCTAACCGGTCAGTAAACAAAATCTTACCCACCTAGAGCTAAGGTTCTCAATCAAAACTTCTCAAGAAAATGGTGATGTAAAAAAATTGAGAAATTTTCTGGAACTCCGAACCCCGCTCTCGCCTAATCGTAAGGCAAACGTCGCAACCACTACACTAAACAACCATCGTCGCTCAATTGCTGTCAAATTTGTACAGTTTAAAACCACTGCTAATTTATGTTAGTTTATATGATCATTTCATGAATTAATTAAGTGAGCGATTCCTCTCCTTAGGAACTCTACTAAATACAGTAAACACCCACGTGTAAGAACCTAGATTTTTTCAAGTCTGGCAAAATAGGTTCTTATATTTTGGGGTAGTTACTGACAATTTAGGCAAAATAGGTTCTTAATAGGGTCTTAAAATTTCTTTAAGGGAAATGCTATCGTCATATGACTAGAACATCAAGGAAGCATGGGTGTTGAATACAGTGGGGGAACTGTATATCTAAACCACTTTGTAATAGAGAGATTATACTGTATGTATGTAATTTCTGTAATGATATTTTTATGGAAGGGCCAAATGTATAGCAAATTTATATTTTATAGTTCCACATTTTGGCTACAGCACTGTTTCATTATTCAGAGTGACTCTTCATATAAGAACCTTGTGGCTTTGGTTGGCTAAACAGGTTCTTATATTTTGGGGTATTAAAATCCAAAATTTCTGCCTACAGGTTCTTAAAATCACTAGGTTCTTACACGTGGGTGTTTACTGCATGGGAATATTTCATGACGTCTACAAACCATAGTTACGTATCCCAATCCGGAGTGAGCGAGATGCGATTAATAGTAACGATGCAGTGAAAACAGGTCTACTAAACGGCTCGAAATGGAGTTTTCTTGGATAAAGAAACAGTGGATGTATCTAAGCTAGAAGAGAATCCTAAAAAGCCGTTAATTTTCCGTTAGCGTTGAAACGAAGCACTCGATAGCACATGATTTAATGGCTTCTCCTGGCTTTTGCATTCCCACTGATGAAACTTACCAGTGAGAAAACTACCCAGTGATAAACTTCATCTATTCAAAGTTATTTAAAATCATTTTATTGATAAAATTTGAGCAATCGAATCTACCGTATTTTCTCGAATAAGCGCCCGGGCGCTTATTTCAAATTTTGGCTAAAAGGGGGTGCGCTTATTCGAGGGGGGGCGCTTATTTCAAAGTAATAGGACTAAGACTCAAAGAACAAATATTGCGTGTACATGAACTCTACAAGCACATGGATATTGAAATTATAATGTCTGACTTGGAAGAAAAGAAACTGGTTTACTACTTTGATAATCGCGTAGCTTAGGTTAAACATTGCTTGTAAAAAGTAAAAAGAACGAGACAAACACTGATGTTGGTCGGCATGAATTTGTCGTGTAACCTGCTTGCAGGCTCGCTCTGGTTGATTTGGGGTTCCTGTGGTGGAAGAGAGGAGGAGGAAGGAGGAGAAAGAGAAAGGAGAGCCTGCAACAACGTCACATCCCATTGCAAGTTACACTTTTCACAAAGTATTTTAAAATCAAAGTTTTCGCCGAGATTCTGTTGTAAATGTACCCTAGCATTGAACCCTTTGTATTTCTACTGCATGTTTGATACTAAAAGCCTGAGAGAAAGAGAGAAAACAGCAGAAAAATGACTGCAGTTTGAGTGAAACGTTATCAATTTTAGCTCGCGCGCGCTGCTTACACCATGATACACGCCATTTTCGAACAAAGTGCGCGCACCCCGACGAGATTCAACCAATCAGATTGGATAACTATTCCCGTTGGTGGACGAACGAGAATTTCAAAAACACAGGGTCTTGTCGCAGGCTCTCCTTTCTCTTTCTCCCCCTTCCCCCTCCTCTCTCCCACCACAGGAACCCCAAGTCAACCATAGCTCAAAATCAACCAGAAACCTGAAAGCCTAAAGCCTGGTTTTCACTAGCGACGCAAGCACAAGCACAAGAGATATGCGTCAAGTGAAAACGAACCGTGCAATAAGCGCAAGGAAAAAAATAGGTGCTTGTGCTTGCGTCGCTAGTGAAAACCAGGCTTTAAGCGGGAGGTCGCGGGTTCAAACCCCGGCCGGACTAACACTCAGGGTCTTAAAATAACTGAGTAGAAGGTGCTGCCTTTACATAATACAGTAAACGGTTAGACCTTCACGTCTTCTCGGATAAGGACGTAAAACCGTAGGACTAGTGTCCCCAATTAGCTGCAAAGCTAAATATATAGTCACTTACTCACTTACTTACTTTCCCTTCTATGTGGCGCGGCGAGCCGTTAAATATTTGTATCGAGTTGATTATCTTTTTTGCAGTCAGTAAAATGCCCTCAGCGCTATTTTTAAGCTCACACGGATCCATTGTTTCTCCGCAAACTTCTATCAGTAGTCAAAGTAGATGCTATAGACTCCTGGCTTCGTTTATAGTACTAATCAACAGCAAAATCAGTGGGGGTCCTCGCAAGCATTGCTGGTCATTCCTGGTGGTCGGTTTGGCACTTAGCAGGGTTCGGAGTTATTTGCAATGAACCATGCAGCTATTTTGCATAGAGAACATCATAATTTCAAACCCACGCAAAACCGGCTAACAAATGTTGACTTCCTATATGTCATGTTTACCACTGAATGCATAGAAGTGGGCAAAAATTGATTATTTTTGGAGTCACCCATTCTAATATCCCTTCTTGTGCGTAAGACAACATTTATTAATTAAATAAATTGGCCAACTGATCCTCTAGACAGTAGATTGGAACTAAATAATACCAGATGATTCAACCGAAAAATACGACATGGTTTAAATTTAACGAAAACTGCCATTTTAGTTATTCCTAAACATTACTGAACCGAAAGTAAGTTCGTCGGTAAAATAATAAGTTCATGGACATTATGGTTTATATCTGATATAGTTTTGTTTTGGAAGATTAAGTTCCAACACCTGATTATCAACCTTTATGCACTTCCTATGAATCACGGCCTAACTCCAGTCCAATGAATTATACAACCGTCAACAGAGCGAGAGCTTCGCTACCATGGCTATGTTGTACACCTATATTTTGAATCACTCTTTATTCAATTTATTTAACATTTGATAATTTTCTTTCTGCCGGATCACATTTCTGATTTCTCGGCGATATATTTTGGGGTGAAAAAGACTTGAAATGAATTCGAGGATTGTGTTGTTGGAGATTGACAAGTGATAGACATAATAAACTTAATTAATCTTCACCGAGGGTCTAAGAAAGAGAATAATCCACTATTTAGCTTCACCACTAAAGTCAAATGCTTCACAAACGCCGATACGCTATAAATTCTAGAATGTATATTTTACCGAAAGTGCTTATTCTATGAATAATTATAATTTTCGAAATAGTGAACAGCTTTTCGATAAAATATTTTTTGGCCATAGAAAAAAGATACTGTATCAAACGGCTCAACCTAAAAATAAACAACGCGCTATCGATTTAAACAAAATATATCTTTTGGGGGGTCTCATGCACTGCAGGCATGAGAGAACTAAACGATCGTGATTTTATCCCTGGATATCATTTAAGAGTGGCCTGAATTTCGAACCAATGACTGTTAATGCGAGATTCCCCGCAGTTTCTAGGTTTTCGAGCAAAGTCGAGTCACGAATGAAGAAAAACATCGTTACCTCCGCCTTGCACTTGCTTAGGCTATCGCAAACAAAATTGCCGATTTTTTTTTGTCAAACATAAAGCCATCGTCACGAATAAAGAGCTCGTATGTTAAAATATCCCCTCGATATTCAACAACCATGATAATGACTTTTAATATATTCACAAGTGTAATATTCGTATGCAATTTTAAGAGATATTAAATAACAAGAGAAAATGAGGAGGGATTTTTTGGCGATTCGATCAAAGTTATTTCTTTCCTCAAAGCAAGAAATACTCACCGATGCCTTGTAGTAAACACAGAAGTACCTGGCTCTTCCCAGATGTCATTCTAGCAGTATTCTGTTTCACCTCAGTTGGGTACTAGTTTGACTCGACGAAACATAAAAGGAGTAATTATACTGCATTCGCTTTGAACCATCATTCGTCCTATTAGCTATTGGTTTGACTTGCACTTCGAATACGTTTAATTTCTAGCAGTCTAGCGGCATGCTCAGCACATCAGGTACGATAGACGAATGGAAGCCAGTGCTTTTCGGCGTTAATTAACAAAGCGTATTTCCTACGTTGTGATGTTGTATGACTGATGAAAACATACCAGAGGTTTTAAATAAAATATCAAGGCACTAGTATTTCGGTTAGAGCCCCCTACAAACAATTTACATTTAAATTTCATAGTACTTGCTGGTGACTCTTTGTGATTGGCTAAAAAATCTGAAACTGACAAACAGGTGAAAGAGTTTAAATACATAGATATAGAACAATGTCATGTTAGTGTCGAAAAAAATGAAGAGCGAAGAAGAACTGAAGTCTGTTGTGAATTTTCCGTGTCGAAAATCGTATGTTTAAGCCAGAATTTCCTGGTGGAAATTTAGTACGGATTTCCTAGAGCGGTTTCAGAGAGTTTTTATTTGGTAAAAATCCGTGCAGAAATCCATTTTCCCTACTTTTAATCGTTTTTCCCTAAGGGCCATTTTGAACTTCCTCCGCACCGAAGGTCAAACATTTGTAACAGACAGAAACAAAGAAGTTCAGTGATTGGTTGATTTTGACAGATGACATGTCAGACGACACTGAAAATAAATTTACAATTTGGGGGCGTAAAGGCTTCGCTGCAAGCGCTCCGCGATCCGGCGCTCGTTTCCCTTCTCCCATATTCCTCCTCCCCTCCCCCCTGCGCTGGCAAGAGTATCTGTCGTTCGACTTCCTTATAAGGATGTACATGAAGAGGATCACTGAAGTACACGAGGGAGGTCACTGATGTACGCACAGGAGACTTGCAGTTTGCGGGTAGTGTTATGTATTAAAACTAGAAGTAATCATAGATTATTAAAGTGCGTTCGACATGTTTTTTGTAAGAGAACGGACTGGGCTTCCTGTGGTAACACAAAATACTGAAAGATTGCTGCAATGATGTGAGTGTACATGTAAATAATCCTGATCAAAAATGTACAAGGGGATGCATATGGGTATAAAACTTTAAATATTTGTATTGTGTAACATTAAATCATTGGATGCATATGTGGTGCTTATACATGTGGTTTATATGGTTATCATTCGTTTGAGCATTTGTAGCACATTCACGAACAGCAGTGTTTTATCAAGTTTAAAAATTCGAGGGCGAAGTTTTAAACGGCTTCAAAAACGCTTTAAGTACAGTTTAAAACACGAACAGCAGTGTTTTATCAAGTTTAAAAATTCGAGGGCGAAGCCCGATAATTTTTAGACTTGATAAAACACGTGCTGTGAGTGTTTTAAACGGCTTCAAAAATGCTTTAAGAATGCAATGAAAGAAATACGCACATCTCAAGGGAATGGTTACTTAATGAACCTTTGTATTCACAACGCCATGCAAAATATTCGAGTAATCACCGCCTGCAATTACGAACATCTCAAGGGAATGACATGAAGAAATTATCATACTATGTTGTTTGAAGCGGCGTTTCGCAATGCAAGAAGAACCTGCACTTGAAGGATTTGGTGTCGTGGTTTACCTCGATAAAGTTCAAGAATTGGAAAGCGATGTGACTGCATGACATGACGGCACAACTGAATATGTAAGTTTCATGCACGTTTTTATTATTTTACGGCTTTGAATTTGGTTTAATAATTGGAACTAAACAGTGGCTCGGTAAACAAGTAATGGTAGTTGGATAACTTCAATAAAAAAATATTATCTGTGTATCTCGGTAGTCTGCTGATATTAGTAAATTTAGTGCAAAATTTATTATCTAGGTACCTTATGTTCCGTGTACTTTTTGCTATCTTTGGGTCTTTATCAGTGAATTCTTAATTAGAATGAAACTTTATATAAAATTTCATGTTCATTAGTATTCTTTATATATAACGTTCATCCTCTGATTAACAATTCAATGAAAAAGCTGAAACATCAATAGAAATTTCATTGTCTCAATCATTAACCCCATTTCCCCCTGAGACAGAATTCAAATCCCTCCGTGGGCCTTTTAGAATGATGAGATTTTATCAGGTATAAAGGAGCATGCACGTGACTGATTTGCTTCATTTGATTGGACAAAATGCTCATTAATTATTCATGAGTTTTTGAAATACAGTGTAAAGCAATAATTGGAGTTAGTGTAGACCACAATCAACCCTATAGCTAGCTACGGCTATTCAGATGTGTATAAACTGCATTACAGTTCCTAGTATTCACAATATTAATTACACTCCAGTGTAGAACATAAACTATATATGCATGTGTATAAAGTACAATCCAGTTCCTTCAGAGCATTGAAATTATTTTTCAAGTAAGAACATGGTGATTGGCTGCAGAATATTGAGAATATTGTTAGTTGCAGAATAATTTATGATCTTGGCAGCCGGGTCCGGGCTTTTATCAGCCTCTTATGGTTATTTCAGGTCCCGTTAGAAATTCAGTGTAGATTAATTGATTACTGAGGGAATTGAACACAGCAATGAACTCAGTACTTTGATCATGAATTTCCCTCACCTTGTACTGTGTCGATATTTAAGTTTCTTGGCATATCAAAGTGTCATTATAGATTAACTCTTTGCCTGAATGTAGTGTGAATTTAATTTGTATAACCAAGATGCACACATGAATGTGTCACTGATGTGTAGTGTCACACAAGATACGGGTGTTTAGAAAACTCAGGCCAGGTACTGTTTGTAGTTTTGGTATCTGTATGTACAGCGAAAAGCAGAATCCAATACAGCGAGCAAGCCAACAGAATTTTCGATCGCAGATTCACTCGGTGGATATAGTTCAGCACAAATTATGGCCAACTTGATTGTACTGCAGACCGCGCCAACAACACAGACCATGTTTGACCTCAGACCGCCTTTGTCTTATACTCCAGAGGTAGCACACACTTTCCGAATTTCCTCAGACTTCGATAAATCGTAGCAAATTATTCGCAGATTCACTCGGTTTTACTGGATAGTTCAACACAAATAAATAATTATGGCCAAGTTGACTGTTCAAGCATTTTACTTCTTCGGGCCTTTCTAAGCGTATCGCAACTCCTGACTGTTTTCCATGAAATCGGCGCTATACTGGATAGTAATACCGAAACTGATGTTCTTTATCTAGACTTTTCCAAGGCCTTTGATTCTATTAATCACGCTAAGTTATTATTTAAGTTAAAGTTATTTGGGATATCGGGCTCCCTGTGGGAATGGTTTAAGGACTACCTTAGTAATCACAGGCAGTGTGTAGTTGTCGACGGGTCTAAATCACAATTGGTGCCTGTTGTTTCTGGGGTCCCACAGGTAGTATTCTAGGGCCCTTCCTTTTCGTTCTATACGTAAATGACCTACCTGACGTCACTTCTGCTGGAACGGGATCAAATGTCGTGCGCTACTAGACACTGGAGCGGGCAGCTCGTATGCCTCGTCCTCTATTCTGGATCACTTGGGAGTTCACCCAAAGCGAAACGAGTTTAAACGCATAGAAATGATGCTGGGGTCAACTAGCAAGGTTATCGGGATCTAGGACATCACGATTAGCAGTTTAAATGGAAATTTCCTGTTAGAAACGGAAGTCACGAAAGTGGATCGTGAGACGTTATTATCTCTTGATAACCCCAAGGACAAAGAGGTGTTGAAGAAATACTCGCATTACCATGGACGACGAAGACGAGAAAAGTGATCTCCCAGTGCACCTTATACTCGGCACCAGTGAGTATGCGAAGATTAAAACAGAAACCAAACCAAAGATAGGACAACCGGGAGAGCCTGTGGCGGAGTTGACGAAATTCGGATGGTCAATATGTCTCCTGGGAAAGAAGTAGATTTGTCAAAAATGTTCTTAAAGGGAACCTCGGCTGAAAAACAATGTTTGCTCTCAAGTGTTTGTTATGGATGCCTAAGTCTGTTTCTGTGTTTGTCTCCAGTAAATGGTACACTAGATTCATTTATGCAACAATTTTCCTGTCGACAAAACTCATTTGAATTTCCTGCGCGCCGCCATCTTGAATTTTATGACGTCACAGTGTTGCCTTATTGTCAGAAAACAATATCTCTTTTGTTATGCGACAATAGGGCAACACTGTGACGTCATGATATCCAAGATGGCGGCGCGCAGGAAATTCAAATGAGTTTTGTCGACAGGAAAATTGTTGCATAAATGACATCTAGTGTACAATTTATTGGAGAAAAACACAGAAACAGACTTAGGCATCCATAACAAACACTTGAGAGCAAACCTTGTTTTTCAGCCGAGGTTCCCTTTAACACAAACAGCTGCAGCGGATTATGAGGAACTGTGTAGATTGGACATACTGGGACTGCAGGATTCAAGGATCGGGGATCAACGCAATGTCTACGACGAATTCAAGGAGCAATTATCAAGAAGCTGGGAGGGGTGGTATGAGACCGGGATACCCTGGAAGGGGAACCACCCTCCACTGCTTAACCACAAATCGGGTAGTCTTAAACGTTTGAATTGTATCGTTCGAAAATTAGAGAAACAGCAAATCCTCGAAAAATATGATAGCGTTATTAGGGATCAACTTGCAGAGGGGATAGTGGAGCCGGCGCGAGACTACGTGGAGGGGAAGGAGTTTTACATACCGCATAAGTCAGTGCTTAAAGAAACGGCAGAAAGTACTAAACTCCGCATCGTGTACGACGCTTCAGCGCGAGCACATGACAAGGCACCGTCGCGTAATGATTGTCTCCATGCAGGACCATCACTGAAAAAATCAGCTGTGGGCAGTACTGGTACGTGCACGGTTTCACCCAGTATTGATAACAGGAGACATGAAGCAAGCATTCCTCCAGGTGAGGATCAGAGAGGAAGACCGTCGGTGACGTCATGCGTTTTAACTGGATCGCTGATCTCGAGACGAAGCGTGTGGAAACCCTGCGGTTTACCAGGGCGCTGTTCGGACTAGCTTCCTCGCCGTTTCTGCTGGGGGGAGTTATCCAACAACATTTAGAGAACTGTCGCGCAGATAACCCCGAAATCGTGGCAGAGATAGAGAAGAGCCTTTGCGTCGATGACCTGATTAGCGGGGGGCCTACTGTGGAAGCTGCAAAGAGAATGAAGGAGACTACGATCGACATCTTTGGACAAGGCGGGTTTAAGCTTCACAAGTGGCATTCGAACGTAACTGAATTGGACCAGGACGGTGAGCAACACGGCGAGACACAAGAGACTTACGCTAAACAGCAGCTGGGCGTTCCCCAAAAGTCAAGGGGTGCGCTTCTTGGAGTCATGAGGGACAAAAAGGATGACACCATCGAGGTTAAGTTTCCCTCTCAACAAAGCGCACACCCCGCTAAGCGAGGCATCCTGGGCAAGGTGGCTAGGGTATACGACCCACTCGGCTTGGTCTCACCCACCATGCTCTGCGAAAAGTTGCTGTACCGTGAAGCTTGTGAATTGAAGACAGCGTGGGACGCACAACTTCCAAAATAACTCACAAGGAAGTTAGCAAGGTGGGAGGAAGGGCTGCCTCCTGGCATCACCGTGCCAAGGCCCCTAGCAGTATACGGAGGGAGCACATCAGCAACATTGACTTGCACTGCTTCGGTGACGCTAGTGGTAAGGGAGTGTCAGCGGCTCTGTATGCTGTAGTGACGCAACCATCAGGTTACAGCGTGGGACTGGTGACAGCGAAAGCAAGATTGGCTAAACAGGGCCTAAGTATCCCACGTCTGGAGCTCGTATCGGGACACATGGCAGTAAACCTGATCGTAAATCTGAGGGACACACTGAAAGGACTTCCAGTGGGGGAGCTGCACTGCTGGCTTGACAGCACAGTAGCTCTACACTGGATCCGAGGGGACGTACAGTACAAGCAGTTCGTCGGTAACCGAGTTGACAAGATCCAGCAGCACTCGGACGTGAAGTGGCGTCATGTTAACACTCGAGAGAACCCAGCTGATCTCGGAAGTCGCGGCGGACGGGTGGAGAACGAGCAGCTGTGGTGGAAAGGACCGAAGTTGCTGGCAGACCGCGGGAGCTGGCCATGTGACATCGTAATAAGCCCCACACCCGAGACAAAGGCAGAGGTAAAGGTACCGCGGGAGCTGTTTGCTGGGGCGCGTGCTGTAACAGACGGATTTAACGCTCTACTAGATAAACTCAGTTTGTGGAAAACCCTCTGTGCATGGATCTCGCGATTCGTGCGCATCTCTCGTAAGGACAAGAAGGAAAGAACTCAGGGGCCCCTCACCACTGAAGAGATTGAGCAGCAGAAGTATTTCTGGGTCAGCCGTGCCCAGGTTAGTGTAAATGGGACAGAGAAATTCGAGAGGGACAGACTGCTGCTGAATCTACAAGAGAGACACGATGGGCTGTTGGAGTCCCGTGGGAGGATTCAAGGAGTTTATCCTGTTTATCTGCCTGACACTCACCGGTACACCGAGAAAGCTGGTGATGGAGTCGCATCTGGCCACACTTCACGGGGGAGTGGGCCTGACGATGGCTAAAGTACGTGAGCGTTATTGGGTGCCGAGACTAAGGCGATTGGCAAAGAGAGGGATCAAGACTTGTCACGGGTGCAAGCGTTTCCAGGCGACCGCGCTGGAAAGCCCACCTCCGGGGCTCCTACCCCGAGACAGGACAGAGGGCCAAGCGGCGTTCCAAGTGGCCGGGGTCGACTTTGCCGGACCCCTGAAGTATCGCAAAGCAAAGAACAAGGAGGGTAAGGCGTATATCGCGCTCTACGCCTGCAGCCTAACTCGCGGTATTTACCTTGAACTGCTACCGAATATGGAAACCACAGAATTCATGGGGAGTCTGAAAAGATTTATCGCACGCCGCGGACGACCGGAGAAACTGTATTCTGATAACGGACCTTCGTTGGCACTGCAAAGTTACTTAAAAGGATCATGACTGACGAGAAGCTCAATGACTACTTAGCCCACCAGACTATCAAGTGGCAGTTCAACCTGAGTAGGGCGCCTTGGTGCGGAGGTCAGTTTGAAAGAATTGTTGGCCTGGTAAAGAGAGCACCGACTCAAACATGCAACGAAGCCTTGCGGAATAACGGCAGGCGATGTAGTACTGATTAAGGCAGATGAGAGGAACCGCGGAAAGTGGAAAATCGGTATCGTGGATAAGCTCATTCTTGGTCGAGACGGAGTAGTGACAGCAGTGAAGCTGCGAACCGGAAACTCGTACCTCGAACGAGCGGTGCAACAATTGTATCCCCTGGAGCTGTCATGTGACTACGAAGTTAGGATACCGCAAGGGGATTTGAACGTCAACGCGCCAGAGTTCACTCCGCAACGACCCAGACGACGCGCTGCTCAAGTAGCTAGAGACGGCATTGTTGCCGATACGCATGATGAGGATGATTAGATGACACATTGACTTTTAGCATATTTCGATTTGTTTCGTTGTGACTCGTACGTTGTCACATGTATGGCATTGATCAGACATTTGTACTCTCCGAGACAAATGGGGGGAGGGTGTCAAGGATAATAGAAGGTCTGTTTATGTAATCAGCGTAAACCCTTTATCAGTATTATGCAATAATTAATCAGTAAGATGACACATGTAACATTGTTAGAATACCTAAAAATACCGCATAGCACAGAGAGAGAGGAGTTTTAGTGTAATATAAGGGATTTTTAGGGACTGTGATCAACTCTTGTACAAGTGAGTTTAATTCTGCGGAATCAAAGGAGAAATAAAGTGACTAGTGTTGTGCAAATCGTATTTCGGACAGTCGACGGGAAATTGAACAAACTTTAAACTGTGAGTTTACCAAATGTTTTCGTAATTTACCAAAAAAGTTCTCAAGGTTTGAAAACAAGTGTGTGAACAGTGACGGCCGCCGGCTCGCTTTGAATTTGTTTTGGAATATGTTGTTGTTGCAAGACTTTTGACGCATGCGCAGACGTTTGACCGCTGTGTGGGGGGAAGGGCACACAGCGGTCAAACGTCTGCGCGTGCGTATTACGGTCAGTCTGGTGGGCGGCCGCGCAAATTTTACCTTAAAGCATATTACAGTGAACTTCTACCCCAAAGGAAGGGCCCACAGCGGTTAAACGTCTACGCATGCGTCAAAAGTCTTGCAACAACAACATATTCCAAAACAAATTCAAAGCAAGCCGGCGGCCGTCACTGTTCACACACCCGTTTTCAAACCTTGAGAACGTTTTTGGTAAATTACGAACAAATTTGGTAAACTCACAGTTTGAAGTTTGTTCAATTTCCCGTCGACTGTGAAAATAAAAAGCTTAACGTTCACGTATTTTTCTTAACTTTTGGGGGTAGAAGTTCACTGTAATATGTTTTAAGGTAAATTTTGCGCGGTAAATTTGCGCGGCCGCCCACCAGACTGACCGTAATACGCACGCGCAGACGTTTGACCGCTGTGTGCACCGCGGCAAAACCTAATGCTCCGCTGGCCGAAAGAACGAAGGCTCTGGAGTTCAAATAATGGATTCGGATTTTGTTATTATGGAGCTCGCTGATTGGCCAAAACTCGTGAAATTAAATCTCGTGACGCGCACCACCTGGTTTTCCCACAGGCAGCCAAAGCTGTACGAAGGTTCTCTTTCTAGCTAAATTTGAAGATAACACACTCTCTCACGCGCCCCACCAGCCCTACTGTTGGTGGAGATACATTGACGACATATTCATAATCTGGACTCACACGCTTGACCAACTTATATAATTTGTCACTTATCTCAAACATCCAGAATATCTGGTATTTTATCGCAATAATTGGCAAATGAATAACACAATAAACTTGCTTTTATGAAGATTATGTTGTTGTGTCTTGAATTTTGGGGTTTGGGGGCCGATTTGACGCAAGCGAATCGCGATGGCGTGTTCACATACCTGTCATCTCCACGGCACCATTGGATGGGAGTACCAAAACGAGGCATCCTTTCGGTTGCACTTCCAGTCTCCTGACAAACTGTTGAAGAGGTGTTTCAGAACGGCGAAATGCGATCGAGGTAAACGAAATAATTTCTTGGTATTCGTTGAATGTTTGGTCATGAAACTTGGAGGATACGTAGCAAGGAGATCTGTCTACGGGATCCGGAAGTATCACTTCGATTGAATGGATTTAAGGATCATTTTTGCCGTGGAGATGACAGGTATATGTGAACACGCCATCGCGTCCGCTTACATAATCTTCATCAAAGCAAGTTTATTGAGTTATTCATTTGCCATTTAGTGCGATAAAATACCAGATATTCTGGATGTTTGAACCTTCGTACTTCAACTGTCAAATAATTTCAAACTTTGAGCTTGGGCTGCCTGTGTCATTATATATATTTGAAAGGCGGGAAACCGTCGTTTCAATTACGCTTACCTCTGTGCCTCGATTTCCCCCAGAAAAGATGCTCCAATTGACCCCAAATTCCCGGCGGTTAACCAATCTCTGGGCGGGAAATCATTATGTCGAAGTCGTTTGACAAAGCCTTTCATCAAAATGGAGAATTAACAGCTTAAAAACGACAAATCAAGATTGTTGGCCAGTGGCCCAATGCTGGGACGGTACAGCCTCAAATCTCGTGACCAAACGCGTGACGTCAGCTAGGCCCGCCGTGATGCAACACGATCCTCTCAGGGGAGGGTACCGCAAAAAAAACATAAATTTATGCCATGCCCCCTACCAGAAGGGAGTTTTGACATGCCGCGAAATAAACTCATGCCCCTGTCCTCGAGGAAGTTTTCCCGTTTGCCGCGAAAGAAAGGTAAACATTTCAAACTGCCGCGAAATTCAAACCGCGCCACGAGAAAATAAAATCTGTCAACATTTCACTGTTTTAACGAGATGGAAACACAAAAATCTACGGCGCATTCGGCAAGAGGGACTGGACACAAATCACTCCGTACTAAGAGCTTCCATATCTCCTATATAGATGACACAGCGTTTTCACAAGTTGGGCTATTTTTTGGTTATTTTTGCCGTCAATTACTGAGTGGGTTACACCAGTGGCGAAACAAAAGATGCCTCATTAGCTTCTTTTGTTATACTAACTGAACATATCTCATATCAAAATCATTGCACACAAAGAGGAATTTGCTATTGGTCATCGCTTTGAAGTAAATGCGATTTTATTTGAGAGAGAGAACAACTTCAGTCGCATTACAAGTTTATAATGAGTGTGGGAAATATGCCGGTCATGAAGTTGCTAGTTGCGAATCCAAAATCCGCAACAAGCAACTAGCAACTTCGTGACTAGCAATATACCTGTACCCGTTTATAATGTGGCTTACCTGTTGATAACGGAACTATACGAAGCAGAATTCTCTGCTTTTGTTTGAACGCTCCAAATTCTCTCCTACTGCAGCTCCCGCCTCACCAAAGGTCACACAAGAAAAATAGTACGAAATCATGACGAAATGGAACTTTAACAGTGATTTGTACCACTCTAAACTTGAGAAACCTCAATGTTCTGCAGAATACTGCAAATTTATTCTTCTATCTGAATTCAGTGGTAAGTAGTCAGTTCAGACATGTGTATTCAAGCTAAACCCAGTTTTCCTCTGCTTGGTAGTTCCTAAACCAGTAACGCCTTGTAAAAATTCACGGCTTCACTCGAAATCTTAATATACCGTATTTCCTCGATTAAGCGCCCACCCTCGATTAAGCGCCCCCCTCGATTAAGCGCCCCCCCTTGGCAACAAAATTTGAAATAAGCGCCCCCCCCTCGATTAAGCGCCCCCCTCCCCTCCCCCAATAAATATGGCACAGTAAGAGAGATGGCATACAACTTGCGTTTTATTACAAAGTTACGGCATGTTCCTATATATAGTACCGTATTAAAGTTATGTTTGGCTGATAAGGGAAATTAGTTTATTTTCTTCCAACTCACAGTCCGTGATTATTAAGTCCATGTGCTTGCATAGCTCTTGTACCCGAAGCAGCTCGTTCTTCAGCCTTCTTCCCATTTCAACGCTTTGGGTAAATGCTGTGAAACAGCCGGGGACGACAAGATCAATTTCCAGAACTTTTCCGTGAGCCATTAAACGCCCCCCCCCTCGATTTGAAATAAGCGCCCAGGGCGCTTAATCGAGGAAATACGGTAATCACTCCAAACAGTTACCAGTTGCAGATTAGATGTTACTTAACTTTGATTTGAAGGTAAGTGGAAGTTAAATATCATTTTATTTGTTTTATAAGGCAAAATAGCTCCCAAATCCATGTATTTTTGAGTGAAATGACTGGGCCGATACCGGAAGTGAGTCACCGGTTATCGATATGTAGGCTTTTGTACGCAATGACTTTGATATGGCTACGCTTTTGTGATTTTATTCCCTTAGGAATGATTGCAACCCAAGAATAGCGGGAAACCATTCTAAAAATAATCTAACTTGTGAAAATGCCGTAGCATAGAGGTAGTATGGGAGATTCTCGCTCTTATACTTCAGTGAAGTGGTTCAGTGGGGGAAGAAAGCTAAGAAGTCTGATTTCTTGAAAAGGCAAAGATTTACAGAAACCAAGGCAAACCAGCTTAATAAAATGATGACAAAACAGGAATAGTTAAGCTGGTCTGGCCAGCGTTTATTTAGGCTCTATCTTTGGTACTGACACATTAAGGTTGAGTTTCTGGCTCTTTGCCACACGCGTCTCTTTGTGTGACACCGGATCACCCAAGCTTATTCTCTGAGCTCCACACTAGAGTACTGTTGGCTTTATGACCGGGCTTTATGAGTAGTAGGTTCTCGCCGAAGCTCATTTTGCTTGCTATGTCATGCTGACGAGTCCTAATGAGGACGAAACAGCTGTCCATGACTGCATTCTAGTGCGAGCACCTTTTTGCGTCAGGTCTAGCTAGCCGTAGTGCCATTTTTAGAGTATCACACCGTATCAGCTTTGCTATTATATTTTTGCTGGTTAGGTCCACACCTCGGATCCGGTGTTTTTTTCAGGTATTTGCTTATCAGTCTAATCAGTTGGATTAGGCCGTAAAGACACAGGGAACCCAAAAATCGACCTCGTTCCCAGGGAGGTCGAGGACGTCGATGTTTGGGTCCTCTGTGTTCTTCCAACATGGCGGGTGTTTCTCTCTCTGTGGTGGTTCTCTGTCTAGGGATCCTTTTACCATTTTACGTTTGGATAAAAGGGCTAGAGCACATAATAATCAAACAGCGATGGATATTCGTATGTCTCTTCCTTCTCCCGTTGTCTGTTCTTTACGAATCAGTTCTTTTCATTAGAAACTGGCTCGCTTTCAAATTCTACAGCAGTCCAAAACGGCACGAAGATAGGGTCAAAAACGTTCAAGCGCAGATTCAAAAGTGGAACCGCGATGGCCGAAAACAGCTTATGTGCACCGCAAGGCCAGGCTGGATGACAGTTAGTCCTCGAGTTGGCAAGTACAAGAAAACGCATTGCAATGTCGAGGTGAATTTAATGGATATACTGGAGATTGACACCGCGCGGGGAGTTGTCCGTGTTGAGCCACTAGTAACCATGGGTCAGTTAACGTGTGCTCTGGTCCCACTTCGCTGGACAATCCCTGTTCTACCTGAATTAGATGATCTTACAGTTGGTGAGCTGAGTTTTAGGCTAAACTACAGAGTTTGACGTATTATATGTCCCGTATATAACAACGAAGAAAGGCTGATTTGGCTGATTGATTATACGGTAATGGGTATAATATATATTAACCAATATTTCGGCTGGCACGGCCAACCTTCTTCAGGGTTTACAAGTGAACAGGCAAGAAAACGTTAAAAATTCAAAAGTAAGAATCTGAATTTTGAATTTTTAACGTTTTCTTGCCTCCCCCCCCCCCCAAAAAAAATGTTGTTGTTATAATATAATTATCCCTACTCATATCATGTGATATCTACTGTTTGTACTCACTTATTTTACAGAATGTTACCATCCATTGTAGTTGAATAATGGCAGTTTCATGCAGAATGACTACTTTTTGGACAGGAAAATGTTTTACATGTTGATATGGGGGAGAAGAGAAGAGAGGGACTGGGGAGGGGAAGGGAATGATACCAGATTCTGGTATCACCTGATTGGTCAGATTCAATGTGCTGATTGACAGTACAGCCGTCGTGCATCGACATAATCAGGACGGCTCAATCCCGGTTTCTGGGAAACTACCCACCCACCCCTCCCTCGGATATGCATCATTCTATTAATAATTAACCATAACCCCCACCCCCCGAGAGAGACTCCGGTTGTTTACCATTTACACAGAAATTTCGGTCAGTCTGAGTTCGTGTAAATGGTAAACAACAGTTAGCCTGAATTTCAGCCGTCTCCTCCGGTTCGTTCCTCCCGAGAGAGACGTCTGAATCCAATAGCCGATAATGTCGTCCAGTGACGTCAAGGGGATTAACAATTTAATTTATGCAAATAGAACTGTCACGGCGGTAGTTAGAGTTCGTGGGTCCCCAAAACAAAGCCATCGCTCGCCTTGAGATCTTTGAGATCATGCCGGCCAAAATAAAAGCCTTACCTATATATATATATATATGTATATATAAATATCTCCATCCCATTTGCTTCTCAAGTGCCTCTTACGGTGTGACGTCATTTCCATGTTTGCACAGTCTAATGAAACATGGCTATCAGCCAATCAGAAAGCGCGTACTATCTAAATTATTTTATAAAGCCATATATATATTTTTCCTGTAGCCGTATTCATAATTTTGCATAGCCATATATATTTTTCCATAGCAGTGTATATATTTCGCCATAGCCATATATATTTTTCAAAGCCATATATATTTGTCTTTACGATATATATTTCTTAGTAGACATAAATATATATTTTTGTACAATATTGTGCGGTTGGTGCGGCTGTGATTTTCAACTCCAAAACGAGGCATCCTTTCGGTTGGACTTCCGGTGTCTCATCAAAGTGTGAAGAGGTGTTTGGGACGGCGAAATGCGAGGTGACAAAAATCATTTCTCGGTACTCGTTGAATGTGGCTTACTGTATTTTGCGAAACGAAACGAAACGAAGTTGTATTTTGCGAAGTTGTATTTTGCGAAGTTGTATTTTGCGAAGTTGTATTTTGCGAAGTTGTATTTTGCAAAGTTGTATTTTGCGAAGTTGTATTTTGCGAAGTTGTATTTTGCGAAGTTGTATTTTGCGAAGTTGTAATTTGCGAAGTTGTAATTTGCGAAGTTGTATTTTACGAAGTTGTAATTTGCGAAGTTGTATTTTGCGAAGTTGTATTTTGTGAAGTTGTAATATGCCAAGTTGTATTTTGCGAAGTTGTAATTTTAATTTGCGAAACAATACTTACTGAAGGTCACTGAACGTATTATGTCCTGCTAGTAGATATCTCTCTACTGGTAAAATGGAGACTGCTAGCAGAGAAAACGTAGGCAGCGTTATATCATGCATCTCGTTTCTCTCCCAAGGAGAATGTTTCTCGAAAATTTGACAGTGATAAAAGTGACAGCTTCCGCCGGGTTATTCAGCCACAAACGTCCACATCATGTAAATGTAGGAAATCAGAAAAAAAAAATTGTAAATTATATATAAAAAAAAAATCATGTTCTAGCGCAGTTTCATTTCTACCACGAACTTTTAGACTACTGTAGCCTGTTCATGCAGGGATTAACTTCCTCCGCCGACGACTCAGTGACGACTTAATTTGTCTATGATGAAGGACGATCAGCTATTGTAACATTGCTTCGATATCCTAGTATTATTTACTAATTGTAATCTGTCAACACTGAGTTCCTGGTTTTTCTTCTGTTTAGAAACATGTACTTCAAGTGTATCGCTTCTTCATAGTTGTGTTATATATTTTTGTCACATACAACGGAAGCCGTCCCGGCCGTTTATCACCCATAAACGGAATGATCATAAACGCAGTCGACCTTCAGTACATGCATGATGTGTTCGCAAATTGCAATGCAACTTCGAAATGAAACGTAGTTGCGATTTGCGATGTCTTCAAAGCTTTAAAGACCGGTAAAATGTTACCGTCGGCGTGCGAAGTTAATCCCTGAGTGAACAGGCTACGGCAGACTACAAATGATTATGTTCATGGTAAAAATATAGTCTCGCACCCCGGGTCTCGCACTCACATCACCACATGTTCTAGGGGTGTTCTAACGTTTCGTATCTGAATCAATCAATCAATACTTCATTAAAAAAACATTACAATATAAGTAAAATAGAATTGACAATAGCTACATTCATGAAAGTCTTAAAATATCTATAGAAAGATAATAGAACTATGGGTAGTGATAGCCTTAGTCTGATTCTTAAAGGAGACAGGGTACTGTGTTTGACGTAGTTGTTCTGTGAGTTTATTCTATGCTTTTAATTTGCTCCATACTAACCTGAATAACTGAAGCTTTTTCTCTTAGTTTCCGTATTAGGTCGAGGGCCGGATATTAAATGTTGTACCTGCTCCTCTCAGATTATAATTGGTTCAGTTCCCAACTGTCGTAAATAATTCTGTTCGATTCGTTGGAGCATCCAATTTTCCAGAAACTTTCTCCTCCAGATAGAAACGGTATGATAAATACGCGGTCTACTTTTCCTCTGATAGCAGGTTCCATTAGGCCTACTCCGGGTCCCAAAAGCCGCTTAAAGTCGCCTTAAGTCGCTTAAGAGGGTATTCAGCAGTTACTCCTGTATAATCAGTTTTGCTATGGTTTTGCTTAATAAGTCGCCCAAAGTTGCAACAAGCAATTCTTCAATTTTAATAAGTCGCCTTAAGTTGGACCCGGAGTAGGCCTTCCATTTGAATTACTACTTACAGACGTTGATCAGTACACAGAAAAAGAGCCGAGAAACGAGATGATAAACGCTGCCTACGTTTTCTCTGCTAGCAGTCTCCATTTTACCAGTAGAGAGATCTCTGCTAGCAAGGAATATTACGCTCAGTGACCTTCAGTAAAAGCAATAGTATTGTTTCGCAAATTAAAATTACAACTTCGCAAAATACAACTTCGCAAATTACACTGACTTCGCAAAATACAACTTCGTTTCGTTTCGTTTCGCAAAATACAGTAAGCCGTTGAATGTTTGGTCATGAAGTAGCAAGGTGATCTGTCTACGGGATCCGGAAGTACATGTATCACGTCGATTGAGTGGATTTAAGGGCCCTTTTTCCCGTGGAGATGACAGGTATGTGACACGCCATCCAGGTTTCCTAGAAACTCGTTATAATTAAATCGGCCCCCAAACCCCCAAATTCAAGACACAACAACTTAATCTTCATCAAAGCAAGTTTATTGTGTTATTCATTTGCCATTTAGTGCGATAAAATACCAGATATTCTGGAAGTTTGAACCTTCGTAGTTCAACTGTCATATAAATTCCCCGGGGGGGTGACTCCCATATAAAAGTGGTAGGGATGCTCGTCGGACATTTTCGATTTGACCCCTAAGAGGTACTAAAATGGGCGTGGCTCAAGCTTATTTTGACCCCTAAAAGGTAATAAAAATGTAAATTGATAACAGCTTTTTTGTTCAATTGACACCCGACCCCTAAAAGGTACCGCTTTACAAAGAAATGTCTGTGTTTGATGGTGGATACCCTAAGTGGTACCAAACTCCTGATTTTGACCCCTAAAAGGTACGACGAGCATCCATGTACCCCTCACATAAGGGAGTCCCCCCCCCGGGATAAATTCAAACTTTGAGCTTGGGCTGCCTGTGGTAAGATTAACTGACAAATGGCCAAAAACGCTTGTGATTTTGAAAAACGCCTCCTAATTTAGTTATACATGTCTGATCTGTCAAAAATTACCAGTACAATTTTCCTCGCTGATTGTAGGCCTCAGAAAATGTACATTTCCTCCAAAATTAATGGGGTTATCAACCTCTAAATCATCAACGTAACTTCTCTGATATCAAGCGATTTTAATTAGTGTTTTTGTAGCAAGTTTTCTATAGCAATTTGGCCGCCACCAAGATTTCAATTTAGTAAACAATCTGATGCGATGTAACCGCAGTGTTGGGTTTCGTTAACATCATTGTTTGCACATCATGAGATGGGAATATAACTCGAAAGAATCTGAAAACAGCACTTTACTTTCGAAATAAATTGAAAAATAGAATCAGGCACCATCGTAGTTCTTACATATGTAACAGGAAGTTCATAGTTTTAGTAGAAGTGCTTGAAATAATTTTATTTATGCGCTTCCGCCACGTTTGCCCAGAAAATGTCAGGGGAAAATGAATGTTTTCTCCAAAATCAGTCGGGCTAATATAAAAATCATAAACATAACTTCTGTATAATGTCAGGCAATTTGGATTGCCTGGCTGTAATTTGTGTTGTAAATCTAGCCTTCAATTCCATTTTAGAGGTGAAACAACGGCTTCGTCATCAGTTTCCTTCATTATTACGAACAAGGAGTTGAAAATCAAACTTTTTCCCAAAGCCCGGGTGCTGAGACTTACTCGCCATTCTTCCAACCTAAAGACAAGTTGTTGAAATTTTTTAATATTTCTGTTTCCAGCCTTATTTAGAGATTTAGCTTTAGAGCAGGAAAATTATCATTTTAGTATTCAATTGGTGGGAAGTACATCGACCTAGATCTTGAAAGTACCTTTGGAAACCTTTCATTTGACCGGTTACACACACTCTGCGATAGCTGTAGCTAATCAAGTTTGTAAATCTTAGGAAATTCATGGTAAAATAGCAATATTACTCACCGCTCTAGCTCTAGACTAGTTCCCTCAAAAAAGACCAACTCGCGACCTCGTGAACATGTCACCATCGGCATATAGTCGTCATCTTCATTGCCATTTTGTGATTGGATATTGTCGCTAAATCAGTGAAGATTCCGAGTGATGCACGAAAGCCAACGACACATTCAATTGCTCCCGAATAAAACTACCACTTATCGACAATGTTAACAAACACACTATCTTACGCGCGTCATGACAGCTGCTGCGCTGTCATTCACTGGGCATGTTATTTCATTTTCGCTATCCTGTGATTTTCTGCGCTACTTTTCGTTCTTAAAGATTTATACGTTAATGCATTGCCCAAGAAAGTAAAAATAGATCGTTCTTGAAAAGAGAAAAGCAGCACAGTTTAGTTTATGAGTAAATTTGGCAGCGGGTGTAAAGTTCTTAGGACAAACAATGGCTGGAGGAATTTATACTCAAGTTAGAATCCACAAAGAATCAAGCAATAAAGTTTCGTTATCTTCAATCGACCAAACAAATTTCATAGAATTCACTGCAGGAAGCTAAGGTTTGCCGGTTTTGCTTTAGCGCGATGAAATTAGAACATGCTCTGATGTAGAGTTCGCTTACTATGGTGCCATATCGACACTATTAAAGACCCTGTGTCCAAGCCCATGGTGCTTTGCGCGCGCAAATCATTTTCGTAGGCTACGAAAATCAGAAAGATCGTTGTTGTTGTTATGTGACTCCCGAATCTTTCGAAATCCATCCCTAGTTTGGGCCATCGTGTAATTATTGATAGGTATATATGCTCAACTAACTTTCTTTTATCTTAACTTTTGTATATATACTTTTTTAAATGAAACTTTAGTTCGAATATTTCATCGAATCCCGGTCTAGAGTGGCGAGTAGAGGAATGCCGGAGAAAGGACCGAGACAGCGAGGCGAAGTGACTCGACAAATAATCCTTCAGCAGTCCACGTTTTACTTTCTATAGGTCTACAAGAGAACACTTGTGGTTCAAAAGGACTACTACGTGAGTTTCCCAGGGATTTGCTGCACTAAGGGACCGGCGGGCTTCGTTGGAAATACAAAGCACAAAGCAACCACTTCTGGCATCAAGAACATTCGTAATTATAATTTCGCACGGCTAAGCTCCACTGAGGTGTTACGACTTATCTGTATCTGTATATGTTTTGCATTTTTATTAGCAGAGAAAGCAATGTCCTTAACCTTTGTTTTCATCCTCCAGTACGTCCAGAAAGTCCTGCTACCAAAACTATGATCGCGGGTCAAACTCCAATCTGCCGAGTTCAGCTGTTACTTCGCTGTGAGTTTGACTCGAGTGCGAGTACGACATTTCATGTTGCACTCAAAATATATCATTCGCAAGGAAAGTAGAGATCTTCAAATAGAGCTAAGCAATACTGGAGACATAAAAACAAGGTAACAAGAGTATGTGTTTGCTTGTAGAGTTGTGAAAAGTCGCACTCGTAAATCGAATTAGAATCTAAAGACAGAACAACTGGCTTCCTGCCGAGTACTGTTAAAATCATATTCGAAGCATCCGAAGAAAATTCGTGGGCTCGATTGGGTTTTTAATCCGGTAGAAATTATGAAATTCGTTATCCAAAAGTGTATGTGTACTTATTTTATGAAACTTATAAACAATCGAGAGCATTTTAGTTCGCCTAAAAGCTGGCCTTTAATTTATGCGGCCGTTGATAAACAAACTAATCATAACATTGGCGCAAAGCACCATGGGCTCGGACACAGGGTCTTTAAGTACTGTTTAAAACACGAACAGCTTCGCCCTCGAATGTTTAAACTTGATAAAACACGTGCTGTGAGTGTTTTAAAAGGCTTCAAAAACGCTTTAAGAATGCAATGAAATAGCCTGCGTTTCGGAGCGCTGCGAGTGGAGATTAGGGGGATTGGGGCGAGAAAAAAAGATAGGGGGGAGGGGGTGGGGAGGAGAGGAAGAGAGAGCCTGCCAAAAAGCCATGGTTATTTTGATAACTCTCGGCCTCGGAAGGCCGCGTATTGCTATTGGCTAAAATGCGTGATAGAAATCATTAAATTTTATTCATGCATGGCATGCGATTAGAGTAGAAACCAATTAATATGGCGACAAACTGATACCGAGAATTCCCTCAGAGATGAATTTAAAGAAAGAACAGGAGCAAGGCTATTAGAGATCTTTTGTCTGGAAGAGATGTTCTAGCTGGAATCCCAACTGGGTTTGGAAAAAGTTGGATATTCCAAGCATTCATTAGTGTTAAAAACGTCGAAAATGATGGCCGGGTTGTCGTTTTGGTTTAATTTTGCTCCTTTGGCTAGTATTGTGAAAGATCAATTGAACCAGTTAAGTTCCTTAGATTATCCTGCTGCCGAACTTTCAAACCTAAAACCCGAGGAACTACAGAAGTGCAACTTCAAATTGCTGTTTAGTTCTGCAGAAGAAGTAATGAGAGCGAATTTCGCGATGAGCTGAAGAACCCTGCATCAGAACTCCACAAGCGTCTTGCTTGTATTTTGTCTTCGACGAATCGCACACGGTTGAAACATGGTCCGGTGTGTGTGGGGGGGGGACTCCCTTATGTGAGGGGTACATGGATGCTCGTCGTACCTTTTAGGGGTCAAAATCAGGAGTTTGGTACCATTTAGGGTATCCACGATCAAACACAGACATTTCTATGTAAAGCGGTACCTTTTAGGGGTCGAGTTGTCACCAAATGCTAGAGAATAACAGCGCTTTTGAAAACAACAAGGAAGAATGTGCTTGATATGATGATACAACATGTTAATAGCAATAAAAGGCATCGAAAGTTTAAAATGTTGGCATGTTTTTATCGGTACTTTTTAGGAATCAAAATAAGCTTGAGCCACGCCCATTTTAGTACCTCTCAGGGGTCAAATCGAAAATGTCCGACGAGCATCCCTACCCCTTTTATATGGGAGTCCCCCTCCCGGGGAACAGGCTGTGCTTCCGAAAATACGAGCTGCTTTGATGATTTCGTAACGCTGCGTAGATGGTTTTTAGCGCTTCTTTTGGCAGAACTTCGTTCCGGTGTTATTGTGGTTGGCAGTGTTCTTTTCTGATTTGGTGGCGACTTTAATTTATATTCAGCGGCAACGAGTTCTCTTTATCTTAGTTCTCTTTATCCTGCAAACCTTCTCAAACAAAGGTGTAGTTCTCTACTGCATTTCGAATCTTTCTTCCTCAATGCAAGAACGACAGATTCGCTCGGTTATAACAGCAGATTTCGGAATATGAAGACCGCTCTGATAGAGCAGCAGATTTCGGAATACGAAGACCAATACTTTAGCAGGCACCAGCTAGAATTAAGCCTCGGCTCTCTTTTCTTTCTGAAGGCTTGAACAGATTCTCGCCGTGGAAATATTTGAATTCCCAAACGCTACCTTAAAAACATACTTTACATATCCTGCAAAATTCGTTGACATTTACAGATTTCGGTTTAGGCCATGTCTTCACATGTTTTTCGGAGTTTCGTATATTATTTGTTTTGAATTTTACGCTCGAGTTGAGATTCCTTGAGATTCCACGCGTAAGTCTGACAGATATTAAACATGGTTTTCAATTCCGCCGCATGATGATTGGATGAATCGGTCGAATGACTTACTAAGTGCTGCCGCAGCGATCGAGCCTGAAGCAGCAGTTCTAATCTGTAAGCGGGTCCAAATCTCGATTTCTTTTTTTTACCACAATGCATCACTTCTATTGTCTTTTTTTAACCACACTGCTTTGCACGGATCTGATCGTCACGTGACATTACACGAGGTGGAATCTGCATTGTTTGAAGCTAACTACGTTCAACCGTTCTTTAATGCATTTCTGTGTATGCAATCCTTGTGTAATCATGAATTTGTTGAAGTGTAGACCTGTAGGCGAACTCTTTCTAACTCTGTGTGAACTATCAGTTTCCAAAGAGCAAGATCTCTCCTGTTATCAAGATGGTGAGCAGCAAATACTTTTCTTTGGCTTCGATAAAGTCAATCAGCCAGTTCAAAATACAATTAGCATTTACAATTACATTCTCAATTACAGTTCATTTTCGGTGTTTAAACTTCACCGGGGAGAACAACAGTTTGTTGTGCCAGGAATCTTAAGAAAATGTTGGGAATTGGTAGGCTCAGGGAATTTACCGGGAGATCGTTGATATGTCGGGACAAAACGAAAATAAATCGCGACAACTTTTGAGATACACACCACAGCTCAAACAGGATTCAGTCTCACGATAGCCCCAAAACTACAAAATATATTCATCTAACACCTTGGCATTTTTATCACCCAGTAATCTATTTTTCCTGCCAACGTGCTACTGTAGGTTCTCTAATACAATTCCTTAACTGAGCAGAGCAGCATTAACTACCTGTTAGGTATACTAGTTTTATGCATTTTAATTAGTGGGTGGATACCAAAATAACCATGGCTTGCCGGCAGGCTCTCTCCTCCTCTCCTCCTCTCCTCCCCCCTCTTTTCTCTCTCACCCCAATCCCCCTAATCTCTGCTCGCTTCGCTCCGATACTCCAGAGCCGCAACGCAGGCTAGCAATGAAAGAAAGACGCACATCTCAAGGGAATGACATAAAGAAAATAATTTTTAGTAGGATGAAATTTTATATAAAGTTTCATCCTAATTAGAAATTCACTGATAAAGGCCCAAAATTTGCTGTGGGTTTATTAAACGACTTCAAAAACATTCACATGTAAAGAGGGTTAAGAGACCTTTTTTCAGTTATTTTGGCGATATGATTTATTTTGGCCGAGCAAATCCAAGCTAAAAGTTCCTTTGTTTTTGCTTCATTAATTATTCATGAGTTTTTGAAGTTTCTGTATAGAAGTATCGGGCATCGGTAAATCCTAGCCTGCGTCGCATCCGAACTGACACAACATGAATCGCTCTGATTGGCTAAATGAGCTTTCTCTTGGAGACGGGACTTCTTATAACAGCAGACTGAGTAGGATCGAGTTCTACTTCGGCAACATTGCACGCAACAAATTGCACCGTGTGAACAACAATTGCTGGCAATATTGCGTGCAATGTAGCACCATGTGACCGTACTTTTAGTCAATCGTGAAATTAATTGAAAAACTGTTCAGCCTTTTCGCCTTTCTTTGTTGAAGTCCAACCTTTTCGCGTTTTGTCCAATTTTCACAAATTTTCACTTTGTCGGAAAATGTTGAAATAATTTTTCGTTCTGGTTTGTATATTAAAAAATGGGACGAAAACTACTTTTTCAACTTTGAAAAGTGATAAAATCTGTATTACGCAACATATCAAAAATCCCCAACAACATATTCTAGATTCGAAAGGGATGATGAAGGAAATTTGTTTTACAAAGCCTGAAGTGCTAAACTCCTGGTGGACGGAGTTATTTTGCGTTGAAAAATATACATCTATGCTTTTAACTTTGTTCAAAACGAATTAAGTACACTTTCTTCAATTCAAGACCCTTAAAACGGTAAAAATATATATAGGACGTCTATGTGGCTCTAATTGCGACGCTGCAATAGCGTTTTTTTTAAGTGCCTATAGATGAACAATATTTTTTATTTATTTTAGATATCAATTCTACATCAAGTGAATAGTAGAATATTGTTACAATATATACTGGTTTGAATGCTGTGCCAATGACTTATAGAGGTTTTAAATTCCTGAATGCTAATTACATGACGTCAAGGGAGGCATCAATTATTATACAAAACGTGTGCATGTTGTTGCAACTAAACAAATTTGTCAAATTATCAGTGTAAAATATACCCATGGTTGAAATAAAATGTTAGAAATTTGTTTTCCTTTATCAGCAGAAATGCCTATTCACAACCACTAAGAAATGATTGCAAATACCTCCCCTGACGTCATGTAATTAGCATTTTGGATATTAAAACCTCCTTAAAGGAGCAGTGTCACGATTAGTATTCATGCCCAAGTTTTGAAAATGTGTCAGGCGGACAAGAAATCAAAAGATGTGACAGAAGTAGAAGTCCGTGAGTAATCCGCTTGCATCGGCGTATTTGCACGATATCTCGAGCCGAAATTGCTTTAAAACTATATTTCAGTATTATATGGTTAGGTTTGATATTATATTTTTATTAAGCAGCATTTTATTTATTTCAATCGAAAGGGAAATTTGCAGCGGCGCGTGACATTGCGTGATTTTGCCATTGTCTATAACAACCAATCACAATCGTGACACTGCTCCTTTAACTCAGCGGCACAGCATTCAAAGCAACAAAATAATTACCATTCTAATATTCACTTAATTTAGAATTGATTTCTAAAATAAAAAAATAGGTTCATGGGCACTTTAATATCGAGACCTTAAATGCTGTAAGAGATTTTCTGCAGAAACAATAAAACAGTTTCCCATGCCGTAGATACCGGTGATAAACTCATGGACCAATTTTCAAGTGAATGTTTTACATTCCAATTGTTAATCCGACTGCCGATTGACAGATTTAAAATTAGGGGCAAATGTTGTTCCATTCCCCAGTCCCCCTCTTCTCTTCAAGAGCCTGTTTACAATATTCTTAGTATAGTTAGTAATGCACTAGAGATTTAGTAAGGTGTGGCAGATCACGACTGGATGCACAGAAACATCATGTCTCAAAAATAAAGTCACAGTAACTTGAATATGCATATACTATGCTTACTACAAATCTTTGTAATTAATTTTTGAATTTTTAACCACCTACGTATACCCTCCAAATAAGAGACAGCTAGTGAAGTACATCTTTGCTAATAGCTCCTGTTCTGAATGAAAAGAACATAATTTGTTTAATTTTTAATTTTTTTTGTTTAACCCATTTACTTCTTTTTGGCACCAGAAACCACCCCAACAAAAACAGGGACCTCCAAAAAAGAGACCCGATTTTTGCAGGGAGAGAGAACGTCTGCACACAGGCTACCAAAAAAGCTACATGTAAACGACAAGCTGGGGACAAGAAAGGGTGTTGGCAGAAATTAGAGCAGGTTGTTGTACTGGGTAACACTCCCCTTTTCTTCACGAATAGTACAACAGGTTCTTTTGCGTCCCCAATTTATGGAGAGAAAGTGTTGGGAGATCTAGACAAGGCCAACAGCTTTTACGTCCCTGCCCAAGGTCCTGCATTCATGACTGGTGCTCTACCAGCCAAGCTATTCAGTCGTGTGGAAATTTTCTTGGAAATTTGCAATGACTGTATTTAAGCTTTAATATCTGCCATAACTATACCCTTTAGTTCTCAATCCTTTAATTCATTTCTAGGTGGTCTAATCATGGGTTGTGGTATAGAGTCATCATCTCACAAGTATGGTTTGTTCCAGCATATCTGTGTTGGATTTGATGTGGTGTTGGCTGATGGCAGTCTTGTCCATGCATCAAAGGTTAGCTGGTTGTTCCAGATCTTAACTTTTCTTACAAATGCATTACCTAACATTTTAGGCAATAATATTGTTACTAATTGTTGCCCAGGGGGGGGTCGTCGATCATTATATTTGGTGGTTTGGGGTGCTATATATAATTGTCATATCTCAGTTTTAGGGATTGAAATTGCATGGTGTTCCATATTTTTGGGGGGTATTTTAAGCAAAAACAAAATTTATATGCTTCTCAAATTTGCTATATTTAGGGGGTACGCTGAGCCCTTGATGCATGTTGTGTGATGGGTGACTGACACTCTGGAAACACCAGGATATACGTTATTTTTTAGGGTATTGCATTTTCTAGGTGAGGTTTTTTTAAAGGTATTTTCCAGCTTTTCAGAGGAGCATCCCCAACCTTTTCACCCACCCTGAAGCCCCCCTCAAGAGTTGTTGTTACAAATCTAATTATCTCCATTTAGCTTTTAATTACCTGCTGCATGATCTCAATTTTGACTGCAGGATGAAAATAAAGACCTCTTCCACTCCATTCCATGGTCCCATGGAACTCTGGGATTTCTAGTTGCGGCAGAGATCAAAATTATTCCAGCCAAGTCACATGTCCGTCTGTCCTACCACCCAGCCCACACAAAAGAGGAAGTGATAAGAATATTCACAGAGGAGTCAATGAAAGTGAAGGAGAATGAGTTTGCAGAGGGGTTGGTATACTCGGAGAATGAAGCTGTCATAATGACAGGGACATTTACTGATGATGCTGAGCCTGATAAGGTAAATATAATCAGTTCAGTGTGAGAATACAAATCTACATTGGCTTATTAGTAGTAGTAATGAAAGATACATTATATTATTACATTCCCACTTGAAGGTCTACAGAGATGAACCTCGATAGGCTAAAAGCCTAATTTATTATATTAAAGTTGAAACTCCCTTAACTGGACACCCAGCCCCATGGGTCTGCTCACAGGAGGTGTCCGCTCACGGGAGGTGTCCGCTCACAGGAGGTGTCTGCTCACAGGTGTCCACTCAAGCAAGGTGACTGCTCACAGAAGGTTCGACTGTAGTGACAATAATTTTTATTTTGTTGTTTCCTTAGGTTAATGCTATTGGTAACTATTGGAAACCATGGTTCTTTAAACATGTGGAGACATTCCTGAATACTGGATCTAGTGTGGAATACATTCCTCTAAGACATTATTACCATCGGCACACTAGGAGTATATTCTGGGAATTGCAGGTCTGTATAAATAATTACGAGGGGTCAATCACAGTTTTTCAATATTTACTGCTTTGATCCATATGTTCATGTAGCTGCAGGCCCAATTTAAAGTTTAAAACAGCTGAGGAAGTGGCTCATTGCCAAGCTATTATCTACATGTATTCATCATTGCTGCAATTGTGTGTAAATTTTGTGCCAATTGTGTAAGTTATTTTTAATTTGGTTTCCTTCAAACTGAGATTGATTTCATATTGTAACATCACTGGATTGTGTTACAGTGTTACGTCAATCGTGCCAGGAACAATAATCAATTACTACCCTGCTATAAAATGCATGTTATTAACATTTAATGTTCTGTATTCCGACTGTCTGTGTGCATGCATGTTGTATTTGGGCCACTTTGGCCAGCACAAATATATCTCATTACTTACCCTGCAATATATACTCCCCCATGTAGGACATTGTTCCATTTGGTAACAACGTGTTGTGGCGTTATCTGGTGGGCTGGGCTATGCCGCCAAAGATATCTCTACTAAAACTTACTCAGGGGGAGACCCTGCGTCGCTTGTATGAACAGCACCATGTGGTTCAGGACATGTTGGTCCCCATGGAGACACTTGGCAAGTCTCTGAGCTGCTTCCATAAGGAATTTGAGGTTTGATTTGTTTGTACTTCGAGGTTGCTATTATTGACATTTTATACTGTGCATGCTTGAGTCCCATATACCAGAAGGGAATTAAAGTCATATTAACGAAGCCAGGCATTAATTTTGTTGTTGTTCATGTTGCTTTTGGTACTGCAGTCAGTCAAAAATTATTGCAGTCATCATAAATGCAATAAATAATGAAATAAAAACTGTATAAGGTACTATTGTGTTAATTATTAATGATTATTTTGATATTTAATTCGAACTCGGCTAATTCGAACCCCCGCTAATTCGAACTATTTTCCGTTTCCCTTGAGGGTTCGAATTAGCGGGGTTCAACTGTATATATATCAAGTAGATAGGTCAAATTATAGTAAAATTAATATTTATTGATTTGAGTGTTGTCTATGAATTATATTAGGTTTCTACTTGCAATGTGCAATTACGTGATGTCACGCGAGGCCTCATTTATTATACAAAATCATGCTGCCAGAGAAATATTTGTTTCTGCATTAATCCATGTTATATTTGGACCTTACATAAGTGATTTTACCAAATACTTTGTATGAATCAGAAATAGTTTCATTCACAATTAGGAGAAAGAAATGACCTTTTGTTGGTCTACTATGACGTCACATAATTAGCATATTGGAAATAGAAACCTAACTCACACGCAACACTCAAATCAAGAAATATTTTACTATTCACCTATTCACTAGATGTATAATCGATTTTAATGATACAAAATTTGAGCTTATAGGGACTTTAGGGGCACCTGGTCTCATATTTCTTGTGTTCTTGTGAATTGTTTGCAGATTTATATCATAAAATCATGTTTCTTTATATTTTTCAGTTGTATCCATTGTGGCTGTGTCCCATGTACTTGCCCAGTGTTTGTGGTATGGTCCATCCCATAAGTGATAAGGGCCAAATGTACGTAGACATAGGAGGGTATGGTACACCAAAGGCAAAGGGATTTGTTGCCAAGAATAGCATGAGGAGGGTGGAGGCATTTGTGAAGAGCATGAATGGGTAAGCATGTCAGTACAATCTCAGTAGCCTGTACACAGACCTCCGTCGGCTTAACACAGGCTAAATCTCAGCCAATTTAGTTGAAAGATTAAGACCTCCCCTCCCCCTATTTCAATGATATTAAATATGGTCCATGTCAGTTAAATAGGCAACAGTGGTATTATTATTATTTATTTTTTTAGGGGGGGGAAGTATTTTTTTCAACTCAAATTGACCGAGATTATAGCTACATGTATAGGTTGCCATGTCTCATACAAATAACAATATAGCTGAAATGTTTTCCATGATTACCAATTCTGATGCAGATAAGGCATAAGTAAAATATTATTGATAACAATGGTTTGGTGGATCATCCAGAATGCAGTACTTTTAATGTAATTAATGATATTATAAATAACAGTTAATAAATCAATAAATTAATTTATAATTACTGTTGTTTGCATCTAAGCGTGAACATGCAAGACAAAAATGTGTTCTAATTGGGTATCAAAGGTAATGTCATTTGCCATCAACCTTTTGAAGTTTGAAGGCATGCTAGACAAACTTTCGTGCTCAAAATAGTTACTGGTATTCTCTTCCCATGTTGATAATTCTCCAACCAGCTCTACCACTTTATTTCTGTAGTCCCAGAATAAAGGCACACCTTGGTTTGAAGTTACAGCTGTATTTGTTTATCGTAAATATCCTCACATGTGGAGAATAACTTGATAGTTTAATTGAAGGGCTCTGTGCAAAAAGGGCGTAAGTGACTCTTGACCACGTTCTAAATTCTCCTTCAATTTCTGTGTTTTCTAAGGGAGAATTTAGAACGTGATCAAGAATCACTTATGCCCTTTTCTGCACACAGCCCTTCAATTGATACCCAGTTAGAACATAGTTTTGCCTTGCGTGTTCACACTTTGATGTAATGGTAATAAATTGTTACTGATAATAATGAATTATATTTAATGATGCTATTAATGTTAATAACTATTTGAGAAATTGCACTCCTGAAAAAGTCTGTTTTATTTTGACTACCATTTAGACAAAGTGCAAATCCTGTAGACTGACACAGATTGTTTCAGTTTTCAGATGCTGTATGCAGACTCTTACATGACGAGGTCAGAGTTCCGTGCCATGTTTGATCACTCTCTCTATGACAAACTGAGGGAGGAATACAAGTGCATTGATGCATTCCCTGAGGTTTATGGCAAGGTTTCCCGAAGTGCAAGACACTGACATCAGGATCTTCAAATCTCATCTATATCCAAAATCTGTTATTTTTAATTGTGAAATTCATTAATAATTCATAAGGGTACTACTAAGCCAATCCCATGTGCTGAATGACACCACATAATCGCCTCTGTATACCCCCGTACAAACCGGATTAATAAAACATCAGGTTCTGTATCGAGATAGACCCCATGGTCCGTTACAGCCCTAGTAGTATTCTGAATCAGGTGCAGAATACTAGCTAAGCTAGTGAGACAAGTCTCACGACCGATCACCCCTATCCCAGGACAGGTGAAATGACAAAGTACATCTGCTCTCTTATTATGTACACACCATCTATTCCATGTGAGACCTGTTTTTCTGCACGCTACGCTCTGCTCTCTTATTGCATACACATTCTTTGATGTGGGATATGTTTTTGTGAGACTAATTAAACCCACATCGATACCAAGATGGGAGAAATCAAAGGTTAAAATTTTATGTTGCGCATATCAATGATTTTAGTTATCTATTCATTTCAAAAGATAAAATATTTGCATCCGATCTGTTTGGGCTTCAATTGTAAATGCCCATACAGATCTCCCGCTCATATTTTATCTACTTAAAAAAACATGAATAATTAATGAAGCAAAAACAAAGGAAATCAATGAGCGTGGAGGGACCTTTAAATGTGATTAGATTTCATCCTAATTTACTTTAACTTTAACTTGGATTTTCTCCACACCTCTGAAATAGGTCGTATCGCCAAAATAACTGAATTACACCACTCTATACATCTTGACATTTTTAAGCTCTGCCCTCGGGTTTTAAATCTGATAAAACACAGCTGCTCGTTTTGTAAACTATACTTAATGAACATTATCATTTATCAAAGTCCTTTCAAATTATTTTTACTATACCTGCTCGCCTTGTGGCAAGTCTCACATTAATTTTGTTCTTTGGTGCAATAGCTACTAAAAAATGTTTCTTGGACTACTTGATGTTAAGTTTCTTTGATTTTCTGGTGCAGTATTTTTATAATTAGTGTTATTAGTTTTATATTCCGTTTTAAAAGATTTTTATAAAATTTATGAACATCAAACATATTTAGTAATAATGGTATGGGATTTATTCACCTTGGGCAGTACCCTCATGCAGAACCCTCAGTGAAGGGGGTAAATGCCACACCCCCTAACATCAGGCCAATATCCCTTACATATTAAGTCTATCTTTCAGTGTAAAATATACAAAATAGGAAAATAGCTTAGAAAAAAATTCCCATCTGCCATTCATCTCTGTTCCAAAGCATCTGTGTAATAGGCCTTTAAGCAGGAAACAATCACATGCTGATATATCACTTCAATAACCAATAAATGGGCGTTTTGCAGGAATATAATCACGTGGTTGTACTACTGCAAAATAATCTTAATTCATATTATTATTTAAAGGCACTTGTACAAGATTGGTCATGTTATTAGCAAAATTTGTTTGTAAATGCTATTTTCCACCTCCAGTCGATCTTTCTAAAACGGTTTTTAAAGATAGCTTGCCACCCAGCATCCATGGCAATGCCTTTCCCATGTGGATCACAAGCTCAATTCATTTGTTAATGTATTATATCAGCACGTGACTGCATGTTTCCTGCAAAAGGCCTATCATGGTTGTCATCCCACAGGTAAGGCAGTTTTAGAAAGATCGATAATCGATTGGAGGTGGAAAATTACAAACAGGTTTTGCTTTAAAACACCACCAATCTTAAATAAATGAAGTTAGATATTGTTTGCCCTCCAGACTGTAGTTACCATGTGATTATAAAAGCAGCTTTCTTTCAACAATCAGGACAATACAGCAGTAAATTTCAGATCAAGAGAGGTTGTAATAAATTGTTGGTTTCTTTATTAAATATTTGCTTCAATTTACAGTAACAGACCAATGGGAACTGAATAACTGACTTGTACCCTCACTAGGTATTCCCAAACAAGTTTATTGAAGATGAAGCAGATGTTCTACACTTTCGTTGACAACTGCTTCCGAAGTAGAAGTCAACAAAACAGCAAACTAGCTTAAATTTCTGATCATTTGGACAGAGGAAACACCTATGATAGAGAAACTGGGAACTGATTTCTTTAGAAGCCTGACCCTAACCATTTGACCACAAGAGAATTAGCTGATTGCAGTAGTGTTTTTTGTGTGCCACATTTATATCAACTTGTCATTAGCATGTTCGTAAAAAATAATATTCTATTATAGTATAACCATAATGTGTACTACAATGTCAGGTATAACTATAATAGTGGTACAACGACAATCAAAGTGCTTGGGGTGTGGTTCCCCATGGATTTAAATGGTACACTACTTCCCAACACAAAGTATCTTTAATTTGCTTTGATTAAGTGACGCACAAGAGGTACTGAATATATATATGGTAATTTTCTATGGTGATTCTTCTGCTCAACACATCGGTAAACCTCCTATTCTGATTCATGACTGGTTTCAGTTTGTCTCTTTCTTATCATGAAATTCACTCAACAAACAGACTGTGCCACAATGCATGCTGCATGCATTCTTTCTTTGGGCGCATTATTTTGGGACACATTCCAAGTATTCAGGAAAAGGAATACACCATAAAACCAATGTTGTTTACATTAGCAAACACACAAAGTAATTCCCAAGGTACGTATTAAAAGTAGCAACTACATTTGTACTTTCCACATTTCAGGGGATGGATATCTGCAGGATTTAGAGGTATTCTAATTTTGGAATAGCTGGACCGTTGTTCTCACAATTCTTTGTACTAGCATTGTGCTCGTATCCCAGATGCTTGACCACATATTTCAGTCTAATATTAAAGGGGCTATACACAACTTTCATAATGGCCACTTCCTAATTTGCATAATCTGGAAGATCAATCTGAAGAGGAAACCAATGCTACCACATGAAAGATCACATTAAAACTGTACGTGTAATTGACCTATATCATTATGACGTCAAATCAAAACAATCTATTGTTTAAACGCAAAGGATCACAGTCGTGGGAGGGGGACAAAACAACAGCTACGCAAATGAATTTTGTAGAACGTAGAATAGCGGTAACAGCCACCAAATACGGTAATATTGTGGGATAAACATTGATACAGCTGATATCTGGAAACCTGACAATTCAAAGTTAAATTTTCCTCAGCAGAGCAGATTTACATGTAGTTCAAAATTCTATTGTTCAAGTCAATTCTGTCCCCCTCATAAACAAGCTGTGACGTCATAATGATATAGGTTAATTGTTTTGAGTTTTAGAGCCATTTGAACTATGTCAGAGCATTTCTAATGCAGAAAAAAACATAAAAACAATGCTAGAAAGGCCTCAAGTGTTTTTTCTCATACAAACCTCTCAAATGGCTGTACGTTCATTGCTTTTTAAGCTGCAGCACTCAACTTTTGCAACTTCACTAATGTCAACACACTCTTTCACATGGCTATGTTGATGTTTTCTATACATGCGGATAAACTAACAAAATGGGAAATCACATTAAGAAAGTTGTGTATATGTCACCAGTATTTGTTCTGATTTTTGATCAAAACTATAGTAAGCACTGGTAGTTAGCCAGTGCATGCATTCTCAATTCATTGGAGTTTGTTCAATAATTTGTATCTCAAGTCGAAAGAGAGAAAAATAAATATTATGTACTGGTTCAGGGTTGGTCCATAATTATAAAGAAAAATATGCTTTCGGTCTTGATAGTACTGACCACGGCCTGCAGCCTTGGACAGCACATTTCAAGACCTTGAATAGACACAGTTTTTCTCTATAAGTATCGACCCTAAGCCAGCAAATAACATTACTAATAATTATATCTAGTTCTTATTTTGCTAAAAATACTCCTTGAACACTAGAAAAACAAAGCATGTTAATTTTTGATGAACTTTTCTTTGATATTGGCTTTGTTTTACTCTACCAGCTTAAAACTTGAAAACATAATTATTGGCCCAAATGTAATCGTGATTCATTTCCATCATTTTCCCTTCAATTAGCACAATAAGCTTTCCTGTATTTTCAATTCTTTTATGAAGGAACTTGTCATCATTTTAAAGTTTCTATTAATTTGAATGTGTTTTTCACAGTGATAATAAAACTAGCTGGCATAGCCCCTTTAACATCCCATCTTTTTCACATTTCATTCTAATAGGCAAATCTTTGTTTAACTTTTTTCCTCATTAGCATACATCAAACTTCAAGTGACATACAAACAAACGGAGCCCATAAATCGAAAGAGATTGTTACACTTGATAATCACCAAAAATTTTGATATGATAAATATATTTTGAGGAATGAGCATTTAAATATCTCAAAATCTACAAAGAATGTACAGTCAGCAACTCTTGCCCCCAGCCCATTTTAATGTTTTGAAAAATCAATATCAAAAGTCAAGATTTTCGGTGATTACTAAGTTTACAATTATTTTTCAACTGATGTAGTCCGTTTGCTTGTAGCTTGAAGTTTAATTTATGATAATGAGGCAAAAATGTAAAGAATGACATCAGCAAGGATTCACCTACATGTATAGTAAAAGCCACAATGTACAGTTCCAAATCCAAACAACACTGTTTCCTCCAACTGGTCACAAAAACATCTACCATGTTACAGTACTTTGGTTTTCAAGATGTTTGTCAAGAACACTTGACAGAGAGAATGTAAACTCAAGCTTTGCTCAAGTCAGTAACAGATACACTGAACAGCTTAGCCAAAAATGATTTATAATTGTACTCTTTCCCAAGCCAAGAACAAAACAATCAAACCTAATTATGCCACTTACTATTAGTCTACATAACTTGCCTTGGAACAGCCTACAAGTAGAATTAGTGTGTCTTATTCATTCATACTTGGTGCATTAATTTGCATAATGGTCTTCACAAAAATAAAACCATGCTGTTCACTGAAGTGTTCCATAAGCAACAGATTGTTTAAGCGCCTAGAGTACGCTGGGTAATCTAGCTGTACAAGTCATCATCACCATCATCATACAGGGCACCAGAAGTATCAGCACTCCCAGTACCTCCTGTACCTCCTTGTGAGCCACCACTGCTTTGATTAGGGAACCTGGTTAAAATAGTAAAAAAAATTAAAGCCTTGGTTCCATTACTGTACTAGTCTAAATCATGAAAATATCAGCAGATTAAGGCCTGGTTTTCATGAGTAACAGAAGCAGCAGCAGCATAATGAATGTTATGTACAAATGAAAACCAAGAAAGTGTGACATGAGCACAAGTGAAAGCTCAATGGAAGCAGAAGGAATGAAATATTTCCTTCTTACACTCCTGCTTCCATTGCTTATTATGTTCCAGCAAAAACAAGGTAAACGTGAGCATTAGCCAATCAGAATATTCATTCTAAGGCCCTCCACTTCTGAAATAGGCTTGTGCTTATGCTTCCATTCTGAGGCCAGTTATTCAATAAAGCTTCATATTCACTTGTAAAAGCCATTGTTAACGGTAAATACAAGTGTAAAAGTTTTATTGAATTGGCCCTTGTTCATAACCCTACAGGGGGGACTCTGATACCAAAATGATGGGGTGCTTGGCAGTCATAATGATTTGGACTCCTAAAAAGGTACACAAATATAAACTGTATAAAGCGATTCCTCGTGTGTTGTAATTTAAAGAACCTTAAAATAAAGAATTATAAACCCCTAAAAGGTACATGTACGAGTTGAGTTGCATAAGAGTTGCATAACTAACTCATGCAAACAGGACCCCATATAAGGTATGGCAACGAGAATTTTTACCCCAAAAAGGAGTGCAGAGCACCCTGTCATTTCAATATAAGAGTCACCCCCAGGAACATAACTTCCTTATGTTTATGCTTCTGTCGCTAGTGAAAACTGGCTGAATTGGACATCAAACAAGATGTGGTTGTAAAGCATTGACACTTTTCTAGTGATTTCAAATAACCTTTTTTAACTCGTGGATGGATATTGCAATAGCAATCCACAAGTTATTGTTTTGGGGAAAATCTTGTCACCCGCTCACTCACTCCATAAGGTGTTAACAAATCGATAATATCAATTTTCTCATCTGATTCCACATTATTCAATCAATATTCCCCAAGTTTTTTGTTACCACTTCTACATCTGTTGGAATGTATATTGGTCACTATATGATGTTTAGAGAGTTTTTATCACCAACTACGCCATTTTACACTGCATTTCACTCTACCAGGATAAACCCTTTATTCCAAGCTACAATCCCAAATAAAGCATGAAAACAATAAAATCAACATTGGTAGATTTTTTAACATGAAATTGTCTTCTTTAACTTAAAAGTTTTATTTGATCTATTATTTTACATATTAATATTTTAGATATGTTTGCATTCTAACAAAGCTATTGTGATGGCAAGAGCCTTTGTTAATTTTTTATCTCTTGACCTCTTCCAAGGCCAATTATCAAAATGGAGGAAGAAATATTCAGACTTGTTTCAATTGCACCAAGACTTTAAATTGATGACTGGATGAGTTTAATACTTTGTTTAACAGACACCAACACATCTACGTACCTGAAATTTCCACCAAATCCTCTGCTCTGCTGAAGTGTCTGTGCAAACATTTCATACTTCCTAATGTCGTTATCGCTGACGGAGCGGCGTGCAAATTTCATTGCCTCCTCAAAATGGTCTTTTCTGATTTCGGGAACTGGGTCCTCATCTTCTATCTCCTGAAAAGCAAACAGCATGATCAAAAGGTTAATAAACATTAACATTTTAGGAAAGGCCTCTGAAAACTCAGCTTTTCAGTGCTTTAAACTGACTTTTTATGAACTAGTTTCATGGGCTAGCTAGTGACTGACAAAATCTAATAGCCCAAAGGCTATTAATGCCATTTACTAGTCCAACTCAGTTGTTTGGTCTAGCTAGTTTCAAGCACTGAAGTTCTGTCTTGAATTCAGTTGATAATATTAAGTGACTACTGATAACATTCTAAATTCTCCTTTATAATATTTTATTCTTTGTTTACTAAGAGTGAATTTGGAACTTGATCACAAGTCACTTACATGGTTAAGTAATCTACAGTAAACAGTAAAAATCTCAAACCTTGGCACACAAAATGTTTTTAATCAAGACAGGATGCAGTTAACAATTTGAGAACACACAATTTAAAAAGGAATTGTTCTGATTAACATCAATACTTTGTTAAGTAATGATTTGTCTAAGAACTGGAGCACTTGACGGCAGTGGAATGTAATTGGTGATAATTTTCTACTCTTTCTCGTAATTTCATTGGTTGATACTCAAAAAAAATATGTTCAATAGAAAACCAACAAGACTGTAGTTATAGACGGGCCTGTTTTAATTTAGTTTTGATCAAACTATTTAATTATCTTATTTTTAAAGAAAATTGTATTTGAGGAAAGTTCTCAAATTTGACATTGAAAGATCTTTTGTATCCCCCCTTTCTGTTTGGCTGGATGGTGTTTTCTTTCAGTTTTGACTGTAAAGATGACCAACAAAACAGCTTACTTTATTTGCTGCTTCCCATTTGACTGTGAAACATCTCTGACAGCACTTAATTAAGGCACATTCAATCAAACTTGCATGTGAGAATAATACTCATTACCATTATTTTAATTAATGTTTAAAGTCTGACTTACCATGTCTAAGTCTGGGTTCTCTGCTCTCTGCCTCTCTCTGCTGATTTCTATTTCAATACATTCCCTAATAGCCAGCTTGCATGCCTACATGTAACAAATATGATGACACCAAGATTGGACATCATTATAATATTATTATTACACAACTGCTACCACATGAAATCATGGCAAGGCCCATTTCAAACGCCAAACTTTTCATGTATCAAATCCTGTGCCAATGAGCTCAATGTTATTGTTTATCACACGCTCATACATGTATATTTCCCAAAATATTCAGCCCAAAGAAATAAGTATGTGAAGCCTAAAAATAAAAATTCCTGAATTTGGGATTTCCTTGACCAAAACCTAAATTCCCTGAACTTGAAATAGTTTTGTTTTCCCTGACCATGGGCCGTTAGCATTGAATTTGGTGCAAGCCATCTGAAACGAGCCTGAGAATTTCAGTGAACTTCTTTACCCTCTGGCAGATCTCTGTCAAGTCAGCACCGCTGAAGCCATGGGTTACTTTTGCCACATAATCTAAATCAACATCCTGTGGAAAAAAAAAGGTGGCGTTATTATGTATTGTTTCTAAGTTGCTTTGATATCAAGGTTGGTACTTGAAAGGACAGCAGGCTGTTGTACCATTGAACAATCCCCTTCTCTTCATGAATAGCAAAACAGGTTCTTTAACTCTTTCACTGCTATTGTCAAGTAAACTCAACATCCGGTTGCATGTTTCCCAGTGCAGAAAAAAAGTCCCAGAAAAAAATTAAAAATTAGCATATTTTAGGCAACCATGTGATCAATCATGTGCCTAATTAGCAGAAATTATGCATAACGAGATTCAGAATTATATTTTGTACATATCTGGAAGATTTCATGTCAGTACCCTTAACTGAACTTGAGAAATTGTTATGGTGGTCAGAAAAGTGATTTAAAACGAAATCTTGAGTTAACATCCACTCTTTATGAAGTCAGAGAAAGCATTGGAAGACAAGCTAAGCCAACAGCTCTTACGTCCATCCAAGGACACGGATGGGGCTGGATTTGAAGTTAACCACAACCTCCTGCATTCACATAATCAATCACTTGATAAGACATGGCTGCATTAATAAAAGAAGATGCCATGTATGCTTACTTTTTGAAAGGTATAAGTCTACCTTATTGTGTCACACACTATTGTTCCTCTTCAAAGAGAGCTTTCAATCAAACAACATTTTAATTGAGGGCATAAATGTTACTTACCTTGGCAATCGGTGATTTCCTAAGGTTGGCTTTGAGAATTGAAATACGGGACTGCAAAATGGAATAAAGCCATTAGCCAACATGAATGTCGCTCTTAAGTAAACTATATAGAAACAACAAAATAATACATGTATATAGCACATCTATGTGTATTTAAATATATATACTATATTATGGTACATGTATATTAAAAATCCTAGTAAAAATGAGTGCACTATTCTTTTTTTTAGGGCTGCCAATACAGTTTACATCACAATTAGTGTAAGCAGATACTAATGTCCCTGAGCATGCCAGTCTTAGTAATGTAGGAATTTTAGAGTTGGGTTTACTATGACAGGATGCTGTCAGCATAATGTACTGAAGTGCATGAAGGGTACATGTACAGTACCGCCTGGAATTATTGAAGCATCGGGTCGCGGTCAAACCGCGGTAATACCGCGGTCATTGGACGCGGTATTACCGCACCATGGACGAGGTTTTACCGCGGTAAAGCCGAGGCTTTATCGCGGTCAAATTATTCACCGCAATGAAAGCCGCGGTCAAAATCCGCGGTCATGACACAATACTGTAGTATTGTGCAAAAGTCATGCAAACGTATTTCGACGAATTTCGCTCTTTGTTCCTACGAATGACAGGCAACTTTTCGTTCGAAATTTCGACGAAGAATTGATCAGATACGCGAAAATTCGAATGCCAAGGCGAAATATCGCCAACCTGCGAGCGACATTTCGACGATATTTCGTTCAGATTGTCAAACGAAAATTCGGACCAGGTTTATCGAAATATCGTGATCCGAAATTTCGCGTACGTGTTCATTGCCCAGTTTTGTATTTTAACCTTTCTTTCACTAGGATTAACGCGTGACAAATTCGAATTCATGACAAACAGTTTTACAAACGTACAGTAAGATGGTTTTGGTAAATAACCTGCGTGCCAGAGGCGTCAAAAAGTCAAGATTCTTAATAAAAGTCCCCGTCAATCGTGAACTGTCAGCCAGACGCGTGTCTCATTTCTGACACAAATACCGCGGGGGCGCAATTAATTTCCATTTACGCGAACTGACTGATCTGATCCGATGCATTAAAGCTCTTTTAATTCAAAAGGAATTGCACTTTCCCAGTAGAAGTTTTCTGGTAAGAGTATAGAAGGTTTTGCACGTCTTTCAATATGACAAACGTTGCTTCATAACTCTGTTGATGTTCTATAAAATTTCAGACTGACACGTTCACGCCTGACTGATTGCACGTGGAAATTCAGAAGAGTTGAGATTTTAATACACAAACATTTACACTCGTTCTCAATAACACGTGCAGGTTCGAAACAAAACTCCTGACTTCGAAGTCGTTTCTGGTGGATGTCAATCAAACGGTTTCCATGGAGTTTGAAGTGAACCGTTGTGTGAGTAAATTCGGGAAACTAGCATTTTATAAACATGGCAAAGTCTTTCCCAAAGTCGCTTTAGATGGAGAGTAATCATACTTAGAGCCAAGGGTTTGCAAAATAGGGAAATCACATAAACTTTATGTGTGAGCGAGCGGTTTGTGTATAAGATCAAAATAGGGAAATCGCATAAACTTTATGTGTGAGCGAGCGGTTTGTGTATAAGATCAAAATAGGGAAATCACATAAACTTTATGTGTGAGCGAGCGGTTTGTGTATAAGATCAAAATAGGGAAATCGCGTAAACTTTGTGTGTGAGCGAGCGGTTTGTGTATAAGATCAAAATAGGGAAATCGCATAAACTTTATGTGTGAGTGAGCGGTTTGTGTATAAGATCAAAATAGAAAAATCGCATAAACTTCATGTGTGAGCGAGCGGTTTGTCACAAGATCAAAATAGGGAAATCGCATAAACTTTATGTGTGAGCGAGCGGTTTGTGTATAAGAAATCTGATTGTTTATATAGCTTCAAAGGTCTTGGAAAAAGAATTATAGTTATTTTTATTCATTCAGTTGCAGATATGCTCCTTATAAGAGGTTTTATCGAGCAATACCCTCGAGCTCTACCTCGACGAGCTCCAAGCATGGATACAAAATGCGACAGGGCAAAAAAAAAATGAAACTCTCAGGACATGGATTATCGGCAATGCTCTCCACTCTCGACTGACATTTCGGTGAGGAATTCAAGCAAATAACAATCGTTTTTCGGCTTAGTATCCGCCATATCTCTACCTATGTCGCCTCAAATTACTTACGATTTCGTTGACCTCCTACACTATTTATGTTTCCTCCACATCTGGGAGTTGTATGGCGACGTTTTATTTAGCATGCAGACCAGTGTTGCCATAGAAATATAGTTGAGTGACATCCACCAAATTGACGTTTTCCGTTGGAAATTCAATTTCGAACCTGCACGTGTTATTGAGAACGAGTGTAATACTAGTAACAAGACAAGGATCTGCCGTAAATGTGAAACTACACTGAAGCAAAAGTTTATTTGGTGTTATGTTTTGCGCTCAGCGGAGAATCTTTTAGAATCTTTTATTTTCGCCGTTCATTCAGAACTCTAACGGCGGGTTAGAATCTTAAAGATTCTAAAGTCTTAATTAGTTTCACCGATGAGTGCTTCTTTACCCGCCGTTTGAGTTCTGAATGAAGCGAAAATAAAAGATTCTAAAGTCTTAGTTTCACCGATGAGTGCTTCTCTACCCGCCGTTTGAGTTCTGAATGAAGCGAAAATAAAAGATTCTAAAGTCTTAGTTTCACCGATGAGTGCTTCTTTACCCGCCGTTTGAGTTCTGAATGAAGCGAAAATAAAAGATTCTAAAGTCTTAGTTTCACCGATGAGTGCTTCTTTACCCGCCGTTGGAGTTCTGAATGAAGCGAAAATAGATTCTAAAGTCTTAGTTTCACCGACGAGTTCTTCTTTACCCGCCGTTTGAGTTCTGAATGAAGCGAAAATAAAAGATTCTAAGTTTCACCGATGAGTGCTTATTTACCCGCCGTTTGAGTTCTGAATGAAACGAAAATAAAAGATTCTAAAGTTAACAGCGGTGTTGAATAAAGAATGAAAAGAACTCCGAGTCATCGCTACATCTTCACACTAAAGTCAATGATTTCGGCGTGATACAAATCTCAGCGGCCGCGGGCGTGACCGCGGCCAACTCATTACCGCAGTTTACCGCGGTTATTCCGAGGTATTACCGCGGTAATACTGCGGTCATTCTGAGGTCAAACCGCGGTATTACCGCAGTCATTGGACGCGGTAAAACCGCGGTAAATGCTTCAATAATTCCAGGCGGTACTGTATGTTCTGACTTGATGCCGACATGTGCATGGCAGGACTTGAATTAACCATTCAGGGTAGCAGACAAAACAAATTCTACTTTGACAACCAGAACTAAACACATTGCAAAACAAAAATCAAGCATTCCAAAGCACACATTCAAATTTTGTTCATTCAAAAGACTTTGACTTCAGAACTAGTCAACCAAATTCGCCTTTTACTGGATCAACGCTCGAGCAAGTCAAAATGCTATTGTCTTGTACTCGACACTGATTGGAATTCTTTGTTTTCATTCTGCAACGTGCTGGGTTCTTGTTGTCTAAGTTGCCATGGTTACAGTAGTTGCACAGTAATGTAAGTTTCTTACTGCATCGTCAGGTAGTGGAATATAAATCAACTGATCCAGACGTCCTGGTCGCAAGATAGCAGGATCAATTATGTCAGGCCTGTTGGTTGCACCAATAATAAATACATTCTTCTTAACATTCATGCCATCCATCTCTGTCAAAATCTGGTTAATGACACGGTCAGCTGCTCCACCTAAAAATAGAACACAATGAACAAAAAAATGTCTATCATGTACACAGAATGAAGGATGAAAACTCTGTGTATGAAAATCATGCAACCCAAGCTTGGCACCCTGGAGTAATAGCCCAATTTTAGCTTGTACATTTGTTGTCCCAATTAAGATTATGTGACAACTCTCCAGGGGATTCAGTGTTTTGTTTTCCAATTAGAGAAAGATTACTCAAGAGAATAGTCAGGTGACTTGAATTGGAATAACAAATGTGCAAGCTAAAATCAATCAATTCGACAGTTTAGAATTGCTTCAATCCAATCAATATCGTTTGATATACATGTATATTCTCAAACCCATGATGTATACAATTAATGTAAAGTTTACAAAGAAAATCACAAGTGTGAAAGAGTCTTGATATCATGATCAAACACTTGTATAAATTATACAACCTTTCTTCTTCATTTTCTCTTAAATGGCATGTTCGTTTGAGTGTTTGATCATGTGATCAAAACACCTCAAACTGACTTTTACAAACTCTGCTGCACATCATTTTTCAACTTCAGTTTTCAGTGTTTTGATCTTGTGATGACACTGTCTTGTACAAATGTTTGATAAAAAAATTTATTACTTAAAATAATGGGCTATTTTTTAAACAAAACTACAAAATAACTGCCTGCATGAGATAGAAGAAAAATTCCATGTGTGAATGTCCTGATATATTTTTCAAACTTTTCGATAGAGGATTGCAAAGATCAAAGTGGATTACAAAAGCTTAAGCTATAAATCCTAGAAACTTGATTTCAGTTGGAATCGTTGCCCCCTTCATCACCATTTTCTCAGTTTATTAATATTTTGTCTTTCTCTCATGAGAAAGTTAATCATTTGAGGGTTGAGACCGGGGGATGACTATACAGGGATGACCCGTTGGACAGGGTACTGTTTTTTGAATTTCTGTTCATGGACAGGGTATCCATTTTCACATTGACAGATCTTGAACAGGGTATGGTATTTATCTAGTGCCAGGGGTTGAGAACATTCTTGACAAACTTAAAGTTGTTATGTGGGACTGACCTCCATCTCCAACATTACCACCTCTGGACTTGGCAATAGAATCCAACTCATCAAAGAACAGCACACATGGGGCTGCACTACGTGCCTGCAGAATGAAGAGTAGTATTTGTTAAAGGCCTCAACAGGAATAAACCATAACTCCATAAAACATCAGTAACTGACAGGGCTTTCACATGTTCTCGGATAAGGATGATAAATCGTAGGCCCTAAGAAACATCTAAAGAGCGGTTTTAAGCCTGTTGAGGTTCTCTGTCCATCTTTAAGCGGTAATACAGAACAAAAAGGTTAGTTTGGAGAAAGCGGCCATGAGTCAAAAGTAAAGCATCTGAATTTTTGTGAGCTGGTTTCTAATGAAACCACTGCACAAATTGATGCCACTAGCTAGCCCGGTATATGCCACAACTAGGGACAAAAAAAAAACCTTTCCTGTATCGATGTTGGGTCATACAATGTATGCCACAGCCAGGGTAAAAAATACCCCCTTCCCCTATCAAAGTTGTGTCATATGCCACAGCTAGGGGGAAAAGCATCTCCTTCCTTTATCAATGTTGGGTCATATGCCACAGCTAGGGGGGAAAACACCACTTTCCCATATCAGTGTTGGGTCATATGCCACAGCTAGGGGTATTGGCAAAATAAAACCTTCCCGTATCAATGTTGGGTGCAAAGTCAGACATTGATTCTACTCTAATGCCATGCATGAATAAACATTAATGGCATTTCTGTCAATCATGCATTTTGGCCAACAGCAATACGTGGCCTTCCGAGGCCGAGTGTTATCAAAATAACCAGGGGTTCCAGGCAGGCTCTCTGAATATCTACATTCATGTAGGTCAGGAAGCTACATATAATGTGTATTTTCAACTTCGAAATGTATTACATAGACCTCTACTCCTAATGGTTAACCTATTACTACAGTTATTCCTTACTGCCCATTTCTCAAGACCCCTGGTATGCACCAGCAGTTTTTACCTTGTCAAAGACATCCCTGACATTAGCTTCTGATTCACCAAACCACATGGTCAGGAGTTCAGGACCCTTGATGGAGATAAAGTTAGCCTGGCACTCGTTAGCAATGGCCTTGGCAAGCAGTGTCTTACCACATCCAGGGGGGCCATAAAAGAGCACACCCTTAGATGGCGTCATACCAAACTTAAGGAACTTGTCAGGGTGCTCTACTGGGTATTGTACCAATTCTTGGAGCTCTCGTTTGACACCTTCCAAACCTCCAATGTCATCCCAAGTAGTCGTCGGCACCTCCACAACTGTTTCTCTTAGGGCGGATGGGTTAGATACACCCATGGCATACTGTGTAGATAGAAGAAATAAAGATTGTTAAAAAATCGTAATGATTCCAAATTCAGTCCATAAGGGAAGATGCAGATTTAGAGTATGCATGATATAATTATACCAGTATCAGGGTTCGCATTTTGGCATGAGATCGTGAGAATTTGCACATTAATTTCGAAATATCCCCCCGAATTAGCCTGAATTTCAGCAGTCTCCTCCGTTTCGTTCCTCCCGAGAGAGACATCTGAATCCAATAGCCGATAATGGCAACCAGTGACATCAAGGCGGATTAACTATTTAATTTATGCAAATAAAACTGTCAGGGTGGTAGCTAGTAAGTGAATTTGTGGGTCACAAAAACAAAAACAAGTACAGTTGATCTTTGTCTTTCCATTGATCTTTGTCTCACGATCTGCCGTTCGAATCGACACAGCTACGAGATATTACCTATGTAAATGATGCAACAGAAAAGTAAAAAAACAAAGGATAATGGAGAATTTTCGAAGAAATACGAAGACTCTTTTATGGGAAAGACCAGTTCCTTGAAGAGAGTAGCGACATTATTTACCACTGCAAGTGTGAACAAATAATCGATTATCAACAACCCCGCGGCCGCGACAGGATAAAATGTACATGTTTACAGGACAGTCGACTGGTTATTGTGCAGGACACTTTCAATCCATTTCCAGATGTTTTCCTTACGAATTCAAGGTCTTTGCCAAAGACAATCACTCCACTGAAACTCAACAATCAGCAATTGCAAGTCCAAAGTGAATCCTGCCTTCTTCTTGGATGAGTTAATTGTGATAATTATGCGAAATTATAGAATATGAACCAATCAAAGATCACTACCACGTTTTCTGGTAGTGACGTCACTGGACGGCATTATTGGCTATTGGATTCAGACGTCTCTCTCGGGAGGAACGAACTGGAGATGGCTGAAATTCAGACAACCCCCGAATTTCATAGGTGGGGCAAGTCTCCCCAGTTTTCTCACTTCGTCTACCCCTTCTATTATCAAAACGAAAACTTGCCAATCTTAATTTAATTACTTGTGTGTGCATTTTTTCTGGTTGCCATTTTGGATTTTCCTCTCTACTTTTGACACTGGACAGTAGTGGTTAGAAGGGGATCAATTTCTTTTATAAGCACATGGTTAATAGCAAAGCCCTGTGGCCATTAGCCCTGTGGAAACACACAACATTGATGGTTTGAAGGGATGCAAAAAAGCTCTCCTCTCATTCCAAGGAGGCTACAATTGTCTCCCCCTCAAAATGGAATTCTACCCCATTTTTAGGAAAAGGGGGAGACATGCTCCCCTGAATCTTAAAGTGAAAAACAAGCACTGGGTATAATTATTGTACATACCCTGAAGTTGTCCATGGACACAGCCAGCGAGTCCAACACCTCAGCATCAATGGTCTCATCTTCAAGGTCAATGAGGTCCATCTTCTCACGAATCTAAGAAAACCAGCAAATTTACCAAATTAACAACTACTCAAGCCATGACCAAAAAAAAATGTCTAATAACAACCAACCTACTAAAGCCATCACAAACAAAAACTTAATATGTAATGTTGACCTACCTGTTGCAGAGCAGCTTCTGAGCACAGAGATGCAACATCTGAACCAACATATCCATGCGTTTCAGCAGCTATCTGTTAAAGAAAGAAACACATTATTAGACAAGTATAAAATCACACTGTTTAAAGTACAAACAGGGTTCCAGCCAACCAAATTTATGATTCAATGGATAACAAATTCCTACTGGGCGGTGGGCAACCTGAATTTTCATGAGACTTAGTATCCAAAAAAGATTTGTAAGAACTACATTTTTCTTTGGTATTTCACTGTTGTACACAGCCACCAACTCATGTCCAAGCAAGTCTCCTGTGCTTTTTGGCAGCAGTATATCTACAAACATGTTTTGTTTGTTTGTTTAGTACAGAACAGAGGCAAGGGCAACCTAAATGTGTTGTTGGGCAATTAAACCATGTTCTGTGATGTGGTTGCCCCTGGGACAAGCAGACACAAACATTAATTTTGAACGTCCCTGACAAGAGATTTATTAACATGTGTACGTCCAATAGAAACACAAAATAACTGAGTTCAATTTCTGAGGAGTAGTACACGTAAGTTGATTGTACAAACCTGTTCCAAGTCTACGTCATCTGATAACTTCATATTCTTGGTATGGATTCTGAGGATCTCAAGACGGCCTGTGGGATCTGGGATACCAATGTCAACCTCACGATCAAATCGACCTAGAATATGTAACAAAGCAAGTAAAGAAGTAGCTGTTAGTAGTATTGTGAATGCAGTTGAACCTATCTTCTCAAACTCGTTAATAATTCATGAGAGTCATCCAATGGAGGAACTGCATTTGGTCACATGCATGGGTCTTGATACCGGGTGAAATCCTTGTTCGAAGCTTCGTCAGGTGCATGCATCTTGACATCCAATTAAACACCAGTTCCAAACGCACCAGTGTTTGATCATATTTCCAACCCTAGTGATCAATATTTCTTAATCATCATATTCATGAACCACTAACTAATTACATACTGATAAACTACAAGTAAGGAGCGAAGAAGTAAAGAAATAAAGAATGACATAGAAAGAAAAAGTCTGCCTCCACTGGAGTTCGAACCACAACCCTTCCGACTGCTTGTACTAACTCTTGTCCACTACTCTACTAGTACGCTAGTTGAAATCACTGCCATCAAAATAATAATAAGCCATCTATAGATTGAATAATTAGATACAATAGTCAAACGGTAAACAATACTTGCTAATGAAGTTTGAAAAGAAACGTATGTAAATTGTCGGTTTTGCATTCGCATGAGAAGACATGTCAAACACTCATTGTTTGTCTTTCATCAGGGGATTCCAAATATTTTGAAAACAATAAAACCCTTGAGGCTACGCCTCTCGGGTTTCATTTGTTTTCTCAATATTTGTAACTCCTGATGAAAGACTCCAATTCGTGTTTGACATAGTATGTAAGCAACTACCCTTAATGTGAGATGAAAGTGGACATTAGGAGAGGTGGGCACTTACAATGTATGAGAGATGGAGTCTAAACTTGTGAAATAATGAAAACAAAGTTACAACCGAGTGCATAACGGTTTGACACAGTCACTAGAGACCATACAGGATAATAACTGGAAAAATAATCAAAACCTATAATAATAATCAGCTAAAATTGCTCAATTCGGCTTAAATTGTGGATGAACTTGAGGCAACCTTTCTGGTGGTTGCTCAGCAAAGGTAGAAAACAAAAGAAAACTTGTAGTCATAACACCTAATGCTGGTCGCAGTTGCTTTATATGAGTGGTTGCTTTTGATCACGAGAACTTCCAAAATAATGTTGTGATAATTATGGTCTCTTACACGTTTTTGAAAAAGTTTCACTGTGCTCCATTTATTAACCACACATACCTAAACCTTAATGTACATGTAACTGGCTTAATGTAACTGCCTACAAGACTGCAGCATGTTTTGGGGATTTCCATAAAAACCCTTTTTTCTAGCTCTCCTGATTCCACAACTTAGCATTCCAATAATTATTCAAGAAGCTAAAGCACCACAGAAATTTGAGGGTTTGGTTTCATTTTCACCCAAGGACAACTCGAAGGGTCTGTACTCTAAAAATGTATCTGAGTGGGTTTGTCAATAATATTAGTTACCTAATTTTTACTGTTTTCAGCCGACCTCATAACTACAAAAACCAAATAGGCTCACGGAAAAGCATGTAAAACAAAAAATAATGAGAATTTTACAATCCCAACACAATTTTATTACTGGGGTATTAATGTATAAGACTTCAGACAATTTGGATGTATAATTAGTTGTGTCCAGCTTTAGCTTTTTGAAGTTCTTTCTGTAGTTCAAAAAACTTTGCAGAGAAAAAAAAGATTCAATGTCTAGCCCCTCCTCCTCAACACATTCTCCAGCAGCTGGCCAATCAAATCAGATCAGATTTTCTTTGGTGTCACGTCTTTTCGCTGTGAACTGATACAATCACAGCGAGAAAGAATTTGCCAAGTAATTACAAAAGAAAGGGAGGAAAAGGAACCTCTGCTAGCAGGGAAAGAAAGGAATCGAAAAGTGTATCAACATCAGGAATAGTCATTCAAGAGTATCATCACGAAATTCACGAAGTGCGGCCACTTCAAAGTAAAGCCCGAGGTAGCAAAAGCAAATGCCTCAACAGATTTAGTATTTCAATTTGTTTATTATTTTCATGTTTTCTCGAAACTGTTCAGCCATTTGAAAATTACAGCATATTTTGAATTGTTTAAAGTGTCACTTGGGAGTTCGGTGTCCACTATTTTCTCTGAATCATCTTCTTGTTTCCAAATAAGTCTGCACGTGTCTAGTCCAAGTCAGACTTCAATTCATTACACTTAAGGCATTTTATTCTATTTCGCTTCATAGCTTCTTCATCTTCATCTAGAACCAATAATGTTCTTACAAGGAGAAATTACTATGTACATGTATGAGGCTCTGCAAGTTTCGGGAAAAATCTCTGTATTCTGGGGTTGATTTGAATTGATTTTCCCACTTTACAAATCTCCTTTTCCTGAAATATTTACGAGTGATATTATTTTTTTGTATCTGGAAGAATTGATCAAAATAATACTACATTACAAGCTAAAAAAAATTGACCAAATTTCTGTTTCAGCTGAAAGTCTATGTTAACCTTAAAGGAGAACTGAACCCTAAATCAAACCAATGACTATACGTAGACGTATTCAAAACTAAGTTTTCAAGTTCGAAAAATAACTGATTCTCAGCTGATAAAGCAAGTTTGTGTGGTAGTTCAATTCAGTGCAAATTTTCCCATATCATATGTATCACACATGCCATGGAAAAACAGTCACACGTGACCTCCAGCACGAAGAAAATGCAATGGTCCACAATTAGGACTTTTCAATGCTGGGGAAGCATAGCAAAACTAATTTAATTCCTGTTTCCAATGTCACAAATTACAAGACTTAGCCATCTGTACATAATGGAGGTTGCGAGGAAGGTTCTCTGATTTTCTCTTCATAAATGCACAACACAAAGAAATAAAATATCAGAACTTATTTCTTTCAAATACATCATTGTCTAGCCATCGGTTTGATTTTAGGTTTCAGTTGCCCTTTAAGATGGTGGTCTCTTAATAATGAGAGGTTCCACTAAGAAGTGATAATCAATAGGTCACTTCCAGTTATAAAGTCATCTTTACAACACAGCTCTTGTACACATCAATCAAGCAATGAGAATCTTTAAGTCTTTGACAAATTATATTACCAAATCTCCTTAGAGCCACGTCGATACTGTTAGGTCTGTTGGTTGCTGCTATGACGATCACATGGGACCTTTGCTTCAAACCATCCATCAACGTCAACAGCTGGGATACAATACGCCTCTCTACCTCTCCGTGAGTCTATAACAAACAAACAGTTTAATTTCTTCATACTGGGAATTCAGGCTGAGCATTTAATGGGGTTACATTTCTTGCAACAGTTGATTGGTCACCTTTCCAAACAAACAATTGACATGTTGCTAATGCATAAGTATATGTTCTCATTTTCGCGTTTTGTGTTTCAATCTGTCTTTAATAATCGACAAGTATGGTAGGTACAAAGACGTTCACTATTTTTAACAGGGAGAGGGATATGAAACATTGAGTGTTCAACTTCAAATAATATTGATTTTGCTTACTCGTGCATCTACCACATTGTACAAAGCCAAGCAGCAACAGATGGAAAATTAGCTAAAAGCAACATGTAAATTTTTGTGTAGAAGTGTGACTGATCAACCATTGCAATGAATATGAAATCTGACACCATTAAATGTTCAACCTGAATCTTGTTTTTACAGTCTTTACTTCAAGAGTAAAAGGGGCTCAATGATAAAGTAAATACATGTATTACAAGTCATTCTACTTCAAGACTGAACTACATCTCACCTTGTCTCTCTTTGGTGCAATAGCATCTAACTCATCAATGAAGATGATTGCTGGAGCATTCTTTTCAGCTTCCTCAAATGCTGTTTAATACAGAGAGCAACATTCAACACATAATAATTTACATTACCGTAAACACCGGTAGATAAGCTGCACCTTTTTACCCAAAATCTTCGTTGCAAATCGGGGGTGCAGCTTATCTGCGAGAACATCTAAAAATTTCTATAAATTAACGAAAAAAAAAAAAGGAAGACTGATTAAAACTACACAAAACAAAAAGAAAGGAAGCACTAGTCATCACTTTCGCAAGCTTGGTGGCTCCTAAAAGAGCCGTTTGTGTTGTCTGTTTCTTGTTTGTTACTTGTTCCGGATCCTTCCATTAAATTTTCTTCATTAAAAGATCTATTAAGTGGTTGAACAGTCGCTGTTCTCAAATAACTAAATGTCACTAGACACGTAATCTCCATTCTAACACAAAGCTTTTTGCAGTTGCGGCATTTCCCAGTGACTTCAACAGTTTATAGTCCCTCCGCCAGCAAGAAAATACCACACTATTCTGGAGTACTCATGTGGTAAATGACCAACTGTTTTGCCGCTGTTAGTACTTTAACAGTAAATTTGTCGAACTGATTTTCCATCTCTCTATGAGCAATCATTTTCTCCCCAATAGATGATTTCCAGATGTCCTTAATTGTAGATGTGATAACCACGTACGGCAGATGTAAAGGCAAACTTCTCACTGCGCTCCATGTTTTGATTTTGTTCTGTGCACACATGGCAGCATTCTAGTGTCCAGTGTTCTCTCTTCCAATAAAATGCGTAGTTACTAAACTTTGACTACATTTAGTTAACAATCGACCTTGGACGAAAAAGTACCATCAAGCAAATGCTATGGAAAGTTCTATTGTATGTGTGTGGGCAAGTAGACATGAAGTTTAAACACTTTCAGATTTAAAATTATGGGTAAAACTACGGAGTAATCTCGTTGAAAGTTCGAAGGGGCAAGGAAAGTGATGCAGATTTCTGATCTTAATTTTCCTTTCAATTTTTTCCCTTCAAAATTTGAACTTCTAAGCTTATCTGCGAGTGCGGCTTATCTGTCGGTGTTTACGGTAATTAGCACAATCATCTTAGATAATTATTATAAATTATAAAATAACACTGTTACAGGGATTAGCTTCCTCACGCGCCTTGCGCAAATTGCGCTAAAGTAACAAAAATGGTGCGTAAAAAATGTAATGCCCCATATGAATAAGAAAAAAATGAATATTTAACGGGCATGCATGCACTTCAGCTAGCATATCAGAATATTTCCACAAGGACTCGGATACGTTTTGCACCCACAGATTTGGTCCCAGATTCTTTCATAGCCAAAGTGGCTCCCAGCATTCCTTTCGCATGAAATCCAATAATTTTATGGTGTCTCGTTGCACATGTTGATGATTGCCTTTGGAATGATTTAGCAACAGTTTAGTGAGCATTTCAGCTGTTTTCTTCGAAATGCCACCCCAAAAGATAAAATTGGATACTTTCCAATAGAAATTATCATTTTCTCGTGATGGAGATGTTGGTTATAGACTATCAGGAAAGCTTACGAATATGGCATGAATTCATGCCAAAAGGCATTACATAAGGCCTGATCTGGACTTGTAAAATAAATGTACTTGTAAGTGTCCTGCATTTATGCAAAACTACAATATGCATTATGCAAATAATAATTGATATTCATACGCAGTAGAGAATGTAAAAATGTCTCCAGCTCACTACTGAATTGAGATTGTATTCTCTATTGATTCGCTACAGAATAAAGGTTGTATTCCACAATATCACAGGAAGCAGCCTCCATAGCTGTAATATAAACATGTTTATTTAAGTATCCTCCTGGCCCTTGCACTTTTTATGGTCACTGTTATAACAACATTCTGATTTATTTAGTTGAAAACAGTTTTTTTAAACTCTATGGAAACATAAAGTTGATACATGTAGTTGGGATAATCTACATTTTGAGTATCACATTGAATGAGCATTTTCTCATTTTGTACTTGGTATGTTGAGTTATTTTATAAAGGAAATAGAAAAAAAGTTGTTTCATAGAGTTATAGAAAATTGTAGATGTTTGGGAGAACTCGAAATAGCAGTGAAAACACTTGCTCTTTGGGCTCACATTCCCACAGCCATTTCTCATTCTCCCAAACGTCCACTCCTGGTGCTTCAAGAGAACTCTGTACATACTTCTTATTAACCTCATTTGCTCGGTCCATGCCATATTAGTCATGAACCTTTTTATGGCCTAAGTGTGAAGTATGCAGGCCACCAAATGGGGGACAAGATGTTCGTTATATGGCTTCTTCATTCTCTTTGAGACCAAAAGTGGGCGGAAGGTCAGAACTTATGGACCGCAAATTGATCATTGAATCATAGCTTGCAAAATTACTTAGCTATATCATATCTGTTAAAGGACAATAATTTAGTATGAAAGTAAAGACAGTAATTCAGTGCTTTTCTTGAAAACCTTGAATGGAAGGAAACAGAAAGCAATGGAAACAGTCTTACTTTGTGAAAATATATTGGATATTTTTGTGAAATGATCAGTCACACATGTACATGTCATTTGACACACTGAACACGTGATTGGTCAGAAGAATGTTAGCAGCAGTGAACTGCCACCTGTTTGTAACAGCTGTGACAGAACAGGAGGTAGAGATCCACTCACCTTTCCTAAGATTGCTCTCAGACTCTCCAGCCAGCTTACTCATGATCTCAGGACCTGTGGAGCAACATTCTTTATCAGCTTTTGTAAAACTAAAACACAACAACAAAACATAGCACACTTATACATGCTGTCGGTACACTAATTACTCAGGCCAGCATTAGCTCAGGCCAGCATTAGCTCAGGCCAGCATTAGCTCAGTGTTTCAAGTTGGCTCAACATTTGACAGGGTCAACCAATCAGATTTGACATCGCTCAGGACACACATGGGTCATTCTACTGTACCGTCGATGTAAGATGGGGAAAGCAGTTGCAGAGAAAGAGGGTGTTAAAATTCGTTTAATTCATGTTAAATCACTACCAGAGAAGAAGAAGAATATCAACTACTCTTCAAAGCAGCTATTTATAAACATCTTTCTTTGGTCTTCTGTGAAGTGATTATACAACATATGGCTTGGAAAAGGAATTTGCGTCCTGTCTGTACTGGTTGTTGCTGAGCGCCTTCAGGTCGCCATAAGACTTTTTGAGTTCTTTGACGTTCATCAAACAACAAAGCCTGTACAGGTGTGAGATCTGAGAGCACAAGTACACAGCTTCTGTGCATATCCTCTTTTACACCTCTCCTCCTTTAGGGATAATTCAGAAGCTCTTATTTTGTTGCTTTACTTCTTGGTTGTTTTTCTAAAAAAAAAAAGTTCTGACTATGGCACAGCATCTGATCTCGCTCTGCTACATGCAAATCTTGTACTCTCTTCAAGCACATAGTTTCCAAGGTTGTTCGATACTGTATACAAAGCTATGACAGGAGTGAAAAATATGTTTGCTTAGATACATGTATTATTTCAGCAGGATTTTGTCGTGCATTCTAATTTATCCTGTTTCTTGTTTCCTTCCCATTTGCCAGGCCAATTAAAAGTAAAGTAAAGCAACTTTATTTAACATCGGTAACTCGTGACAGTCTGATGAGACTGATAAACTTGAGGCTGATGGGAGTCCTACAATTTGACGTCCTTATCCGAGAAGACCTAACCATTTGCAGTTGTTTCACAAAGGCAGTACCATCTACCCAGTTATTTTAAGACCCTGAGTGTTGGTCCAGCCGGAGTTTGAACCCGCGACCTCCCGCTCAACAGACCGGAGCTTAACCACTGAGCTAGCAAACTAGCCCAGTGATCACTCGCTCTCAAGACCAGGGATTATGATTTTAATTATCTTAACTAAATAAAATTGAGGACTTTTTTAAGGTGTTGGTTACATGATATCCGAAAAATAAATAAATAAAATAAAACGAAATGGCCACAGCAGCACAGCAGAAGGTATTCCCAGGTGGTCACCCATCCAGTTACTAACCTTGCCCGATCGGGCTTACCTTGGGAGACCAGACGAGTCTGCATCTTTACCATCTGAGCTAAACTGCCAGTGGCAACAGGAAACCCAACTATGTACATTTGCTTAGTGTTAGCCTCATTTTAGTATGTAGAAAACATTTGCCATTTTATTATTTTCTCCAACATTTTGGCAAAGCTGCCTTCCAACGATATCTATTGGCCGAGTTTGGTTGGCAGTGCCAGCCTCCTGTTAATCCAAAATAACGCTGCTGCATAGTTAAAAGATGGGGGTTACATACCACCTACATGTATGCTTATTTTAATCCTAAAAAAATCTAGTTAACTCTCACCATTGATCAAAAAGAAGAATGCTCCAGTCTCATTGGCAACAGCTCTGTAAAAAAATACCATTGCAACTGTTAGACTCCTTCTGTAGTCTCTGTATAATGTGATGAAGACAACTGAGAAGACAGTGGTTCAAGAAAGTCTAACTTACAAATAAGCCATTCTTCGTAATTAAAATTTCTGTTCTATATTAACTGGTATTAGACAGCTTAAGCACCAGATGTTTTTGACAACATGGACGTCACAAGACTGAAAGAAGACTGGAGTAAAAATGGTGGTAAAATCTTATTATTGCCTCGTACACATTTCTGGCCACGAAGATCCTTGTTTTGATGTTTGTGCCTTGCCGTTATGTATGTCCATATATGGACATGATGACATCAAAACACTCCAAAAAAGAGAAATTTGACTTCCGGTTGCTATCCGTGACTCACAAACATCTGCTGCTTAACCTTTCTATTATAGGTATATGACTCAGTTGTAGGGCCCCAAAGTTAGCAAGGGCTTACAAACAGCCAAGTAAGTGTTAGTTCAGCTGGTACACTGTTTTTAACATGATAATGTACATGTACATTTAGAGGGTAATGTTTACCTGGCCATAAGTGTCTTTCCTGTGCCAGGAGGACCATAAAGTAGAATTCCTCTTGGAGGCTGTCAAGAGAACACTTAACATCAGGGGGAAATTACTATTATGTCAACATGTATAGCACTCCTCTCACATGCTGGAAACATTATTTTAAAGTAACTATTTTTAGATGGTAACACATTTACCCATGAAATTCAATACTCTCCCATGTGGTCACCTGTCGATGTAGTTCTATGGTTTTACTTCCTAAGTTGTCCACAAAGGTGTGAAGGTCTATCCATTTACTGTTGGATTATGTAAAGGCAGCACCTTTTATCAGATATTTTAAGACCCTGAGTGTTGGTCCAGCCAGGGTCTCAAACCCTCAGCCTCCCATGCAACAGTGCTTAACCACTGAGAAACCACGAGGTGGTAAATTAAAGAGTGAATATAAATTGTCAGACAAGCAAACTAGGGTTTGTAACCAGGGCTGTCACTAGACAGCTGTGGCTACCTGATATTATTGTCAGGAACTACATGAGGATGATCACAGGTACTTAATGTCAAACTTAAAGACATAGTTGGAGCTTATAGCACATACAGACCGCTATTTTTTCACAGTTGTCCAGCAATTTAAAATCATAATGACAGCCTTGCTGCTTTCATTAAGGTGTCCAAAACCAATAATTTCATATACATGTACATGTATAATTATTACCACCCTTATGATAATGTTTGGGGAGGATCCTAAAACCTAATGTGCAGCTTCTAACAGCTCATTCAAATGTGAACCTTATAATGCAGTATCATGATAATTGTAAGGAATACCTTAACTCCAATGGCCTTGAAAAGCTGTGGATGTCTCAGTGGCAACTCTACCATCTGACACACAGAATAAAATGTTTAGTACATGTAGATGCACAAAATATGATATAAATGGAAGCATGTATTATTTTTAATCTAAGTACTTTTGCAGTCCAGAACTTCCTGTATGGACCTTCCGTCCACTCCTGGTCTCAAAGAAACCACATAATAATAATTATTTACATCTTATAAACCTCATTTGCTTGGTAATAATGTACTGTAAGTTACATGTATGGACCCTCTGTTTATTCCGCTTGTTATGGTCCATGGGCTTCGTGCTTGGACCATAAAAAAAGGGGAAATATTTGGTCTATAATTTACGGTATGGACCTTGCACTGGGTTAATAAGAGGTACCGTAAAAGGCCGCCTATAAGCCGCACCCCGCATATAAGCTGCACCCCCACTTTAGGCTTACAAGTGACCAATTTGAAAACTTTAAGGAAATATACCGCTTATAAGCTGCACCCCAGTTTTAGCGAACTTAAATAAACATTTTACTTTACTTATGGTTACACTACAGCTTTAGAAGTACATTTTGATATATGATACGAGGACAATAACATTTATTACGACTGAACACGGTTTAGATCTTAAATCTACAATGTATGTGAGCAAGCATGTAAATGAAAATGTCTTGGATATTTTGTAATGCACTCACTAGCAACAATCTCCACTTGGGAATTACTACTTACTAGAATGCTGCCTCATGTTTTCAAGAAATGCTATGATTCTGCAAGATCGCACTTGAATTGAATTCTCTCAGCCGTGCAGACATGTCTGTCTGGATTTTGACACAACAACATGGGGATGCGGGAACTGAGTTTTTATTGCATTGTAGTTCCTAAAGCACCACACAGCTTCTCAACTTTAACTTCAAAGTGAAATGTTTACTAAATAAAATACTCTCGAGTTCTTTCTATTAATTTAAATCTGTTTTCAAAGGTGTGGAAGTCACATCTTTCAAATTGCCACGGTGCATAATGTGTGAAGTTTTCCGCGAACTGATTTGAATATCAATTAGCTTCGCATAATGTTTGCCGCTTTGAAATAGGACTAAAAATTCACAACAGACAAATTAAATGTTCTGGATGATTTATATTTAATTACTTCGTGAACAGTTTGCACGTTCTGCAATAAGTGCTGGAGTCTCTCAAATCAAAACGCTAATATATGAAGTTTTGGATTTGTTGACAATATTATAATTTGCCACGTGTCGTGACTCATGAGATTGCACAAACAACTTCGTTATACCCAAAGTGTTCTGGATTGTATTTGATCCACTTCTTGAATCTGAATATTTCTCCAGGATTCGTTGAATTTGAGTCTTTCAATAAGCACATTAAAGAATGAGACTCAAACTTCACAAAATGTGACCTTTACAGAACCACGATATTAATTAAACACAAACTGGATTGTGAAGGAATGTTACGAGAAGAAAACAACATAAAATTTTTGGATATCTCAACTTAAATATGAAAAAGCCTGCGTACAAGCCGCACCCAGACTTTAGAGAGAAAAAAAAACACTCTTAGTCAAACTGGAATTGAAAAAACCCTGCAGTTTATAGGCGGTCTTTTACGGTACATGTACCTGGTATATGCTTTTCAAATAAAACCAGGAATACCTCTTTAATTTGTGCAAGCTGTTTTCTGCAGCCACCAATGTCATCATATCCAACTTCATTTAGTGACTCCTCTTCTTCCTAATATAGAGTGAGAACAAAACCTTTTATATATCTGCAGCTGTGATTTGTAGCTGTGATTTAGAACATTTACTTGACCAAAGGCTAAGTGTCTCTCAAGATTTACCAGCCCAACTCAAATTGTTGGTACGGTACTGTTTGAAAATATTTAAACAGGGGAGTGAAATTACTCCTGAATAAATGAAATTTCCATTGAAGGGCTGTGTGCAAAAAGGGCGTAAGTGACTCTTGATCACATTCTAAATTCTCCTTAAATTTCTTTGTTTTCTAAGGGAGAATTTAGAATGTAATCAAGAATCACTTTTTGCATACAGCCCTTCCATTGTCTTTTAGGGGAAATTTTTGCTCCGACAAGTAAAATTGCACTTCCCCTGTTGAATTTCTTTTGAAGATTACTGTAGTCGACCACTTCTAGTAGCATAATACTGCAACTTTAACTAAGATGAGTAGCACAATCACCATGTACTTTCATATAACATGCTCTAAAAATGAAAATGTCTGTTTTCTCGATCAAACTGAAGTAACTGCTTTAATTGAATACAGATAACAACTATATTTTGAAATTATTTTGTTAAAGGGTGTAGGACAATTTCTCCTTCGATTTCTTTGTTTTCTAAGGGAGAATTTAGAACATGTTTAAGAATCACTTACGCCCTTTTTGCACACAGCTCTTCAATTATTATTATTGGGTTTATGTGTTAGCACCAACCTCTCTCTTGACAGGGTCTCCCTCACAGTGAATAACAGTGTCAGGAGCCACAATACAGAATGGACTAGGATCTGTCTCTATCACCTTGAATTCCACTGCACGCATGCCACCACGTACAAGAAACATGTCACCTGTGCACACAAGAATGGACCATTATCAACCAAACTTTTAGCCTACGTGTAGCCGTTCACCCACCCTCAGTCGGGGGGAACGTCTACACAAAGCTGGCACTAATCGTGTCACAGTAATGGGAAAAAAAGGTTTCAACAAGGTGAGGTGAAATATCCCCAGGGATATTTAATATCACTTCATATGAAGTGAAATTTTACCTCACATGAAGTGATATTTCACTTCACTAAAAGTGAAATTTCACTTCACCAATATGGAAATTTCAAAAGGGTTTGACAAGTTGATATAATTTTCAGACTTACCTTTTCTGATTGGTCTGTATGCTTCTACAAAGTATGGCTTGAGAAATACATCAAATAGATTACTGCAAATAAACATGCACTAATAGAGTAAGAATAATTCTTCTTTCCTACAGCATACCATATACATGTATATTGTATAATACTGTTTCAAGATCTCCTAGAAGTTTTGATGCTGAGCTGGCAAAGGTCATATGGGTACTGGTAATTGTCAAACCCAGTTGGTTGTCAGTAAGATCCATAATAATTCCTCAACTTCTTAAATTACATGTATCTTAGAGCAGTTGAGGGTTGTTAAACCTAAACCAAAGTAATTACAGAGACAATCACAGGAGCAGGTAAAAATACAATGAGCCCACCATTAACTGAAGTAATATGTGATTAGTTTTACTTGAGGAAAAGGGACCAATCAGGAGGAAAAGTAAATGGATAACAAACCAAAACAATTTCTGCTTTTAGTTCAGAACATGATTGGTTGAACAGTACTTCAACTTTGACTGCCTCTGATTGGTTGGATAATCACAAACATTATTCACAGACAATAGAGAAGCTGAGCAAATGCAAAACCAATGCAATCACCAAATTACTATTGCTGCTCAATCAAAACCTGCTCTACACCACATGTAAGTTGTAGGTTCATAGGTGCTAGATGTACAGTCATGTACAATTTACAGAATCAACCAAGAAGTTTGTGCTTTACTTACCCAGTCAACCCCTCCACTGTGTCATCAAAGGGAAGTACATGTATTCTTTTACCATATTTGACATCTGGACAAGACTGGACACTGAAAATGAAATACCATACAGGAATATGACAACTATTCCACCTCAATAACCAATTGAATGCAACAATCTAACAGCTAGGAAAACAGAACATAAAAGTGTGCTTTGATCACACTGGAAATGCTCAACCTTATTACGAGCTTTCTTCTGGCATTATAAAGTGTGCCTTGATCACACTGGAAATGCTCAACCTTATTACGAGCTTTCTTCTGACATTATAAAGTGTGCCTGGATCACACTGGAAATGCTCAACCTTATTACGAGCTTTCTTCTGATATTATAAAGTGAGCCTTGATCACACTGGAAATGCTCAACCTTATTACAAGCTTTCTTCTGACATTATAAAGTGAAAAAAATAGGTACATTATTTAAATTACTTGCAGTAATTTTTATTTTATTCAAATTTCTTTTCAGGGCTCTATTAAAACAATGTTTCATGTAGAAAACAACAAAGAATATACAGTGGATTCTGGTGGAGCAATTAACAATGTATGATTTTGTGTTTGTTGCAATGGTTGATTGCTCATGTTGCTACATAGAAATTGACATGTACAAATGTATATGTTGCGAACTAATATGCCACCATTTGGCAGCTTGGCTTTGTACATTCTGGCAGTCGTGCGAGTAAGCAAAACATGATTTGAAGTCAAACGCTCAATATTTTCTAACTTTCTCCCCAATAAAAAACAATGAAATTAGTTAGCCAAAATAGTGCAGGTATTTGACGTACTTGAATCTCGATTAAAGAAAGATTGAATGAAAGAAACACAAAATGCGGTAATATGACAATGTCTATATTTTCTTAGCAACATGTGAAATTGTGTTTGGAAACGTGATCAATCAACCATTGCAAGCGAACACAAATTCAGACACCATTAAACACTCAACCTGAATCCACTGTATTTTCGTTTGCATGTGTAAACAACCTTAATTTGTTATAACGATGGATTTGAGACTGAATGCAATTTAGACGTGGCTAAATATCCAGCAGACACCGAGTCCCTGTGGTGACACAGCCCCAGGTTGGCCTCTCACCCAGGACTCTTAGTTTATGGTATGTTGGTTTGCATTTTCTTGTCAGTTTCTCCTCATCGCGATTGGACATTTTAATAGCTGGTTTATTATTTTAATTACATGGTACAACTTTGTAGCATGCAATTAGTTTATGCTACACAGTCACACACAACACAAATACAGTCAAACCTCCCCCAGTGTTCTAGCTAGGTCTAAACGAAAGGGTGTTCCACCCTCTCGTTTTTTCAAGCGTTCTCTCGTTTTTTCAAGCGCCCTCTCATTTTTCTGTAGCACCCATTTTCCTGGTGCCCTTTTTCAGGTTTTGACTAAGACTAGAGAACTTGAGACTAGTTAAATCACTCCAGGACTCTTTCGTTTTCATTCCCCATTCGCTAAAGTGCATGAGAAAGCATTCAGACAACCATTTGCACATGATATGAGTTGGCCATCTTGCATTGCTTAGTAAGCCTTACTTTTGGTGTCCCAATGCAGTTTTTATTGATTTGCATATATTATCAACAAACACCATGTCTATAACCATGTACATGTATGACCATATATTGATATGTATTCCCATGTGTTACGATGTGTACCATCGTGTAAAAATTTTTTTGGGGGGGAAACAATCACATATACGGTAAGCTGTTCCCCCAACGTTTTGAGCCAATTTTTTTTTTACTTTAAGGTTACCATTCAGGTTCATATAGTTAAATCGGCCATACGTGCTAACGTGGGGCCTGGTAATTCATCTTTACAAACACTGCCCGTTTTGTGTTTCTAGGTCCACCATTCTTACAGGGTTTTTTCCCCCATAAAAACATCATGCAGGCTCATTTCTATGGTTATAAACTTTAAAATGGTATATACCGTATTTTATCACATACAAGCCGCACCTTTTTTGACTTTCAGATTTTGAAAGTAAAAAAAATGGGCAAGTTTAGGTGTTGGGAGACAGAAAGTGAGGTTAGTGCAAACATGAAACTCTAAATTTTATGTAAAATATGTATATATGTAAGTGTTTTCAGAAAACTTTTTTGCAATGACCGTAAACAAAGCCATATAAACAATAGAAATGGCACATTCAATTCACAGAACACCAGTGTCAGCAAGATTTCTACTCAAACTCATCTCCTTCTGTCATCTCCTACATGTAGCTGTCCAGTTGCCTGTCACCTTCTCTGATAACTCCTCGAATGGTTCCTAGTTTTGTTAAAGGCCTTAATTGGTCATGGAAGCCTTCAAATTTTCAAATAAAGTTAATTCTCATCGAGTTCATGCTCACGCTCGATCTCGGATGTTTGAGAAAACTCTCGCCCCAGGCATCCTTGAAAATCCAAGATGGCGGACCACAGACTCAGACACGTGCTCATACAGTATCGCCAGAAAATCTTACTTTCTTGTGTGCTTAAAGGAATGAAGTTCCTTAAATGTTGTTGGTTAATGGGGGAACAACAGCAGAAGAATTCTGAAGTGATTTAAAAACAGCAGGTTAAAATATACACAAGAAAGGACAAGGAAAGTTGTAACCAATTTGTTGTTGTGATATGACGATCTCTAATGAAGAGTTTTGCTTCAATTATGGGCATTTATGAACTCGAACACAAGACTACTCTTACTGAATTTTGTGGTGCGGCTTATACGCGAGGTTTTTCCTTAAACCTTTCGGGAAAAACAAGCTTCTGTTTATCAGGCTGAAGTTAGGGGTGCGGCGTATACGTGAGGTGTGGCTTGTACGTGATAAAATACGGTAGGTTCATTCAGTTTTCCCTAAAACACACGCAAGATATTTTTAATGAGAGGCCCCTGCGAACCTGCAAGATAACCTTAAGGACCTGAAGCTCAATCAATTATTGTTTGATGGAGAAAAAGTGTTTTAATACTTGATCTTTCAACTGTTTGATCAGGAATATTCGTAATTTGTTCTTATTAATATGCATAATGTTATGAATATTTATAATATACAAATGTTCCACCCTCGTTTTTGGGGGCTTGCAAGAACATTGCTCCTCTTACAAGACACCTCTATAATAATGACACCTCCTTATTATGAATGGTAAAGTTATCTCGGTCCTGGCAAAATCCCATACACAAAACATAATATGGACACCTCTATTATACAGACACTGGGCTCCATCCCTTCGGTGTCTGTATTAACGAGGTTCAACTGTAATTATTTCATGTAAATCAACCCTACGACTGGTTTACTACTGTTGCATGCATACAACAAGAACAAAATGGCATAGAGTAATGTTGCAACAATTATTGTATGCAAAAGTTGTACCACTGAGGTAAAGTGGCCTTAATAGATGGTTTGCACTCAATCCCCAGAGATTCAAATGACAAAGGGCATGGCGGCCATGTTGGTGTACAGAACAAAAGAAACTAACGAAGAATCTATTGTTAACTGTACACCAACATGGCGGCTATGACGTAACGTGCAAATGGCCCATATGAGTCATAATTATTATTTGGCTCAACTGCAGAATACCCTGCCACTTCACAAAATCACTATCTTGAAAAGGTGTATTTAAACTTGTTCTACGAATGATTTGGGGTTGGAATAAATTATTGGTTATGGTTTATTTTGGGGATTGTGATCTTTTTTATGAGGATTTGAGAAAATGCATTATTAATGAACCAAGTGGAAGGTTATTCTGCAGTTCCTCCTGTTTTTGTAATATTATAGTAGTTTGATGTAAGTAGCTACTTCATTTTTGTATTAAAGCATTATTAAACCTACCATAACTGCATAAATGTTGTCAAATAAAAACAACAAAATAAAAATAAAAGACACATGTAGTAAGGGATCAGTGGAGCAGATCGCTATTGTCTAGACCAGGAGCCCATTACTCAGAGCGTCGATCTCCCATACTATATCTTTGAGTTGGCGTATTTACACCTTGGACTATTCATAGAACCAGGTTCCATTGTTTTATTTACAACATCCAATGTTCTCGCTTTCTGATTGGCTCTCCGCTATATGCAATTTAAGTATGGACAATGAAAATGATGTCACTTGCAAGCAGTGGTAGCTTTGTAAAGTGCTTTCACGACGAGATTTGTGAATTCAAATGGCTGTTAACTTCTCTTCCAAAAACAAGAAAATGAGATCGGATTTTACAAGCATTTCATCACTAGGAAAAGTTAATCTGTGAGTCAAACTTCTTTGTAGTGTGCCATTTGGCAAAATGTGAGTTTTCTCTTGAGTGGAGAAAGTTTCAGACTTTATATAGTTCTCTCAGAGCTCAGAAGTCTTGAATTATAACAATAACTTTTCTGATCCAGAAAAAAAAACAAGAAAGAATTTCACAAGCATTCCATCAATGACATAACTTGTATGCTGCCATTTGTCAAAGAAAGCTTTCTCTCGGCATTGGCAATTAGAAGTGTTTACATTTTGACTTTCAATGGCCATTTTTGACTCTAAAGCAGTTTATTACGCACTCATTTGAAGCCTGGGCACTGAACCTCCAATACACTTCAAGGTTATCCATCATCCCCTTATTAGCAGGATTTTTCTTTCACAATTTTTTCACAATTCTCAAAATTATATGTAAATTATATATAAGAATAAAATAAGAAATATATTTGAATGTACAATACCTTACAACATCACCAAGCCTCACTCTCAAGTTGAGTCTCACGACCCTGTTCATTCTGATTTTATCATCTGAGATAGTGTCATCAGACAGAACAATACACACCTGTAATAATAACATTTAGCATGATTACAACTCGATCCTGGTGGCAGATTCTGATTGGCTGAAACGAAATTATATTTTAGTTCAAAAATTGCCTCTCATCTGTACACATTACTAAAATTATCACAGTCATGACAATGCACATCTGTGAGAAACACAGATTTGAAATATCATTTTACAATGATTCAAGGAGTATTTCGGGGGAAATATCTGATCATTAACGAATAAATCTCTTTTAGACTACTACATTTGGAAATGAAGGAGTTTTAATATGTCCTTATGAATGCTCAATGTGAAAAATAATGTGAATATACAAAACAAGCTAACATTATAAACTTGAATGGGAAATTTATGTCGTAATATTTTTTTATTACTCACCAAACACAGTTTAAAGCTATACATGTACATCATGTACAATAAAACTTGATGATATTTCCTTACCGTATCCTTGCGCTTCTTGCCTTTAATAAGCACAGTATCTCCTCTAAATAACTGTAGCTCTTCCATTTTTGCCTAAAAGTGGAGAGAAGGAAAAGTGAAAATAAATCTGCTTTATGGGCAAAAAAACACCGGACGGGTAAGGACACAAATATTTTGCCTCTGCCTTTGAAAGAATTTAATCCCAAGAATTGGAGAATCATTCTTCTACTAACCTGGGACATAGTAACGACGGAGTTATCATCATTGATGGCTTCTTCGACCAACAATCTGTTTGGCCGTGGCTTGTTCTTCAAAATAGCGGTTGAAAGGTCTTCCCTTGAGATCAGACAAGAGATCAAGCAGGAAGTTGAGTTACACGAAACTTCACTACAAAATCGACCACTCTGCGTCTTAGAAACGAGCTGAGATAATACACATGGTTTTAAAACAAAATCTCTTAAATGGATTACATGATAGTAGAATTATTCATCTCTTGCTTAAGTAAAAGAAAGGAATTTTACGATTCAAAGAGAGACATAAGCCGGTCAAAAACTTAGTCTCACGAGGCAACTTCTTTTGTCTCTTGTGATACAGACACGTTGAGGCGCAAGGAATGCAGTGAAAATGCCATTAAAAAACCCTGTACATAGAAAGAAGGGGGCTTGCACTGCATGATATAGCCTGTACTTACTGATGAGCCATGTTTCACTGCCGTATTTCCCGTCTAAAGTCAGATCTACTGTGTAAAAACCTTTGAGGGAAATCTTTCTGCTGAGTAATTCAGCTACCGGCGTCCACTGCGCACGTGCATGGGTGACGTTAACACAACACCATATTTGGAAACTTGCTTACTTCGACTTTTTGCGATCTTTGTCCGACTAAATATTGACAGACGCTGATCTATTCCGAATTATTATCGACTTAATTATCTGGTGCTCACCCCAGTCTCCGACGCCTTGGTAGGTAATCCGCGGACAGTTTTCTCGCGGGTTCTAAATCAAAATGGCCGCCAGAAGAAAGAAATGACTCATAATAAGGAGTTATTTTTTAATTTGTTATTACATCCACAAGAGAGGTAAGTCTGCTTTTTTGTTCTCTATGACATGAAATATGTCTTTTTCATTCCTCTACTAAATTGAAAATATGTCGTTATTTTGTGCATGAAAGAGCAGATCATCAATGATATTGATAATTGTCGTTTACATATGATATATAGTAGAGCGGATTTCAATTGAGTGTCTGAAGTGTTTTGGTTTTGCGTTTACTAAGCTCTCCTATTGGCTGAGAAAGTAAACCAACCAATCAGAATCCAAAGTAAAACCAAATGCAAATTGGTTTTGGTTTTCCTTTGGTTTGTCATTGGCTCACAGGGAAGCCATTTATGAGATACTTGTGATTACTCGCTCCTATGATTGGCTGGCTGTGGGTAATTTGCGTTTGGTTTTACTACACTCAACTGAAAACCGCTCTATTATAGAGCGGATTTCAATTGAGTGTCTGAAGTGTTTTGGTTTTGCGTTTACTAAGCTCTCCTATTGGCTGAGAAAGTAAACCAACCAATCAGAATCCAAAGTAAAACCAAACGCAAATTGCTTTTGGTTTTGCTTTGGTTTGTCATTGGCTCACAGGGAAGCCATTTATGAGTTACTTGTGATTACTCGCTCCAATGATTGGCTGGCTGTAAGTTGAAAGAAAAGTAAAGTGCAAACCCTCCATCCAAATCCCCGGGAACAAGTGTGCATCAGCCTCTACTTCAGTATCCCATTCATTGGAAACCGAAAAACAGGAAACAGAAAGACTCAAATTTAAGATACAGTGTATGAACTATTTTTCAAATTAATTATTGCTCCAACAGATGTCTGATTCCGAGTCAGTAGAAATCCAAGCAGATCAAAAAGATAACAACAACATGGAAGACCAGGACAGCCCGCCTGGGACACCACTTGTCAAGGAAGACAAAGATGAACCCCAGGAGGGAAGGAGTAGGGAAGGAGATGGCCATGCGGAAGAGGGACCCATGGGGGATGGTCAAACAGCAAGTCCATGCCACAGCTTGGTAGACTCAATTTCCTTAAGCTCTGATGAGTCGGCACTCTCTGACAATCCCAGACGGCTGGTGCCACAGGTTAATTGTCCAGAGAAAATAGTAGGTTTTAACTTATTTCTATGGTGTCTTTCATGATAATAATAAGCAACTTTGTTTTTTGCATGTTGCAGGAGGGAGTTATCTAATTTAGTTAAAAAAACTTAATACAGTGGAACCTCGATTTAACGAAGTGCCAAGGAACTGGGGAAATTGGTTCGTTATATCGAGGGTTCGTTAAATTGAAAACCTCGTTATAACGAATTTGTGGAAAAACAACCAAAATGTTCGTTATATCGAGGTATAGTTATTAATAATTGTTTTGTAACGAAGTAATGAAGTTAATAGAACTAATAAGAGACAAAGAGGATAAAGTGGATCTGTAGATGTCTCGATAGTGCCAGTGTCTGTACTGTATATACACATCTAATGAGCTGTTGACTGAGAGGTTGTTCTCTTGTTACAGGATTAAAGGATTTTCATCGCTGTTGGTCTGTTCTGCATTCATCTTTTGTCGCATGTTGACGTTTATTCGTTATATCGGGGTAGATTTTACATTTGGGCTGCCGGATTGTGTTCATTATAATGAGGATTTCGTTATATCGAGGTTCGTTATATCGAGATTTTGTTACATACATTTTACTTGTAATTTTGCCGGGCTGAAGAATATTGTTCGTTATACCAGGACTTCGTTATATAGAGGTTCATTAAATCGAGGTTCCACTGTAAGCATTATAAATTACTAATTAACATATTAATAATTCATGCTATGTATCTTCTAGATCTTGTGTATTGATTTATCACATGAGATGAATGAGAAGTCTTTCAAAGCCGCAGTGCACCTGACTGGTAAAATTGGAATGACAAGAATATATTACTAATAACAACTCCCATATGCATCTCCCAACTGACAATAGAGCCATCTGTCCAGTTTTATTCTTTGTGTCCTGTTTTTCATTCTATTATATGATATATTTAATATTTATCACTTTGTTTATTACTCTTACTATAATTATAACTGTATTGGTCCTTTCCATGCCTTAATAAAACATTGTAAAGTATAAAGCCCCGGTCAAATGGACGCAACATTTTCATGCAACATCGTGCAACATTGTTGCATAAAAATGTTGTGTCCATTTGACCACCCTGTTGCACGATGTTGTATGATGTTGCATGAAGTTTGAATCTGGTCAAACTTTCATGCAACAATTCTATTGTTGTCTGGGATGTTGCATCATGTTGCGTTTGTTTTACCACCTTCGTGCAACATTGTTGCATCGGAGCATGTGCATTAGGTCAATTTAAAGCACCGTTGGCATGTTGCCCAGACCTCTTATCGACAAACTGGGTAAAAAACATCCAACATGTTGCGTTCGTTTGACCACCCCTACACGCAACAATGTTGCAACATGATCCAACAATGTTCACAATGTTGCATGAAATGTTGCATCCGTTTGACCGGGGCTATTGTGTAAGACCCCTAGATGAGTATACATCAGCTCTTAGGGCAAATGCTAAGAATCTACGGGCTGATATTTTAAACAATGTTGTCTGTCTATTGTATTGTATTGAGCACAATTAATACAACATATAGATGGACTTTGTTTGACAAATTGGCCCCAATATTTTTCTATAAAAAAGAGGTTCACCTACCTGTAATTACTTTTTATTTCTGTTTACATTGTACAGGACAGTGTACCAGTTTGTCCAGAAGGCATCCAAGATCTTTGTCAAAATAAATCGCAAATAAATCCCAGCCATGAGTTTGGTATCATTGTACTGGAAGATGAGGCATCTGGGTAAGGTATCACATGCCAAGTAATGATCCCCTTTAATTCCTTCTTGAATATTTCAACAGATTCTACCAAGTTTTAAGAAGAGAAAGAGTTGAGAAAATAGTTGAGAAAAGGCCTTCACCGTTCTTACCCAAGGATGCAGACAGGATACAAACCCATGGTCTTTCCACTGAAGACAAAGTTACTGTAGAATCCAATCCCGGGGGGGGGGGGGGGGGGGGTGGGGGGGGGGGGGGGGTACTCCACAAAGTTTTATACGGGGAGCTCTGCCCCAAGGTCCAAACCCTTACCCTTTTATATACCATTTTTGACAGAAAAGGTAACCCTTTCGTATACCATTTACTAAACTTTTCACTTGAGTAACCCCTTAAAATACTTGGATGAATCATCCCGTTAGGTGCGTCTGTTCGAGATATTTTGAAAGGCCCTTTTAAATACCTAAATGACAGTTTTGCCTACCCTTTTCTATACTTCAACTTGTGAAATCCCTACCCTTTTATATAACTCCAGCCTGAAAAGGTACCCCTTTCGGGTGGAGCCTCCCGTATAGTCCATTATAGGGAGTACCCCCCCCCCCCCTCCACTCCCCCTGGGATCCAATCTAATGTCACTGGGGACTTATATATCCACCATAAAGGTCCTTTAGGGGTAGTTTATATGCACAGGAGGAGGAGTGGGGTTATGCACAGGGATCTCTATGGCAGAAAAAAGAGCCATCAGATGTCAAAATGGCCAACACTTGCATTATTTTTTGCTGCAGCTAGTACATGGTCAGCATTGTCATAAATGGGGGATGTTAAGAACCAGAGGTGTTATTAAATTGCTATTCATGAAGAGAAGGGAATTTCTTAACCAATTAAAACTGTGCACAGACCGGTTACAACAGCTTGCTCTACCACATCCTTGGGTAAGATGTTAAGTTATATGCCTCCAAATTAATCTAGGTCAGTTAACTGATTTAAAGCTAGAGGACTATTAAATCCTCAAATCCGAGAATACACAACTTTGCTTTCTTTTCTTCCTTTCCTTATACATGGGGGTAATTGCATAGAGTGGAAAGAGGTATTATACACATGGATTGGGGGGAGGGGGGGGTGACAATCTAGAGGGGAACTGTACATGGGATTCTATGGTATTTGTCTCTCTGTCATAATTATTTTTTTAACTGCTATTTTAATTTTTAGTACTCAGCAATTTGAGAGTAATTCAGACATGATTTGTACAGTGTTGGATCACCTGAGCCCCAACGAACAGGACAACAGCAAAGAAGAATTTGATATCCTTAACTATCACAAATTATATCAACCTAATGTTCATACCCTTAATTTATATGGTAAATGATATAAACCATATTCAGCATGTTACAGTCCAATTATTATATTAAAGTTGGCTAAAGTGAACAAATTGCACCGACAAGTCGGCTAACCACTGACCGACAACATACACTGTACCGTTAATTATTACAGTGCAACGTGTTCACTTTAGCCATTAATGTTATTACTCTGAAAGTTTAATGAAACATTGTACGATTAAGTGTAAAAAGCTATTCTGCATAAAGGGTAAAAGCATGATAATTGAAACATTGAAAAAATTGGGCCTACAGTGGTGTAGACTTGCTCTAAGTCCCAGCATGTTTTTTTCTGATTTGGGTTGGTGCTGGACGAGGGACTTTTCATCCTTGTTTCGTGCCAAAATTACCTAAGGATTTTTGGGTTGGTGAAGAATTTATAAGAGTAGCCTGTCAAAAACAACTTTAGTGCACACCTGTCAATCATTAATTGTCAAGTCTCTGTATATTCGCATGAAGACTACCAAAGCCACACCTCTCTCTGTCTAGACACCATGTCTGGTCCCAGCCACCTCCAAGAAACCTGATACATCATCTTGGCGGGTTTCTTGGCACGAAACACAAATTGAATCCCTGCAAGGGAAACAAAGTCAACCACTCATGACTTTGTCGCTCGCCTGTCACCAGGATTTTAGAAAAACTTGCTTTGCTCGGCAGAAAAAAATTTGTGGTCAATGTGTGGCAAGTCCAACAGTGGTGAACATTGTTTTATCCAGTGAAGTCTTAAAACCACACTTGAGTGATATCAAAATAAAGGGTGGTGTAAGTGGTTAATTGCTTGCCTCTCACCTCTGTGGTCCCGGTTTGATTACCTAATTAATCACAGCACCATAAAAATTATGTGAGTTGAGTTTGTTGGTACCTTACCCTTGCTCCAAGGGTTTTTCTCTGGTTGTCCTCCCTCCACAAAAAACAACATTCCAGATTCCAATTCAATTTGTGGTTTAGCCAGGTCCTGACTTTGATCAGCCTCTATAGTTGATTTAGGTCCAGTTAAAATTCAGTATCCCCCCCCCCCCACTGACTTTAGTAATTATTGTTTAATAAATTGTAATTTATTACTGCTTTACTGTGGCAATATTCAAGGGATTTTTCTTAACCTTTTTTTAAAAATGGAAAGTCTTTTCCAAGCAATGTAAGTGTGGTTTGAATATCTTTTAGTTTATGCAGTTACTACCATTTTCATTGCTACGCGATGGCGCAATACCATTTTGTTAAGAATTAACCCAGGTTGCCATAATAGTTATTTTGTTAAAAATTAACCGAAATTGCCAAAATATTTGTTAACCATTAACCAGATTGCCAAAATACTTGTTAAAAATTAACACACATTGGCAAAATATTTTTTTAAGAATTAACCGAAATTGCCAAAATATTTGTTAAAAATTAACACACATTGCCAAAACACTTTGTTAAGAATTAACCCAAATTGGCAAAACATTTGTTAAACATTAATACACATTGCCAAAATATTTTGTTAAGAATTAACCCATATTGCCAAAATATTTGTTAAAAATTAACCGAAATTGCCAAAATATTTGTTAACAATTAACCAGATTGCCAAAATATTTGTTAAAAATTAACACACATTGCCAAAATATTTTGCTCAAAATTACCCAAATTATCCAAATATTTGTTAAAAATTATCCCAGATTGCCAAAATATTTGTTAACAATTAACCACATTGCCAGTACCCTCCACATCTCTACTACAATGTTGATAAACATGTGTGTCCTCCTCCTGGGCCATGTTCATTTGTTATTAAATTCTATTTGAACAAACTTATAGCCAAAGATGACCATGTTTGTTTGTTGTACAGATACAAACGCATATCATTACCACTGGTCGAGGAACTAGCCATCCCACCACCCTACGTAGTTAGAGTCATCTTAATGTATGGCAGATCTCAGTGTGTGCCAGTTTTCACAGAGAGAAGTCATCAGGTCAGTTGATTCATAGATTATCACTTACCTTTACTCCATTATATCTGTGTAGCAGTGCAAGAGGAGAGGAGTCTGGATCAGGAGAGTTGGGAAAGGGGAATTGTGCCAAGCTATGCAGGCTAAAGGACAACTAGTCCCTGTAAAAACTAGTGTTGGTCTGCATCAATGACATTAGCCTTTTGTTTTACACTCTTATGAAGGGCTAGCATCAATATGTCAGCTGCTACTAAGCCTCCTAAACTTGCTTTCCACAGATTCTGCACACAATGCTGGAGTCACCATATTTTTTCTTTGATGTGTTGTATGTGCATGAACTGCCTTCAGAAAACAACAAATGTGAGGTGAGACTAGTTTTGTAAATTGTCAGTTTAAAAGCCTTGTGCATATTTATATAGCAATTAAGGTTTGGGCAAAGTCGAAGAAACATTTGTTTATTTCAGTGTTTCCCGGAATATTTCGGTATTTTCTCGGTGTAAGAAACCCAAATTTGTTGGGTTCCCTGAAAGTACAAACTAAATCCACACTTAGAAATTTTTAGAACGAAAATACTCACAAGTACGCCACCCTCAACTTACTCTGCATGGTTACCAGAGGCTCGAAAGTCGCGATTAGCGATGCGTCTCCGATCGAGGAGCGAAGCGACAAGCCTCTGGGTATCGACTCCAGGTCCACTCGGTTACGTCGGTCACTGTGGCCTGGAACCAGGGTACCCTCAACTATATACTGAAAAATATTTAGCATCTGGGAAGAATCGAAACTAACCCTAACCCTGATTTTTAAACCGAACCCTAACCGTCACTTAAATCCCACTACGCCATGAGGGATTTCGCTGCCGATGATCACTTTTTTAGAATTTTCATCTTGCTTTTCTCATTGGCATACATTAATCATTATGTATTGTATTCTCAAACACTGCTGAAAATGGATTTGCAATTCAAATCGGGTTTCTTACACCGACAAAGAACCAATATTGACACAGTTAACCATGACATCTTAATTCATAAGCTGGAACATTATGGGATTAGAGAGATTCCTTTAAATTGGTTTCAATCATATCTATGTAATAGAAAGCAATTTACATCTATTGGTAATACATCATCTGAAGAGAGAATTATTCCTTGCGATGTCCCACAAGGATCAGTGCTTGGACCAACTCTATTTTTGCTATATATCAATGATATCTCTAACAGCTCTAAAATTCTAGACTTTCATATTTTTGCTGATGATACCAATCTATTTTATACCAATAACAGTTTGCAAAATCTGGAAATGATCATTAATGAACAACTAGAACTGGTAAACAATTGGATATGTTCAAATAAGCTTTCTTTTAATATTACTAAAACAAATTTTGTAATTTTCCATCCTTACCAAAAAAAAATAACTATCCTATTAAATTGGTACTAAATGGCAAACCAATAAAGCAGGAGAACACAGTGAAATATCTTGGAATACTTATTGACTGCAATCTAAACTGGAAATCCTTTATACATCAAATTTCAAAAACAAAAAACAGAAGTATTGGTGTACTCTCTAAATTACGATATTATTTAAAATTAGCTATTCTTACTAACTTGTATTATTCACTTATATATCCTTACCTCACCTATGATATCCTTATCTGGGGAAATACCTACCATACTACTATTCGTCCTTTATTCATCCTCCAAAAAAAGGCTCTTTGTATCATTACATTTTCTAAATACGATGCCCATTCTACCCCTTTGTTTAGTCAACTTCAAATTCTGAAATTACATGATTTAACTTTCCTTCATACTGCATTATTTATGTTCCAGTTCCACACAAACACTCTCCCACCTGTCTTCAAAGATTTTGTTATACCACTATCAAATGTTCACTCTTACAATACACGACTAGCTTCAAGCTCTTCTTATTATCTTCCAATTATTCGAACAAATTATGGATTATTTAACATACATTTTCAGGGTCCTAAAATATGGAATTCAGTTGACAGTAATATAAAATTTCTAACTAAACATAAATTTAAGAACTGTCTGAAAAAAGAACTTGTTAGCAAATATTAACTTAATTGAACAATCACATTGTAGTAGTTTATTAGTCTTGTCCAGTAGTATTTTATGTTAGTTCTATAGTAGTGTATATTAGTTTTGTAAGTAGTTCCGTGGTAGTCTTGTATAGTAGTAATTAGTCCTCTCTTTGTCTGTAGTAATTCTGTAGTTCCGGTGTTCTGACCTTCACAATGCATGTAAATCTATTTTTGGTGGCTCAGCTGAGTTTAGCTTTTTAGTTATTCTGAGCCTCCTTGTACTAATCTAGTTGTTATTATTATTATTATTATTAGTCTAGGTATTGCTCTTTGTAAATTATGAGTACAAAATAAACTTGTTGTTGTTTCCTTGTTTGCCCACGTGTGAATAATGTGGAGGAAGCAAATTTTGCTTCCAAATGTCTCCGGTTTGTTCACCAAAGCAATAAATAGAAATATATTTGTTATTTGTTATAGCAGGCTGAGTATTACAGCTTAAAGCTGGTGGGGGCCTGCTTTTACTCCTCACACACTCCCCACTACATTAACTGTTTTGGACACACTACACTCGACTCACGGTTGATTTTTGCGGAGGGAGGAAAACCGGAGAACACGGAGAAAAACCCTCGAATGCAGATAAGGAATCAACAACAAACCTAACTCACGTATGGTGCCCGAGCCGGGAATCGAACCCGGGACCGCAGCGGTGAGAGGCGAGTGTTTTACCACTGCGTCAACCTGCATCCCCTGTTTCTAATCCAACCTTGTAATAATAATAATAATAATAATAATAATAATAATAATAATAATAACAACAATAATAATAATAATAATAATCGTAATAACGGTTAAATTAACAAATCCAACTGGGGAAATGTTCAGACCATGCTAAATTAAAGCCAGTTGACTTATTCAAAAATATGTCGCAAATAACGATGTTCATATTTGAAAATTATCCCAGTGACTCACGTTGGTCTGTGACTGAATTAATAATAACAAGAGCCCATCTGGGCTTTCACTCGGGCCACATGAGATTGAAGATGAAATACTAGTATCAAGTCGTGCTTTAATTCGCCAGTGAGAACGTCGAAAAAACAGACTGGTCTATTAATCGCTTTTATGGCATGACTATGATAACGCAGGATTCGAACAACAGAATACTGGCACATTCAAGTGTATAAATGCAATACAATGACATATTCAGATTTTGAATTTGATTGAAAATAGATCAAAAACTCGGGGAAATGTCCGGCTAAAACTGTATGAATAAATGTGAAATGAAACATAAATTTCATAGCAAGAAAAAAAATTGTAATTCCTATAAATGAGAAAGCTCTTCTATTAAGCCGCTTCTCATATACACAGACTGTTTCACAAAAAACATTTGCGCCTATCGACACAAGAATTCAGTTGACCTTTCAAATACTTTATTCTGAGGTACGCATACTCTAAATCAGATGTTAAATAAAGCGATAATTAGAAGGAAAAGTACATTAACAGACAAACTGAGAGGAAATTTATTCAAATCAAAAGGAGTTTACTTACAGTACTTACGTAACTGACACCTTCGTGCACATATGCACTGAATCGGAATGAAAGTCGAAGCCTACCTCGAACTTAACTTTCAGCTAACCTGTTTCCTTTCATTCCACAATGAATAATAATCTCATAAAGTAAGCCCGTAGCTTTCAATAAATTTGCCAGTGTCTGAATGAAACAGCTAGATCTTTTCCAATTTCTCTCACGAGTCACGGCAGAAGACAGTCTCAAGCTACAAAACTTGAATGTTGATCCTCTTCACAGGAACGTAATTTAACGTCTCCGATCAATTCCTCTCTCTTTGCTGGCAGTTCATGCTTCTTGTTCGTATAGTTGCCCCACTGAGCCGTAACCACAAAACGAGCACAGCATTTCAGTTGGCATACACTGCGTACATCTGCTTAACTAATTAGATTTGTATAAATCTTAGCGGATCATGTAAATATTCCGCTTGGCTCAAATATGAGGGTTTCTGCCGTCAAAGTTCATGTTTTGTTTCAGTTTTCCCCATATTAGCAGACTTGTATAATGTCTCGAGCTCTCCGAATCCAGTAGAAAGACTCTGGTTATTCTGTCGTAAAACATGGACCTGACCCAAATTTAGGTTGTATTGCATCATTGCCCACGATGGAATAGATTTCTGACAATGACTATTTGAAATTGATATCTCCTTGTCTCGCCTAGTCTGAGCTTTGAATTTTCTTATCTGAGCGCGCCTGAGGAAATCTAACCTTTGTTTGCGTGACCAGCACAGTGCAATCTGATTGGTTAGAATTTGACCTTTAACGCATGCGCAGAAGCAGTTTGACACTGATTAAAAAAAAAAAAAATAACCACTTGCATTTTAAGACTCGGCGCTGCCACAGGCAGCCCGAGTAATAATAATTTAATAATAATAACGGATTAATCAGTGGCATATCCACGAGGTGGCTCTTCATCCACTGATGGGCCTACGATTTAACGTCCTTATCCGAGAAGACGTGAAGGTCTGACCATTTGCAGCTCGAGAACGAAATTGTTTCACAAAGGCAGCACCTTCTCGTGGTTTGAACCCGCGACCTCCCGCTCAACAGACTGAAGTTTACTGAGAAGACTTACTAAAAATACGACAGAAAGTTGCATTCTTATGTGCTACATTCCTCTTTTACTCTCCTGACTTATCTTAGAAACAGAAAAGAGAGAATCTGGCAGATAGAATTGCCCAAATTTCGAGCGTTCGCTATTCGAAACCAAAAACCTGTCAAACTATCACAGTTAATGGCCCTAAAGCTAATAGGGCGTGACAGAACCACGTGATAGAACCACCTCGCGCGCGACATGGCCTGGTTGTATTTGTTGGTGTTATTCAACGGAAGAGATGACATTTCTTTGAAATGCCGTAGCGATAAAGTGCGTGTATAATTTGTTCAGACGAGCAAAGCGAGCGAAAGGTATTTAAAACGAGTGTGACACCGTGGTCTGAACACACTCTAGGTGGCTCTTCCCTGTTAATGAGATACATCAAGCTGATAACAATTTATGAATAATTAAAAAATATATAAGAACTACGTATATACAAGTGTGGATAAGATAAAGTTGGGTAAAAGTGAAATTAAAGAATTAAAAATTAAAATCATGCAGCGCAATGTATAATTAGAAGAAAACTATATGTCACTTATATACTGTTTCGTTGGTGTTCATTGCAGGCCATCTATGACAGTTTCTGTGAACTAGATGAGGACGAGGTGGGATACATGTTAGAGGTGTCACGCAGCACAATACGTCTATTTGATCACATGGCCTCACTCTTAACACACTCGCTACAAAGACCAAAGCAGCGTGACACATTCTACAGGCTGCAGGCAAAGGATGAGAACGATGTGTGACAACAGTATTTAAAGCAGTCACCTAACGCATGAGTTGTGTTACTTCACGATCATGCATGTATATATTACTCAGGTACTCGACAGAAGCGTCACACCTAGGTACCATTGCGTGACATGGGTGGCATGTCACGCCAGTGAAGCTACAAACTGTCAAATTGTATAGATTCTGATTTTGATGTTTGGTTTTCAAGTATAGCTTCTTGTACAGAAATAGTATACTTTCTACAATTTTTGAAGTTTGATACTACGCGATGTTTATGCTCAATGTACATTTATAAAAAAAAACTTGAGTTCTAGTACAGCTCATAATCAATAGCTGCCCCGTTCATCCGCCATGTTGGATGACGTCAAAAAGATCGCTCGTACAGTTTCAGTTGTACCGCTTCGTCCCACATGGCTGCCACGCCTTTGTCATTATATCTGGCGAACACCAGGTGAAGCTGAAATGTATAGAAACACCAAACAATAGACCCTTTCAGCTTGCCTGTTTGTTGCCCCTTTTCAGACCACCTGACTTTTTCCTTGAGTATACTTTTTTGTTTTTCTGTATCCCAAGAGGGAATGTACCAATTTCTATAATTAGAAAACAAAGCACTGAATCCTCTGGAGAACTATCACGTGGTCTGAAATGGACAGCAAACAGGCAAGCTGAAAGGGTCTATTGACTTTTCGAAATATAAAAAAAAAAAAAGAATATGAAACTCTTTCTAGAACGTTTACATATGTGAAGATCAATTTATATGCCGTTGTAAAATTCGCTAGACTTATCTGTCGTAGGAATTGAAAGCATGTTTGCCATTTGGCTGGATTCGTTTAGGTATTAATACAGTTTCGAATGCAATTTGGGATTAATTTGAACGAGTGGATTTTTCAAGGGTATCATAATTGCGTGAGCCAGCACGTGCGAACTAAAACTGAAAACTTTTCACTCAAATCGTAAGCAATTTGCTGCAGGTTGTCCCCTGTCTGAGGCTTTCTTTATCAAATATGTGACTGAAATAGAGCATTTTCAGTGCTGGGGTACGTCTAGGCAAAAAAATGATTTTGAGACACTTGGGAAAAAGTGTAATTTGCAGTGGTGTTACGCTTTATGCTTAAAGTGCCTATGAACCTTATTTTTTTATTTTAGATATCAATTCTACATCAAGTGAATAGTAGAATGGTACAATATATCTTGCTTTGAATGCTGTGCCGCTGAGTTAAGGAGGTTTTAATATCCAAAATGCTAATTACATGACGTCAGGGGAGGCATCAATTATTATACATTCCATTTTTTTTGTTACAATTAAACAAATTATCAGTGTTATGCCCATGGTTGAAATAAAATGATGTTCGAAATTTGTTTTCCTATATCAGTAGAAATGCCCATTCACAACCACTAAGAAGTGATTGCAGATACCTCCCCTGACGTCATGTAATTAGCATTTTGGATATTAATACCTCCTTAACTCAGCGGCACAGCATTCAAAGCAAGATATATTGTACCATTCTACTATTCACTAGATGTAGAATTTGATATCTAAAATAAAGATGTATTGTTCATAGGCACTTTAAACTAATACTGCTCTTAGCCAATCAGCGTCAAGGACTGTTTTTATTAAACAGCCTTATTAGAAATTAAAAACAGAAGTGATGTTTATACTTTATTTTTTAGTCATTCGTTTTTTCTTCCTGCATTTTTTTTGTCGTTTGAATTCATTATGTTCATGTTAAACTTTTAATCGAGCGGTAAGCCGGCCGAATTCCGTTCTTAATCCTTGAATAAACTTGCAAAAGCTAAAGCCTTAACATGTCGTAATCTGTTCACAAACAATAAGACATGCTATCTCCTACAAGGATATTCCTTTTTCCTGTTTCGTGACTAATGGTGGAAAATGGGTTCCTTTTGGTTTAATAATGAATACATGTTTTGTCGTGCTGGCTCAGTTTTGGCATGTTTTAGTCTTGTCGTTCGCGCCTTACTATCAGGGACCATGTCATGGGACTGCGCATGTATGGAGTCTTGTTAGATTGACGACTGTTAATTGGCTACAAACGGTTAAAGTCTGATGCCTGATTGAGATGATATGAAACATTTCTTGAAGACTATGTGTACACAGTTTGAAAGTCATTTTTACAGAAAATGGTTGTTTTCATACTAAGTCGCGTAATGCGTGTAGCTGTATTTGGGCAAAGAAGACTTAGTTCGTCCAGTCGCATAATGCTCTTCTGCCCGTTTTTATGCTAGGCTAACTTTAAGAAAATGCACTAAGTTTCTTTGCCCAAATACGTCTACACGCATTATGTGTCTCTAGTATAAAAACGGCGGCCATTTTGTTTTGATTTCACCATCCCACATGTGCACGAGGTGCCGCGTTAGTTCAAATGAAATGAAAATCACTGAAAATACATGTGACCGTGACACTGCCCCTTTAAGAATGATTTAAACTGTATAATTTACAGAAGTTAACGAGTAGAGAGAAGTTTGTTTGTAAAACGGTTGCAGAAAATGTTCCTTCGAATCTAAAGCCGCTTTGTTCGCTTCCCTCGCATGTTAAAACCTGGAAGTGGAAAAAATCATTAAAGTAACGAATGAAAATCAGTGCATTTAATGTCTGGAGAATGAACCGGATGACATTTGTTGGTGTCATTTTTTACGACAAATCACAAATACTTCATGAAAGTCTTTGAAGTAAATCATTAAAGTTATCTCTAAAAGTTCAGTTTTGATTTGGAAACGTTTCAGACCGGCGGTTGAAGCTATGCGCGACGATTTCTAGATACTTGAAGTCATCAGAATCGAAACGAGATTATCTTATACAGCTTTTAAAAACTTTTTCGTGTTTCTCGTGCACGTCTGAATTGATATTTGTACAGTTTACGTACATCAACATAATTATGTTACTACAAAGTTCATTTAGAAAATTAGTTTACTCTTCTTGTGTTGACAAATTGAAAACAAAGAACGTTTTAATTTGATAGGAATGTTCGTCATTGACCCCAAGATCACACAAACGATTCAGTTTGTTCAGTTTCGCCGAACCTTATTTTAGAAACACTAAGAACAAAAACGGTTGGGTGAAAGTGAACGACATTCTTATACCAAGTACAAAAGTACAGTGCTATTTTTCCTGAACGTGTTGGTTTTCGAGTTGATTAGACTATGTTTCTTTCCACCCTGTCACATTGTTTGTGAAATAACACTTAATTAAGTTTGTAATGACTCTCGTGAGAGTCTTTAGCGTGCTTTCTTAACGCGGTTTGTTTACGTTGGGTGTTTATGAGCTTATTTAACCTTCCTTTATATTTTTAGTACGTGCAAAACCACTGTAATCCACTTCCGACACGACAACCGTCTCAAAAGATACTTAATCGACTGAATGAGACAACTTGAATCGGTAAACGGCGTTGTTGAAGCTGCTTAAAAGAAAAGTTCAGGCTTAGCGAGAAAGTTCGTAAACTGTTGGTCGTGGATATTTTATCAAAACAACCTAAAGCTTTCAAGTGTAAAAGTTTTGCAATCTTAAGGGAAGTCTCAATACCATGAGTCGAAAACAAATAATGGAAAAGAAAAAAGTTCTTGACAGTGTGTCAAACATTTCACAAAGCAAGACCGGAGAAGCAATTCTGACAAGGAATATTTACGAAGCGAGAGTTTTGAGAACAAAGTTGGCCGATTTAGAAGTGGAGCATAGAAGATGGAGGGATAACTTTACGTGGGAGTACAAAGAAACCAAGAAAGAAGCCGGTGCACGTGTTCGAGCGAAGAGATTATCTCTTCATAAAGTTGCTCAAGCTGCAATTGCGGTGCAACGATTCCAAAAAGGAAACCCATTTTCTGCAGATCGAAGGTGCTCAAGTTTGAAAGAACAATCTCATCAAGTAAGTACCCGTGATGAACGCCCCACTTCAAGAGAGAGCTTGGGGAAGATTCAGAATAAAGAACCTAGGGACAGAAAATTGCCCCACGTGATAGCCCCGTCGAGAAAAGACCCTGTGGGGAACAGTTATGCAAGTTTGCCTGACATAGTGGAAGACTATAAAGGAATAGATAGCTCTGAAAAAGCAACGGTACAAGATAATAATGAGGAACATAGATTGAGTAGTCAAATGAGACCCTCTGTAAATCGCACCTGGGCCCTCAAGTCTAGTAGTCCGGATTATGTGCCGTCTGGTCCCAGAAATTACAGCCAGGAATTTATTTTAAGGCAACAGGTCAGATTACATAGTTATCCCCAATCTTATATGGCAAGAGATGTTGGAAAACAGTCAGACAAATCTTCAAACCTTGATGTAAACAAAAAGAGCCCTCCACCTGTAGCGGTAAGAATGAAGCCATTGAAATCTCTGTTAAAACACAAGTGTTCTTCTGAAACCGTTCGTACGCCGTGCCCCCGAGAGGCAAACACTATTGGTCAGCGGGTTATTTTCTCCCAGTATGAAAAGCATGCGGCGCACTTGACCAATTTCTCATCCACCCCTCTCCTCCCTCGTCGCAGAGTAGTCACATGGGCTGATACCGTGCGGAAGATCCAATTTCAAAAGAGAGGTTTGAGTGCTTTTACAAACAAGACTAAGCCAGGCGAGGTGACACCGATCGTTTCCGATGAAATCCCCAGGTACGAGCCAAATTTTCAACCGAGCAGTGTCGTATCGCCGATGCAGGACCGGAGATTTCTTGGGCTACAAGCTGTCCTCGTTCCCATGCATCCCGATCGTGATGGAGATGAATCTTCCTCGAATGACGACGTGTCCTCTAGATGTGGGTCGAGGAGCTCTCAAGAAAATGACACACCTATTCCATTGATTCGGAACTAGGAGGACTATCTCGTACGAGATCCAGATCCAATTCAGCTAAGTTTAGGTACAAAACAATTCAGAAAGAACTAGTTTCAAGTACTTCTCTTAACAGTCCCGACAGTGTTCGATATACAAGAGTTGACTGTATTGTTAAATCGAACTTAATGCAGTGTTTTATCAACGATATTAGATAAATCCGATTGCCATTTTACAGATGATAACTGATTAGATGTTTCGTTACCTTGCGTGCACGTTTTGAAAACTTTGTTGGAATTTTAAAACACCCAAAACAAACAGAGAGAACTAACAACGACTACTGATTCAACTTCATCCACAAGGAGCTATGGATCGTTATATAAAAATCCCGCGCGGATGCACATGCTCTGAAATATAACTATGTAAATAGTCGAATCCTATTAACAGTACAACACTGCTCAATCGAAATAACGGGATGCTAGTATTGCTATATTCAAAAGTTTTAAAACAGATGAATTCAGTTGAAAAGAGTAAAAGTGACCAAGCTAATATTTTGTTGCCTGACAATTTTTGACGTAAGGCGAGGCTTGAAAGTGTTATTAATAAGATCACTATACTGTTTTAACTTGTGGCTTTTGCGTCCAAGTGTGGAAGAGGTATAACTAAAGTATCTTACCATATTAATATATATTATACAGTTATTTCAATTAATGTTTTCTGGTAGATAGTGAATATGGAAGTAGGAAATAAAGCATTTAAAAAATGTCGGACTGCTGTGTACCTGAAAGATTAAACATGAATAAATAAACTGTAAGTTAAGTGTTCTAAGTCTTCCAGATCGTTTAACTCGTAACCATAATTCATTTCAGTCTGGGAATACCCTAATGCCCTATTTCATTTCTTTATTTTTTTTCATTTCTTTATTTGCCACAGATATAAATACCATGATTACATGAATATACGGGATTGCAAGTGGCGAGGGAGCCCAAATAGAAACCATTAGGCTCATGTGCTTTTGGGCTACCTCTTTGACAACTGATTGTATTAAAAACATTGCAGGAACCATAATTCATTTCAGTCTGGGAATACCCTAATGCCCAATTCCCTAATGTCCTATTCCCTATCTCCCAGACAACATTAATTGAAATAGCTGTATACCACCTCACCATATCGAAACTACTAAAATGGATCGGTTACCATGGCAGCATCGACCACGCAAACCAGACTAATATTATTTTTAAATATTAAAATCCGCCTAGCTCAGCGTTTACGCATCGGCTCGCGCATGCGCCCTAGGTATTCAGCTCTGTCGCCTCTGAGGTGATCCCTTTATTTTGCGTTGCGCATCTTTACTGCGCATAACGTTTCTCTAATCACCAGTTTTGTTAACAGAAGACGCAGTTTACCGATTCTCAACCATGCATTTCCTTCTGGTTCCACTGTTGCTCTTGATCTCTTCCACACCGCGGCGACAGGTCTGCAAAGCGCATGCGTTCGCGCGCATCATTTTAGTTGAATTTTCACTCGACATTTTGACTTCCAAGCATTGTTTCAGAAAAGCACAAGCTTTGATTTTGAAGTCCTTTCTTGGACCAGTCCCAAATTTAATTGGCTACAGGAGCTCATTAAAACTCTTGCGATTTTCTCCTTAACTCCCTTTCTTTTCTGCGATGTGTCGAGTTTCTGAAGATTTTCTGAAAAGAAACCATTTAGAACTGGTCCCGCGATTTCTACCGCTGACTGGCATGCGCATATGTAATATGTTTTTGCGACCTTGTCTATTTGTACGTTCTTGCTGATCTTGCTCTATGAATTCATAATAACTCTGAATTTCTAACGGACCTGAAACAACTCTTACTGTTTCCATAATGTTATTTACTCAGTTTGCATCTTAAATAAACCATGTATGTATGTATGTATGTATATTTTTTAATCATAAGTTTCCCATTTGTCCTAAACTACATGTTTAAAAATATATATATATGTATATATATATATCTTCTACTTACTATAAACCTTAATTCATTTGGATACAGGGTTCTGTTGTCTCAAATTAGACTGGCGATTAAGGACTCATATTTAAACACATCTCCCTTTATAATATACGTGTTAATTAATTTTAGTGACTTCATCTCGGGCCTGCTTCAGATGGCAAACTTTTCATGCGCCGAACTTAATACCATTAAAGGAGAACTGAATCCTAAAATCAACCCAACGTCTATACAAAGATGTATTCGAAATAAATAAGTTCTGCAATTTTATGTTTCTGTGTTGCGCGTCTATGAAGAGAAAATTAGACTTCAAGTTCGATTTGCCGCTGAAAAATCTGTATTGTGTGCCGGCTCAATTCACAGTGCAACACAGAAAAACATCGAACATATATCTTTGTATTCTTAGGGTCCAATCAGTCACGGCCCTTTAACTTCGACGTTGGAGCGACTGGCTGATTCAGGCGGCGAAATTAATTTTCCCCTGCCGTCGGAGAGATGTCCCGTATCAGAGAAAACTAATGGGACGACGTTTTTATGTTATCATTTATGCATTAAGTTCGGCGCATGAAAAGACTGGCGTTTGTATCAACGCCGCTCCAGTGTCGCATTATGCGATAGCATCTGCCGAGCATAATTCACTTGCCGCACTTAAAGTGCCTATAACCCTTCTTGCAAGTTTTATATCCATGAACCTTCGAAACGTTTTGAGTAAAACTGTGAAGAAAATTTTGGCTTACTGAGAATACTCAATGTTCTACGCTTGTTTGAATCGTGTAAATTTGACCTTTCCTGACCGCCATGAGGCTGGGTCGATCCCTGAGTAGACGTCATCTCATTAATGCATTATTCTCCATGGTGCCTTTCTATCACAACAACATCGATGCATAGAAAATATACACAATTTGTGAGTTGTTGGTAAAGAAAAAAGTCATTTTAGTCAACATCTAAAGTATTTCTACAAATGATTGCAAAGTCGAATTAATTATATGACGTCAACCCAGGAATCGACCCAGGCTTTTACTTACTCGCGGTTATGGATCAGGAAAGGTCAAATCTACACGATTTCAAACAAGCATAGAACATAAAGTATACACTGTAGGCCAAAACTTTCTTCACAGGAGTACTCAAAACGTTTCGGAGGTTCATAGCTATAAAAATTGTAAGAAGGTTTATAGGCACTTTAATACTGTCCAGTTTCGTTTCGTTTTGTACCTCGCTGGTATCGATGAATGTTGCTGTGCTTAATTCATCTAATAAGTTAGGCGCATGAAAAATTCGCCCATTGAAACGGGTCTAATTCAGTGAGACCTCCATGTTTCCTGTACGTCGAACAGACCGTGATTTCGCAGGCCAGAAGTAACCGGTAAATTGTTTTGGGGTTGCCACAGGCCGAATGTTTTTTTCAAGGGCAGGGAAAAGTCGGGGAATTTAGATCTCGGTCAGGGAAGACTGGTATTTGACTAGAAGTCAGGGAAAATTGAAATTTTGAGATGAGTATTGTTTGAAATAATAAATGAGTAAAAAGGCCGGCTGTGGTTGGAGGCCGTTGTTGTGTATGATTTCTTCGTGTATTTGGGAAAATTGAAGTTGAAGTTGAAGTCTGATCTCTGTGGCAACCATGTTGTTGATTCAGATTTTAGCAGTTTGCGTTAAAAGTGTTGACCAACCTTCAACAGTAGCAAAACGTTTAAATTTTATCCATTCTACGCAATATAGTGTCAAGTGGATTCGAGTCCCATTAAGTATATCTCAAATTTGTTTTAATCTCCAAAGCAAATAACAACCCCCGTTTAGTTCTGATACCATTTCCGTACTTCATGAAATAGCGTGTAGACTATTTGACAGCAAAACAATAAAGTCCATATATTTTTCCTAGTTATTTCTCAGTCAGTTAAAGGCTATAGTTATTCTTCGGTCCTTTGCGAAACCCAGTTTAGTTAATGATCCGCCTCCTTGGGGAGAAAATGGTTACTGTAGTTGATGCTTATTAACAGTTGATCATGAACTGCGCAACAATACTGCATATTGTTACTTATTGGTGTCAGAAACAATAATGATGTTGTTAACTTATGTTGAAAGTTAAATAATAGAAATAGAAAGTTTGCAAGATCGATGTAGAATCATCCGATCTCTCCGCGAGTTAACGACTTAGTGAAGTAAAATGAACCTCTGCTTGCAGGGGAAACTATTTTCATCATCAGACTATCTAATAAATTAAAACACACGCTATCCTACTTTGTCCAAGTTTTTCCCGACGGCAAACATGGTAAATCGGTAAGCTGAAGCACTTAATTACAGACGGTGAAAATTTCAGATAAACTGAATTCAACACACGTTGCCCGCTACGCAGTTGACTTGACTCAAAGAAGGCGTACGTAGTGAGCGAGATATCCTGCATGAACCAGCAACTCTACAAATAACAGCAATTATTTTAACGATTCCTTGAAAGGAAAGAAATCATCGTAAGTAGTCACGTCGTGTACTTCTTATGACGACTGAAACCATAGGTGCTTAACATTTCTAGCAAGAAACCTGTTGGGACGAATGTTGTTTTATGGTCCGCGGACTTTCTCAAACCAGCAGACCAACTGAGAACACCGCGGTTTCCTCAAAAAAGACTGGAAGCGGGAGAAACAATACAAATGCATGGTACAGAGAATCTCGATCGGTCGTTCCAACTGCGAAAATAGCAGTTCCTTGAATTTGGTGGTAGGCTTCGATTTCCGAAACGTTTTCCCAGAAAGTGAAAGATCCATTTGATATTTCAACCGAAAAGCGAGGTTGCGCGTCTTCGAGAGTAAGTTGATTGGTTTCGCGAGTTAAGACGATTAAAGGAAAAATCAAAAAAAGCTTCTTTTACTACAGTTTCCACTGTAAACGTTTTGGCATTGCGAGTTAACTGGGCGATTAATTGAAGGTAAGTCAAGATTCCGGAGAAGGCCTCCTGTCTCGCCGTTTCTCAAATTAATCTGCGCTATAATAGTAATCCCAGAAATGTCATTCGTGCTTTTCAGCCAGTACATTTGACCCGGCGCCTCCCAGTTAGCTTAGTGCCGGAGGCCGAGCGTCTAACGGAGTAGAAGATGCTTTCTTTGTGAAACAATCTCGTTCTCGAGCTGCATCTGGTTAGCCTTCTCGGATAAGTCGTAGGCTTTCGGAGACCTCCATAGAGGTTGAGGTTCTCTGCGGCCCACTTTCGAGTGGTATTGAAAACATCATTTCAAAACAATATATCGAAAAATTTTAACTTGGAGGTTAAAAGTTAGGCCGGTTTCTTAGCTCTGTTATATGTTTCGCATCCCATGCATTTTATTTATTAACCCGTACTTGTGTACATGCATGAACAGAAAGTTCTTCATGCAGACCGCACCACTCCTCCCTCCCCCCACCCCCCCCCCCCCCCCCCCCCCCCCCCCCCCCCCAAGACGTAATGTACATGTCCGTAAAAATATGTCGAATTTCGGGTTATTGACGATTCATAGTAATCACACAGGCAGGAAATTCGGGTTTGCGTTTTTCTCAATAACAAAATCCGATTTTTGGAGCTATTTTCTCATAAAACCGGGTTCCCTCCACACGGATCATTGGTTTGCTATCAAGCCCTGGTGATTCTACTGACAGACTAGTACTCATTATCACATCATTCAACAAGTAAAATATTGTTCCCCGATGTCGTATACAAAGAGAACTGTTAAATGTACTTCCGTCGCATTACTATAAAGTTGTTTGTGCGGGTATGCCATTTATTCCCCCACCGGGCCCCACAGGGGTAGATTTGTCATCTCTTAGCACTGAAGAGTTGAGGGCCAAGAGAACGTACAAGCTGATTTTTACTAATAACACATCCTTTACGTTCTAGTTTTATCGACAGAGAAAGCAAGCACTGATTTGGTCTTTTGGCACAAGAATCGCCAGCAGAAGCCAATAAAAGGAAAGGAACTTTATTGCGTACCCATATATGGAAACCATAATTATAATTATTTTGTGCATATGTGTCATCCACCTCGCCCCAGGCTCAAGCGATTGCAGAGCTGGATATTTTGACCGTCAGCCTGGATATAGCTTGGAAGGTCACGTGATTCGCGAAGTGGCTGCTACTACTGTATGGGTGTGTATGTCAGAATGCAGACATACGATTGGCTGTTTTTCGTTGAATGTGTTCACTGATACCAGTGGTGCAACAAGATGTGAGTTAAACAAATCGAGCCGACAGGCGCATCCGAGTAACTATGTAAGGAGCCTGGGACGAGAATACCGGGAATTGTTGGTAAGAATAGTTGTTGGTAAGAATAGTTGGGAAACTTAATGTGACCACAGGGATCCCACACAACGTTTGTATTTAAAGGGAATGTATGAGGATTAAGTTTAAAGGATCGAAGTATTGCAAAAACATGCATATTTGAACATAAAATAAACGTTAATTTACTTTATCTATTGTGGTTTGTCGTCCTGGTAGCTTAAAACGTCAAATCTTGGCGATTTATGAGGGTTTTTGCAATACTTCGATCCTTTAAACTTAATCCTCTTACATTCCCTTTAAAATCAAATACAAACGTTATGTGTGGGCTCCCTGTGATATGACGACTTACGGCGGTACGTTCACCGGTATGCAGAAACATTGGAGTGGTTTCTCAAATGTCTGTCCTTCTAGTCCATTCAGATGACAGAGTTGCCGTATAAGGGAGTGTTCATTATTTATGGCTTGGAGGGGGAGGGGTCGGCATTTTATCGGCTTCTCTTGTTAAAACTTTTATGACCCCTCTATGAATGAATTAAAACTTAGATGACCCCCTATAAAATTGTACAAAACTTTATTGACCCCCCCCCCTCTCCCCCAACAAAGAAGATGGATGTGCAAGAAAGAATGCAAACTGCATATACATATTTGAAGGCCTGGGAGTCCGCCATAACGAGAGCCGAAACAATACAAATGTTACGTTGGGACCGCGTGAAGTGTCCGCATTTCTGTAATAGCGAGAGTCCGCAATAGCGGGTGTTATTCTCAGTCAAACCTCTATAGCTTTCGTCGGGGATCTGTCTGCTGTCCGTAATAACGGGGTGTCCGTAATAGCGGGGTGTCCGTAATAACGGGGTGTCCGTAATAGCGGGGTGTCCGTAATAGCGGGGTGTCCGTAATAACGGGGTGTCCGTAATAGCGGGGTGTCCGTAATAACGGGGTGGCCGTAATAGCGGGGTGTCCGTAATAACGGGGTGTCCGTAATAACGGGGTGTCCGTAATAACGGGGTGTCCGTAATAACGGGGTGTCCGTAATAACGGGGTGTCCGTAATAACGGGGTGTCCGTAATAACGGGGTGTCCGTAATAACGGGGTGTCCGTAATAACGGGGTGGGTGTCCGTAATAACGGGATGTCCGTAATAACGGGATGTCCGTAATAACGGGGTGTCCGTAATAACGGGGTGTCCGTAATAACGGGGTGTCCGTAATAACGGGGTGTCCGTAATAACGGGGTGTCCGTAATAACGGGGTGGGTGTCCGTAATAACGGGGTGTCCGTAATAACGGGGTGTCCGTAATAACGGGGTGTCCGTAATAACGGGGTGTCCGTAATAACGGGGTGTCCGTAATAGCGGGGTGTCCGCAAGGCGAGAGTTGACTGTAGTTAGCGACCAAGGATTTCAAATATGATTTTTGTTTTTATGATTCCTTTTATTTCCAAAAGGTTCCGACAGCTGTTAGCTCCGACACTCCCTGTCTCATTCCAAGACAAGGTAAACACAGTAGGAATTATGTAGCACAGGTGAAATATTGCTTTTATTACTCGAAGATAAACTTCATCCAGTCAACTATTAATTATATACGCTCCTTATAAATCCTGCTTTCAGCTTTGGCAGATGAATGGTTTCGTTACCAGTTCTCTACGTACAAATATTTCTCTAAAAAGATTGCCTGGGACGAGGCTTTGAGATATTGCCTTTCTCTTGGAGGTGATCTACCATCATTCGCCACTAAACAAGAAATGCATTTTGTACATGAAGTCGTACGACCCACAGTCCAAGGTTAGCTTCCATTTATGGTTATCCTGCGAAAAGCGTCGAAGAAGGCTCTGCTCGCAGTGTAATTTTATATGGTTATCTTAAAAAGAAAGGTATCTACGAGGACACTACCCTTCTAGATCGGGTCCTTTTTCTACCCTACCTACTATCGATTATGTGCCGTTCCTTTATATTTATTTTGACCAAATTCAAAAGCAGAATAACTCAACATTTCTATTTTACCGATTTAAAAAACACTTTTTTAGGTTACCAGCTTTCTAATTCCTGTCACAATTATCATTTTACTTATTTATTTTAACGGGTCTCGGTAAAGTTAAAATGCTGTTGATCGAGGTTGTTTTTTTATATTCTAGCAGGGATATCTGACGAAATCTGGATAGGACTGAACGATAAAGAGCGTGAGGGGGCCTATAAGTGGTCGGACGGAACGCCTATGACCGCTACGAACTGGAAAGAAGGCGAACCTAATGACTACTCCGAAGGCGAAGATTGTGTTCACATGTATCCAGTCGGAAAATGGAATGATTTGTCATGCAATGACACCTTAAGTTTTGTCTGTGAGAAAAATATTTAAAACGCAAAAAATATATTTCTATATCAAAACGAATTTCGTTTTAATTACGATAATTACAAAATACGAAAAGTTTCAAATAAACCAATGTAAAAAATATCTGAGTCATGTGTATATACATATACAGTCAATGCCAAAAAGGTTGTCCAGCAGAACATAATATAATACTTTAATATCCATTGTTTTGGCCTATTGTTTTGGCCTAGACAATAGCTCAAAACAATGGATATTATAGTATTATATTATGTTCTGCTGGACAACCTTTTTGGCATCGACTGTATATGCTACATAGAATGCCGAGAACTGAAGACGAGGGGTTGTATATAGCCAATCACAAAAGGGAATCGAACATCTGCATTTAAACTTATAGTATTTGTCAAATGTGCGAATGTGGCGTATATATATACAGTCAATGCCAAAAAGGTTGTCCAGCAGAACATAATATAATACTATAATATCCATTGTTTTGGGCTATTGTCTAGACCAAGACAATAGGCCAAAACAATGGATATTAAAGTACTCAAGCATGTTAAGGCCTGGTTCAGGAGTCAAATTTCGGGTAAAAACTGTTTTCCTTATTTCAGTACAGCCGAATATGGCACGTACGCCAGATTTCTCATGATAATAGGTATCGCCATTCTTGACTACCTTAAGTGGCTTGTGTGTAGTAAAACGTGTCACGTGGTCTGTCACGTGACTTAGAACACGAAATCAGTAAATCAAAAATGCGGCTCCGAGTTTAAAACAGCTAGGATGATGAGTGGATATGTTTAGTTAAGGTTGAAGCCTTTTACCTAAATCAGCTTAGAAAAGATGACTACAATGTTTCGTTAACGAGTAATTAAGGCGAAAATGTGCAAAATAGGTCACGTGACTTTTTGTACCCTTAATATCTCCTTATTTTTACATGATAGTCATGTTTTCTAAGCGTGGTCTGAAACACTGCATGAGGAGTAATGTTTTAGCATGGTTACTTTAAATTCATATGTTATCGTCGCAGCCGCATTTCACTTAAACGATTTATATAATTATGACGTCATCAATCACGTGATACGACAACCATCCACTTAACAAATTTAAGGAAGTTGATATTAGTATTATGGTGTAATTAGATTTTGTTTAAACTGTTATTTCTGTCCGAAAACATTTTTTAACGTAAATCTATTTGCCATTAAATGCGGAACCAGGCCTTAATATGCTTGAGTATTATATTATGTTCTGCTGGACAACCTTTTTGGCATTGACTGTATACTGAAACAGTATAAAGAAGAAACTCATCTCTATATATAAATAATCAGAATAAAGGTGAAAGAGAAAATATGTGCCCTGAGTGGGATTTGAACCCACGGCCTCGGTATACTAGTCTGCTGTGTTACCACTACACCATCAGTAGTGAACCTAGTGATTCCTAAGTTGGCCTAGGTCAGCTTTGTCTGTCCGCCTGTGAATCAGTATGATCCTTAGGTTGAAAGCTAGTTTAAAGTTATAGGCTTTCCCATCTCGACCCAGAAAGAGAAAATGCCGGGAGTACCCACGGTTACGTTCCACAATGACACCATCAACTGGCTGCGTTGCCAGCGTGGTTGGTCCTGATGGTGTAGTGGTAACACAGCGGACTAGTATGCCGAGGCCGTGAGTTCAAATCCCAATCAGGGCACATATTTTCTCTTTCTCTTTATATATATATCTGGATATTTAAATTTTAGCCAAGAAAATCAAAACATAATTTTATGTTGATCAACATGTTTTTGTATTTGTATCAGCTGCATATTAAACTTTAATTTCGGCTGATTTTTTCTTTCTTTATGAGGCCTACGAGTTGAATAAGTAACTTTATCATATAATTCTCCCAAGAACGCACGAAATATGCACTAGAACGCACCAATGAGACCGTATTTCGAGTTACGTTAAAATGGCATCCCGTCACCATGGTAAATCTCAGCCAATAAGTACCTAGTATTTCGAGTTACGTTAAAATGGCTTCCCGTCACCATGGTAAATCTCAGCCAATAAGAACCTAGTATTCGAGTTACGTTAAAATGGCTTCCCGTCACCATGGTAAATCTCAGCCAATAAGTACCTAGTATTTCGAGTTACGTTAAAATGGCTTCCCGTCACCATGGTAAATCTCAGCCAATAAGAACCTAGTATTCGAGTTACGTTAAAATGGCTTCCCGTCACCATGGTAAATCTCAGCCAATAAGTACCTAGTATTTCGAGTTACGTTAAAATGGCTTCCCGTCACCATGGTAAATCTCAGCCAATAAGATCCTAGTATTCGAGTTACGTTAAAATGGCTTCCCGTCACCATGGTAAATCTCAGCCAATAAGTACCTAGTATTTCGAGTTACGTTAAAATGGCTTCCCGTCACCATGGTAAATCTCAGCCAATAAGAACCTAGTATTCGAGTTACGTTAAAATGGCTTCCCGTCACCATGGTAAATCTCAGCCAATAAGTACCTAGTATTTCGAGTTACGTTAAAATGGCTTCCCGTCACCATGGTAAATCTCAGCCAATAAGTACCTAGTATTTCGGGTAGTTACGTTAAAATGGCTTCCCGTCACCATGGTAAATCTCAGCCGATAAGTACCTAGTATTTCGGGTAGTTACGTTAAAATGGCTTCCTGTCACCATGGTAAACCTCAGCCAATAAGAACCTAGTATTCGAGTTACGTTAAAATAGCTTCCCGTCACCATGGTAAATCTCAGCCGATAAGTACCTAGTATTTCGGGTAGTTACGTTAAAATGGCTTCCTGTCACCATGGTAAACCTCAGCCAATAAGTACCTAGTATTTCGGGTAGTTACGTTAAAATGGCTTCCCGTCACCATGGTAAATGTCAGCCAATAAGTACCTAGTATTTCGGGTAGTGACGTTAAAATGGCTTCCCGTCACCATGGTAAACCTCGGCCAATAAGTACCTAGTAATTATGCAAATTAGGAGGCGGCCATTATGAATTCGGTCTATAGATCATTCCAAATACTTCTTGAATTTGTGTAAATCAATTTCATACAAGGGTGGGGGATTTGGACCCAGAATTTATGGGGGTTGACATTGATAGGTGCATTACGTTACATTACTTCAAAACCTGACCCGAAATTGAAATAAACTTAACCTTTTCCGATAGTAAAACACAGGGAGACGACGACAGAGCCCGGGGGGGGGGGGGGTACTTACATGAAAAATGGGTATGTATGTGAGGCCAAGAGGCTCAAACCCTGACCCTGTTTGACCCAATCCGAGCTCCAAAACCCTGATTGCCCCCTTTTTGGGAAAAAAAAAACCTGATTGCCCCTTCTTTAAATTGTTTTCAAAACACGGTCGGATATATATCCTGGCCGGGATACCGCGTACCGGGATTTCATGCAAAATACGGAACATTTCAAGTCGGGACGTGGCATTGGGTAAACAAATCAGCAGATGAAGTACATAGATAAAATTAGCGGCGTCACGATGAATGGGAACCTCAGTGCTTGCATGTGGGCAGGCGATAAAAATGCGGCAACAGAAGGTCTTTTTTTGACATAGTAGCTAAAAAAAATGAACTGCCTACAAAATACTGAACCCCGACCCTGACTGCACCCAAATTATACTCAAATCCTGACCCTGATCTGCCCAAATTAGGTCAAAACCCTGACCCTACCTGCCCAAACTGAGCTCAAAACCCTGACCCACCCTGGCGGCACATACATAATACGTCACAAACAGGAGTACCCCCCCCCCCCCCCCCCGGGCGACAGAGCTCGTCTAGGGCGAGAAATCTCAAGTAAACAGCTGACCACGTGCAAACGAACAGTTTCAACCGAGCAGCCTCTGACATGAACTGCCCATCATAACAATCTTCGAGGCTGGTGACAGTTGAATGGCTAGCTGTCAGAGGACGTGTAAGAATGAGCATTAGTAAAAACCAATCAGAATCGACTACATATATCCTGGTACTTCGTTGGGGGTCTAGAACAAGCTTTCTGTCGCTGTTTCGCAGACGGACGTAACCGGGATTCAGTTCGGATGCGACGCAGGCTAGTTCTAAAAGATCGGTCGCCAACTTGTCACAAAGTTACGGAGCCCCTAAAGGGCCATGCTTTTTATATATATCTTTTTCAGACATTTTTTGCCACTTACGAGCGTATCTGGCATTTTTTGCCACTTACGAGCGTATCTGGCATTTTTGCCACGTACGAGCGTATCTGGCATTTTTTGCCACGTACGAGCGTATCTGGCATTTTTTGCCACGTACGAGCGTATCTGGCATTTTTTGCCACTTACGACCGTATTTGGCATTTTTTGCCACTTTACTACCGTATCTGGTTTTCAATGACATTTGATTGACACTTGTAATGTTAGGGACCGGCCATTTAGGGACCGGCCATTTATTAGAGGGGGGGTGGGCTGGTGCATTTTCATTTTCCTTAACATAATTTCAAGTGGCCCTGCTCATGTCACTGTATAAAATAATGTGGTCCCCCAAGAGAGTGCACATGAAATGACATGACCCACCCTAAATCACAATAACATTTATAATAGAGTGAAGGACTGTTATACACCAAATTTTGTTGTTTTGTTATATCATTTTTGATAATAAATTTGATTGTGGTTGATCCCTTCAGGACTGTTTTCTTTAGTAGAAAGGAAAATGAGTAGTATATGTGGAGTTAAAATGATACCACTTTTTTTGTTAACGTAGTGGAGGCCTTCGTTCAGACCTCAGGCCTCCCCTACGTTAACAAAAAAGTGGCATCGATTTTCCTCCACATATACTACTGGAAGCATAATTGGTTGAAATGCTGTCTTACAGCGATAACATTCTTTGATCTATTTATCCATTTTTGATTTCTTAGACCGTGAACAAGAAAAAAAATAAGGCTGGAAATGTTGTCATTTTTCCATTCGTTGCCAACATTATTGCATTTCGATACCCATATTAGAGAAAGCCGCACATGTATAGTATGTCGACACCGATTGTGTGTTGCTTCGCCCCGCGACATAGAAGATGGTCACCCTAGAAGAACTACGTACTCAAGCGAAGCAATTCGGGTTGCGAGGTACTTCTAGGTTCGACAAAACCAAGCTCGCCCAGACAATAGCTGAGGCTCGCGCTCTCGAATGGGAGAATAGAATCGAACGAGCCGATCGAACAGGTAGGTTTCCAGCTCTTCGAGGCGATCCTGAAAATCCCCATAAAAGAGCTCAACGCGCGCGGGAAACCAAACAGTTGAATGAGGAGATCACAGCAAGTCTAAGGGCAAAAGCTGACGAAGAGAGGTCTATAGAAAACCCTCGAAGCCGCTTGCCCCACAAACGCCGAGCCTTCCGACGGTTCCTGCAAGAGCCTCGTAGTGAGCCACTTCCACGGAGTCTAGCTCGAGAGGCAGGTGCTATTCTCGATGAGAGAGATGGAATGCTCGAGGGAGTGGAGATAGGCCGCCGTACTATCCAGTGGCGCTTCTTCCAAGGTGTGGCAGGAGATTTGACCCCTAGGATCATGGAAAAGTTAGTTGCAAAGGTAACCACCAGCTTCTACCTGCGCTACGGCTACACCTATCGCATTCGCAATGTCAACGACGGACGTGTGATGCTATTCTCCAAGACTGTCCCTAGTTCTCCATGGTTGAATGTCCTAGGCAATGCAGAGGAGTGGATCAATAGCAAGGAGACAGCTCGATGGAATCCCGACAACATCAATCGACCAAATACCCAATGGGCCTTCGTGCGTTGGATCTACGTGGATATCAAAGTCGTGATCGATCGTCAGCCTCTGTTGGGAACAGGCCCACTACCCCAATGGCTTCGCCAGAAAAAAGGAATGATTGCCCTTGATCGATATGGTGACAACCTATGTCTGTGGCGCTGCCTTGCCATGCATGAAGGAGCACGAGTAGATAGGTGTTGCGTCACAGCTCGAAGACTTGCCCAGAACTTCTATCGCCTGACAGTGCCCACGCAAGACGTTCCCAGAACTTCCTTAGACCAGCTGGATAAAGTTGAGTTACACTTCGGGATTGGCATTCGGGTGTACGAGCCTACGGAGGCTGGCGCTTGGTATCTGACGCGGTATGCGCCCCACTACAATCACATAATGACAATAGGGGTGTACGACGGGCATGCCTTCTACATCAAAAACATCGCCAAGATAGGGAGCATCTACGTATGCAACGATTGTAAGCAACGGTTCACAAACACCTCGAACCTTCAACGCCATGCAGATCGTTGTAGGCGTGGCGAAACGAAGATTGTTTGCCCTGGAAAAGCAATCACAGTATCCCAGTCGGCATACGAAAAAGCCTTCTGGCCAGAGAGCACCGCTAGCAAAGCCGCTCTACGCTGGTTGAAACGCGAATCGGAAAGAATCCAACAGCATATTCATCACGCGGCTTGTGGACATGGTGGAGAGCGTTGGATCGAAGGAGCAGCGGTCGATGGTTATGAACCTATTTCCAAAACCATCTTTCAATTCCATGGATGTTACTACCATGGCTGCCCAAAATGCTTCCCTCGAGATGGACTTTCATACCGTAAGACCTGCGAAAGAACAGCAAAGCTACGAGAAGCTAGCTATACAGTAGTGGAGGCTTGGGGTTGCTCCACGAAGAAGACAAATGAGCAGGTTCCAACCCCAATACAAACTGCCTATCCACACGCTATAGTATACGACTTTGAAGCCTATCTCGACACAACGAAAGGGCGACGACCAACGGACTACCTGACCATCGAAAACGTACACGTTCCCATATCAGTATCAATTGCCGACACATACGATCGCACTCCAACTCACATCTGTCGACGCGATCCAGAAGAACTTATAGAGGCCTTCGTCGAAGAACTCCAGCTAAGAGCGAAGGTCATCCAAGAAGTCGTCGCAGAACGGTTCTGTCCTAGGACACCCGAATTCTCTTTCGACACCCTATCAAAAGAACAACAAACTAAGATCAACGAATGGACCAACCAAGTTCCTGTACTAGGATTCAACTCCGGTCGATACGATCTCAATCTGATTAGGAACTACTTCGTAGGAACTATTGCTGACACCTGCAAGAAGGTCTTGGTTGCAAAGAAAGCCAACACCACTATGTTTCTCTTGACTCCCGAGTTCCGTTTCCTCGATGTGACGAACTACCTTGGACCTGGAACTTCTTACGAACGTTGGATCACTGCTTACGGATGTGAATCGCAAAAGAGTTTCTTCCCATATGAGTGGTTCGACTCTCCCGACAAGTTGGATCACGTTGGATTACCAGATTATCAAGAGTGGGGTTCGAAGTTGAAAGGTCAACACCTACTATCTAGGTCAGAGTTCGAAGACTGCAAGCGCACCTTTCTCGATAAAGGAATGGAGACCTTTGCAGACTGGCTACGATACTACAACGACCTAGACGTAGTCCCATTCCTAGAGACACTCGAAAGGATGCGAGATTTCTACCATGATAAGGGCGTAGATATGTTAAAAGACGCCGTATCTATTCCAGGAGTTTCATTACAGTTTCTGCTTCGAGGTAGCATAGAGCGTGGAGCCGAGTTGTATGCTCCAAGAGAGGAAGCCTACCACATGCTGAAAAGTGCTGTCGTAGGAGGACCAAGCATAGTGTTCACTAGACGCCACGAAGCGGGAGTGACTAGGATTCGCAGTCATCAGGGTGGAACCAAGGTGTGTCGTAAGATTCTTGGATACGATGCCAATGCCCTATATCTTTCTACTATGGCCCTAGAAATGCCTTGTGGAAAAGAAACGATCATTCACTATGATGAGCCAGGTCCAGCCGTCGAAGGCCTTGTCGAACGTCTACAAAACGATGCGTGGTTTGGATATGCGGAGGTAGACATCGAGATACCAAAAGAATTGTGGACGAAATTTGAGGAGATGCCCCCCTTCTTCTACAACAAGAAAATCCCCAAGGAAGCAATTCCTCCACAAATGTTGGCCTACCTCGCAAGGACGGGTAGAAAGCTCAGCGAGGAAAAGAAGCTAGTTGGGAGTCTCTCTGGAAAGAGGTTGCTACTCTACGAGCCCCTACTACGTTGGTATCTCGATCATGGCGCGATCGTAACTGCTGTCTACCGTACAATAGACTACTTACCCGAAGAAATCTTCGAATGGTTCGTTACCCAAGTCACTGAAGCGCGAAGAACAGGAGATACAGACAAAAGTAAAGCTTTGCTGGCAGACGTGTTTAAGCTACTCGGCAATAGCGCCTACGGAAAGATGATCGAAGATTTGGAGCGACAAACTAATGTCGTCTATACCAAGGACGAGAAAGTTGTGGACAAAGCATTGCGAAGTGTTTGGTTCGAAGACCTGGAAGAGGTTGGTGAGGCCTACGAACTCGAGAGTAGAAAGAACCAGATCCGAATCAAACGTCCTTTCCAAGTAGGTATCGCGGTATATCAGCTTGCCAAACTTCGCATGCTCGAGTTCTACTACGACTTCCTTGACAAGTACGTCGATCGCAAGGATTTCGAATACATACAGATGGATACGGACAGCGCGTACATTGCCATCTCTGGAAACAGCCTCGACGAAGTTGTAAGATCAGACCTACGAGAGGATTTCGCAGCCCACAGAAAGGAATGGCTAGCTTGGGACGAGTGGAGCAGTCGTACACCAGGACTCTTCAAACTAGAATTCGAAGGTCAACGCGCTATTGCCCTATGTTCTAAAGCTTGGTATGTCGATGTGGGTGGCAGCAGGAAATATTCCACCAAAGGTATGTCTAGACGGCACAACGACGTTTCGTGGGCTCGATTCGAAGCAGCACTCCAGGGTAGTATTGACATGGCTAAAAACCGAGGCTTCCGTCTAGTGCCAGAAGGTATGGCAACCTACGAACAGCAGAAGCTTGGGCTATCGGCTTACTACGACAAAAGACGCGTTCTTCCCGATGGAATCCATACCGAGCCAATAGAGTATGCTGTCTAGCGCTTGGATACGAACAGAACGTCTTTCGGTGGTAGTTCTGTATCCCTAGGAACGACTTGTAGCTCTTCACGAACGAATCCACGTTTGGGTGCATCCTTTCCCCCTTCTCGCTTAGCGAGGTAGTACAGCACAGGCTGTCCCGAAGATACTACACTTCGCGAAATAACGTATATCTGTAAACTCCACACGGGATCAGTAGCTCTACGTTTTTCACCCCCTTCCAATTCTCCTGGTGCGTAGAGATATCGAACTAAGACGTCGAATGGTAGGCGCTCTTCTCTCAAGCCAACAGTGCGTGAATATGTAGGAGTCTTTAGATCTACTTGCTGCGTCACTACGGAATTCGAAGGCTCCTTTCCTGTAAGTCGAGTCACCTCACTGTTCAGGGCTTTGATAACCATTGGTAAACGAACTACCCATTCTCTACTACGCGCCTCTGATCCTTCCGAAGTAAGTACCATCTCTTGTGCATATTGATATCCAAACAATCTCTCAGCTAATGTCCTATTCGCTCGTTCGACGAAGCCTTGCGCTCTATGATTACCAGCCTCGCCTCGTTGAACTTTCGTACCATGTAGTTCTAGCGTTTCAGACATACGCCCCATGAATTCTCTACCAGGGTCTACTTGTAACGTCTTTGGCCATTCGAGTGGACTACGTTTGTAGATTCGTTCGAATGCCGCAGAAACTTCACCGCTATCTTTCGAAGCTAAAGGTTCGGCTTCTTTGTATCGAGAAGCCACATCGATTACCACCAATGCGTACTTATATAGTTTCCTTCCACGTCCAGGACGATCGTGAGGTAGAAATATCAAATCAGCTTGGTGGACTTCGTTAGGTTTCGATACGGTCCAATGTGGTCGTGGTACATATCGTGGTGGTGGTAAATAAATTTGCCATAGTGCTTGCTTCTCTAACCAACTCTTAGCTGTGTCTTCCGATACCTTTGCTGCCGCCGATAGTTTACCAATTGCGGAGTAACCTTTCCAATATCCTTCAGGGCCATAGAAGATAGCATCCATTACGTATAGTGTTAACAACGAGACTTTAATATGTATAGTCCTTATCGTGAAAAAAAAAAAGAATAAAGACTCATCGGTCCTTATTCTCTTTTTTTTTTTTTTTTTTTTTTTTTTCTACATCTCCCTATTCGTATACGTCCTCGAGGGTGGCCCGAGTCTTCGTTGGAAGCGGTTGTGTTACGACTAGGACGGTGGCGTCAAGTAGGTACGATATTCCCAATCCACTTGTGCAGACGCTACTAGCATCACAAATGCCATCGTGTAGGGATCCTGGCAATATCATATTACTTATGTTGGAAACATTTACTTGGTTGGAATTCGAGTCTACGAGAGCTTCGTATGAAGGCCGGCTTCCTATAGAGAACGGAAGGCTCTTGTCGAAGAATAGACAGTTGGGTACACCTGTCTGCATGTTGCATTTCATGCGCATTCGACACATGGGGTTGGGTAAATACTTACCCGCGTTGTTTGTGGCACTAGTGGAAATGGTTCTTTGAATCATTGAAGTTATTTTAGTACTAGTGACAATGATAGCATCCTCGGCCGGTTGTTTTTGTCGTTTACGTATGCTAGTCATACATACTTTCCCATCTGCAATGAGTCCTTCTACCTCGGCAGTGAAAGCCTCCTCTAGCAATTCCACTAGTTGGAACGTGGGGCTTAAGGAGTCATCTGATGGGAGATCCAGTTCCCCATCGTCTCGTTCTTTTATAGTGAACCCATCCTCCTTGGTGGGCACTTGGACTCTCCATTTTTGGAATTGGAGGCAAGGATGTCTATCTCGCTTTTTATACTTGGTTCCATAGGCGAGATTCACTCGGACTATGTCTTTTTCCTCATAGGGGCATATCTGCCCTACATGTTTTTCACCCTCGAACCGAAAGACCGCGGGCCTAGGCCCGTTTCCGATGTCGAAATACACGGATACGTATTTACATCCGTTGGGGCCGTTTCTGGTGTTGGCCCAAGCAAATGATATAACTGACCCGTAAGGTCGGCCATCTTCTTTTGCCCTTTGGAACGCTTCGACCACGTCGCTTGCATTGAAAACTTGGCTAGCCATCGTCTTTGATATATATACATGTGCCTTTATCTAATAGGGTTATTGGATTCGATTTTTTACAACACGTTGTGGTGGTCAGCTTTGCCACGTATTTCTTCGGAATTAGTCTTATGATTTTTAAAGCAACCGACTAGCAACGTATCCTATAGCGAACGTCCCACCACCTACGATTGCCAATTCCGTAGTTCTCTGCGAACTCGAAGGTCTATAGTAGTCGGAAAGGTGAGGCTTCTTCATGTCCATGTGGTGTAGCCCCACGTGTACTGTATTGTATAGCACAAGGGCGCGGTCCGTATCGGCTAGATCCTTGGCATCGTAGTATTTCGTACGTTCCTGCTCTTGGACCCACTTGGATAGCTTTTCTTGTTTCTTTTCGTAAGTGGCCATGTCATCCTTGTATTTCTCAAGGGCTCTATCATGCCTTTTGATCTCTATATTAGTCTCCTCTGGGTCTCTTCCAGAAATATATCGGTCGAGGTATTTAGCACCAAGGCTTGCTGCCGCAAAGGTAATCGCTATGCTAAGCGATCCCCCCATTGTTTACGAACTTTTAGGTACGAGCCCTTTGTCTTCGAGATACTTTTTGGCGGCAATGCTACCAGCCAATACGGCCGTCCACTTCACGTAATTCAAGATGCTTGATGAAGGATCGCCAAGCATAGACTCTTTTGTCGCCTTTTTTACGACCCAACCAATACCAGTTGCTATTCCAGCCAATGTGGCGGCATCAATTACTACTTCTACCACTTTGCCTTTTTCTGCCATCGAACGTATCTGTATTGTCGATATGTTCAAATGTTTATTCCATGGAAGGCAATTTTTTGCTTCTAGCTTCGTGTACTTCTTCGGAATGAGTGTGGGGTGTCGTAGCGTTGCGGTCCTTATACCGATAGTACAGCCCAACTAACGCGAGGCCTACTCCAATGGCTGATAGTGTAGTGTTGGCAGACACTTTATCGTACCAGCTTCCGTCGTCCCGAACTTCAGGTTCCTTTTCGTGCTCACTTTCACGACTTAATGCCTCTCTAGCGCGGCGATTGCTTTCTGCCAGTGCTTTTCCAGCGGCAACGCGCTTTGGATCTTTGGTCTTTTTTTCAGGCACAGTCTTCGGCGGATCTGCAGTTATCCGATCTTGTTGTTCCTCCATTGTTCATGTCAGTAGACTTTGAGTCTTCAATAGGTTGACTGCTTGGCGTACTAGATGGAACTACGTGGTCAGCTACATGGAACAAGGCACTAGCTAGAGCCACAAAGCGACCTGCTTTAAGAGACAACAAGGCGGCCACAGCAGATATCTCGTTGCGAACTAGGTGGTCTTCTTGTAGATCTAGGAGAAGTGCTTGTTCGCTGTCTAGTCGGACTACGTACCCAACTGCACGAGTTGCTAGTCGCAGCGCTCCGTCTACTAGACAACCTGTTATTTGCTTTGCTACTAAAGCCTGGTACCTACTATGTAAACGTATAACGTCTTTATCAGGCAGTTTAGATATATCTCCTAGAGAAAAGTCCCGACCTAGATATTCTTTTGTTGTGCCCATTGCGGCTAGAATCGAGAGCGCCTCCCTACGATCTTTAACATCCTCTGATTTGGATGGATGTTCCAGTACGACCGGCGGACAAACGACGGCGCACTCGCCTAACAGTTCTTTGATTTCTTCATCCATGGTGTATACCATTGAAGTATGCTTCGGGTGCGGGAATCTCTAATACTACCTCGAAAGGATGGCGGAGACAGAAACATGTGCGAGCGAACTTGTGGGCCTTGAGCTCCGAGGTCAACATTTTCCTCTCATCCACCTTCAACCCACCACCGTAGTCCTCAAATAGTGCTTTGGCATCAAGAGCTGACGCCGTATGAAAGGCCACGACCACCGCCACGTTTTCTCGAAAAGGTTTGCATATGCTTGTCAACTGTTGAGTTAACACCCAAATAGAAATGCCTATGTGACGAGCGGAAAAGGCCATCTCCACGAGCTTATCGGTTCTCAGCTTTACATCCTTCGATGCAGCGCAATCGTCGAGTATCAAAAGAGTATTGGTACCTGCCCAAAAGGTGGAACAAACTCGTAGCGCGGCATTGATGGCATCTTGTGAGGGGCACATCACGAAGAAGTGAGGATCTAGATGGGCGAATCCACGATAGGTAGTGTTGTGGGCATATGTGGGGCATATGAGTACTACGTAGTCAAACTTACCACGAAATGCTCCACGAAGCTGCTCTACGAGAAGGGCCGTTTTTCCACAATTCGTTGGTCCCACTATGAGAGCGTTGAATGGAATTTCAGTTACTAAAGTGTCCATGCTAGTACGATACGTTTTCCAGTGCTCCGTTCAATATCGTGATCTGAGCATCGGCAAGTACGAAGATGTGCATGTTCACGGTTCCACTGCCTCCAGTCCTATGGATGCGGATCTGGAGGTTCTTTCCACTGCCTGTTTGATTCAAGCCATTGCCATGGACAACTGGATCATTTACTGTGCGACAATCAACCAGGATGGCGAATTTATTATTGTAGAACTTGATTGGGGTCATAGACGTTTTGCCAGTGCCGAACCATCCATTAGCGGCCTCCCAAAAGTCTGATGGTAGCATGCCTCCAGGAAAGATCCTGTTTGGTCTTCCATTGATATCGATCTCGACCTTCGTGATTCCTGGATAGTCAAACGCCTCGCTGTTTCGTGTGCCGTGGGCATGTTGTGCCACGAAGAGGAGGAGCAGTCCAGTAAAGGACAACCTTGGAACGTCGACTTGCTGGGATATCAGAGTGTCGGATGCTTTGTTGATAGGTACGGTTTTGAAGTGAACAGCGTGCCTGAACAGGAAGACGGCGCCACTGACATATTCGTCTTTCGCTTGCTTGGCGATAATTTCACTCTCAACAACTTCGTACTCTAGCTGGATGTTGCTTAGCTTGTATGTACCTATCTTGGTAGTGTCTGATCCTACCACCACATCCGTAGCAGGTGATAGAGTCAACTCGAGAGAAATGGCGTTGCGAAGAGCGAAGGGATAAAGAGCTCCATGTTGCGTCAGGATGTCCACATCTAGTGGGATTCGGTATTTCGAACCATACACAGCTAGGAGCAAGTTTTCTCCAGTATCCGAAGTGCCTTTGTCACCAGCATTCGAGCGTAGCTTGTTCGTGTTCTCTGTTTGAATACCTTGTCCCACGCGCGCATCTCGCTCTATAGTTGGCAAATAGAGATCGGAATATGTCTGTAGAAGATCTGGTCGTTCAATGTCTTCTATCGTTTCAGCTCCTATTTTGAGAACTCTACGTGAGACCAGACAACGCCCGACATTAGCCACCACTCGATTGTTAGCATGTCCACCAGACAACGTAAGGTCAGCCACGAGCGCGAGACTACCTGGAACGAGGACGATGTTTTCCCCTAGTATTGGTATTTTCACATAGAGAGTCTCTCCTGGATTGGCTTCCGATGGAGTGAAGGTGATTCTATCTACGTTGTGTAGAGCTTTCAATCCCTGAGGCTCTCTGTGCGATTTTGCAGGAACCAACGTCGCCGGAATCATATTGAATATTTAGACATATATAGTTATTGTTCAACATGGCTGAAAATGCAGACTTCGATCCTTTGACTGAGGAAGGTCAAGCCGATATAGAAAAGCTTTCTGCCAAAGAATGGCACGAGCTTGGTCCAGGTAAGAATGAAGACCGAAGTACTTGGTGGGATAGAGTTAAGGTCAGAATAGGAGAAAGATCCAAAAGCTTTCGGGATAAGCTTTGGAGTGGACGGCATAAATGGGGGTACAGTCCACATGAGTACATCAAATTGGTGAATCTAGGTGATGAGGGTGCAGTACCAAGCGGCAATACCGCGGAAACATCGTTCACTGAGGGAAAACACATAATAGATGAAAAATTCGTTCAACTCGAGGAGGCCTGGGAACGCATCCATGTCAAGTATCCAAATGTAGACACTACCAAGTTCACTACTACCTTGAATGCGCACGACGAGGTCGTGGTGCAACTGAACAAAATTAATTCCAAATACTACCATCTGTACGACGCCAAAGGTAATGTTAATGGGAAATTGCCTAAAACGATCACAGACGCTCTAGGGCCTCCCGCAGAGATGATTGTTAGCGAAGGAGAAGCTGAGATCGACCAACTTAAGATAGAAAGAGCTAAGGAAATGAAAAACGTGAAATCATCCAAGCAGGGGTCAACAGAACATACGGCAGCAAAGGAAGAAGTGATGAATATAGACGACCAAATACAGGAGATTGAGTCAAATATCGAAAAAATCGAAGAGCGTATGTCCATGCGAGACCGCGTGAAGGCCATCTTCAAAAAGTACGGTGTTGGAGTGCTTGGAATTGCGATTGCGGCAGGCACCGTGATTGGCGTCGTGGCTTCCATGCTATCTAAGGGGCTTGCTAATGTTGCCAGTGGGGTCGGCAATGCGTTGAAAGGTCTAGGAAAGAAGCTAGGGCAGATTCTACCTGGAATGGTTGGGGCAATTGCTAGCTTTTTGTTTCGCACGGCTGGCGAGGTATTAGGATTCTTAGCGAAGAACATCTGGATGTTGATCGTAGCTGTGGTGGTGATCGTAATAGAGCGATTTAAGTCAGCGAAATAGCATCCATGAGGCTCCCGCCGCAATGGCAACCATCAGCCCCAAATTGATCTCGTGCTTTGTCATAACGGCATCGGTACTACGAGGTTGCGTTACTTGTGGGATAGGCGGCTTCACCGCAATGACATCTTGATGCGGTAGATCTTTTTTTCGCGAACTACGAGGTTGCGTTACTTGTGGGATAGGCGCAACGACATCTTGATGCGGTAGATCTTTCTTTCGTGAACTACCTTCCATACGTGGTGGTTTCGGGGGCTTTTCCTTATAGTTGATACGGTCATTTATTCCAAAGTGGACGTTAGGTGTGGATGCCATTCGTAGTTCGTTGTTATAACCTGGTACGCTCTCATCGTTAATAATCATACGGCTGGGTATTAACAAACAGTCCTTGGCAACTGCAAGGTCGAGACGAACGCGCGTTAGATGCAAAGCGTTTTGATATCGTACAAGGCTATCTACCTTCTTTTCTGTGATGACCTCTTCCAACTTTACACCACAATCGGCCTGAACATTGTGGGATAAGGTCGTTGTCCCTACGATTGAACTGCGCAAAGAAGCCTGGGATCCTAGAACGCAATATACGTAGACCATTGCAGATAAGTTTATTCTGGCTAGCCCGTCCTTCGACAAGCCGTGACCAGTTTGTGGAACGAACCAATTGCGTTGATTCTTTACCGCATCATTACGAATGAACTTTAACGGAAATTCGAAATGCTTATCGCGACTCTCCTCAGGAAACTTGAAACTTCCCCCAGGCCACTTCGAATCGAACGAAGTGTTGTGTGTCCCCCATTTCTTTTGAGCATTCGTCAGCCCTCCACGTCTGAGGTATACGTATACGTCTCCTAATCCACCATTGGCCCCTCGGCGCAGAGCAAAGTCAACTTTATCGACTCCAAACTCTATCCTGAGCCTGTCATAAGCGACGGAACTCCATGGAGCGTTGTTGTTCTTATCGAAGACCGAATCTCTGGGAAGTGGGACCCCCAATTCGAACAGTAATCGCCTCATTGTGTAGTACACATGGAAGCGGTAAAAGCTCCTGACGTTGTCGATGATTGGTGCATCATCTGAAAGATGGTCGTCAAACGACACCCCACAGCCTGCCGTTGCACACCAAAGAACGAAGCATAGCTGTTGTTGCCAATGTCTCATTGGTAGAGCATCTAGCCACTCGTTTGCTTGTTTTACGGTGTAGAAAACTTGGTCCGGCTCTTGAAAGATATCTCGTGGCGTCAACGTGAAGAACTGATCCTTCGCTACGTAGATCTTGAGTGTTCGTAGGATAGGGACTATGTCTTTTGGGTCGTCCCCCCATGGAACGGCTGGAACTGGATACTTCTCTTTTGTCTTTCTGAATGGAGATGGGAAATCTCCCTGCAATGCATCATCGATACGTTTTTGAGTGACTGCAGGTAGCTTGTAGACATCGTCGCCGTAAACGTTGTGGCTAGTATCTCCATCTTGAAATACGATGCTCGTTGAATATTTGCCTGGACCATCTATGTCTGTAGAGGCATGAAACTGGCGAAAATCCGCTTGTGGGTATTTTTTCTTGAACTTCGCTAATAGATTGGCATTCAGTTTTGCGATCCTGGTTTTTTCATCGGCAAGGAGGGATGTCTGCTCAGCTTTCGAAAGCCTTGGACCACCCCTGGCAATCTCCGCCATGTCCTCAGCAGATAGATCATCATCTTCGTCTGGTAAAACTAGAGGCATCGTAACTATTGAAGTTATTGCAAGTATGACATATAAAGTTTATGCCTTTAATATACGATGGTGATTCTAAATGTCACCACCACATCGTCTAACCATACGGTCTACTTCGACGATCCAATTCTTATACAGAATATTTCGATAGTTGAGGTCACTTTTGAGAATAGCTGGTGGAACCTAGAAACGGAGGCTACGTTCGAGTGGGATACCGGAGGTGTAGGGTTCCCATACAAAATCTATCCGGGGTCTCATAATATACGTACACTCAAGCCCTTCTTCAATGAAGCTATGTCGAATAAAGTCGTAAGCTTTATAAATAGAGGTAGTAAGAGGGATTGGATCCTAAAGGTTCAGAAAACAATCAAGCTCAGTAAGAATCTCTGCGAACTATTGGGTATCGAAGGAAATGAAGATGCGGGGGGAAACGTATCGCTAAAAATTGGACACTATGATCTGGTGATCAAAGATATCAACACAATGTATGTATACTGCGATGTGGTAGATTCCAATTTCTCGCTACTAGAGGGAAAGCGATCGAATGTACTGGCTAGCTTTAAAGTACGAGGCAGCTGGTTTGACACAAATACGTATTCTACGACGCCCCCACTACCTGTCCGAGCTCTAGGTACAACGCGAAACAGCCTTCGTCTGACGATTCGTGATGAGAAAGGCAACGTGGTAGACTTCCGTGGTCGACCCCTACGATACGTATTGAAGATTGAGTAAGTCATACGTATAATATGCGATGGCAAGCGATTCGATTCAAACAATTCCAACGGCGCCGATCTATCCCAATCTACGTTCATCTGAAACTGTTTTGTCTGGAGATAGCTTTCGACTACAAAAAGTATGTGACACACTTGCTGAACTCGAACGGCAGGCAAAGCACTACGAAGTCGTTCGTAAGAAATATGCCCGAGCGCGTGGCATCGTTCACGGGGTTGCTGTGGCCACAGGTAGCTTGAGTGGTGCGTTATCCGCTATGGCGTTGGGCTTGACGTTTACGGGGATCGGGATACCTGTGGGTATTTCATTAGGAAGTATTGGGTTCGTTTGTGCCGTCATTTCGGCCTCGATGTCTATTGCAAGTAAGAAACTTGGTATTCGCGTCTCGAAGCATGAAAAAACCGTTATGTTGGCAAAGGCTAAGGCCAATTCCGTGGAAGTCAAAGTCTCAAAGGCTCTAGCCGATGGTAATATTTCAGAAGCCGAGTTCGGAAGTGTTATCGATGAAAGATCGAAATACGAATCACTCAAGCTCGAAATACGACAAAAAAATAGGCAAGAAAGAGGGTCAAAAAACGTAGAAGAACTTCGCTCGGAGATCCGAAAGGAAATGAGAGCGAAACTTGGCAGCCTAGTGGGATAAGAATCAACATCTCCTATGAAAGAAACCATCACGGAGCCTATTTTAACTTCACTAAGAAAATCGTATAAATTACTGCGCTAAGAACAGATGCTCTTAGTTCGTATAAATTACCGTGTTGTTTTGGTTCGTATGTAGATTTTTGTCTAGTCACGTCAAACTATGTCACGGGCCGCAGGTGAAATAAAAATTGTCCGAGTCGTACGTAAATTTTAGGGTCGCCAAACTTTTTCGCATGCCTTAGCGCCCCAGTTTCACTCGTTCAAGCAAAATCGGGGCGCTCAGGAATTTTAGGGGGAACTCAGGAATGTATGTATTCATCCCCCTTGGCTTACGCAATGGACGTGGTTCGTATGTAGATTTCTACCAACCATAATTAACATACGGCAGCTGCTCTGCCAAACGTAAATACGACTTCCGCTCTCAAAGGACTTTTAGTTATTTAGGGTTAGGTTGAAATCAAAAAAGCATTTAGAAATAAACTAGTACAAGGTATACATCGCGCGATGCCTGAGACGATAACTTGTAGTTGGTTAATGCGAGGCAAGGATACGAAATGTATAAGGAAGATTTCGAAGGTGTCAGAATATTGTGCTCAACACGACTATCAGATACGAAGAGGAGCCACTCCATTCGGTCCATGTTCTAAATGCGGTCGTGGTTGTCGAACTAGTTACGGACTTTGTACGACGTGTGGTGCACGACGCCAACGTGAACTTAGTAAAGAGAAACGCAGAATCAAGAATCGCTTCTCGAAAGTACTGGCAGAATTGAAGAATCGTAAGACTCATGGAAACGTAGAGGGCTCGCTAAGGGCTTTCAAATGGCAGTAAAAAAAAAAGGAAAAAAAAGAATGAAGAGAGACGAAATGACAGTTTCTCTTCATTCTTTTTTTTTGCCTCGTTCATGGTCTACGAAGAGTTTACCGAGGGGACCCATCTTAATCGTGGATCGCTTATTTTTGCCTCGAAGAGTCATTTACACATTTTACCGAGGAGACCCATCTTAATCGTGGATCGCTTATTTTTACCTCGAAGAGTCATTTACACATTTTACCGAGGGGACCCATCTTAATCGTGGATCGCTTATTTTTACCTCGAAGAGTCATTTACACATTTTACCGAGGGGACCCATCTTAATCGTGGATCGCTTATTTTTACCTCGAAGAGTCATTTACGCCTTTTACCGAGGGGACCCATCTTAATCGTGGATCGCTTATTTTTTTGCCTCGAAGAGTCATTTGCACATTTTACCACCTCCCACCACTACGACTATACGAACAGAGATCGCTTCAGGAGAGCCCACACGTTTTTGGTAGGCATCAATCGCGAAAACGTAGAAAAGGTATTCTCTTCGATTGACAAGTCCTTTTCCAAGATAACGATCATAAGTCACCATGACGAAGTCGGCGTCCTCAAGTTCATATTCAAGGATTGCCACGAACGGAGCTCGCTTCAGGATAGCTTAGCGTTAGAGAAGCAATGCGACGCCGTGGCGTCGAGAGATGAGAAGCGGGTATGCGAAGTCCAACGAAGCGAAAAGAAACAAATCAGGCATGGCGGGCGAAGCAACACACAATCGGTGTCGACATACTATACATGTGCGGCTTTCTCTAATATGGGTATCGAAATGCAATAATGTTGGCAACGAATGGAAAAATGACAACATTTCCAGCCTTATTTTTTTTCTTGTTCACGGTCTAAGAAATCAAAAATGGATAAATAGATCAAAGAATGTTATCGCTGTAAGACAGCATTTCAACCAATTATGCTTCCAGTAGTATATGTGGAGGAAAATCGATGCCACTTTTTTGTTAACGTAGGGGAGGCCTGAGGTCTGAACGAAGGCCTCCACTACGTTAACAAAAAAAGTGGTATCATTTTAACTCCACATATACTACTAAATGGAATGCACAAAATTACATGGCCCCTCAGAAATGGTTGCAGAATTTTGTGCAGCCCCCCATTATTTGGTGCACAAAAAGGTATGACCCCCTCCCCATTTGCACCAGCCCACCCCCCCCCCCCCCCCCCTCTAATAAATGGCCGGTCCCATATGACGCAATGAAGAAGCGTTCAATTTAATTTTAGAACGCGCACGAAGGACTTGATGACCATTTGACCCACCAGATTTGGCAAAAGTATCTTTCAACTTCTTGTAGTTTATAGAGCTATTAGTAGAAGTACAGCGATAGCTTCAGGGGTGTCGGAAAAACGAAGAGCGAAGACCCAGGCGGAAAGGGTCATTTTGAACTTCCTTTGCACCGAAGATCAAACATTTGTAACAGACAGAAACAAAGAAGTCGATTGGTTGATTTTGACAGATGACATGTCAGACGACACTGAAAATGAATTTACAATTTGGGGGCGTAAGGTAAAATCCAGGGGCTTCGCAGCTGCAAACGCTCGGCGATCCGGCGCTCCTTTCCCTTTCTTCTCCCCATTCTGCCTCCCCTCCCCTCCCCTCCCCTGCGCTAACGGCGCTGGATTTTACTTTAATTTAAGTGGCAAAAAATGCCAGATACGCTCGTAAGTGACAAAAAAATGCCAGATACGCTCGTAAGTGGCAAAAATTTCTGAAAATATATATATATATAAAAGCATGGCCCTTTAAGGGCTCCGTACAAAGTCGATCACAAATTCGCCGAAAATATGTGTTGTTCGACTCGAGAGAAACTCAAATTTTGACAAATGGCACCACCCAGGGAAGTTTAACTTTTCCCAGTGATGAAACTGGCTTTTAAATCCTCATTTTCTTGATTTTTGGAACATGTGTACACAAAGTAATCTCTACAAAGCTCGCTTCAAAAGCCGGCCGCGCGTCTGTTAAAATATTGCATATGAAAATTGCGGTTGTTGTAAAAAACTTACTATTCGGTTAAGCATCTGATACGTATACGGATGTATTTTAAGGCTCGTCCTCCGTATTTTGGCTCGCATTACTCGTAACTAATACACAGATGCTTAGCCGACTAATAACCTCTCTTTATTATTCTGTTTCTAAGTATCCCGAATTGACCTGCAGATATCGTTGTGAGTATGCGCAGTGCTGTTCAACAACAAATCCCAACATGGCTGCTCAGTTCGTTCAGAGGAGGAAATTGCGAGCATTTTGGATGCCCAAAGTAACAAAAACACAAATTGTTTACTGAATAATAAAACAATTATTGGAACTGCGACTATCGGCAAAGTGATGATGAATTGACTGTGTTTCGCTTCCAGTTATATTGGTAGCTCGCCACAATTCATCTATATACGTGTACATACTGTACTATTCTCGCTTCTCCCCTTTTCATATTAAATTGTATAAAATCGTAAATAAAATGAAATAGAGTGCATGAAAATTTCCTGTAACTAGGATGGTGTTATTAACATAATAGCTTTTGATTGAAACAATTTTACATTTTAATATTCTTTGAGATAGCTAGCTTCAAAACCATTTGGTTGCCTAGTAACTTAGATGTAAGAAGTACAATGAAACCGATTTCTTTGCCGTTTATTTATAGGGATAGTAAAACTAGTTTCAGACGCAAAGAGAAAGTATTATGTGCTTGTGTTAAAATTAAATTAAATCAATTTGTCGACGGTTAATTATTTTGAAGAAAGATTCACGTATCGGCAACTTTATTTACTATCCCCACCTCTGTTGGGGACTAAAATGTTATGTGCTTCACTCCCCCCCCCCCCCCCCCCCCCCATCATTGTCCATATTTCAAGCGTCGGCGGTTTGCGAACTTCGATTCAGTCATCACTCTTCAGTTTTGTATAACGCGTGGAAAATGAAATGATATATCAGTAGACAAATGGCCAGAAAAACTGAAGCAGTTATTTGCGGTACAAATTAGAAAAGGCAACCATTGGGTTTTCAATCTGCAAATTAATGGAGTGAATTGGCTTGAGTAGATATAACGGCAAAAGTTTATAGCCCGATTGACTGTTTCACCGGCTCACATGATTTATGAATGAAGTCGCAAGCCATGTCGGCAACGGTTTTTCGTAATGAGGTTTCAAATTCACTATTTCTTGACTATACGACTATGTACCTAGAGGAAGTTCCATGAAGCGGAGAGTCCCCAACAAACCTTTGTTTTCGGATGATGTTTCCAGCTCTAGCGATTCGTCTTCCTCCGATGCGGATGAAAGACTTCAGTCCCTGAATCTGATTTCACGCAGGAAATCAGTTATATATACTTCTAACAAAAGCCCCAAAGGATCACCTCTATTGAAAAAGCTTTCGATGATCTTCAAGAAACATGAAAGCAGAGAGAGGGTTGACAGTGCCGAGGCCTATTCGAGAAATTACCCGCTTGGCCTGTCTTTTGACAATCCGTTAATCCAACAGCCTTTGATTGCAGGAACGAGTTTATCAGACTCGGACTCTGAGATAAAATCACCAAAACCAAAGCTAGCCAAGTCCAAGGAAGCCGGTTTCAGCTTACTAAAGGTTTGTATTGGCCAATTACAAATTAATGCCCTAGCGTTAATGCAGTAGATATTACTTACAGAACTGCCAAAGAAGCTAAACAATTTTCGACTTTACACGTTTCTTATCAAACTCAATAATTCATGAAGCATAAACAAAGGAAATCACTGAGCGATGACATGATCTGTATTCTTCCTGATTTGCATAAACTTTTGCTTCGATTTGATCGGCCAAAATAAGTCATATCACCAAAATAACATGACTCTAGCGAAGTCTACATCTAGACGTTTGATAAGTCATATTCGTGTCCGTGCTTTATGAGATTTGCAAACTCTCTCTTGCAGCGGAACAGCTCGAGTTTGAAAATCCCATAAAGCCGTACGGCCACTCGTAACTCCCTAACATTCTGCTATTCCTGTTAGCAATTTAGGACTACTAATACCATAATTATATAACTCCAGTATTCATTCTAGAAATGTTCAACATGGATGCGACACTTTTAGCACTTATTTTCAGATTGTGTATGACACTAAATCAACCTTTGACTTTGAGATACAAGTCTCGCAAAATTTGAGAAGCAACTATAGAAATGTCCCATCTTGCTTCTTTCTGAATGAACACCTATTAATTTGCTTTAATATTATTTCCCATTACATACAGTAAGAAATTATATATATGTTTATTTACCGGCGACGGACGGTTTTTTTCTACATTGACCTTTTCCGATTTTAAATTATAGGGAAACTGAATTGTTGTGTTGAAAAATTGGATTGCTCAGCAGCTAGGTCAGAATTTCAGTTTTCGTACCGGAAAAATAAAAACTTTATCCACAACTATAGCCTGGAATACAGCCGCCTCTTCAGCTCGTTCCAAAAGTAAAAGCTAAATTATAATGAAAAGTCCGAAGACTACAGCAAAGCTGATATATTGCTGTAGTCTTTGGACTTTGTCCGCGGTATTTGCTTATATATTTAAAATTATAATAACAAGAGTCTCGGTGTATTTACATATGATTCCACGATCATGATTCCATGATCATAAAATTACATTCCTTTATGGAAAAGTTGACAAAATAATTAGGGGAAAGGGAGGGGTGGGAGCTGAGGGTCGTGGTCAACCGTGCATCAGACAAGGGGTCTGGGAATAGGTGCCAATTTCCGTTCCACATCCCTCAGCCATGTTGATAGTGAACGATCTCTTTCCTTCTTGATCACCGTCTTCCCGCCATAAAAATACCAAATTACCGACGAATCACACATCATGGTTGTCTTTGAGGATCGCTTTTGGGTAGGGAGTGTTTTTATGCTGGTTCAAATACCGCGAAGTTGCTCGAAGTTCGAGCTTCTTGCAACTTTGTGTCCTTGCAAATTTTTGACGCCGAGCTCGTTCGATAGATTTATGGCAGTTTCTAAACGAGCAATCCTTGTTTTTCTTTCCCTCTAGGGCGACAAGAACGCTGGCTTTGATGTTCTGTACCATAATATGAAATATGGTAACAATGCAAGCGTCAAGATTGTTGAGTTCATTCGCGAAAGGTTAGCCAAGTTTTTGGAAGTGTTACGTTTGGAACTCGTTTCTAAATTCTAAGCTGCAAACCTCTTGATCGTATACAGGAAACAATTCTTAATTCGTATCTTTTATTTCAGATCTGCTGTTGAAGAAAATTATTGCAAATCGTTGATAAAGCTCGCCAAGTCCGCTTGTTCAGCGTCTCAACTCGGGTGAGTGAACTTGAATAGTTGATGATCCCTTTCAATTTTTAGCAACACCTCACGATTTTAAATCGTTTTGCCTTGAGCTTTTTAATAGTTTAGCTTATCTCAGCTTGTCAAAGTTCCCGATTGCTGCCAAATTACTAATATCCGAGTTATAGTCTATAGATCTTCATGCAGTTCGGAGAAGCCAATAAAATTAATTTCGTCGCGTAGTTTAGTTTTGTTTAAACTAGTTGTGTCACATTTCACATTTGATTTCCGTGGTATTTTTATTTTTCAGCCACTAATACACATTACACATTTTGTGAATATTTTATCCACAAATTATAGCATTTATCAGCCAAAGACCACAATACCCACTCATTAGGTTTCTTGGTCTATTCTGGTAATTTCAGAGGCTTATTTCGCGTTTGACATAGCTCAAACTGAGCCTTCATTCATATGTTTATGTTCCAAAAAAATTCACACAAGCAACTCTGCGTGCTGGAGTCCTCGTTTGTTAGACGTGACTACGCTATTAAAAGTCACCAACTATTTTTCTCTTTCTGATGACTAAATGAGGAATAGGTGATTATGTCTGCCAGATTTCGTCCCAGGGTTTTCGAAAATAGTTCATATCCCCTTTCGACAAACACTCGATCCTTTCTCTGTTCCAACTCTACGTCGATGTTGTTATGAATGAATTCAATTTGTTACAGTTTCGCGGTTGAAAAACTTTACATAACACGAATATCTTGTTTGTGTCGTTGAGCGAAATTCCAGTAAAATGTCTACATAATTCATGTTATGAGTGTGTTCCAAAGCAAATACGACTGCGTCAAATTGCCCATGTGTTTATCAAGTATTTAAAAATATCAATTGAACCCCAAGTTAACTTTATTCACGATGTACAATACAAACTGTTCAATTACACAATAGGCGAAATTATTAATATTGGGACCTTTGTAGCAAACATTTTCTTCTCTCTTTCTAAGAAATTGCCCTCTTTACAAAATATAATTGCCTCTAAAGCCTGCATATGTTTACAACTAACTGTAGAACATGAAATTTCACTTTAGATAAATGAAATTATTGCTTCAGCCTCATTCTTTTATAAATAAAAGAAGTGATATTTGCAAAATCCCAAAGTCTCACTGCTGAAAGGAAAGTTCAAACAAAGGAAACATTCTGCTTTCTCACTCGTTTTCCTCTAAAGGCCCGTTTACACAGGCTATTTTTGATGCAATTTTTTTTGCGCCCCACTGCAATTTTCTCTCAGCAAATTTGCATCAAGTTTCTAACATGCTCGAAAGCAGTGCGATTTGGTGGTGACAAAAATTGTAACAAAATTGTCACTGCAACTTCGCTGGCGAGCAAAATTGCAGTGGAAATTGCACAAAAAATTGCCTGTGTAAACGGGCCTTCAGGCCATCCCAATAAAATATTTTGTTTACCATTGCCCTCTGGCTCATGATGGTGGGTCGGTTGGTCGGTAAAAAAACATAAAGGGTCTGGAACCAAGTTGGCTTGAAAACTCATAAAGATTTTCATGTATTCCTCAACTGTGTTTTCCTCTACAAATTTGCATGAGAAAGGCAAGAAACTAATACATAAAGAGCTCAGCAAAGAGGTGCAGTTTAGACACAAATTTCTTCAACCTTTTTTTTACTTTTTCCAAAAAATTGGGTCAGTCTCAAACCTTGCATTTTTTTTGCTTTTCAAAAAAAAAATGGAACATTGGTAGTATCGTCGTGTACCGTTGAGATCCGTGGGGAATCACACCTTGCGCGCTTGGAGGGTTGTCGTACCACTATTATAGTATATATCATACAATAGAACGAATATTTTATGGACATGCTAATGACAGTTGATATAAATCTGGTAAAAAACGACTGCAATCAGCGAATTCTCTCGTGGTCTAATCGTTAGGGTTTGTGTTGGTGGTGGGTAAGCCATTGCATTGATTCTTAACTGGCCCGAGTTCGAATCCCGGTTCAGGCGTTTTTTTTAATACTGAGGATAACGTAAATCCTTCTAAAATTTCTAAGTGTCGATTCAGATGTTCGTATAAAATTTCTGAGTCTCAAATTATTCATAGCGAACGTGGGTAACAAAGGAAATTTTATGACGCAGTTGGTTAAACGGTACACAACGATACTACCGAAACATTGGGATGGCCTAAGGTACTGGCTGTCATGAGTTGTTGACTTCCTGTTTTTAAATCAAGCACGCATTGGTATTTGGGCTATTTTTGCTTTCAGATTCACAAAAAAAGTGAAAAGAAAACTTGTCATTGCCAATATTATTAACAAAATAATGTTAATTACCTACAAAATAGACCAGTTTACAGTTAATTTACAGACAGTGTATGGAAAACTGAAAACATGATTGAACGCTTCCCGGCAAAGCTACATCCCCCAAATTTCGATCAGTTAATCTTTTACCTGGTATCATAAGTTTGCAGGTGGTGAATATTTCAGAAATTCGATTTTACAGATTTTATTTGGCATCAGATTCCCATACAAGCACTGTATTTCGCACCACGTTTGCACCCTTTCAAAATGTTGGAATTAACTGCAAACTGGTCTATTGTCCAGGATTTAAAGTTCTGGTTTCTGATACTTATACTCTTTTCATTTAAGGACAGTACATTTTCAGTGGCCAACTTTAGGGTTTATTTACTAAAACAATCAGCTAATTTTAGCCCTTTCGTAAACTCTAAAAGGACTGGGACCGAGTTGTAAATTTAATAAAATATAATAAAATTAATATCTAATTCCATTATATGTTTTAATGAACCCCACCACAACAAATATTACATCGAAATTAGTATGTTTAACGAGCTTAAAGATGTTTGAGTAAATAAGAACTGAATAGCATGCATTTAAAAATCACAAAAATTAAATACATGTAGTTCAGTATGGTCTGGGGAGACGCTGTCCCCCTGAATTTTCAAACACTTCCTAGTCAGTTCTTATTTACCCAAATATCTTCAAACTCGGTAAACATAATAATTACCATGTGGTTTTACTTGTGGTGGGATCCATTTAAAAAATGGTTTTGAATTTGTTTAAATTTGAACAATCGGTGCCTTTTGTAGTTTACAAAATGGTTAATTACACAATATGGCATCATATACATGTAGCAGGGCTTGCAACCAATCCAGTCTCAGATGCGACCAAATTACTATCACTTGTGACTAAAACTTTTCCACCAGTCACAAATTTGGTGACTAGTTTTCACCTAAATAAATGAATGAATGAATAAATAAAGGAATAAAATGTCCAACAGTCATGTGTGTTATGTCTTGTGTGTTATGCTTCATTGAGATTTATAATAATTATTTTCAGAAAAGTCGTGCACCATTTACCTTCATTTTCCCCTTTTTATTTCCCTTTAACTAAGTGACATGCACCTTCACTTAGATGCCATTTTAAAGTGGTCTCTCTTTAAAATATACCACAGGTGGAGCTTTTCGTCGTAAGGCCACTGGATTACATTTTTAGTGACAAAAAATTGTGTACTTACAACCAAATTTTCTGTAACTAGTCGCAAAGATTGACTTTTTTTAGCCCTCTAAGATAACCTATACCTATATCTGCAGAAAGCAAAAACTGTCTGGCCAGTTTGGCACACAGGGAAATCCCTGCTGATATATTTAAAATGTCCTCTTTTTTACCAGTTGATTGCTTAACAGGTAAAAAATAACTTTAAGGCCATCTTCAGTAATATTTAATAGCATACATCATTTCATTCGTCTCCTTTTGGCTGTGGTTTACCAAACAGTGAAGTTTTGGTCAACCAAGTCTTAGAATGGGACCCTGAAATCAGGTTTAATAATAATTTTTGGTAAACAAGTCAAAACAATAATTATTCATGCAGACAAACATCAACAGCATTGATAAGCAATCCTTGAAATGCTAACAAAATGGATTTTAATGTGTACAAATATGTTCCCAGCGAAGTGCTATATGTTGTTATGGCCTTTGCCTTTGTTATAATCATTGATTTTGTCTCCTTCAGAACATTTGAACCCCTCTGGGGAGTATTACGTGTAGCGACAGAGAAACTCTCAAGTGCTCATCATCAAGTTGTGATAAAGCTACAAGAGCTTGTGAAGGAAGTGAAAGAATATGGGGACAAACAGAAAGAAAGACACAAAGCTGTAAGTGCAATATTTATCTTGCTGGCTGATAAACATGTTAATCTACTATCTAAAAACTGCAATACTATCCTTTGATGTATTTCTAAATATTATAGTTTTGCATACTGTAGACTCCCAAGTTTTTCAATAACTTTTCATATAACAGGCACATTCACTTAAGCAACCTGAGAAAAACTTCAAAACATTTTTGTAGTCCTTTCTATAGAGGTCCTTACTTTGTCCGGGCAAAGTAGCTGGCCAAAATATTTAGAGAGAGACTATTAAAAAACTATTGAGACTATTAAAAACCCTGCATCATCAAAACCCATGTTCCTATTAAAAACCCTGTCAAAAACCCTGCATCATCAAAACCCATGCAATGGAGAAACAATTCTTTCCATCAATGGTTTTTGCCAGAGGATGTGAATCTGCCAATTCCCATCAGAAATTAAATTGTTTTTTTGAGAGGAAATGTCCCTGTCATAATTATTAGTCCTCTAGCTTATTATACCAAGAGCAGTTCAATTCTGAGACACAGGATTTTAATGTCTTGCTCAAGGCCTTGATGGTAGAAAGGACTAGGGCTCTTCATGTCAAATAGTATCACACAATAATATACCATATTTTATCATGTATAAGCCGCACCGATTTTGAAAGTAAAAAAAAATTGCCACAAAGTTGGGGGTGTGGCTTATATGTGAGTGTTTTCAGAAAACTTTTTTTGCAATGCCCGTAAACAAAGCCATATGAACAATAGAAATGGCACATTCAATTCACAGAACACGAGTGTCAGCAACATTTCTACTCAAACTCCTCTCCTTCGCTTTCCAAAGAAAACTAGCTGTCCAGTTGCCTGTCATCTTCTCTGCTAACTCCTCGAATGGTTCCTAGTGTTGTTAGATAATTGGTCTTGGAAGCCTTCAAATTTTCAAATAAAGTATGATTTTCATCGAGTTCATGTTCAACTTCGGAGCTCACGCTCGATCGGACGTTCAAGAAAACTCTCGCCCCAGGCCTCCTTGAAAAGAATCCAAGATGGCGGACCACGGACTCCATACACGTGCTCATATAGTTTCTCCAGAAAATCTTACTTTCTTGTGCACTTAAAGAAATGAAGTTCCTTAAATAGGTTGTTGGTTAATGGGGGAACAACAGCAGAAGAAAGAACAAGAAAGGACAAGGAAAGTTGTAACCAATTCGTTGTTGTGATATGACGAATCCGATATGACGATCTCTTATGAAGAAGTTTTGCTTCAATTACGGGCATTTATGAACTCGAACACAAGATTACTCTTACTGAATTTTGTGGTGTGGCTTATACACAAGGTTTTTCCTTAAACCTTTTGGGGAAAACAAGCTTCTGTTTATCAGGCTGAAGTTAGGGATGCGGCTTGTACGTGATAAAATATGGTACACATGTATATGTTGTAGGTTGTTTCTCAATTCAGGTTATTTTTCAAACAACCTAGGTTATTTTTCAAACAATCTAGGTTGTTTCTCAAAAGACCTAGGTTGGAATATCAATGATTCTAAAAAGGGATTTTTTAATTTTTTGGGATTCATAAAAAAAAGAAGTTTAGTTTTTTTGGGGGGGAATTTTAAAAGGAAATAACAATCACCCACCCCTCCCCTACAAAATACTTTTTGACAACCCTCCCCTCCCCTCTACTTCCTCCCCTTCATTTCCACTGTCTCTCCATTTTTGCTTTTCCTGACATCTTACTGTACCACTTACCTTGACGGTCACCCATCCACTTGCTAACCTTGCCCGGTCGGGCTTAACTTGGCCGAATCACGAGGAACACCTGGTAGATATTAATCCAGTGGATTATCGCACTGTGCCACAGAAGCGCTTGTTGATTTGAACACATCATTTATTCTCCAAGTGACTAATCATCGAACCCAGTCCCTCTCGTTATGTGCGCATGCGTACTACTAACAAAATCGGACTTTGAAACATCTTTCGAAAACATAACATGGATGATATTAAACCGGGACGAAACTGTAACACAGATGAAGTTTGTGTTGACTCTGCGTTCTTTTATGAAAGCTGCAGCAACTCAAGGGAAGTGAGGAAGCTAAATCCAGAAAAAAACATAATAATTTGTTTATAGACTTTGTTACGGCTCCACTCGTACTTTGAAACAAACTGTGTCAACTGAACCGACTTAGAGTAATCACTGACCTAAAATAAAGACGAAAGAAAAGCGCATCAACTCTAACATTGTATCTAGAAGAAGATTTTTACGATGCAAGAGCTAAATAGTATCTCAGTATTAAAGTAACAAGTGCAGAGGAGTAGCTGGCTTGTACTCGTTAGACTCGGCTGTTCCAATGGAATAAAACACTGATCCACTGTGTCTAGAAAAAAATGGAAGTGGCTCAAAGAAATACTGTGACAGTATTATATTATCTTGTTCTCTAATCAAAGAATTGCTCAGAGAATGTGAAAAGACATAAAAATGGATAAGTGATCGAGAACTTATACAGAAATAACTCAAACCATTATCAACAGTTACTGATGTTTTAACTTTGCCGTTTCCATACGGAACAAGTGCCAATAACAAGCAGATTCAAGCCAGTTAACACCCCACTCCAAGCAAACTCATTCCTAACACTATTATATTAAAATCGCATTATGGTCCTGCGAAATAATCCAAACCCTAGCCCAACATTTAAGTAACCCTAACAGTATTTAAACCAATTGCTCACTAATTTTGGGTGTTTAGAACAGCAGATGACAATTATAATGCTTCTTCAATGGTCCTGTGAACTAATTAATCCAAAACCTAACCCTACATTTAAAAACACTCTAACCGTCAACAAGGGCTGCTCACTTACTTTGAAGTCAATAATTTTGGGTGTTAGAGCTAAGTCACTAAACAACAGACAAGTATAATGCTTCTTAAATGGTCCTGTGAACTAATTAATCCAAAACCTAACCCTACATTTAAAAACACCCTAACCATCCACAAGGGCTGCTCACTTTGGGTATTTTAAGAGCTACAATCAATAATTTTGGGTGTTTAGGTTTAAGTCACTAAATATAACAGACAAATGTAATGCTATCCAACATTTAAAAGACTCTAGAAATGTCAAAATGACCTAGGTATTAAAATAAAATAAAAAATGACCTAGGTTGTTTAAAAAACGACCAGAAATGAGAAACAACCTAGGTTGTTTGAAAACAACCTGAAATTAGAAACAACCTACATGTACAACATATACATATGACTTGTGTACACATATTTTTGCCACAAAAATAATATTCTTTTGGTTCATACCACTGGCTATGAGACACACGAGTGCTTCTTTTTTTTAACTACATTTACAAAGGTTAAAGTGGAATAAATCTACTTTCAATCATGTACTTGTATAGTAGATATCCCCAAGACAATAATTATCTTGTAGAAATACAACTGTACTCGTGCCAAGATTGACTTGAATACATTTCGAACACTCCATTGCAGGGTTGTCAATAGGAATTGAAACAAGAGCCTACATTGTACATAGCCAGGTGGTTACAAGAATAGATTAAAATGCCATAAATGAAGGCAAATTTAAGCAAAAAAGGCAGCTATTTTTAACCTGACAGCCAGTGGAAATGACAACCCTGCATTGTTTTACCAAGTACAAGTCCAGCTAGAAATGAGAGTAAATGAGAATGGCAAACGAGAAAAGTAATACTGCTCTAGTAAGCAAAATGCTTGGTCAACTAAGTTAACAAATCATATACATTTCATATTCCATTGTCTGCACTCTTATTGATCATGACATCATAAAATGTTCAAAACTAATATGGAATAATGAGCACAGCAAGTTGTTTCACTTCAAAGTTTTGAACATTTTATGGTATCATTTATATGAATAATAAGAGTATAGACAATGGAACATGTATTTCTTCGTACCTATATCGAAAGTTCATAGTTATAACACTAGATTGGCTCCAAGTCCTATTATTATATTCCAAATATTCACACTAATTATGGCAAATTTAGTCTGCACTACTGTCGTCCAAATTATTTTATGGAATTCTCTTCCTGAAAAGATCAAATCAATACACATGTACCTCTATTAAACGCTTCAAATCTTCTCTTAGTTGCAAACTTTTAGAAAAATATTAGTCTCCTTACCTCGATTACCTCTATTATTTTTATAATAATCAGTGTTATTTTTCTTTCATATACCTTTTGTAGCAGACTATACTTTAATAGTTACTTCAATGTCTGACATTGTACCCTAATTACCTTCTATATCATTATCTAGATTACCTTTACTGTATCTATACATATATTACTCTAGACTAAATGCAATTTAGACATGGTTTTAAAAATACACCAGCGCAATTGGTCTACCTGTGGTGCAGTTTGCGGGGCCTGCGTCTCAGTCTCATACAGGTCTTTTGTTGCCGAATTAGGCGGGTTGTTTGCAGTCGTTCTTCGCATTGCATCGCATCGCTCTTCGCATTGCATCGCATCGCTCTTCGCATCGCATCGTTCACCGTTTGTTGTTGCCAGGATTGATTAGCTTTCCTCTCGGGTAGATTTTCCCTCCTCCCTCCCCGTTTTCTCTTGTGCACTTACGTGTGACCCAGTGTACTGGGCTGGTTTGTTGCCTGGCAACCAAGCTCTCGAGCACTGACCCTACTTACTGCCTGGGCACTGAACCTCCAATACACTTCAACACAAAAGTTACCCATTCCCCCTTAGCAGGTAATTTAACAATATATTATTTGTGTGTGTTTTGCCTTTTGCTTTACTTTTTACTACCATAATAAAATGTATTTACTCATGTCTTGTTTAGTCACCTGACTCGTATATTTAAGACCCACCAAATTAGCGAAAGCAATGACCAATTCTTCTGGTTTAGTTTTAATAAGGGTTTAGTGGTATCCGTATACAGTGGAGGTTTAAAGAAATGGTAATTTATGCACATTTGTGATACCTTTTCTAGGTGTTCCCATAGATAAGCCGCACCCCTGATTTTGAACGAAAATTTGGTGGGAAAAGGTGCAGCTTATACACAGGTCTTTACGGTATATTTATATTGAAGTTTCTCTTACCTGTTTCTTTTCTCGCTCTAGGAAATCTATATAAATGATGAATCGGTGTATATGTTGTGGTTCAATTATTATCTCTGGTACAAACCAGTACAATTTTTTTGAACGAGTACCATTTTTTTGAACTGGTTCTTTTTTTTCAAGATTCTAAAAAGGGATTTTTTGATTTTTTGAGATTCACAAAAAAAAAAGAGGTTTAGTTTTTCGGGGGGGGATGGGGGATTTAAAAAGAAAATATTTTTTTACCCACCCCTCCCCTATAAATTATTTTTTGTCAACCCACCCCTCCCCTCTACTTTCTACCCTCCCTTGCCCAGTCCCATCCCCCATTTTTCTTGTCCCCTGTCCACACCTTGCTGTACCACTTACCTTGATGGTCACCCATCCACTTACTCATCTCGACCAGTCATGCTTAACTTGAGCAAGTATCATGCCTGGTAGATGATGCCCCAGTTGATTAATGCACTGCGCCACAGAAGCATTTGTTGATTTGAACTCACCATTTATTCTATAAGTGACTAATCATCAAACCCAGTCCCTTGCACGTGCGCACTGCTAACAAAATCGGACTTGGAAATAAATTACATGGACGACAACATGGACGAAACTGTATTAAATACAGACAAAGTTTGTCAGGGGAAGTAAGAAAGCTAAATCTCAACTCGTACTTTGAAACAAACTGTGTAAACCGAGCTGACTTTTACAGAGTAAAGAAAAGCGAATCATGTGACTAACATTGTATCTGGAAGAAGACTTCTACGAAAGAGCCAAAGAGTATCTTAAAGTATTAAACGACTGCAAATGATCTTGAAGTAACCCCTCGTACTTGTTAGACTCAAGCTTACCAAATGTAATAAAACACTGACTACAAGTAGAAGAAAATGCGAGTACACACACAAAAAAAAACTTCTAACTAAATCCTGACAACAAAGAATCAAAGTGGCTCAAAAACTCTAAATTTCTAACGGAATCTGAAACAACCATAGTGGCTGATCAAAGTCAGGACCCGGCTAATCCACAGATCAAATTGAACCACAACATATATATATATATATTTATTTATTTTCAACAATTTGACAGCTGCTTTCTTCCCAGAAATAATTTTGAATCCTACAAATGAACTAGAATAATTATAATGTATTAGTTAAGTTATTAAATCGGAATGAAACCGGAATACAAGTCGGACTTGACTTCATACTGAATAGTTCAACTGAATAAGCAGATTGAAACTTTACGGAAAAACATACCTTTAAATATGTCCACTAGTACTGGACAAGTCAGTCAGCTACGTACTCTTCTCTTTTTCCAATAAAGGCTTCCATGTCTGGTTTGCTGTACTGGTTCTGCTTGCAGGGTACTGCCCTGTATTTTCTGCAAGTACAAAACAGCTAGCCGAAGAAAAAAAGACATGAGGCCAACCTCATTGCCAGGGGTCTTTGCGTGCCTAATCCAAGATGGCATCATTGCCATAAGGTCTAATGTCAGACCCCCGGGCCGATATAAATTAAATTACAAATGCCCCACTCCCTGGATCTCAAAATGTGCAAATGCCCCACCATGTGCCAGGGGGATGGAATTGACAGGTGCATAATAGGTAATAATGAGCACTGTGCATTTTGTTTACTTTGTTTCATTTAGGCAAAGGAGGAATTCAGCAGTACGGCAGAAATTGTACAGACAATACAAACCATGACAACAGCACTCACGAAGGTTAGCAAGTTACTGTACTGACCTAATTGAGGGTTATTGTCCCAGGTGATAGGAAACAAGAAATAAATACCGTATTTTATCACGTATAAGCTGCACCTTTTTTGACTTTCAGATTTTGAAAGTAACAAAAAATTACCACAAAGTTGGGGGTGTGGCTTATATGTGAGTGTTTTCAGAATTATTTTTTTGCAATGACCATAAACAAAGCCATATGAACAATAGAAATGGCACATTCAATTCACAGAACACGAGTGTTAGCAAGATTTCTACTCAAACTCCTCTCCTCCGCTTTCCAAAGAAAACTCCAAAGAAAACTAGCTGTCCAGTTGCCTGTCATCTTCTCTGCTAACTCCTCGAATGGTTCCTAGTGTTGTTAAAGGTATGGTCTTGGAAGCCTTCAAATTTTCAAATAAAGTATAATTTTCATCGAGTTCATGTTCAACTTCGGAGCTCACGCTCGATCGGACGTTTGAGAAAACACTCGCCCCAGGCCTCCTTGAAAATCCAAGATGGCAGACCACGGACTCAGACACGTGCTCATTTAGTTTCGCCAGAAAATCTTACTTTCTTGTACGCTTAAAGAAATGAAGTTCCTTAAATATGTTGTTGGTTAATGGGGGAACAACAGCAGAAGAATTCCGAAGTAACTTAAAGACAGCAGGTTAAAATATACACAAGAAAGGACAAGGAAAGTTGTAACCAATTCGTTGTTGTGATATGACAATCTCTTATGAAGAAGTTTTGCTTCAATTACGGGCATTTATGAACTCGAACACAAGACTACTCTTACTGAATTTTGTGGTGCGGCTTATACACAAGTTTTTTCCTTTAACCTTTCGGGGAAAACAAGCTTCTGTTTATCAGGCTGAAGTTAGGGGTGCGGCTTATACGTGAGGTGCGGCTTGTACGTGATAAAATATGGTAATAGGGGAAACTTTGCTAATTTGTCAGTAGACATTTGAAAAGAAAAACCTTTCTCTTTTACCAAATACATGTACTGGTAATAATATTACTGAACTTGAATTATCATTGTGTTAACTATTAATTAAAGAGAATGCCTTCAAAACACAATTAAAAGTTCAAAACTTTCCTTGATAGTGTTTTACAGGTGGTTACAAGAATAGGTTAAAATGCCATAAATGAAGGAAAATTTGGGCAAAACAGGCGGCTACTTTTAACCTGACAGCCGGTGGAAATCTGCCTGTAGCCTGCTTTTACTGAACAACCCTGTATATATTAAAATTTTGTACCAAATTTCAATAATTATTGATAAAGTGCACATACAGTACCGACTAGAACTAACCTCCATTGCGTTCGGGTTCGCTTCTGAGCAAACCCAGGGTGCACCCAAGGGTTTGCTCAATGTTTGCTTGCATTTGCTCTAAGCAAACCCCATGAACAAAGGAAACCCCAAGAGAACCCTCGAGCAAACCTTCAAGCGAACCCTCGAGCAAACCCTCAAGCGAACCCAGCAAACTGAGTGAACCCAACACTTTTATGTAAGTGCCGAGGGTTTGAAACCTCCCAAAGACCCAAATCACAAGAGTTAAAACATGCGTAAAACAAGGACTAGTGGTCTAAAATATTTTCTAGGTTCTTTTTAACATTTTGCTCTAGCTCGAAATAGCTTTGAAAACTGCATTGCCTAATGAAAATGTCTGGAGTTCTGCTTGCAAACGAAGTTATGCACCCGAGTGCTAAGCATGTGCATATTAAAATAAAATTGTCAAAACAAAGACTTTGTAAACTTTCACCTCTCTTTCAACATCTTTTCCTTCCCATCTTATCTTTTGACACCTTGAAGCAGTACAGGTAGACGATTTAGAGCAGTTTTATTATAGTTTTATACAATTATAAACTCAAATTAATAATTTAGCGAGTCTGCAAAGACTGTTGAATGTCAGGTTTGGCCTTGCTTTCATCCCATGATTGCGACTTCCGTTCCCAGGTCGGCTTTCTTCAAAGGATGTTTTCATTTTAAACTACCTTGATACCTTTATTTATTTGCTGCTTCTAAATTTCTCTAAATTTCTTCATAATGACATAGCAGTGAGCTTGGACTGTGCGTGTGTTTAGCTCAATATTTTAAGTACTCTTGTCGAACTGATAGCCTGCAAATGCATGCTCACAAGCAGAGAAGTTATCCTCAAGTCACCTTTTAGATAATCTGGGAATTTGAGAGCCAGAAACACTCCAGGAAAGCAAAGAAAATTTGAAATAATAAAATGCACAGTTCATTGTTTTTACATTTATTTTTCCTGTCCAAGTCTCTACAGTGTGGAATTTATTCACGACCACAGCCTCTATAAAGTCACTCAGTTTTTCTGTCATGTACACTCAACCCTGAACTCTTCAGTTCACTCGAACAGCCTCGGCAGAAGTGAAAATTATGTCAGGGATCTCCATAATTTATTTCAGTTCTACGTCTACATCTTAGAGGGAGATGGCTTTTAGTCCCATGTATTTAGCTTCGATTATTTGGTCCTTCACAATGCTTTGCAAACAGGACAATGACCACAGTCTACCGAAGTGCTACAACCTATCTGACTTGACTTCCACCGCAAACTGCCAAAACATCTTGCCTAGAAAGTACAAATGTAGACTATTCACTGCCTGCTTTTGTTCTTCTAAATTCTTTCCTGAATTAACACTTAACTGATTGATCACCTCTCTTAAACACACCATCGGCATCGCTTATCGACGCCATTTATCAGTCGTACAGTTCGCAGGATCTAGGATGAATGTGCGTCATTTCATGACACACGATGACAGCTAATTGGCCACAATCAGTATTTCCCGTTTGGAATGTGAATGGGAAATGAAAATATGTAAGGGATGGTTGCATGCCCTTCTCTCTCGTGCCAGTCTCCTATTTCAATAATCATTTTATCACTTCCTTTGTGTTTAAATAACACTGAGGGCCTGTTTCACAGGCTACATTTAATCCTTCCAAATTATTCCTAACATTATTTGCATTCGCTGGGTTCTGTGTTCACTAAATAAATATACATTCGCTGTTCGCTCAGAGTTCGCTGATTCATGCTCAAAGTTTCCAGGGTTCGCTCAGAGTTTGCAGGGATCGCTTGAGCGAACGCAAGCAAATGCAGCAAACCCACTGAGCGAACACTATTAATGTTTGCTTCAAGTGAACCCTGCATAATTTCACTTTGTGTTCGCAAAAGCGAACTCGAGCGAACATTTAACTGGAGGTAAGTTCTGGTTGGTACTGTAGTTGAAAATCATAAAAAATATTATTGTGTTGTGTTATTGCTGTAACCAGGTGAAAGAATCTTACTATGCAAGATGTCAAGAGTGTGAGAGATGTAAAAAAGATGGCACCAGTATAAAAGAAATTGAAAAGGTGATAACATAATTAGCATAACCAAGCCACCAACTGTTGGCAAACTCGCACTCGGTAATAGTGAACAATCACGTACAAAATTTGCGGTCGGTAGGATGTTGGTAGATTGTTGGTAGGGTGTTGTTAGGCTGTTGCCAGGTTGTCGGTAGGTTGTTGGTAGGTTGTCAGTAGGTTGTTGGCAGGTTGTTGGTAGATTACATTGGCAGATTGTTGGCGCAAACCTGTTGGCAGGTTGTTGGTAGATTGCTGATTTCATGTGGTTGTCGGTAGGTTGTCGGTGGAATTTACGTAGTTGTCGGTAGGGTGTTGACAATCTTACCAACAAGTCCTACCGACAACAAATTGGATGTTCACTATTACCCTCGCACTCGACACAAATTGTCACTTAAGTCGTTTTCATGCTTACCCCTTCAATTATTATTGTTTTAGCATAACCAAGCTATTGCTCTTTCCAACTTAGCTTTTGATTAATATTGAGAAAACCTGTGAAAAACACTGTTAATTTTTTGCAGTTGGTGGCAGGTGATCAAAGTGGTGATTCTGTTGCCAGAAATAAATTTGAGGTCTGTCCTCAAGGCCAGCAGTGGTTGATAACCCTAGCCCTACATTTAAGAACACCCTAACTGTCAAGAATGGGTGCTCACTAATTTAGGGTATTTAGGGCTATAGTGATGTCACTAATTCTGGGTTTTTAGGGCTACATGTACATGTAAGTCACTAAACAACACAGAAAAAAATGCTTCTGCAATTATCCTGTGAACTAATCCAAACTACTGTATGAGTTCCTTTAGTATAATAGTACTGCACAGTATAAGAGCAAGTTATCAGATTATTCAGACTGTATTGTTATTTTGATACAGAATACTAATAGGGCTTATTAGTATTGTGTATCAAATGATACAGAATACTAATAGATTGACTAGAATCTTGTATGGGGTTTACAGGGTACCCATGTGACCTGGATGCTGCATTTAGATTGGTTAGCACCCTTATAGTGTAATTTATTGATTGTTACAGAAAGTACAATATACATTATTAAAAGTGCATTTACAAATCATATGTCTAAATATATTTACAAATATACATTAGCTGCAGACCTTATGTTGTCATGTAGGGAGTTCCAGAATTTAATAGCAGAGATGGTGAATGAGTGTAATCCAAAGGTTGTTGTATTTACACATGGTACAATGAGTTTATCTGCTCCCCTGAAGCCTAGCTTTTCACTTCTTCTTTTGAACCTCGCACTGAGAAAGTCAGGAGATCTGCCAGTTGGGCATTTAAATACAATGATCACCATATCCTGGATTCTCTTGTTTTCTAATGAAGTCCTATTGAAGACATCTCTTCTTTTTATTCAGGCGGAAGCAAAAATGAAAAAAGCAGGAGAAGACTACAAGGGTCTGGTTGAGAGAAGGGAAATTGTTAGAAATGAATTCCATGATAAGATGGTTGAAACATGCAAGGTATGTAGAGCTTTTTGAAAAGGTTGTCCCTGACAAACAACAAGCGACATTCCCAGACCGAAATGGATTGTAGATGTAACTGTCCAGCTGTGGAAAATGGATAAACTATACAGTGTAATGTGGAAATTGATTTGCAGGAGGCCATTAATATTTATCTTAAAGTATTTAACCCCCCCCCCCCCCCCCCCCCCCCAAAAAAAAATGAATTCACCAGACTTTCAGCTACAGCCACAATCCATTTTGGTCTGGGAATGTCGCTTGCTGTTTGTTTTTGAAATAGGTGTATGTGTATGGCATGTACAGTATTGTGCAAAAGTCTTGCAAACACCTTTCGGCGAATTTCGGGGCTTTTCGGGGCTTTACGGCGAAAATGAACGAAAATTTTAACGAACCGAAATTCGTTAAGCCCTTTGATTAATCTGTGCAACATTTCGCAGTGCTCTGCGACAGGTTGGCACGAAAATTCGCTGCACTCTACGAAATATCGTGCGAAATTTCGTTTGATACTCTGCGAATATTCGCACGAAACTTCGCTTCTTCGAAATTTCGATCCTTTGAAATTTCGATCCTTGCTCGTCAAAGATCAAGTTACCTTTTCCGGCTCGCTCAGTCAATTCGACCAACCTGAGTGTAAACTTTATTCGGACTTTGACTAACTGAACTTTACGGCTCACTTTCGAACGGTACAGGAGGATAACTGTAGAGTTTACTTCAGTTCAGTCAGTATAATCAGGCTAAGAATGGCTCCGCTAAGAATAGAAATCCGATGCTTTGAACCCGGTTTGAATCGAAGGCCGGAAGGGTAATAAACGAAAGGAATGCTTTACTATAAATCGCGCGCACGTCCCAACTTCGGAAGTGTTCAATGCTGTAAACGTTATCCGTATATCCACAATAATATTCAGATCCTTCAGCCTTCCAGATCTTTGTAAAAGTCGTTGCATAAAGTTTTCAAGTAAATTCGGACCATGCAGTTATCGAAATATCGTGAGCCGTAAAATAAACAAAACACCGGCTGCTCGCTTAGTTCCCGGCGGTGCGTGGCCCGCTTTAAAGCTTGACTCACTCGCTGAGCGCAAAGCATAACACCAAATAAACTTTTGCTTCAGTGTAGTTTCACATTTACAGTAGATCCTTGTCTTGTTACTAGTATTAAAAGGTTTCGGCAGAAATCATTGTAAATGTTTGCGTATTAAAATCTCAAATCTCAAATCTCAACTCTTCTGAATTTCCACGTGCAATCAGTCAAGCGTGAACGTGTCAGTCTGATATTTTACTGAACATCAACAGAGTTTTGAAGCAACATTTGTCATATTGAAAGACGTGCAAAAACTTCTATACTCTTACCAGAAAACTTCTACTGGGAAAGTGCAATTCCTTTTGAATTAAAAGAGCTTTAATTACGCCCCCGCGGTATTTGTGTCAGAAATGAGACACGCGTCTGGCTGACAGTTCACGATTGACAGGGACTTTTATTATATAAGAATCTTGACTTTTTGACGCCTCTGGCACGCAGGGTATTTACCAAAACCATCTTAGAACTGTTTGTCATGAATTCGAATTTGTCATGCGTTAATCCTGGTGAAAGAAAGATTAAAATACAAAACTGTGCAATTGACACCAAGCGTACAATATTTCGGAACGATATTTCGATAACCTGGTCCGAATTTTCGTTTGACAATAAACAAAATATCATCTAAATGTCGCTCGCTCATCGAAATTTCGAACGAAAAGTTGCCTGAAATTTCGACGAAATTTTGCCGACATTCGTAGGAACAAAGAGCGAAATTAGTTGAAATACGTTTGCATGACTTTTGCACAATACTGTATATCAGCTTAAAATGATAGAAATGAAGAAAATCACTCATTATGGGTTCAATTGTTTTAAAGTCCAAAAATAAAATTGCAGGTCATAATAATTTATTTGGCCTGCCAACAAAAGAATAAAATGTCAGGTAATATGCAGGGCTTGGATTTAAGTTTACAAAAGAATAACCATTCTTTGTTTATTTTTGTTAATTTTTTTATTTAAACAATATTATTAAGACTTAACATTTGCTCTAAGAGCACATAAGCTCATCTAGAGAGCTTATGTTAAATAAATTACAACGATATAACCATGTTAAAGGTCAGATGGTAATAATGACCATTCTGGGTAGTAAACAACATTTTTATTAACCAACGGTGATTTGACTGTCCAAGAATCCTTAGTAACAGGATTCCATTCTTTGGAAGGGGCTTTCTCTGGATGCAGAATTATTTTAGACCACATTTTACTAACCACTAATTAGAGTTACCTAGAGAATTTTTTAGTATCAACCAAATGTTGAAAACTGGTTATTGTTGGTTAACAGGATATCATTAAATTCAAGCCCTGGAAATGAATGATAAGAGAGATCACAGACGAGTAGAACATTTATGTATTGATAATACTTTTTATTTGCTGTGAAAATATGGCAGACCCATCCCTAGGGAGTCATCATCTGACCACACACTGGGATGTGGAACTCAATTCCAGACTCTATTAGAAATATCTCAAGAATATCCTTTAAAAAAGAAATTAAGCACTTTTACATACTAATTATACCTAATCAAAAACTAGTTTGCATAAAATACTTATGTTATCCAATTACAAATGTATGCTAGGTTTATATGTTCTTGGTATCAATGAGATCTGTCTGTAAGGCTATTTTTATTGAATTGTATTGTATTTACTGGTTATTTGGAATACAAGCGAATATTTCACGAGAAATTTGTATTATTTGGTATGCAACGAGCCTTTTGGCAAGTTGTATACCAAAATAATATGAATTTCGAGTGAAGTTTAAAAGCTAAAGAGTCATGGTGCAATGACTCCTGGATTGTTTTACTAAAAAGTTATTCTCATGAATGTACAGAAATTCCAAAAGATGGAAGAAGATCATTTAAAGACTGTTATAGGTCACTTGGAACAGTATGTTGCCTCTCACTTGTCGGGCTGGGAGGTAATGAAAAAGGTGAGGTTGTTAGTGGTTCAATCAGTTGTGTGTTGTAGTTGATTTACATGTGTATGGCAGACTCGATAACCAAGCTCTTTTAAGATCTCGATAAAGGTCCAAACTGTCATTTAAGAAAAATGCTCTTGCAGCATCACAATTAGTGACAAAGGCATACTAAATGTAAATATCATTTTACAGGTCTTGAATTGGGAAAAAGTATATATTTTATATATACTTTAGTGTAGTGTAGATGTTGTGATCACTTTGGCCAATGAGATCATGCCCAAATTTTGTGTTGAACTATAACAGGCGTTATAGTTCACCACAAAATTGTTGCATGCTCTCAATGTACAAAAGCGATCATGTGATCATGAACAAGAGTGACAGATAGTATGTGTATGTCTCAGAACTATTGGCTGATAGTTTCCCTTGGAAATTTGATGTTCTTAAATCTAGCATACATGTACATGTAATTATGCACATAGACAGGACAAGGTGGGGATTTAATTTGAAACATTCTCAAATGTAAGAAAAACCCCACCCCCTGGGGCACTTTATGCAGTCAAATGGGACCAAATCCCCACATCTAGAACAATTTACTTTCTTGGCTTACCGTAATTGACCGCGTATAAGCCGCAGGTATTTTTGATTTCATTTTGACTAAGATTTTTTTTTCGTCTAAAGTCCAGGTGCAGCTTATAAATAAGCAGGCTTTTTTAGATTTTATTTCAAGTAAGTCCCCAAAAATGATCCATGGTAACTTTTTTATGTTGTTTTTCTCGTAACATTCCTTCACAATCCAGTTTACGTTTAATTGATATCGTGGTTCTGTTAAAGTTCACATTTTATGAAGTTTGATTGGTTTGAGTCTCATTCTTTAATGTAATTCGACTTGTGCTTATTGAAAGACTAAAATTCAACGAATCCTGGAGAAATATTCAGATTCAAGAAGTGGATCATGTATCCAGAACACTTTGGGTACAAAGAAGTAGTTTGTACAATCTCACGAGTCACGACACATGGCAAATTATAATATTGTCAACAAATCCAAAACTTCACATCTCTCTGTTTTGATTTGAGAGATTTGAAAGACTCCAGCACTTTTTTCAGAACTTGCAAACTGTTCACGAAGTTAAAATAAAAAATAATCCAGAACATTTAATTTGTCTATAGCGAATTTCTAGTCCTATTTCAAAGTGGCAAACATTACGCGAAGCTAATTGATATTCAAATCAGTTCGCAGAAAACTTCACACATTATTGCACCACGGCAGTTTGAAAGATGTGACTTCCACACCTTTGAAAACGGATTTAAATTAATAAAATAATCTGAGAGTATTTATTTAGTAAACATTTCACTTTTAAAGTAAAGTTGAGAAGCTGTGTGGTGCTTTAGGAACTACAATGCAATAAAAACTCAGTTCCCGCACCCCGGTGTTGTTGTGTCAAAATCCAGACAGACATGTCTGCATGGCTGAGAGAATTCAATTCACATTCACACAGCGTTTCTTGCAAACATAAGGAAGCATTCTAGTAAGTAGCAATTCCCAAGTGGAGATTGTTACTAGTGAGTACATTTTCGTTTACATGCTTGCTCACATAGATTTAAGATCTAAACCTTGTTCAGTCATTATCTTTCGACTAAATTGTTCTCATATCATTTATGCGAAATGTACTTCTAAAGCTTTAGTGTTACCATAAATAAAGTAAAATGTTACTTTAAGTTCGCTAAAGTTGGGGTGCAGCTTATAAGCGGTATATTTCCTTAAAGTTTTCAAATTGATCTCAAGATAAGATCACAAAAAGTGGGGGTGCGGCTTATATGCAGGGTGCAGCTTATAGGCGGTCAATTACAGTATGTATTTTCATAGAACTAAATCAACTAAAACTAAAGTGAATATGCTGAGGCTTGATTGTTGAAAGTTCTCGTGTTGAATGAAACACAAAATACTGGTGTGGATGGTGATTTGAAAGACCGTTCATCTAGTTTGCTTGCAGGTGGGGCAGAACCACTTCCCGTCAGGCTGATCTCCTTCCTGTAGTGCAACACTGACTGTGGGCAGAGCCATTCTATTTTGCATCCTAGATTGTCACACACGATCACTGTGCATACTTCATCTGGTTTCTGGCACAAACAGTTGGAATTTTTGATCAAACCATGCTGAAACTTTGATGGTCCAGTTGCTGAATAAAAACTACTGTATTTCCCCAGTGGTATAATTGATGTTTTTTTGTATGAAAAAAAAAACGGCTAAAATCTTACCTGACGATCGCCACTACGACATGTCATGGCCACATGGAATGAAGAAGATGAACTGGGCTCCAGTAAAATTAGCACTCCCTCCCACAAACATTGAAAGTACATTTACGTGAAGCAAATCAAGTAAAATTCCCAACCCTCTGGGGCCACAAAAAAATGGGGGGGGGGGGGGGGGGGGGAGGAGAGAGAGAGAGTCAGGATTTCAATTGATAAGTATATAAACATGAACTACATAAACATGAAATTGAAAATTATCTGTTAAATATTAAGAACGTGAAGCATCGAATTGCGCTAACAAAGTTGAGAATAAGTAACTTAATGCCACCTGTTTCCACAATAAATAAATGTAATATACATTACCTTACAACAAGACTTAGTATTCATCTACTTAGTCATTATTTATTTATTGGATTCAACACTGATGTAAACATTAATGTCTGCAATTAAGTGCCAGTAAACCTCTTCTGTCTGTCTATCTAAGCGCAGTAAGTCCTTGAACTTCGTTGTTGGGCTTATAATTATTTGTTTTAAGAGCATCAAATTTCCATGGGCAACTATCAGCCGATAGTTATCTATTTGTATAGTTTTCAAACATTTTGTGTTTAACAATAAAGACAATAGAGTATTTCTGTATTTTCTTATGGCAGGTGCATACTGAGTTTGGTGAGCAGGTTGCTGCCCTATCTGTCGACAAGTTGCTGGATCAGTTTGTTCGCAGTCGAGGAACTGGTACAGACATTCCAGGTAATAGAGCCATATAGTCACAAGAAAAGGGTTCTTCATTAGGGATGTACATTGTAAGAGTTCAGAATTAAATATTTCTTAAATATTTGTGAGCTAACTGCCTCACAGGTTAGCTCAGTTGGTAAAGCACGGTCTAGAGTATGGACATATAAGTGTGGGAGCTCGGGGGTTCGAACCCGGCCGCTTCTTTGGGCAGGGATGAAACCATTGGCCTTGTCTCCTTCTACTTCTAATCAGTACATGTATTTGAAAGGGACCTGAAAGAACCTGTTGTACTACTCGAAAAAGAGAAGGGGATTGTGACCCAGTACAGCAGCCTGGCCATTGTACTAACCACACACTCAACATTGTAAACTGCGTGGCAGCCATTGGCGCCGTAATAGCAGTCTGAATAATTCACTGACAGGATATGTCAGTAATATGTAAAGCGCCATGAGACTGTGGTATATGGCGCTATATACATGTAAATATGGCCTATTATTATTATTTTATTATTGCCACACTTTCAGATGTGATTACATTTGAGGAGTACACTGGCCAACCTGAGAATGCCATCATCAATGACAACTCACCGAGCCTAAATAGCAAGTTACAATCAGGTGTGTGTCCATGTGTGAGGTGTACATGTCCATGTGTGAGGCGTGTCCACCATGTGTGAGGTGTATCCATGTAAGTTGTCCATGTGTAAGGTGTGTCGACATAGGTGTGTGTCCATGTATGAGATGTGTCCATGTAGGTGTGTGTCCATACATGTATGTGAGGTGTGTGTCCATGTGGGAGATGTGTATCCATGTAGGTGTGAGTCCATATGTAAGGTGTGTCCACATGTGTGTGAGGTGTGTGTCCATGTGAGGTGTGTCCATGTTGGTGTGTGTCCATGCGTTTGGAGTTTGGAGATGAAATAATGAACCATTGTGAATTTATCAACTGAAGGTTTAAAGTGCCTTTGAAGTGAAAAAAAACATCCATTTGTATTAATTTATTTTATTAAATTTTTGTCTTCCCTTACTCGTGTTGTGCAATTAAACATCAATTTGGAGAGCATGAAAAAAATATATTTTGTGTTGAAGTCAGCAATACCGTATTTACCCGTGTATAATACGCGCCCATGTATAATACGCACCCCAGATTTCGGGCTCGTTTTGGAGAATTTATATTAAATTGACTTCAAAATCGAAAAAAAGTGAAAAAATACCGTCCAAAATTAAAATCATTAGACAATACGTCTCCAGAGCAGAGTGTCTGTGTCAATGAAACACAGACTTCCTACTTTAAATTGATTTATTTACATCATTTACCGATATTTACACTTAAGGTAAACTATTTATTCTTTTCTCTAAAATATACTGTTAATTCATTACAGATCTATTTACAGTTAGCTGAGACTTTTCTTCAATCAAATGTTCGAAGTGATCAAAAACCTTCAAAAATCAAAAACCTTGCAAACAGTTCTCTCACAAACAAATTGTCCTGACCTGGTTCTTCATCGCTGTGCTCCTCAAAAGTCAGGTCGTCCTCTGTACCATCAAGGTTGTTGGAGATCCCGCACTTGAGAAAAGATCTCACAATCATGTCCTCTGGGATGTCGCGCCACGCTTTCGCAATCCACGAACAGATCATCTCTTCCGATGGTTTCTTTTGCCTTCCACCAGCATTAAACTCGTGAACGCCATCCATGTCATCCATAACTCCTTAACGCGATCTTTAAACGGCTTGTTCAAGCAGACATCCAGGGGCTGAAGCAACGAGGTTAAACCTCCAGGAATGACTGTCAAGTCAGTGTTCTCACACCGAAATGCCGTCTTCACTGGGTCTGTCATGTGAGCCTCGAACGCGTCATAAACAAGCCTGCTTTGTTCTCGTCCGAGTCTGCCGCGCCGACATCGCCAAACTTTCTCATTCCACAACTTCATTCTGTCGGTGTCCATCCAGCCCTTATCTTGGACAGCAACAACTACGCCGTGATTGTTCTTTATATTTGGTAGTGTCTTTCTCTTAAAAATAATCTTGGGCTTTAACTTCGAGCCATCAGCGGCACACGCTAACACAACAGTGACATGGTTCTTTTCATTTCTGGTAGTGCGAATTTTCACCGTTTTCTCACCAATGTTGTTGACTGTTCGGTTAGGCGGCATGTCAAATGTTAGCGGCGTTTCATTCATGTTTGCGATTAAATGAAGCGGGTAACCGTGCTGCTTGCGACGATTAATAACATAGCTGTGAAAGTTTACGATCCTCTCCTCGTAGTCAGCTGGAAGTCATTGTGCTAGTGTCGTTTTCTGTCGAATCGAGAGATTATTTCTTTTCAGGAATCGCTGGCACCAATGGTTCCCTGCCTTGAAAGATCCTTCTGGTATCTTGTATTTTTGATCCTTGGCGTGATCGAGTGCCTTCAGTCTGATCAGCGATGGTAGAATTGCTAAACCAGTCTGTCTTTTCTCTTTGACCCAAGCCAAAAGGTAAGCTTCCGGGCCACACAGCTTTCCGTCCTCGAGCAGCACGCTTCATTCGTGGCATTTTTTCCAAGTTCTCTTTGTTTTTTCTCCACAAATATACGTTGCACTTGGAGACTCCAAACTCTCGCTCCGCAGCTCTGTTGCCATTCTTTTCCGCGAAGGTGATAATTCTTAACTTGTCACAAGTTCGGTAACTCTGACGCTTCATTCGTGTTGCCATGATCAATTTCGCGTGATTATCGTTTACAGATGAAACTGATGTGTGAAAAGTGGGGTTTAAATAGCCGCACTAAGTTATTCATGGATCGAAATTGCAGTGTTTTTATTGGCCGCTTAAGCATGAAACAGCCAATTATAATGTTTCTTTTGTTTGTGTAGTTATGCAAATTACATGTAGTCCTAAAATGCGAGGTTCCGTATATAATACGCATCCCGATTTTGAAGGTCATTTTGGAGTAAAAAAAGTGCGTATTATACACAGGTAAATACGATAATTGCCAAAATTATGCTACTAATTTATATGTGTGACATCAAGTGGTTTGCACATCTATATTTGACTCCATAAAATATTACTACGAAGTACAGTCTAACTTTTCTAATAATATGTCTAATTTGTCTAATTTTCATTCTAAGCATATCTTACTCAGAGGGGCCTTGACGTTGGCCATATTTTTTTAGAGAAGCCTTGCAGTTGGCCATATTTTTACTTTAATTTCTGAATATTAATGTGACTTTTTTTGTGCAAAGCCCTTGACATCAGACATGTGATTAGCATGTCTTTAACGGCATAAATTTTCACATAATTTTGGCAATTATGCCGACTTCAACACAGAAAAAGATAATGTTGGCGTTCTCCAAATTGATTTTTAATTGCACAAAATGACTATAGGGAAGACTAACATTTAATATAATAAAATAAAAAACGGGGTTGGTTTTTTCACTTCATAGGCACTTTAAATATGTGAAAAACACCAAAGCAAGGCTTAGTCGAGCATTATTGCTTATTCTCATACACACGTCTCTAATTTTGAGCTGAGATATCTTTAAAGCCTTTCTTGCTACATGTACATGTATATTATCACACAAACTTTCCAAAACTATTGATATCAAAGTGATATTTTAGACGATAGAGGCAGAGTTCATAGGAATACTCTTGGTAAGCCAAATTTAAAATTGCCATATTTGAATTTGGTCTATGGTTGCCAATAATCAACCAAAGAAATGGTGATTGCCTGGGATTGACCACAATATTCTTGATCGACCTTGGGCATAGACCTCTGCTGATAATAGGACCATGTTGAACAAAAAAACGTTTTTTATCAGATGCCCAGAGGGCAAAACATCTATAACGCATATACAATGAAATATATATACATGATATACTTCTCCCCAACCTCTAAAGAACTAAACACCTATCATGGGACAAGTGTTCCAAACAATAAAATAAATGTATTTTAATATTGTAGCAGAAACACTGCAACCTAAAACCCAGGTCTCCCTATGTTGAGTTTCATTTTTGTGTGTAAAACTTTTGTGTTACTGTTTACGGTTTAGTGCATGGGTTTCCACTTCACAAGAAAAAGAAGAAAGAAAAAGACAAGAAGAAGACTAGTAAGAAGAAGAAAGATAAGGGAAATAATGCCCAGGAAAACCAGGAACCTCAAGAGAATGGACCAGTGTAAGTACAGTTGTATACTTACATCCAAGAGAGTAGTGACTTTATTGAATGCTATTTATACAAATATGAGAATTTAGAACCCCATTACGGTCATGGTATACGCATTCCTTTATTCCTTTATTAGAGAAGTTTTCAAGTGAGTGTCATAAAACTAGAGCCAATCACGGAGCAAGTGAAAGGCAATGACCCAATCAACTGAAGTAATTCAGGATTGGTTTTACTTGAACCTGCAGTCATGAGCAATTTTGGATAACTAACCAATCAAACTCAAAAGCAATCACTTTGACACTCCATTGAAAACCGCTTTATCGTATGAAATTTATTTTGTAAGGGAAACTGTTGACTATTTTGAAAGCTGGTGCATAATTATTGTGTGTATTCCTTTGTAATGGTAAGAATGGTAAGAAACAATGGTTATATATGTAGCACCGTTATTTCGTCAATAACACTTTGAAATCCTTTCTATGAAATATTGTGATAATACTTATAGCTAGTGTTTCCCCCAAAAAATGTACTCAATCATTGGGTTACCATCATAACTGCGTAAACTTTGATTTGCAGTGAGTCGCCGAATAGCGAAGGAAGTGAGGCAGTAAGTTGTTATGACAGCTAGTGTAATGTTTCTGTCTTTCTGGAAAAGTTTTCTTCAGGAAAACATTGATTATTTGTTATTGCTGTTATTATTACTAGTAACTGTTATTATTAGAGATTATTCTTTTATATATCCAGGTATCAGCATCGTTTGAAGTTGATGAAGAAGGATATAGAATACGCCCCCCAGACACTGAAAATATCCTTTTATTCTGTACTTCAATTCACCATACAAGAAATCAATGTCAAGATGCAATATTTCATTAACAATCTTCAGTAGTCAACTTCAGATCAAACAACAAACAGAGTAACAATAGATCAATAATGCAATACAAAATTATGTTTATTAGTATCTCAACAGATCAAATGGTAAACAGAGTAATGATAGGTCCTGTAATATGTTTACTAGTATCTCAACAGATCAAACAGTAAACAGAGTAACGATAGGTCCTACAATATGTTTACTAGTATCTCAACAGATCAAACGGTAAACAGAGTAACGATAGGTCCTGCAATATGTTTACTAGTATCTCAACAGATCAAACGATAAACAGAGTAACGATAGGTCCTGCAATATGTTTACTAGTATCTCAACAGATCAAATGAAGGGCTGTGTGCAAAATGGGCATATTAGTGATTCTTGATCACATTCTAAATTCTCCCTTAGTAAACAAAGAAATTGAAGGAGAATTTAGAATGTGATCAAGAGTCACTTACGCCCTTTTTGCACACAGCCCTTTAAATGGTAAACAGAGTAACAATAGGTCCTGCAATATGTTTACTAGAAAGGTATGGAGCAGCTGGCATGGGTGTCTATCGATCAACCATCGACTATGGTCAATCATGGTAGACTATGGTCAATCATGGTAGACTATGGTCAATCATGGTAGACTATGGTCAATCGCCATTGACTATGGTCAATCATGATAGACAATATCACCATTGATTATGGTCATTCCAATCATGGTAGACTATGGTCATTAGTGGTAAATTATTGATCAAATCACTATCTACTGTGATCAGTCACTGTCTGCTATGGTCAGTCACTATCTACTGTGGTCAGACACTGTCTGTTGTGGTCAGTCACTGTCTACTGTGGTCAGTCACTGTCTACTGTGGTCAGTCACTGTATACTGTGGTCAGTCACTGTCTAATGTGGTCAGTCACTGTCTAATGTGGTCAGTCACTATCTAATGTGGTCAGTCACTGTCTGCTGTGGTCAGTCACTGTCTAATGTGGTCCGTCACTGTCTAATGTGGTCCGTCACTGTCTGCTGTGGTCAGTCACTGTCTGCTGTGGTCAGTCACTGTCTGATGTGGTCAGTCACTGTCTGCTGTGGTCAGTCACTGTCTGCTGTGGTCAGTCACTGTCTAATGTGGTCAGTCACTGTCTACTGTGGTCAGTCACTGTCTGCTGTGGTCAGTCACTGTCTGCTGTGGTCAGTCACTGTCTAATGTGGTCAGTCACTGTCTAATGTGGTCAGTCACTGTCTGCTGTGGTCAGTCACTGTCTGCTGTGGTCAGTCACTGTCTGCTGTGGTCAGTCACTGTCTACTGTGGTCAGTCACTGTCTACTGTGGTCAGTCACTGTCTACTGTGGTCTGTCACTGTCTGCTATAGTCCATCACTGTCTGCTGTGGTCAGTCACTGTCTGCTGTGGTCCGTCACTGTCTAATGTGGTCAGTCACTGTCTAATGTGGTCAGTCACTGTCTACTGTGGTCAGTCACTGTCTACTGTGGTCAGTCACTGTCTACTGTGGTCAGTCACTGTCTACTGTGGTCAGTCACTGTCTGCTGTGGTCAGTCACTGTCTGCTGTGGTCAGTCACTGTCTGCTGTGGTCAGTCACTGTCTGCTGTGGTCAGTCGCTGTCTACTGTGGTCAGTCGCTGTCTACTGTGGTCAATCGCTGTCTACTGTGGTCAGACACTGTCTGTTGTGGTCAGTCACTGTCTACTGTGGTCAGTCACTGTCTACTGTGGTCAGTCACTGTCTACTGTGGTCAGTCACTGTCTACTGTGGTCAGTCACTGTCTACTGTGGTCAGTCACTGTCTAATGTGGTCAGTCACTGTCTAATGTGGTCAGTCACTATCTAATGTGGTCAGTCACTGTCTGCTGTGGTCAGTCACTGTCTAATGTGGTCCGTCACTGTCTGCTGTGGTCAGTCACTGTCTGCTGTGGTCAGTCACTGTCTGCTGTGGTCAGTCACTGTCTGCTGTGGTCAGTCACTGTCTGCTGTGGTCCGTCACTGTCTGCTGTGGTCAGTCACTGTCTAATGTGGTCAGTCACTGTCTGCTGTGGTCAGTCGCTGTCTGCTGTGGTCAGTCACTGTCTACTGTGGTCAATCGCTGTCTACTGTGGTCAGTCGCTGTCTACTGTGGTCAGTCGCTGTCTACTGTGGTCAGTCGCTGTCTACTGACAGTGGTCAGTCGCTGTCTACTGTGGTAAGTCACTGTAAAATAGTTGAATTGTCCTTAACATTAATCAAGTGCTAAGTCTGGAGGGAATTCCTCTTCTTCTGACTCTGACTCTGATGATGGTAAGTCATGCAATTGTTCAATGCATCTCTTTTTACTTTCTGTTATTCATATGCAGTGTAATTAGTTCTGAGTAAACATCCCATTGTGACTGTAATGTAAAAGAATGCTAAGTACACTGGTTTAAAGACACTCAAGGTCAGCTCAAGTGTTTTTATTGGCTGCTGGAATTTTGTGTTGGACTGCTGCCATGGTAACAGCTCACAATCCACATATTTTGCCACATTTGATAAACTACTGTCTATTGCTGGACTGTACTGGGATCACTGGCCCTTGGGATACTAATGAGATATCTCAGAGCTATCTTTGGTAAAGTTTTTAGAAACTACCATAATGGTTTATAGTGCAACTTAATTGTAACCAGATCCACTTAGACAACAAGAACTAAACACATTGCAAAACGAAAATAGCATTCCAACTTACGAATCCTAGAATATCCACAGGATTTCCTTCATTCAAGACACTTAAACTTCAGAACTAGTCCTCCAAATTATTTTGCCTTTTACTAGTTCAAAGCTCGAGTAAGTTGAAATCCTATTGTCTTGTACTCAACACTACAACAACAACAACAGCTTTATTTGTACCCTAGATTGTGTCATATAAATACAAACAATAGACTTGAAATATTGAGAGTACTGGGAGGCCTGAAATAGTGTGAGACTAATTGAGTCAGGCATCCCAGAAAATGTAGGTTTAAATATATTTTTTGGGGGTCGAAGCAAAGCAAGGCAAAACACACGCTAATTATACAATGTACGTTACAAACATTAATGCAAGCTATTAGTAGTAGGACAAGAAAATGACATTGACACTAATTGGTTCAATGATTGTATATTATTTGATTTGTTACCTGTTTTATTCACAGATGATGAACCTAAAAGAATCCAGGTCACCATCAAACCAGTGGAAGATCAAATGTCTCACACAGCATCTGTTGATGAGATTAAGAAGATTACAGAGTGTCTTAGCCTATCCTCACCTTCATCAATGGTACATTAGTTAATAGTCCAATTCATAGTTCATGAAAGGTAACCAAGCCTCAGCCTCACTTGGAGGATGGAGTTAACCCTAAAATAATAATCATATAATCATATATTGTTTAGTCACATTGTTAAATCTAATACATAAATAATTTAATTACAGATACTGGTACACATATTTGATGCCTTTTAGCATTGTCAATATTGAGCCAAAGTTCACCAAACTTTCCAGACTAGCTAAGTTTGGTCTGTTCTTTTGGAAAATAATGCTTACTTTGACTAGTTATTAATTGAATTAGTTTTACTGACTCGGTTCCAGTCTCCCGCTCGTTTTGTTACCAGCTAATTTGACAATCTCAAACTCACTACATGTACCAAGTCTGCACTGATACAAACCCTTTTTCTGTGAATATGGATAAATTTTGATTATCATCTTAACTAGGACAAGCCTCTAACAAATAAGCTGTCTCAACTCCAGCATAATGGTGGTCCAAGAACTCAGTGATACATTTGGACTACATGTACCAACAGAAGTATAAATACATTAATAATATACATGAAAAAAATTATCGATTCTTATTGGCTAAGAGCAGTGCAGTTCAAATGTAATTGAGTGCAAAAAGTGTAATTCAGTGCAAAAAAGTGTAATACCAGCAGTGCAAATTACAAACTTGATCTATTCTGATTGGCTAGTGAAACAATACAAAATCAAGGACAGCCAATCAGATCAGACTTTTAACAATAGACAATTTTTGCTGAAAATTTGTTGGTAAACAAGCAAAAAAATTGCTGCCATTTTTGAAAATCAAAGATTTGCTCAACCAAAACTAGGCAGGGCGGACTTTCCACAAAAACAAGGGATTTCCAGCAGAGAATGTTTTCAATTGGTGGAAGTAGATGTCTGGTTGCTCTGTTCAAAGAGTTTGTAAGCCGAAGACCAGTTCAGTTATGGAACACTGGGCCATTTTACCTCTCGGTAAAACACAACAGGAAAGCGAACAACGTGGTTTGGTCCAAAGTCCAGCCGATGAAAGTGATGAAGCCAACGAACAGGAAGAGTGCAAACTTTCTATGGCCATTTCCCGAACTACTTGAAGTGAACTTAAACTGAACAACTTAGCCTAATTACAGCTGAAATCTCTGTTTAAAGCAAAATTTTAGGTTCAAAACGTGCATTTCCTACCGAAGAACTGATGAATGAACTTTGTTTTCGTGTCATTGACTTTGCAGACTGTGGTATTATGGGTTGCTATTTGTGTAAGAGCCAATCAGTTGGAATAAAACACTCACGTGAGGTCACGTGCCCTTGAACAGCAAATTGAATTAGTGTCGTCACTTCCTTTGTCTGAAATTTTTTCATGTATATTATTAATAAGTAATCATACGATTTTTCATGCAATTTAGGATTAATTCACACTTGTGTGTTTTTCAAAGAGCTCAAATTGCACTCGCCCTGCGGGCTCGTGCAATTTTTATACTCTTTGAAAAGCCCACTCGTGCGAATTAATCCCAAATTGCACTCGAAACCGTATGATTACCTATACTAAGTAAATTCTATGAAAACATTTGACTTATTGTGAATAACGTTGCCATGATTATTTATCAATTGCAACATGTTCATTTCTTTACTTTCAGAGGAAGAATCTGAGTTCATCTTCAGGTAATTATTTTTAAGAATGTTTGTGTTATTTTTCAAAATAATCTCTTTCTCATGCTGTGTTGTGGAGGAAGGTCAGTGAGGTTAGGGTTAGGTTAGGTGAAGTAATGATTCGCCTAAGAGTGATATAGCATTGAATGGCAAGGAAATGACATGATTGTGTTAATTAGATAGAAAACCCAACAAAGTCATATTTTCATTCAATGAGTTTCAGTTAGTTTAAATCAACTACCATCATTTACATCTATGCGTGAACATGTGAGGCGAAAACATGTTCTAATTGATATCAAACGTAACATGATTCGTCATCAAACTTTCGAAGTTCGAAGGCATGCATGTCAGTCAAGTAGATCAATTTGACAACTTGCCCAATGGGAAAGGAGCTGAAATATACTTCCCTTAACAGAAATTTAATTAATATTGAAATTCAGGCTGCATATAGCTTGATAGAGCTTGAAGACCAAGCACCAACTTTTATTTTCTTCTTGCCCTGTTTCTTAATTGTGATTCAAAGATCTTTGTCTTTCCCCTTTCCTGTTGGCTGGATGGTGTTTACATAAGTTCTCACTAGGTAAGGCATATAATTCTAACAAAATCATATGAGAGGATATGCTGATTGCCACAGCCTATTAGTCTAATTTGCTATAATCATTATTTGCAAATCATGCCTTTCAAAAAAATAATTGTTTTTTTCAGGTCTGAATGATGGCTTCCGAGCCAGGACTAGGTCATCTATAGAGGGTACTGCAAGACACTCTGGAAAATTGTATGTACAGAGTATTTTCACCCTTTATTAAAGGCATTAGGCATGTCCATTCAAACTACCTCATACCTCATACATTTCAGGGCCCAAAATTGCAACCAAAGTGACTAAAAATTGAGTGTTGGCGACCAGAGTTTCAGAACTTACCTTTGACCACTCACCTTGTTTACTTCTAAGGAAAAACTGAATGGATGCACACAAGCTCACACAGCACTCTGATATTGTTAATACAAGCTTTTGTCAGACTTTCCATAGTCTGTGTTTTGGTAGTTTTTGCTACAAATGTATGTCATACCCAAAGACAAGTATGGAACTGTTTTTTTTAACAGTCACATGAATGTTTTGGTGAGAACAAAATTGGTGACCAAAACCTGCAATCTGGCAACCAAAACGTTTTGCTTATTCACCAGGTTAATTTCGGGGCCTGCTTGCTTACAGATGTACACTGATGTACACTGTCTATGGAATGTTGTCTTGATCAACATCTCAAACCCAGTACGTACATGTAACCACACACTCAGGTTTATCTTTGGGCCAGTCTTGTTCACACTGTATACCTGTAGATGTCAACTGTTGATAAAATGTTGTCTCTAAGAACTGCGAGTGCCACAGGGGTCCCACTCTGTTCTGTGTCTCTGTTAATACATGTTGAAAATTATGTAATGGTTATAGTGGAGCTCCCTGGAGCACCATAGATATAATTAATATGCAGGACGAGAGCAAAAAATGGCTGACGCCCAGTTTCCCTCGTGTCCGAACCCGACGCATGGCAAGTGATATGTATGAAAATGTGCTACACTAGCGCATGCACTGTTAAAACCAGGTGGCCTGGATTTAAACCTTTTTCATTTTCTGTTATCTTTTTTCTTCTAAACCTTTTGCACTGATTTCCCTCGATTCTAAAAGTTATGTTAACTTTGTGTTTTTATCTTAGTTTTCTTTATATAATTTCTCGGGTTGTTATCTCAGTTCAGATAATTGGAACTTCACTTTTAGGCTTGCCTAAATATATATACTTGGCCCGGAGCAAAGGTATTGGATTTATTTACCAAGGGTTTCACCCGAGGTGAATTAATCCCCTACCCCTGAGTGGAAGGCAGATTAAATGTTTATTTTTTCACAATGGTGATGTTTTCTCATTGTTCGCAATAACAATATCTCTTCATAAATCATTAGGAAGCATTGTTCGCGTGGTACATTGTTGCATAACATTACTGTTGACAAGGCTTCTCGTTGTTTCTTCTCTCGGTCCTTTCAATCAATGTTCTAGCTTGTAGTGTAGTGGATAGGATAGAGGACTAGAAACCAAGAGAGCAAAAGTGGTCTATCCGGGGTTTGAGTTCCGGCTCGTAATACATGCCGTTTTTCTCCTTAACTTTTCTGTGTGTTAAGAGTAAGTCTAGTTCTAAGTACTAGGAAGAGTGTGAGGGAATAAGTCGAGGGGGATATATTAAATAATTGTTAAAATGCAAGGGGAAATATATATATTCTCCTGCAAAGAAACTGAAGTGTGATATGAAAATATGAGATATATTCCCCTGAAAGAACAAGGAACAGCCATCTGAAATAATAAGAGGTGAATTACCCATACATGTAAGTTACACTAGCTGTGTAAATTTAAATGAAGGAAACCTCACTCTAACTAATAACACAATCTCTGAAATTTTCTATGTAATTGCTTTCCAGGTCATGCGATGAATTGCTGGACATTAATTTTCAATTTATTTGCTGTCCAGGTCACAATCCAGTGACGACTTGCTGGACTTTAATTTTCTATTTATTTGGTGTCCAGGTCACAATCCAGTGACGACTTGCCGTACATTAATGTTCTATTTATTTGCTATCCAGGTCACGATCCAGTGACGACTTGCTGGACATTAATTTTGGTCATTTCACCAGCTCTGGCAGTGAGTCAAGTTTTTCGTCGTCTAACTTAAAGTCCCCCCCGAGCCTACAATCTACTGGTGGTAGCGTACAATCTACTGCTGGTAGCCTACAATCTACTGCTGGTAGTGATGTCGGCATCAAGGGGATTGCAGGTGACTTCAGTGTTATGGGCCCTCTGGCAACGTCCTCACCATCTCCATTTTCGAAAGGTACATTAGGCATGCACTAGGCTTTTCTTTCTTTCTTTCTTTCTTTCTTTCTTTATTCGGTCCGTCGGTCGGTCGGTTTCTTTCTTTCTTTATGTTGAAGAAAATCAGTCAGTCAGTCAGTTTCTTTCTTTCTTTATGTTGAAGAAAACTTAGATCAGTTTCAAAATTCCCAATTTGTAGTAAAAATGTTGTAGCCCATTTGAATGGCTATTTACCACATGTACATTCCATTCTAAGGCAGGCCCGTTGCCAGACCAAAATGTTTACAGAGGCACTATTAGTTAAAACGTCAAGAAATAATCGCTCCATAAAAAGTTAGAATTTAATAACATACCTTTTTCTATGGAAACACCTTTTTTTACAGGCAGTTTCCTCTATACTAGCTACGGGCCTGTAAGGTAAAACATATTGGCCATTAAGACTACCAAAAATTTGAGTCTTGAGAGATACTTAGCCTTTGGTCTTATAGCTTTGGCAATCACTATCAGCCTTGGGACTAGTTCTTAACCCTTTCAGCCTCATACATTACTATCTTGTAGTGTCAGTTAAGAGAATTTGGGGGCACATCATTTTTGTTGCAGGCGATCAACTCCAATCTTCTGATGACCTGTCTACTTCACTTTGTTCTGATATCTTAAAAGAGAAGTTAGATGTTGATCACCCTTAATAAGAATATAATAATAATTATAATGTGCAAATTAACATGTGCAATATGATCAAATGCGCATTACAGGTGAATAATAATAATTGATAAGTTGATAAGAATTGATAAGTTTTACAATGCTATTGTAAAATAATTATAATCCTAAATTAAATAGTAATAACTAGTAAATCTAAAAATGTAAAAGAAAATTTAAATACCATCATAACATTCAAAAGCTTTTGTTAAAAAGGTACATATAGGTCTTAAGTAAAGTCTTAAACTGCCCGAAATTGCTTTCCAATCTGATATTACAAGGCAGCTTATTCCAAAGTGCAGGGGCTGCCGCACTGAACGCCCTGTCACCCGTAGTCGTCTTCGTCTTGGTTGATGGTGGCATCATGAGAAGCTCTGAATTTGATGTTAGGTTATAACTTGATCATTCTTTAACTCGTCTGGTGCTTGCCCATGAATAGCTTTAAAAGTAATAATTAGTAATTTAAAATCTATTCTAAACGTTACCCTTGGGCTTATTGGGTTAAAAAGTTCGTTTTGAGCAATGATTTTGTTGTGAAATCTAAGGGGAATTTAGGAATTGATCAAGTGTCTTTGTATCCACAAATTGGGACTGGATCAACCCAGATCAGGTAATGAAGTCCATGGTAATTTCTTACCAGTACATATTGATTGATATTGTATTGTTATTCCAGGTGAGCCCAGTACCAATTCTACCCCAAACGGCAACAGTGTTGACACTCCACCAGCACTACCCAGGAAGAAGAGCAACCCTGGTAGCATTTTAAGTCTGACAGGTGATGATCCCAGTGCCCCTCCCCCACTGCCGGCCAAAAAGGGAGGGGCTGGACCAGAACTGCCACCCAATCCAGGTTAGACAACGTGAGGATAGAGCAGTTTTTGTTGTAGTGTCAAAAGTAATTAGAGGGGATTTCGATTGACTGTCGAAAGCAATCTGCAATTGCTTTGGTTTTGCATTTTCTCAGTTTTCCTATTGGCTGTGGAAAATGTTTGTGATTATCAGCCAATCAAGTGCTAAACTAAAACCAAACGTGTTTTGGTCCATCACGCCATCAATCATCACGCCACCACTATTGCGTTTACTTTTGCTCGTGATTGGTTCAAGTAAAACATTGTGAATTACTTCAGTTCGTGATTGGCTCATTGTGTGTTTACTTGATCCTGTGATTGGTTCTGTGATTACTTTTGTTTTGGTTTTATGACACTTAATCGAAAACCGCTCTATTTTGGGTGATTGCTTTGGTTTTGCATTATTTTGCTTAACTTTTAATTGGCTTTGGAAAATGTTTTGTAATTAGTCAGCTAATCTAGTTCCAAGCTAAAACCAACATTGTTTGGTCTGTCATACAGTCAATTTTCATTTTAGCAAGAGTTATTCACGAGTGTGTTTACTTTTCTTCATCATTGGTTCAAGTAAAACCATTTGCGAATTACTTCAGTTTGTGATTGGCTCTGCTCTTCAATTACTGTTGTTTTGGTTTTACAACACTCAGTCGAAAACTGCTATATTGTGGACTGGCCAGATTAGTAGAGCACTTGGACCTTGTGCATTATTTATTTTTTATCCACTTGCTCGTGCAGGAAATAGAGAGAGCTAAATGACAAGTTGAAGCTAATTCCCACAAAATATACTCTTAGGCTAGTAATATTGTTATCAGTATGTGGTACAAAAATAGACTGCTTTTAAATGACACCTGCACTACTTGGGAATGAGATAATGTTTCATTTGATTTCAGAAATTTATCATTTAAGGATTGATGAGTTGTCAGTATGAAAAACAGAAAATTCTACTGGGAAAAGCAAAATGCATCTAAACAATAGAATTGTGCCTAGTTTTTATATGTATTGTTTCTTAACTGATATCAAATTGGTGCTGTTCTCAGACTTGTCGCAAACAAATAGTGGTGCCAGTGTATCGCCCCCAGCTGGTTCAGGTGATATAAACAAGCCAGGAGTAGGGGATGCATCCAAATCTATGCCGTTCTTAATGATGCCACCACCGGGTACAGAAATAGGAAGGTCTGGGTCTGTTGGCGCAGCGGTGGCAAGGCCCCGCCCACGTGGTGAACAGGTAAAGAAGTTCCAGTCATTCCTTCTGTATTTTCAAATTTGTTAGTCAAGACATCTGAGAAATGTAAGATGAGGTAATAATGTTTAGATGTGATCCAAACTTTTGATTTCTGTTTGCATTTGAAAATTAATATAATGTGATAAATAGGAAATTAAATTAGAATACTGAATCTCTGGATCTATTGCTGTGCATGTTTTTTGTTCAACCTTTTTAGGGTGAAGCTTAATTGAGGTAATAATTTTATTATACAAAAACATAATTTAAAATGGCTTTATCACAAGATAACTATAAAGAAGCAAAGGCTGATAAAAATAATGTAGAATTTTGAAATTAGAGGTACAATATTTCAGCTGGCCACACCAGCCTTCTTCAGGTACAATGAAGAAAATTTACATTGGCGTGTATTTTTGAACGTGATAGCTGTTATTGAATGTTAGTATAACCCAGCCACCATCTATTGGCAAACTCACCATCTGATTGGCTAGCCAGGTGCAGTCTATTGGCAAACTCACCTTCTGATTGGCTAGCTAGGTGCCATTTATTGATCAATAGTCGACCGGGTGTGCACTGTTTTTCACAGTTTTCTCGATTGCTATGTTGATAGAACGATAGCTTGGTTATGCAAAAACAATTTGACTTCTCATTCTTGGTTTATGTCGACTTTGATAGCTGACTCGCCTGCAAATAGAAACCTTGAATTCGCAACTTCTAATTGTTAAATATAAAATTAATCTTTCCAGGGACAAGTCATGCATGTACCAATATTATTTATAGTGATTTTTTCTATTCTTATCAGAAAAAGCCTGGCTTGACATTGCCGCCAGCATCTCAAAGCTCCCAGCCATTCAACAGTAACTCCATGTCCTACTCCGAAGAACTCTTCTCATCCATGTTAGACTTTGCAGCCCCCACATCTTCTGCAGATTCAAAAGATTCTAAAAAACCTGACACAGATAACGAATCTACGGATGGACCCAAAACCCCAAAGACTCCCTCCAAAGTGAGCTATGTGGGGTCAGTTTCATTATTAAGTGCATCCTCTTCTGGACCTTCAACAATGACGAGAGCAGTCACATCAACATCCATAGAGGGGATGAGTGAGTCACAAAATAGACAAGAGGATACCACTGGCCTTGTCAGATCAAAGACAGTAGGAGCAATGCCTGCTATACTTAGTAAAGTGTCTGGAGTTTCACAGTCATTAAGGAAGGAGGAGGGATTACCTATTGCTGTGGCATTTATTGAATCTCTTAATGCTTTCTTTAGAGGAAATGATCAAAAAGGGTATGTAAGGAATTATTATTAATTAATTTATGTATTAATTAGTTCATAAATTATTTCTGGTGATGATCATGATGACGATGATGGTAATGATGACGATGAAGGCTAATCAAGTACACATCCATGACTCTTAGTTTCTTTTAATCTACAAGGATAAATATTTAACATTCATGTATTAGAATATAGTTTTGTTGTAGTTCAAATGTCTTCTCAGTTTAAAAAAAATTGAACTAAGGATTGTACTAAAAATAAATCTGTCTGTTTTCCTACCTCCCCCTTATTAATTCCTACCCCTCTCCCTATAAGTGCTACATTGAACATTTAACAATTATTCACCGAAGTGGAGGTGAATAATTGTTTCAGTATATACCACACTCCAGGTGAATAACCAGCACCAAATAGTTATTTATATTTTCTGTCAAATGGAGAAAAACTTGCACGAGATGATCGCTGCTTTGCTTGGAGGTGAATATGAAATCATATTCACTGTTTGAATAACCAATCAGAACGTGCGAAAAGTGATATTCGCTGGTGTGATATATACTAAGTATATTTATTTTACCTTCACTGTTCTTGATGGTATTTGAATCTCCATCTCCTTCGGATTTTTTTGAAATTAATTCAAATTTTGAAAAGTGACAGAAAATGTTGGATTCTGGAATACAGTGCCAGCGATTGTTATTTTTTCACAGCAATCTGTTTTTATGATAGGTTTTGTGTTGAAATTTGATGAACAATAGACTCTCCAAAGTTTTATAGTTTTACGTAACATATCAAAAACCACTTATTTAAGACTCAATGTGAATAAAGTTATAAAGAGTTAACAAAAAACGGTGAGCCACTGGAGCCTGTGAAATATATGAGGTTGTTTTTCTATTTAAAGTCTAAAAATGCTTTTATGCGTCGTTTTAATAATAATAATAATGATATATATTTATTTATAATTATAGCACTGTTTCCAAAAAGCGCTTAGACAAGCGTAGACAAAAAATAAATGTTTAGCTCATAGTGTTTATTCAATTCAAGAGCTTTTAAATCACATATAAGCCTTTCCCATAGAATAAATTATGATGTCATGTGAGCTTTTTTCTGCTGTGACCCATCAAACCTACACTGAGACCTTAATTAGTTGGTTGTGTAACCAAAACAAACTTCAGCATAACAACTTCACAAAATATTAACGTGATAAAATACATTTGATTTATTTTTATAGATGTATGGTGAAGGTGACTGGTGACATAACTGTGTCATTCCCTGCAAGTATAGTTACTCAGTTATGTAATAAAGACAATCCACCACCGCTTACATTCCATATCAAGGGAACAGCATCCTTAGAACAGCTTGTGCCAAACAAAACACTTATTTCAAGGTATGCCCCTCGCTTTCATGTGACCTTGTTGCTACAGTATTTCAACAGGGGAAGTGGAATTTTGTGAACCTGAACAAGTGAATTTCCCATTGTCTTTTAGGGAAAAATTTATTTCACGTTCTCGGGTACAATAGTCTAGTTTCGTATTCTAAAATTACTGCTGAATGTGATAGCTACAGATGCATTTATACAGGGTTAGCCTTGTTCTTAATTTAAACATTCATAAATACCAGCAAGAAGGTGGGCTATTCACAACTCTGTGTATTGTAAGTTGTACATTGTAGTTTTGCATTTTGTACCTTATCACTGTTATTACCGGTAATCATTGGTACGGTATATAAATGTAAGAACGAGGCTAACCCTGTATAAATATGTCTGTAGTCATCACATTCAACGGGAACTGTAGAATACAAAACTGGACACTTTCCCTGTGGGAGGGGAGTATCTCTGAATGAAAAAGTTAAAAGGCTAGGTTTTAGGGAGGGGGAAGGGGGAAGTGTTGAAGAAAAAATGTGACATCAAATTAGAAAGCCAGACCCATCATCCAGCTATTCAAAGCTATATCCCTGAAATGTATACTTTGTTTCATTTCAAGCCTACATCTATTTAACAATTAGACCCACAGCCCGAATGGGCTACAACTCGTAGCCCATGAGGGCGTGAGGTCTAATTGTTTTAGTATAAACTAACTAGTCGGACAGTAGAAAATAATAGAAAGAAACAAATTGAAGTTGAAAACATGTTATTATTTTGTGAAAATGTGTGCGGTTTGTCTCTACCATGGGCTATCACAAATAGACATAATTTTTATAGTAGGGTAGCCAATCAGAATGCAGGATTTGTAATAGTCCACTAATTGGTTTATACTAAACTGGTTTATACATGTAGAGGCACCTAAAGTAACTTATTTACAACTTCATCGCAGTGTTTATTATTTATTTGTTGTGTGTTTTATTGTGTTTGTTATAGCGAGGGACAACAGAGTGGTGGGGATATTATCAGTTATAGGTTTAGCATGGGTGCACTGGTAGAACATCTCAAGAAACAGCTCGAACAGGGATCATCTTCGTACTATAATATAGACATATTAAAATATGAGGTATGTTGTATTCTCACGAGCAGGGATCCTCTTGAGTTCATTCTTCGTACTATATTAGAGCAGTTTTCCATTGACTATCAAAAGTAGTAGAGTGGTTTTCGATTGAGTGCCTAAAGTCATAAGTGATTGTTTTGGTTTGCACTTGCTTACCTTTAAAGTGCATATGAGTCCTAGCCAGTTATCATTGATTTAAAGGTCAAAGTGCATATGAGCCCTAGCCAGTTATCATTGATTTAAAGGTCAAAGTGCATATGAGCCCTAGCCAGTTATCATTGATTTAAAGGTCAAAGTGCATATGAGCCCTAGCCAGTTATCATTGATTTAAAGGTCAAAGTGCATATGAGCCCTAGCCAGTTATCATTGATTTAAAGGTCAAAGTGCATATGAGCCCTAGCCAGTTATCATTGATTTAAAGGTCAAAGTGCATATAAGCCCTAGCCAGTTATCATTGATTTAAAGGTCAAAGTGCATATGAGCCCTAGCCAGTTATCATTGATTTAAAGGTCAAAGTGCATATGAGCCCTAGCCAGTTATCATTGATTTAAAGGTCAAAGTGCATAATTGAGCCCTAGCCAGTTATCATTGATTTAAAGGTCAAAGTGCATATGAGCCCTAGCCAGTTATCATTGATTTAAAGGTCAAAGTGCATATGAGCCCTAGCCAGTTATCATTGATTTAAAGGTCAAAGTGCATAATTGAGCCCTAGCCAGTTATCATTGATTTAAAGGTCAAAGTGCATATGAGCCCTAGCCAGTTATCATTGATTTAAAGGTCAAAGTGCATAATTGAGCCCTAGCCAGTTATCATTGATTTAAAGGTCAAAGTGCATATGAGCCCTAGCCAGTTATCATTGATTTAAAGGTCAAAGTGCATATGAGCCCTAGCCAGTTATCATTGATTTAAAGGTCAAAGTGCATAATTGAGCCCTAGCCAGTTATCATTGATTTAAAGGTCAAAGTGCATATGAGCCCTAGCCAGTTATCATTGATTTAAAGGTCAAAGTGCATATGAGCCCTAGCCAGTTATCATTGATTTAAAGGTCAAAGTGCATAATTGAGCCCTAGCCAGTTATCATTGATTTAAAGGTCAAAGTGCATATGAGCCCTAGCCAGTTATCATTGATTTAAAGGTCAAAGTGCATATGAGCCCTAGCCAGTTATCATTGATTTAAAGGTCAAAGTGCATATGAGCCCTAGCCAGTTATCATTGATTTAAAGGTCAAAGTGCATATGAGCCCTAGCCAGTTATCATTGATTTAAAGGTCAAAGTGCATATGAGCCCTAGCCAGTTATCATTGATTTAAAGGTCAAAGTGCATATGAGCCCTAGCCAGTTATCATTGATTTAAAGGTCAAAGTGCATATAAGACCTAGCCAGTTATCATTGATTTAAAGGTCAAAGTGCATATGGGCCCTAGCCAGTTATCTTTGATTTAAAGGTCAAAGTGCATATGAGCCCTAGCCAGTTATCATTGATTTAAAGGTCAAAATGCATATGAGCCCTAGCCAGTTATCATTGATTTAAAGGTCAAAGTGCATATGAGCCCTAGCCAGTTATCATTGATTTAAAGGTCAAAGTGCATATGAGCCCTAGCCAGTTATCATTGATTTAAAGGTCAAAGTGCATATAAGCCCTAGCCAGTTATCATTGATTTAAAGGTCAAAGTGCATATAAGCCCTAGCCAGTTATCATTGATTTAAAGGTCAAAGTGCATATAAGCCCTAGCCAGTTATCATTGATTTAAAGGTCAAAGTGGAAAACAAAATGACCGGCATCAAAACATTTTTTTAGCATGTAGCCATGTAGCCTTGTGAAACTTGGCCAAAAGATAGATATACTATCAAGGAACCAAAGTGTGTTGGGCTTTAGCCATATTTTCGTTTTTGTTTTTTTTTATGTGGCCTAGCGTCATATAGTTTGAAAGATTTTCCGACCTCAAACTTCAAGAATGGTTTACATACGAACAAAGTAAAATATAAAAAATCCTGACACACTTTTGGAGGCTGTCATCTGCTGATTGACATTGTGCAATTGAATGGATTGTACGCCCAAACACGTATGCACATAATTCACTGATATAAACCTCGTCTTTTTTGCATTTGTAGGCTTAGTACTGTGTTCCAATGAAATCTTTATTTAAAACTGTAATTCCAACACTGAGATACCTTGTTTCATAAGCTTTACAGTGATGTATAGGTTTATATGGTTTCCTTTAAACCGTAGCGCATACATTTTTTTAACGAGAGGCACCCGCGAAGGTTTACTGTAATCTTAACTAAAACCAAACATTGTTTTAGTCTGTCACACAATCAATTTTCATTCTAGTGAGAGTTATGATTGAGTAAAACCAATGATGAATTACTTCAGTTTATGATTGGCTCGTCCATTGATTGACTCTGAAATTACTTTGGTTTTGGTTTTATAACACTCCCGGCATAGCCAGTCGATGAAATCGATGATCGATTAAAATCGATGCCAATCGATACCAATCAATTGATTGATATTGGAAATCGATGAACAATCGATGGACCAAATCTTTGTGACCTTATCGATTGATATCGATTGCTCTTAATTGCGATCGATTGACATCGATTGGTATCGATTGACATCGATTTTTGAAAGGATTAATATAAACAACAGCAGGTAGGTAAAGTAACGTATCGTAAACGTATCTCCAACGGCCACATCAAATATACAATTATGGTATCCTTTCACTATACAGTAAATGGAAAGCTTATCTGTACTACCTTCTGATGCTCGTGCCATTTTGCCAGTGTATGTACGTTTACCACTGGTTTACCGGTGAAGTTTGCCACTAGTAACATGATATTCCATTGTGTTTCCTCTTAGAAGATTCGCGAAAATTAAGCACATCTCAAAATCGCGAAATTAACATGTCAGGCTCAATCGATATCAATCGAAAATGCCAATCGATATTCATCGATTGATAATTTTTCTGTGACTATCGATTGGTCATCGATTGGCCGATACCAATCGATATCAATTAACTAATTTTGTCGATTGATATCGATTTATCGATTGGATTTCCGATCATCGATTTCATCGATTGGCTACTCCGGTAACACTTAATAGAAAACCACTCAGTGTTTTATTTGGTTTTGCATTTGCTTTAGCTTTTCTTTTGGCTGGGAAAACTAAAGACATATTTTTCTAACTTTAAAACTAATTTTCTCTTCATAGATGCACAACACAGACAAAATAATAAAATAGCAGAACATATTTCTTTGGAATACATCTTTGTATAGTCATTGCATTGATTTAGGGTTCAGTTCTCCTTTAATGGACAGTCACACACTAGATCTCCCACATCCAGAGACAAACTATATAAGGGACAGTCTCTGCTGTTTATCGAGGAGCTGCCTTGTGGTATAGTCTCTCAGAAAATATTACCACTGCCTGACAGCAAACACTTTTGATAAATCTGTGGCTCTTATTAAATCTAAAGATCTTCAAGCATTGGCAACATTTTAACCCAATAAATCACATTATTTAATTAAACTATAGACAAGACTCCACCAGCTCTGGTGATGGTACTAAGTCATATATGTGACCACACACGGGAAAACGTACACTAACGATTATCCGTTAAACGGGCAGATTTAAAAGGTTAGCAAACGCTTTTGCAGATCATTTAAATGCTTTGCCAGATCGTTTAAACGAGCAAGCAAATATTTCTAACGATCTGACAAACCGTTCAAACGGTCTTGCTGAGCAAACGCTTTGCCAGATCATTAAAACGGGCAAGCAAAAATTTCTAACGATCTGCTAAACGGTTTGGCTTGAAGAGCAAATGCTTTGCCAGATCGTTTAAACGGGCAAGCAAAAATGTCTAATGATCTGCCAAACGGTTTAGATTGTTTAACGGATAATCATTAGTGTACGTTTTCCCGTGTGTGGTCACATATATAAATAAGGTATTGTTAATATTATTATCTCACAGGTTCGTACAAGTGGTATACAGTCTACTCCATTACAGTTATGCAGCTACTGGAAGTGCGATACAGCAATGACAAACATAAGAATAGATTACAGATATAATTCAGGGTGCATGTCCACGCCTTGTCCACTCACAAACATATCCATCATTGCACCTGTCAATGGAGGTGTTTCAATCATGCAGTCAAAACCATCGGCAACCTGGTAAGTCTTACATTCCTACCCTCTATAAGTTATCATAGGTGGGGAGCGGTTTTACACTTGAGGGGCTGAATAGGGGAGGTTTCGAGAGTGTCAAAGGCACCTTACTTGAACTCCAGAAGGATGCTAGTTACCTCACACTAAGAACGTTTTTAAATTTTGAATGTTTGTGGATGTAGTCTGGTGCATTTTGGGCAGCAAAAGGTGTTAAATTGGTATAGAGAAAGTACACAATTGGTTTGGACAGAAGATTTGCAAAATTAACCCACCTATTTTTGGACTCTGCATTTTGGGGGGTGGCTGTGCTGCCTATTGTTCTTTGATTAGAGGGACTTTGTCAATGGCATTTAACATTGGATTTCTCTAACAAATATATACAAGAATCCCCTCCTAGGATAGAAGTCAGAAAGGTACCTTATAAATGCTATAGTACGGTTTCAGTACTGTTTTCTTCAATAAAGAATAGTGAAGATGAAAGCTGATTACAAATTTTAGCTACTTGATTTGGTGAACTGAAATCAAGTTTCTCTAAATCACTCTCTAAAGCACTATTTATCATCCACTGCAGTCTGCTGTCCTTCATCAGCATAGCTCATGAACTGTGTGTGATTTGTTTTTCAGGTCAGCAGAAAATGAGAGAGCTGTGTGGATTATCCCAGAACTATCTGCTACTCAAGACCCTGATGGTAAATCTAACATTAACACTGTATATGGGCATGTTTTTGGGGTCATGTTCCGAGTATTCCAAAAAAGGAATACACTGAGAAATCAATGATGTTTACATTATCAAACACATAAATAATTCCTAAGGAACGTACTAAAAGTAGCGACGACTTTCCATATTTCAGACAAGGGATATGTGCAGGATTTAGGGCAGTGCTCGACCTTAGCAGTGGTCCACTAGCTCAGAGGGCTACTACAAGTGCAAACTGGGCTAGTAAATCTTGAGAACCACTAGCCTTTGGGCTAGTGCATGTTGAGGTGAAGGTAATTCTATCATTGATAAGGCTACCATGACTTGCCTTGTTGGCTAGTAACTTTTAAACATCATTAGCCTAAGGACCAGTAAGTCAGAATGTTAAGGTCAAGCACTGTTGGGGTGTTCTATCTTTGGTAATAGCTGGAATAAGTCCCCCAAAAATGCACCATAAGTTTTACCATTGAATAAATTGTTATTGAAATTAAATTAAAGCTTTTACACACTGCTAAATGTTCCACTTATGAGAGCTTGTGGTTTGCAAACACTAACTGTCATCTCGTTATCAATCTCAGTGATTCACATTGTTGTCAGACTATGACCAATCACTTTGCAAAAATATCTGATAGATTTTCAAAATGGCAGGATGCAGGTCCGATTGCTTTTTGTTTCCTTCCGTTCAGGTTTTCATGAGAAGCGCTGAATTACTGCCCTTCCAAAGTATTGTCCTGTTGATCTAATCCTAGCTAGGACAATTAACAGATATATGTAGTATAACATTATTTATCTATCTACCATACTGATCTAACCCTTGCTAGGGCAATATTATTAACAGATAGTATAACATTACAACAAAATCCCTAAATTTTTGGCTCAAAAAATTAAAGCGGCACTGTCAATCGAATTGAACCTTCACGTTTCTTTAAAACAAAACTACAAAAATAACATCCTCAGATCAAAGAAAAATACCTGTGCATGTCCTGATATGATTTTGAAAAAATTTCGATAGAGGATGGCAAAGATTAAAATAGATTACATAGAGGATATTACATGCACGCACTGCACAGAGATGTTGATGACATATCTTACATTTGAGCGCAGCGAACGAGTAAGATATTTCATCAACATGAGAAGATAAAATACATATCTCCAAGCGGCCATGTAACGTTCTGTTTAATATACGATTGTCAATGAAATACCTGCAGTTTTCATTTCCTGAGAAAGCTAGAAATTTTTAAAAGCCAGTCATTTTCAAAAATGATATCTTCATGTGTGAAGATATCACTTTTTAGAAAGAAATATACACTGGTATTTCATCGATAATTATATATTAAAAAAGTTTATTATATAAACTTGATTTCAGTTACAGTGAACCAATTTCATGTTGCTCTAAATTTCTATTAAAAGCAGTATTTTTCATCCACTCAAATCTTTGCCATTCTTCATCAAAATTATCTAAATTTTTGTCCAGTATAACTAAAATTAAGCATACTTTGCTAATCTCTTGAGTTATTTTTGTCTTTCCTCAAGGTTCAAGGTGCTTTGAACCTCAATTACTGTAAACACTGGCAGATAAGCCGCACCCTGAGTTTAGAAGCTCAAATTTTGGGGGGAAAGGTTTTGAAAGAAAAATCAAGATTAGAAATCTTCATCACCTTCCTTGCCCCATCGAACTTTCAATGAGATTACTCCATAGTTTTACCCATAATTTTAAATTTGAAAGTGTTTAACTCTTTACCGTCCGAGCCTGTAAATAGGAGAAGCATTAGTCCATTACTAGAAAAATTATTGCATCACGTCTAGATATGCTGGAAAGACGATGTTGCGATATTATGCGAAGGGATGTATGGCTTCAAAATCATAGCTATAACAGGGATCGCTCGACTCTTTCACTATGGAGAAAAGCTCATTTGTTTTGGCGATTGTTTCGTTTCTTCGATTTTCACGAATTTTGAGGAGCTGAAAATTGGCTCAAAAAAACCTTCCCATTCGCACTTGAAATCAAGAGCAAATACAAAATAACCACTTAGTCGTTACAGTACCTTGTTTAATCTTTCCAACCAGCTGGTTTGTTTTCACAAAACACACCAAGTGACGGTGAACCACGCCGATTTCACTCGACCACATTTTCCTGCTCCCACCTCCAATTGCATGCTGGGTAATGGACACAAAATCCACAAGGGGTCCCCCCCTCTGGGACTCCGGTAGGGTTTTTTACCCCTACAACCAAGAGTGGTGATTTGGACTCAAGCCGTTGCTTTAAAGTGACAAAAACACATCCTAATAGGTTGAGCAGGGGTAAAAGACTGCCAACTGCAGGATTTCAAGGATTTCAGTGAAGAATTTTTTCCTGTGTCTGAAATCACAAACACAACGGAAAAACCCTGTGAAATCCCCTCACAAGGCCTACTAAAAGCAAACCAAGTACTTTTCAGCCGTCCTCAGACTTAATGATGCCCTCAAGCTCTCTGACAGTGGCATTTTTCTCCAAAATTAGAGCACATTTCATTGGAAACCCTACAGAAGTTGCAATACCTATCCAGTTCGTAGAATTCACCCTAATGGCATTGTGGAGAAAGTTTGAGCCTTTGGCTTAAAAAGTCAGCAGTATTTAACTACCCCGGGCTAGCCAAACTTGAACTGAGGGGGGAGGGTTGAGTTAGCATTCAGGATTTCACCAATTGAGCTCACACGATCGGACAACAAAGAGTTAAACTTTTGTTTTGTGTAGTTTTAATCAGTCTAACTTTGTTTTTAAAAAACGTTAATTTATGGAAATTTATTGAACTTTTATAGATGTTCTCACAGATAAGCCACACCCCCGATTTGCAACGAAGATTTTGGGCAAAAAAGTGTGGCTTATCTGCCGCTGTTTACGGTAAGTTTATCATTTGGGGGTCGACGGTGCTCCTTCAAACCTGTGGTTTTCCCTGTTTTTTTTTAAGGAACCTTAAGAGCAAAGTTTGACTTGGCATCAGGCCCTAGCACTCCATCAAGAATAGCTGTACAGTTTACGTGCTGTGGTGCAACAATATCTAAGCTAAACTTGGAACTGGATAGTGAGGCTTACAAACTGTCATTAGTCAAGAAACGATTTACAACAGGTAAGTTGGGTATTGTGAAGCAGACACCAAGAAAATTTGACTCAATCATGGTTTCTGGGAACTATCCACCCTCCCCTCCCCTCCCTTTGAGATACATTTGTAATTAACAATTAACCATTAAATTTAGGGTGAAATGGGGGGGGGGTTGGGGATTTCCAAGAAACCACGATGGATCCGAAAATGTTAATGACGTTTATGAATAAAATATTAGGTACTTATTGTCTGAGTGGGAGGGCCGGATGGGAAAATATTTGGCTCGAGGTCATGACATACAGACCGAGTGCAGCGAGGTCTGTACAAAATGGCCAAGAGCCAAATATTTTCCTGTCCAGCCCAACCTAACTCAAGGTCCTGTTACACGAGGCAATTTTTCTTGCAACTTGCAATACAATGTTGACGATCGAAAATCATTGCAAGTTGCTGTGGGGTGTTAGACGTACGCAACGTTCTTTGCAACTTGCAATGCGATATACTTAAGCCCGCCGCCAGATAGTTACAATTATCAGCGGGAACTCCTCAATAAAATAAAATAAACAAGTAAATTACAACATATGGCAACATGGCCGCAGATCACTGTAGGAAAGCGATGTGTATTTTAATGGTTTGAGTTGGAACATGAAGAAGAAAACGATAAAAAGAGATGCAGTACAACGTGGTTAATACATGGACGATTGTTCAACTCACTCAACAGCTCAACCTTCTCTGCATCCATCAACTGGTGTCTATATGACATTTTCGGCAACGCCAAATAAGCTGTTTTCTTTGTCTACCTCTTCACCGGGAAACGTAAGCAAATCCACCTTGGATTGCGGTGCGAAACCTCCCCTCCCCTCTCCCATTGGGCTATAGCTATGAGAATTGTGATTGGTTGTTTCTCCAAAATTGCAACACAAGTTGCAAAGAGGGATGTTACACGGTGCAACCAATCGCACAGCGTTGCGAAAAGTAGAAGATCGTTCTACTTTCCCTGCAACTTGTCTCGCAATTTTTCGTTGCGAGACGAGTTGTAAAGAGGGGTGTTACACGCGCAAGTTCTTCTGCAACTTGTCTCGCAATGGCGTTGCATTGCAAGTTGCAAGAAAAATTGCCTCGTGTAGCAGGACCTTGAGTTAGGTTTTTTATCATTTGACCATATTTTTTTGTAGAACAACCACCAAACAGCAAGAAAAAATTGTGCAGGGCCGGACAGCTTTTTCCGGCCCGCTCACGCCATACACATCCGGCCGTCCTCATGACTTTTGTAAATGGTTTTGAAAGTAAAGCATGTGTGGGCTGTACGGGTCATATGATAATATACATGTATGTTATTTTATCAGTGGCAACTTCGAAGACATATATATAATAATAATAATATAATAATAATATATACATTTATATAGCGCCATATACACTACCTGTCCTATGGCGCTTTACAATCATAATATAAATCGATACGATGACTATAAAATACTAAAACTTGTTAAAAAAAGTTAAAAAATGGATTACTAATATTTAAAAAACTAAAAACTATATTACGAATACGTTGCTTTAAAAAGATAAGTCTTCAAACGTGATTTAAAAATATTAACAGAACTGCTAAGCCTAATCTCAGTTGGAAGAGCATTCCATAACCTTGGGGCGGCCACCGAGAAGGCTCTATCCCCATAGCTCTTGAGATTAGACTTAGGAATTGTAAGTAGGCACTGATTGGACGATCTTAAACTACGACTAGGATTATAGTGATGAAGTAAGTCACTTATATAAATAGGAGCCAAATTGTTCAGTGCCTTATAGGTTAAAAGTAAAATTTTAAAAATAACACGTTGTTCTATGGGAAGCCAGTGGAGCTGTCTGAGTAATGGCGTAGTGCGAGCGAACTTAGAATTTCGAGTAACTAGGCGAGCAGCGCAATTCTGGACAGATTGTAGTCTCTGAGTGAGATATTTCGGCAAGCCGTACAGCAAAGCATTGCAATTATCTAATCTGCACGTGACAAAAGCATGCACTAATGTTTCAGTACTGTCATCTGACAAATACTCCCTAATCTTAGTTATCTTCCTAAAATGATAGAAAGAAGACTTACACACAGCACTAACATGCTTCTCTAAAGACAAGCTATTATTGCAGTTCATTGTCTAGTTCATTCGTCTTGAGTTCTTAACCACTGCACTGCTTTCTGTGCCTTCTCTACGTCCTCATTGTTTTGCCATTACTAACAGTGTTTGAAATCTGGAGTTTGTAATTTTTGTCTCATCTCCTGTTATTACGACCTCTCACTGTTACAGACATTGTCAGGACCACAGTCCAGATGTCATCTTTCATAATGAGATTTGACTACTATATTTTAGGATTTTGTTTCTCATGTACATGTAGTGGTTTTGTAGTGCACTACAAAATGCTACGAAATAAGTGTGCTACAGAATTTTACAAACAATGCTATGAGCTGACTACCTGCAAGGTGCAGCCTGACGTTTTAATGCATCTGCCATGGGTACATGTAACTTAATTACTACTTGATATCTCAAACAACTTCTGTTTTCCATTGAGCATTGGAGACAGCAGAGGCAGGATCTGTATGTAATCTGTAGGCGATACCACAGAGATCACTTACATGCACAAGGAGTCCTTCGACTGCAATGTCACCATGGCCACTACAGAACACTACAGGCACTACAGTATACTATGCACTAAAGAAACACTACATGTACAATGTACATTGTATATAATCATGACTTAAAACATTGATCTGTGGAAGGGTATTTGGACAAGACAACTAATAAATTTCTACTTACAATATTATTATGTACATTATTAATTTTTAATGCCATTGAAGTTATAAAGAGAAAAAAGGAAATTATGAAAAGAAAAGTTACCGGTATTTTTTCCTTGTGGACTCTGTGAACTGCTGTTGTGTGCTTGTAATCATTGTAGTTCCACTGACAGTGTAAATCCACTTTTAGTTTTGAGACAGTTTTCATCAAAATTAAATCACATCTGTTGTTATTCCTGACAGGAACATACATTGCTGAGAGCTAACTGCTGGAGGTAGAAGCATATATTAAATTGAATTTCAGCTGAAGAGTGGATTATCAAGGCATGATGCAAGTTTGTATGGAATCCAGATCAGTATCAAATTCTTCCAAAGAAAAATTAATGGGGGGAGGGCAACAAAAAGACAATTGAGAAATACAGCAATTGTAAAGTAAACCGAGTATGACATTCTTATTGGATGAATCAATTCTTATGCATATATTAAAACATTAAAGACTCTTAGGTGTGCTTCGGTTAGTGCATGGCAGTGTACATGTACACATTTAACATTTTGTATAAAAAATTTGTATACCGGTAGTTTTGTAGTGTTTTTTTTTTCAATTTGAGGAAAGTAATGTCTTGCACTTTGACGTGTTAAATGTGCTGTCATCTCATTTTGACAAATAAGTTTTATTAACACAGTCATGAATGGGCCACTTGCATAGTACATGAGTATGAGATAAGTTTAAGTGGCTTTCCCTACATTTCCAGCAAAAATGTCTTTGAACATAGTGATCAAGCTAACTCTCTAACTGTTTATTCATCTGTGATTTCCAGGAGCATCCAACTGTATAAGATTTGTGAGGTCGCAAAATCCAAGATATATTATTTTATAGTGTGAGATTTCATACAAAAAATTACTGTTTCCATTGTGGTAGCAAAGCTGAAAAGATAAATCATCTTTATCGATGCCTAAGGAACTTCCAGATCAAGAATCAGAACTCTCCTCTCCTTGTGTCCGTAATGTTTTTATTTGGCTATGGAATATCTCACCACTGGTAACCATAACAACGTCACGCTTTTGCGTGTGAATAAGTACCCAAAAACAGACTAGCTGTAAGTTTGCTGCCTCACAGTGCTTGTAATGGCAAATGGATAATCCTGCTTGTGAATGTGCAATATATCAGAAAACAGTTACAGGTTCTTGGTCTTAAAAAGAAGTTAAACAAATTAAGGGGTGCATTTAGCTGACAGGCATTCATGCGACTGCAGCATGCATGTTTAATTAGCTTTATTACCAAAGCTTGTAACTAATAGGACATTTTTATTATGGCATTTACTACAACTACCAGAATCCTTTTCAAATTCTCTTTCTCAGTCAGATTTTTAAACTCCTTTGAGACTTCAAAGACAATAGTCCAAATTAGAGGAACGAAAGGATTCGCTAGTCCAAATTAGAGGAACGAAAGGATTCGCGCAAAGACTTCTGGTAGTTGCAGTTTGTGACGTCATCATGCAAATGTCCTATTAATTAATTAATTAAAAGGAATCTAGACAAAGTCACAAAGAGCATTCTACCAAATTCAGACTTGCAAATTGGACATTTTCAGTACTAAATAATAATGTTAGATTATGTTGGCTACCAGAATTTAAGACCTTTAGATTGTCCTTAGGAGAAGTCCTGTTTCCTTCTGATTTTTTTCTAATAATATCACAAAAGAGCTATAAAAACTTGATAAAGGAGCAGTTACTGTAAAGATAAAACTAATGCTTGTCTTCCTCGGTTAAATTATAATGGTAAAATGCTAAGAAATTTTAGACTGCTTTAGTGATTATGTTAAAGTCATGATTTCACATCAGAAAATCCGGTAAAGATAATACTGTATTTTATCACGTACAAGCCACACCTCATGTATAAGCCGCACCCCTAACTTCAGCCTGATAAACAGAAGCTTGTTTTTCACGAAAGGTTTAAGGAAAAACCTTGTGTATAAGCCGCACCACAAAATTCAGTAAGAGTATAGTCTTGTGTTCGAATTCATAAATGCCCGTAATTGAAGCAAAACTTCTTCATAAGAGATCGTCATATCACAACAAATTGGTTACAACTTTCCTTGTCCTTTCTTGTGTATATTTTAACCTGCTGTCTTTAAATCACTTCAGAATTCTTCTGCTGTTGTTCCTCCATTAACCAACAACATATTTAAGGAACTTCATTCCTTTAAATGCACAAGAAAGTAAGATTTTCTGGCGAAACTATATGAGCACATGTCTGAGTCCGTGGTCCGCCATCTTGGATTTTCGAGGAGGCCTGGGGTGAGAGTTTTCTTGAACGTCGTGTCCGATCGAGCGTGATCTCCAAAGTTGAACACGAACTCGATGAGAATTATACTTTATTTGAAAATTTGAAGGCTTTCAAGCCCAATTATGGCCTTTAACAACACTAGGAACCATTCGAGGAGTTAGCAGAGAAGATGACATGCAACTGGACAACTAGTTTTCTTTGGAAATCGAAGGAGAGGAGTTTGAGTAGAAATCTTGCTGACACTCGTGTTCTGTGAATTGAATGTGCCATTTCTATTGTTCATATGGCTTTGTTTACGGTCATTGCAAAAAAAGGTTTTCTGAAAACACTCACATATAAGCCGCACCCCCAACTTTGTGGCAATTTTTTGTTACTTTCAAAATCTGAAAGTCAAAAAAAGGTGTGGCTTATACGTGATAAAATACGGTATGTTACTTGTAATGTTTTTTTGTTTTCATTACCATCTAGCAGTAAACACAGCAATATTATTGGAATGTTACATGTATTCATGGGATTTTATAACAATTTCACATTTCAGTCACCCACTTGCTACACCACAAGAAGTCATGATGTATAGAATTACGGCAGCTAGATTTCATAGCAGGGGTTGTAATTTTCTAATTCACCTGCCCCTAACTTTGAAATTAAGAAATATAGTAATTATTTAACTACAAGAATCACTCCTGTGGGTATTGTCTGTAATGGTACATTTCAAATTTGTATATTAAATAAAATTGACATAAATTTAAATGCTGAATACCTTTGATGGCCTTTGTTTCTAAATACCATTGAAAAGACTACAGAAAAATCCCATGGATGGTTAAAAAACCCCTCCCTCCAACCATTGGTCATCCTCACATGTACATTTCTCCCCTCCCCCTCCCCCTTAGCAGTTTGTGTGTGATTTGTGTGTGCATACATGTATATGCAGTTCTCCAGACATTTGTTCAGTAGTCGACGAAAGAAGCACTAACACAAGTCATTATCTATGCTAAATACAAGTATACTATATGGTTGTCAATGTAATGGCAACCCCTGCTGTGGGAACAAATTGTTGTTAAGTTGTTGGCCATATGGTCTAAATTGGAAATTTGTTGATAAAATTGGATTCTCCATTTTTTTCAACAAATTTACAATTTAGACCATATTGCCAACAATTGTTCCAACAGCTATGGTTTCTTTTAAGTAGCCAGTGCTTCAGAATTGTGTAGCTGGTGAAAACATGAGCTGCTGGAATTCTGGAGAATACTAGAAAAAATAATTAAATTGATTATTCATATAAGAAGCTGACCCTAGAATTTTCTGTCATGGTGTTTTGCTTTGGTTGCCATAGAAGTGGACTTTGCTCATTTGCCGATTGTCATATTAATTAATTAGCTACTAGTAGGCTATTGCCTTGTTTTCTTTACTCAAAGCTTCTGAAATCTTTCAGACTTCCAACACTCCTTTTCAATATGTTTCATGTACTGGTATGTTAAATGACTGGGAAATGTTTTTTAAAATATCCTTTGACTTTAACAGATAATGGAGGAGATTAAAGCTTGTGATTATCGTGCAGGTTCCCCAAGGGAAGGTTGGTGTTATGATGCGCATGGAAAGGTATTTGTTGTTTACATCCAGTGAGCTGAAACTGCAACAGCTTGCTTATGATATACCTAAAAGGTCTACTACTAAGGTGCAATTATCAGTGAATTAAAGGTTTAGTAGAGGTTTGTAAAGAGCATTATGTCAGTTATAATTCATTTTGGGTTTTCATCAAATGTATATGTATGCTCACATATGGTGATTTATTTTTCATTGACTCCCAAACGTAAACTTTCTTACACTACATCACTTATAGAAATAGACCTAAACATCAAAAGCCCAAACATTTCAAAATAATGTATTAGGGATCAACTAAGTGATGTATCTGTTATTAGATAATTGTTTTATATGAATTCACATACTAGAGTCTGGAGTCCTTTAAAGCCATCTGTAGTGGGAATAGCTTACAGGGAAATTGATTTATTCTTTTTGAGTACTGCATTGATCCCCTGTGGGCTCTTCCTGTTTTCTAAACTTGCATGACTACAGATAAAATTATAGACTCCTTCCCCATGGGACTTCACATTAATATTAATATCATGTATTTACAATACATGTGTTGTTTTGCATCCTGCACTAACTTGTTCAAGTGGAACAGAGACAAGAAGACTGTTTGATTGTTCTTTTGATTGTTGTATGGAAGTTTTTAATAACTTTGTAAATATTCCTTTTAAGAAATTTCCATATAGCTTGTTTTAAACCTGACATTAATATATTTATACAGTAGTGGTTTTGAAATCCTGTTTTTTCTGTAGCTGAAGCTTGGTTGTGACTGATTGTGTTGTTGTCATTAACTAATGTTATAGCTTCTTCCACACAGTCAGCTAATTATTATTTTAAGGAGTTACTCAACCAAATGAGAGCTTAATTTCCTTAAGTAAATAAATTCAATTTCATCCCTAGTATTGCATGAAGTGACCTACTGGAGAGAAGAAAGATTCTATGTATAGAACTGAACGTTCTAAAATTCAATGAAGGTTAAAGAAATATTTTTTTCACTGGAATAACCAATTAAGTACCAGTAGTCCCTACATGACAAAATTTGTCAACAAAACTAATATTATGTACTCTGTGTATTATTCATTGCTGTTATAAGATTAACACACCGAACATTAAAAACAGGAGTTCCCAAGAGGATATTGTGGTTTATATGAGAACTATTTTCATAATCTGATCTCCAAAATCGATTGATAGAAACAGACTGGTAGAAACATCATAGAAGTTTTCTTTTACTTCAATGTTTGGAACTTGTGTCCATTTCTTGTTATAATAATGCTCTGTAATGCCTTGTAACCTAATTTAAGATGTGTGCCTTGCCTTGTAAATTATTGCCTCAGGGGATTAATCCACTTCAGTGCTTTAATGGTATAATTTATTAGCCAGAGTGCCAAGGTTATTAATAATAATATTATGGTATAATTGATTCAAAAAGAAATGGTAGATACCGGTATTAAAGACCAGGTGCAGTTGTTTAAATTCGGTTAGAATTTTATTTTCCAAATCCTTGTGCAGAGTGCAATTAATGGCAAAATGAATAGAAGCATGCAGTGATTTGTATACTGACAGAGACAGTCTCCAAGTCATGCACTGTTTGTTATGCATATTTGGTCGGGGGTAGAGATTGATCAACAAAGTTGAGATTATGGGCTTGCTAAGTTAGCACATCACTTGTCAATACATACTAAGCTTTTAAATACTGAACCTTTTAATGTATTGGATAATATTAAATGATATGCTTCCTAAGAGGGTTTTTATGATTTTGAAGCACCTCACACAATGATAATCATGGCATCTTTCATTGGTCCCACAGAGTCTGCAGTTCACTAAAAGAAATTAAGTGATCCATGATAACAACTCAATACCACCCAGATCTAAGCAGTTGTCTATTAATTAGTTTAATTATTATCCAGTTGGGTGGTTTACAAACTCATTAAGTTGTTGCTTAATGGGAAGCTACATACAAGCTTAAATGTTCAGCTGTGTAACATGTATCATATAATTTACAATGATTTAGAAACATGCCTTAATTTCTCTTGCAACTTCATTAACAATTTAGATTTGGAAGACTTTATGACATTCTGGTGCAACACAATGTTTATTAAGTTAATATTCATGGTGATTCCTGTGGGTGGAAGTCCTGCTATTTGAAGTAATAGGCACGTCCTTATTAGGGGTTCAATACTCAAAGTATATATAGCAATATATATATATATATATATATCCATCTTAGCTAATCCCACTATTGATCTTTAAATAACAAGTAAGAGATCATATCTTGGGTGGACATTTAGTGTGCTTATATGCAAGTCTTGTGGTTTGTGAAAGAGTTGATTAATGTTCATTCATCGATACTTGCATGTTATCAAGCCAAAGCGAATGGTCTCACCTCACTGGATGTAAACAACAAGCGCCATGCACATCATACCATGACTCTTCCCTTGGAGAACCCGCATGATAGTCACAAGCTTTAATCTCCCGAAGTCATGCTATTTTAAACATTAACTGCTACTGACCCACGAGACAAGCCAAGAGGGGATTTAGCTATATGGGTCATTTTTAATTCCGGTTATTCTGAAAAAATAATTCACCGATAAATCAATCTTGGGTGGATCCAGGATTTTTGTGAAAGAGGGAGTTGAGTGAATCGTACAGGGGGTCGTAAAAAAAAATCGAAATCTAGCGACTCTGAGATGTTATTTACAGTGATCTCCAAGAGTTACAGGGGGTGGCTGCAATCCCCTGGATCTGCCTCTCAATCTTGTTTACCTTATCAACCCACAAAAAAATTCCTACAGGACATACTTACTTTCTACATTTGGAAAGAGTTATACATGCAGGATTTCTGGGTATTCTACTTTCAGAATAGCTAGCCATAATAAGTTCAATAAATGTGCCCTTAGAATCCTATTGCTTGATCTCTGGTTCTGCATGTCCAAATGGTGTAAATAATTAACAACATTTACCATTGAAACACATTTTAAAGGAGTGTTGGAAATTTAAAAGATTTCAGAAGATGTTATGAATTATATATGTTTATTGGTGTGGATAATTAATGAGAGAACTAATTATGAGTATGAGGATCAGCAAATGAGCAAAGTCCATTTCTATGGCAACCAAAGCAAAACATGATGTCAAAACAATCTAGGTCAGGTCCATGAAATAAAGCGTTCTTCACATCGTTATTCAGATATTTTATGTACAAAAGTTGTTTTGAATTCCAAGTTGATCTTTAAAAAGAAACTCTAATAAAATGTTTGTTAAAAATCAAGAAATGCTCTTCAAACTATTTTGAAGAGTTACTTCAGCAATGCAGATGACATGCCTTCACGTTCCTGCTTTCACAGTCCACAGGACATACATGGTGCATTCAGATAGCAGCTGCTAGCTTGAACATAACTTGTTCAAGCAGAACAAAAACAAGGGCTTTGTTTGGATGTTCTTTTGAATCTCCTATATTACAAGTCTTTAATATTTATAACCCTTTTAAGGAATTCTACAATAATTCCCATACAGTTTGATCTAAACCTGGCATACTGTAATATCTCAAAATCTTAGCCTTGGTTTAGTCAGGTTTTGACATCACATTTCCTGTGGCCTATTCAGCTTAGTTCTGACTTGTCGGGTGGTTTGCATTAATTGACAGTCATATAGCTGTTTGCTGTCACACAGTCATTTAATTGTTCCTTTTAAGGACGTTACTCAACCAAGTGAGAGCTTTAGTAAATTAATTCAATTTCATCCCCAATATTTGCATGAAGTTACCTAGCTTTACTGAAGAGGCTATAAAATATGCCTTTTGCACCTCAGTCCCTTGCAGATATAATACTTCATTAAGAAATGGATTGAGCTCAAGATCCCCATGGGAAAGGCATTGCCATGGATGCTGCATGGCAAGCCATCTTCAAAAACGCAGTTTTATTTAGATCAACAATCGGTTGAAGGTGGAAAATAGCATTTACAAACATGTTTTGCTAATAACACTACCAATCTCATACAAGGCCTTTAAATAAATGAATCATAGTTTTTTTGCCATCCAATACAACCATGTGATTGCTTAACTGCAAAAGGCCAACTGAACTACTTTAGTAGGTCACTGGTCAAATGAATAATCAGATATTTCATTTGACTCTTGTTCATTTTAGGGAAAATTCACTTAATATGACAAGGGGAGAAGGTATAGATATTGAAAGTGATAGTAATTTTTTTTGTAGTCCCCCTTTTCATCTTTCTGAGTACTCCCCCCCCCCCCCCCCCTTGTAGAAGTGGGAAAAAACTCAAACCTCCCTTATAATTGCAGTATTTTTCAAGAGCCCCTCCCCCTTTAACTTCCCAAAATATTTGAGAAAACCTCAAATTAAATGAACTTTCCCTTGCAACGATTACTAATAAAACTCGCGTTACACAATTATAGCCTGAGCACAAGAAATGATATTTTTTTAGATTAATCATAAATTAAGTAGTCAACAATGCACTGTTTGTATTAAAGCTAGTATTGTTAGAAGACCATTAATGCACCTAGCTTTAAAGCCTAGTTCCTAAGAGGATATATAGTGTATGACAATATGAACAAATTTAAATCTGATCAAAAAAAAATTGTGGAACACCATTCTTGTGACCTTGTCTTGTCATAAAGCAGATCTATTTTATGTATTGCATAATAACATATTTAAGTATCCTTGCCTTGTAGTGTTGCCTCGGGGGAATAATCAATGCTTCAGTGCTTTAAAAACACTTAATTCCATAGGTTCTTAATTGCATCACAAATTAAAAATAATCTTCAAGGCAGATTTAACGACTGAATGTTGTCTAAAGTTGTGCTAGAATCCATATAAAACAACTGCGTAAATATAAGAGATTGCTCGTGGAATGGTGAACAGAAGCTCATATTTGGAGCAACAATGCAATACTGTTAGTAAAATGAAGTGACCCATAACAATCTGATACATCGTAGTTCTAAGTGTTTTATAATAGTTGGGTTGTTTGTGAACTGGTGAACTCGCTGCATTGCTCAGCAGACAATTAAATTACAAACTATAAAAGTGGTTTGATTCTAACTATATTATTAACAATTCATTGTCAAGAGGCAAATCTACAAGCCTTAATTATCATAATGTGCATCAATCTCCTCAAATGTGAAGGCATGTGGTATATTGATCAAGTAAGATTCTTAAAAACAGTTTGAAGATCATTTCAGTCCTTGACAGTTTAGAATGTGGAAATTAACACGATGATTAACATGCCCTAATCAGAACATAAAGTTGGCCCTGTGAAACATGGGTAAATAAATTACTACTACTACTAATGAAAAATTAAAATGCTTGAACCAAGCCAGAATAAAAGCCATTCAGACTGCATTTTGTGATGGTTGGGTGAGTCACTATGGATAGAGTATGCTGGGTTGGGCATGATACTCGTAAATTTTGGTACTCGTTTAAAAAAAATGTCGCCACGGCATCCCTTATTTTTGTCGCGCCCGACTAGGGTTGCCGAGATCATGTGAAAACAAAAGCCACTCATAACTTGAACCTTTTCGCGTCCAAAACGCATGTTGTGCATAGGGGGATGGGAGTGCCGTGCCCAATTTAGAATGCCGTACGCGATATGAACTAACCAAGCGGTAAGGGCAGTGCAGTGCATGACTCGATCCCGTATTTATCTTTCCGTTAATTTTAATGTGGCAAAATAAATACTTTGTCTCATTAATTTTTGGAAATCTCTATGGAGGGAGGGGAAGCAGGGGCTAAATTTATTGAATGAAACATTTTTGGGGCAGGAAATGGTAAGCTTGGGTTGAACAGAGCGGTTGTACGGTTGTTGGTTTCGCCCTTTCCTCTAAAACCGAAGTTTGAATATATGTTAATCTGGAGAGATCATGTATTTTCAGGTATTAGATATGCTTCAAAGAATTCTTGGTTATCACAAAAGTCGGTAAAGATTAGGGAACTTCTCAAAACCTTGAAAGGTTTAAATTTTCTTTCAAATAACATTTGAGTATCACAAACTATTTTTAAAAAGTTTGTTTTCGCTTCCTTTTGGGTGCATAGACTAACAGTGCATCACAACAGTTTCGACCACTGAAGCCGAACAAGACGCTGTCTAGTTGAATCGTTGGACTTTAATCAACTTGTTGTGTTCACCCATTTCCTACAGCTAAGCCTAACATCTATATTTTTAGCAAAATGCCAGGCCCAGCGGGACTAGACGACATTATCCATGATGTATCTAATTTTACACCGCACAATGGCTAGACCCACCATGAGTTACACCTCCAGGGACTTATCATAAAAACACGAACTGACGTGTACTTTCGAAGTCAAGTCCAAAGTTACCCAAACTAATTTACTGAAGCTTAATATTTACAACGTGAAAAAATATTTGATTTCTTAAATGTACAAACTTGTTTACAGTGTGGGAATTCTACGTGAGGTTCTGACTGAGTGCACATTCTCTCAGAGTTTGGGTGATGAAAGCTCCATAACTTAATTTACATAAAACGTTTACGTTTAAAGAATTAAAAGTTCTCGATTTTCTTTCCAAAAACTCCAAGATATGTATTAATTGAGTAAATGTGATGCCGTATTTGTTGGATCCAGTTAAATAACGCCCGATAATGGATTAAGAGTTTGTCAGGCTTTAAATTACGAGTGAAATCTACACCTTTTAACTACATTACCTAATACGCATCTCAAATGACGTTGGCTAAAATTATTAAAGAGAAATGTCTTCAAATCGTGCTATAAAACTCGGCCAAAGTTCACTCCAAATCTGCAAGTTCTACTAGTGCCATGGCACCATACCATCGTTCTCTTGCATCAGACATTCGCCGCTTAGCTTCTACACGAGCTTTCTTTCGTTCCACTGTTTGAGCTTTTGCTTCGTCTTTCTCGATTTTTCGTTTCAGTTCTCTTTCTTCTAGTTTCGTCGGCGCTCTCTCGTCTCGTTCCCTTTCGTACTTATCTAACCAAGCTAGGACAGCAGCCCTGTACTCATTAGGCTCGGAGTTTTCGTTGTTTAAGATTTCTTTCAATGGAAGTTCCGTAAAGACTCTCTTTAATGCTGCGCAGGGATGTGAAGGGCAATGTCGGTTGGCGTGAGTAAAGCGTGTCGAGCAGCCTTCGGCGGTACAAACAAACGGTTTTTCTCCCGTATGGAGCCTCTGATGAGTCTTCAGTTGACCACTCTGAACGAAAGACTTGCCACAGTTTGGGAAATCACAAATATAAGGCCTTTCTCCGCTGTGTGTTCGCTTGTGAGCTTGAAGTGATTTTTCGCGCGGGAAAACCCGACCACAAACATCACAACGGATCGATGAGCAGCTCTGGCGGCCTTCTTGTATCAATTTGTTCACGATCTCGGCTTTAGGTCGTCCTCTGAGTGAAAAAGCCGATGGAGAAGTAGGACTACTAGGTATTTCTTCAGTAGTTTCATCTCCAACAGTATAACTAACGACATCAGGGCTCCGTGGAGGGAAGAGTTTCGGCACTTTGGCCGGCGAACTCGTGGCTGGCGACCACACTATCACAGAACTTCTCGTCGGAAGAACGGGTTTCGAGTTTTCAAATGCATTCCCTGAAGTGGGAAGAGGACAAAAAACCTTTTCGCCAAAGTTGAAGATGTCTTGTCGAGGCTGAGGGAAGTAAATCCCGCTCTTCTGCAGTGAGATCGTCAATACCTCCGCCATTTTTAAAGTGGCGTGTCAAATGGGCTGTATATTTGAACCACAGCTCTTTTATGAATTTCCCGCCTGCGGATAATTTAGTGCTGACGTCACGAATAAATAAAATTCCCGCCGAAAACCAGTAAAGTGCTGCACTGTACTTTTCACTTTGAAATGTGTTCTCTTTAAACCAAAGACCAATACTAAATCGGAACCATAAGAATTCCTTCGTGATCGATTCAGAACACTATCTCCGATGGCATTTCCGCTGAAACCTCGTCACCAGCGTGTTTTTTCGTGCTAGTAGTTCTTTGTTTCGTGAAATGACATTACTGAATAATCACAAAAGCGCTCAAGCAAACAGAGGTCAACATTTGCATTTTCAAACTGAGAAATGGTTTACCTTGGGATAATTGCACGTGCTTCTTTATTTACCATAAGCGTACGGACAATGCGTTGATTTACTCATCTGAGAGTTTAACGAGTACAGGATTGACTCACTCAAATTCACTTCAGTAGAGGGAGAGATAATTTCTTGGCTGCGGAATTCGACTGGCAAATCATACTTGAGAAAACCACCCATGTGCTCGAAGCCATTTAACTGTGAAATGATACATCCTGTGCTATTTGGTTATTTAAAAATTAGGCGCCAATTCATCAGGTCATTTTGGCGCGCACAGTAACTGTGTATACATATTAAATTAGGGACTAACATTATGAATGTAAAACTACTTTCGACCAGTATTTTTCTCACCCGAAATCTTGCTTTCATGTGAAAATGATGTGTTAAGTTGTGTATATTTTAAGAAGGTTTTATTTTAGTTGCTTGTGATTACACACCAAAGTGAATTTTGACAAAAAAATATTTCGCTTGCTCCTATTTATGGAAGTTTGGTTAAGCCTTGTTGGTAAAGACAATTTTCGCATTAGCACTATTTCTTTAGAGCAGCAGGGTAGAGCGAGAACTTCAAATCCGTCATTTCCCCTTGTACATTTCTTTCACCTCGCATTAACTCGCCTGCACAGCTCCCAGTAAAAATATATTTCCGATTTCCAAATCTAAAATTATGCAAACTTCAGCTAATTTTAGAAACACGAATTGGAACAAACCCTTCAAGTGCTATGATAATTCTAAGTTCCATGCTTATGTGCGAATATATCCCGGGATATGCAGGGATAAAAATACTTAAAGTGTGCTGAATATTATACCTGTTGTATCTTGGTAAACAACTACAAAGCACATGGACTGTTAACTTTTATACGGCTGAAAGTCAAAGATTCCAGTACCTATTTATTTGTCATTTAAAAGTGTTTTTGCACTAAGAAGCACGTGGTTTGGTGTTGATTGCCTGCCTCGTGATTGATCACAGGTGATGAGGTAAATGTAGCTTATGCTTGTTGGACTTCCGTGTTCTGATTGGACGAGAGAATGACCTCGGTCACCAAAACATCTGCCCGCTACCTGTCGTAATATTCATGATGCATTCCGATACATAGCAACTGGTTGAAAACACCTTTTGATCCTAAAAGAATACCGTTAGAACATGCCGAATTTATGAAGAAAGTTCCAGCTCAACCTACACCAATTCACATGAAGTGAATTTCAAGTGCGAATATCAAACTTTAAAAACACATGAAAATTTTAAAAGTACTTCGCTGTACATATACGCTTGGGTGGCTTTTTATGCACGCGAAGATTGAAGGGTAATTGTAACTCAAGACATTTGTTTGCTGTGGTTTTATGGATGAAATTATGCGAAAAATTTTACGTTATGAAGGCAAAATTAATTTGATGCGTCAAAGGTGGGCCAGTTGTCCCTCTTTGGGATAGACAGACAGACAGCGATTGTTTATTAGCACTTTGTAAAAAGACTTTTACATGAGTGGGAGTCCAGTAATAATAGTAGACTGAATAAAAACGAAAAGCTAGCTATCTAAAGCAGTGCCTTTTTTCTCTTTTGGAAGCAATCATAAATATATTTCGAAATAGTTTTCATTAATTTTCTTGGTGGATTTATTAGTTGCCTAAATTGCTTGTCAGCAGTTAGGTGTTGAAATTGAAGGTGGCTCTGTTCTCTCAGATCTTTAGTCAATTGCCATTTTTGGTCTCTAAAATCCACAATTGGTGAGAAAATGTTTTTCATCTTCCTTTCAATGGTACAAATTAAAAGGGCACCGCCTCTTCGGGGGGGGGGGGGGGGGGGGTGGGGGATGAAAGAGCGTACATGTCTCCCCTGTTCAGTCATTAAATTATGATTGCTTATTCTTAACTTAGTGAAATTCGGTGTTTTAAGTTCTTTATTTGTAAGAGAATCCTCTAGCGCGACCTCTGTTTTAAAGGTACGGAAGGTTCTTAATTTGTGTTGCTGGTTAGAGTTATTTCTATTGTCGTTAAACAAGCTAGAGAGACATTGTGGTCTTTCCATATCTCTGGCTCTGTTAAGAAATACCTTTGGAAACACCTTGAGTTTGGGATTTGAGTTGTCGAGCAACGAAATTTCACCAAAACCGTACTGACTTCTATAAAATATTATGTATTTGTTGTGTCCAAGTATCATTATCATTGGTACTTTTCATTTCCTTGTAAGCTTTTGAGAGGAGCGAGTTATTGTCAAGAGCAAGAAGTCTTGCCCAGAATTTTATGCTATCAGCTTAGCAATCGGATTTTAAGCTAAACTTCCCAAGCTCGGGATATATGAACCGTCCCTTGGATAGTGCCGAAACACCCTTTGACCAAGTGTGTTTCTTACTCTGAACATGCATGAAGGAAATGTCATTTATGAGACATTAGATTTTCAGAATTTCCCGGGGACTCGGCTTTTAACTCGCGCTACCAAGGAGTGGACAACCCATCGTGCTGTGCGCCCGTCGCGCGCCAAAAATACGGCGCTTGCTCTCGCGGTTTTCTGGCTACTACGGGTTTTTGATAGTACTGTCAAATCTCTATCCAATTTTACTTTTATAATAAGACATTTTAAACTGTAGGGACAACAACTACGCCAAAGATATAGGATCGTATTACTTGAGGTCAATATTTCGACTAGAAAAACTAGTCTTCTACATGACCAAGCTGTTGTTATAAGGATGTGAAAATAACGCTTCCGAATTTTGAAAATGCATTAGCACTACGCGTGACGTCGTCTTTGTGTGGTCCTGTGCAACCAAAACTTTATTATTTTACTAATACTTTTATTAATATATTTCGAGCAATTTTAAGAAAAGGTGATGCAGATTATTGCATTAGACAATAACAACGCGGATGCATTTAGCAGCTTTTCAAAACCTCGAAAGTGCATTACTTTGTTATAGGACGTAGGAGAACCATCTTTTATTAGTAATTATATCTACGCGGAAAGAAATTATCGAGCGTGCATTATTTAAGGTTAGAGACTGGCGGTGCGTGTTTTATTAACACAGGAACGCGCTGACTGTACGATGAACGAAAAATAATGAATTCGATTGCAGTGTGAAGAAAATCGTACAGTCAGTAAGTGCCTGTATTTGTCAATAAAAACAAAACGTCTCGCCACTGAGCCAGCAGCGTGCTGTGGTCACCAATAAAGCACAGTCATTAGCCAATCACCTGCTTGGGTTTTGTACTGTGCACGAAGTTGGAATATTAATCACCAATAAAGCACAGTCATTAGCCAATCATCTGCTTGGATTTTGTACTGTGCACGAAGTTGGAATATTAATCACCAATAAAGCACAGTCATTAGCCAATCATCTGCTTGGATTTTGTACTGTGCACGAAGTTGGAATATTAATCACCAATAAAGCACAGTCATTAGCCAATCATCTGCTTGGATTTTGTACTGTGCACGAAGTTGGAATATTAATCACCAATAAAGCACAGTCATTAGCCAATCACCTGCTTGGGTTTTGTACTGTGCACGAAGTTGGAATATTAAAAGCACTGATCAAGCACACTGCAGCCAATGAAATCAGTGTTCTTAGGATGCACCCGTAATTAATAATAATAAAAGATGATCGATGAGTGACTAAGACTGACGTCACCAGTGAAAGCGTATATTGATTAATTAATGTGGCCGCCTCCGCAGGCAACTCCCGATAAAATAATAATCGGTCCGGGATTCTTGTGCGGCCCTAATCTCGTACCCAGATCTCCCATTCTACTCACGGACACAGGGAAGGGAGATCCCCACTTCTTTGGAAGGGAAAACATGGGGTGGGATCTGGGTACGAGATTAGTGCGGCCCCTCACCTGAACCTTCCACAGGAAGATAAACGTGAGAAATTGCAAAGAACCGTGGACGAAAATCCTGCTGGTTGCTACGTTGGATCTAAGTCTGATCTAATCAGCCAAAATTAAAATGAATACGAAGTCCAAGGACTACGGCAAAGCTGACACAACGTAGGATTTTATATTGAATATTACAATATTTCGGCTGGCCAAACAAGCCTTCGGGTACTAGATGTTACAAGTGAAGAGCTCTAATCATATTCATGAACCACTAACTAATAATTACATAGTAAGAACCACAGGAATCCCAGTGAATATTCAAATGTCTTATTATATTATGACGGTGTCATATTAGGAGTTGCCTGCGGAGGAGGCTATAATTAATGCAGCCCAGTTCGCTTGTTTGCAGATGACCGTACCACTGTTGTACCTTGCCATCCAATCGCATTGTGATAATGACATCCTCAGTCCAAAGTGACTGTTCTTACAGGGATTTTCCCATTTGAATGGAAATCCACCAGAGTCTCGCCAGTCTATAAAAAAGGCCGCAAAACAGACCTTGGTAATTATATGGCAAAAAATTCGAGAAAACCATTTATAATCAATATTTTTCATTTATAATCAATATTACGGCCCTACTTGAGGCTACGAATGATTGGTCAATAAATATCGACAATGGCCTTTTAAATGGTGCTATTTTCATTGACCTAAAAAAGGCTTTTGATATGACTGACCACGAAATAATTTTGCGCAAATCGAGTTATTATGGAGTGGACCAGAGTGCCCTAAGATGGTTCGAATCTTATCTAGAAAACTGGGTCCAAAAGTGCAAGGTCAATGGTCAGACCTCCAGTGAAAGTTTAATAACCTGTGGAGTGCCACAGGCTCGATCATTGGCCCGCTTTTGTTCCTGGTATACCTAAATGACTTGCCCAATTGTTTAAACAAAGCCTACCCTAGAATGTTTGCCGACGACACGAATATTAGCATCTCAGCTCCTAACGTAGTTGATCTTGAATCCGAAATTAACACAGAATTACGTCCGTCCGTAATTCGTTCCTTCGTCACTCAAGCGTCAGAAATTACATTTTATCAAAGAACCTAAAATTATCATATTCTGTAGAAAAATATTTCTTACTTCAATTATATCACTGTTTGCACAACCTATTACATAATGAAATTCATCCCCGACCTTATTTGATTCACAAATTGGACAGAAACGAGCGACATGAGGAATTTTTCTATACCTACCCGTCCAGTCTCAACTGGTAATTTAGACCAATTTATGGGCTGATATTCTTAACTAAGTGACAGCTCGTCTATGTTTACGTTGACAATATCAGTTAAATACTGTTCATATTTAACATTAGATTTAACGAGACGAAAAGTGCGTAATTTGCCTTTATTAGAGACTGAAATGTTTTTACTCTCCAATTCTTGAATGAAACATTCACGCAGTTTTTCTTTCAGAAACTTGGTCAAATTACTTATCTGTTTATGAGGTACACTAATATCTGATAGTGCTTTTACACCACATAACTTTAAAACATAATTAGTAAAAATAATTCCTTGATAGTTTGATTTTAAACTTATGTTTACCGCTATTCCTACTGGAGTATCGTTGTAGAAGGGATCTTTACTAACCCGCAACCAATATTTCACATGCAATTAAGCTTGCAATTTGTACAATCACTGGAACTCTGCCCAACTCTACATATACCGCTAGATTAGTAGGCGATGTACTCCCAAAACACGCTTATAAAATTTTAATTGAAGTCTCTCGATATCGTTCATAACATTCAAAAATTTCTTTTTGAAATCATCAAAACTAGATATCTTCCCTAACAAATAACTCCCCCAAATTTCGCAACCAAAGCATAGCCGGCATCACCATGGAAGAACATAGTTTCAACAGAACTTTACATGAAACGTTTTCGACATTAGAAAAACTCTTAAACAAACCATGAAATGCCTTAAAGCTTTGTTGTATAAAGACGTAACTGCAAGCTTAACACCACCAGTATAGTGAAATTTGATTCCTAGATAAGTATACTCTTCCACACTATCCAGTAACTGGTCTTTGCCAAACAACCATGTTGACGTTCCAATTACTGGTCTCTGTGTTTGTGTTCCAAACACTAGAATTTTAGAGTTTGTATTATTAACTCTGAGTTTCAATTTAGAAGTATAAGTCTCGAGCCTTCGAAGGCAAGACCGCAATCCTGTTTGGGTGGGGCTAGAGAAATATTTTCTAAGAGGTGGGGGTTGCAGTGTACTGTATCTATTGGGGAAAAACAGCCGTCAACTTTGAATCTCCTAGCATCGCCGGATCACATGATGCCCCAAATAAATCAGGTATATCATTAATAAAAAGATTAAACAACGTTGGGCTAAGATTACATCCCTGTTTTACACCAATATACGATTGAAAAAAATGAAGATTTTCCTTGATCTAACTTCCGACTGCCAATTTTACAGACGAATGCATACTAATCAAAATACGTAAGAATCCATAGCAACAGCCATACTTAATTAACTTAAAAATAACCCTTCTCTCCAAACACTATCATACGCCTTCCTAAAGTCAATAAAACATACAATCAATTGGCCGGTAACAAAACGAGCAGGGGACTGGGACCGAATTTATCAGAATTACTCTAATTCTAAAATGAAGTTCATCACATGATAGAGCATGTTGAAATTAGCATGTGTGCCAAGTTTGACGTGATTCGAGTGACTCTCGTCTGAATTATAAGCAATTGAAATTTCTTTGTCCCTCCAATTTTTTACAATGAATGTATGGTTTGGAGGGACAACGTTAAAAAATAGGAGAGTTTGTATGGGAAAATTTACACATTTGACTAGTTATTAATTGAATTAGTTTTACTGACTCGGTTTCAGTCCCCCGCTCGTTTTGTTACCGGCTAATTAATGTTCTTTTCTTTGACTTATAAAAATCTATCAACGTTTTAAGATCCAAAATATAATCTGATGTGCGTAAACCTTGCCTGAATCCAATTTGATATCTATTAAAAATTATATTTTCTCTAATAAAGTCATTCAAACGAACATTCAGTATCATAGTAAAAAAAATACCCAAACAACTAATGATACATATACCCTACAATTAATTGGATCTAATCTACTTCCTGACTTATATAGTGGTACTATTAATCCTTCTGACCATGTATACCCTAGGAAAGATGCCCCTAGATAAAAGTACATTTAAAAAAAATGCAAAATATGGTGCTAAATACTCGCAGCTATTTTTATGATTTCGTTGCAATCGAATCACAAGCACTCGCTTTTTTACATTTCAACTTACGTGAAAAAATCTGAAATTTCCTTAACCGTAACAGGCCGGTCAAGAGTTTTGCAATAACCAGTTGCTCAAAACTGAAAATCCTTTACAACTTTGGCTATCTGGGTAAAAATTGACTTTGTTCAAATCCTTAAAATAACTAAACCATTCCGCAGTGGAAATACGTTCAGAATGCTGCGTTTTAATACGGTTTACCAATTTCCAATTGCTGTCACTTTTTCGTTACATATGCGCGCACAACTCAACTGCACGTGCACTATATATTTTCGTAAATTAATTTCAATTACATATATGCGCGTGCATCCCTTCGTATTTAATTATTGGGAGCTGCGCTCATAGGCTTGCCTGTATACAGCTATTTCTGTGAGATGGCATTAGGGTATTCCCAGACCGAAATGATACGAGTTACGATCTGGACGACTTAGCTTACGGTTTATTTGCATTTTAAAAATGCCTTATTTGCTAATTCCGTATTCCCTATCTCCCAGACAACATTAATTGAAATAGCTGTATATATTATATGGTCTATCTACTGTTAGCATAAACCAACTTGTGGACTATTGCAAATCCTGCATTCTGATTGGCTACCCTAGTATAGGTCTATTTGTGATAGCCCATGGTAGAGAAAAACCGCACGCATTTTCACGAAATAATAACATTTTTTCAACTTCAATTTGTTTCTTTCTATTATTTTCTACTGTCCGACTAGTTAGTTTATACTAAATTAACAATTAGACCCGCAGCCCGAATGAGCTACGAGTCAATAGCCCACGAGGCGCAGCCGAATGGGCTATTTAACTCGTAGCCCATGAGGGCGAGAGGTCTAATTGTTTTAGTATAAACTAACTAGTCGGACAGTAGAAAATAATAGAAAGAAACAAATAGAAGTTTATTTTTATTTTTATTATTTCGTGAAATCTCTACCATGGGCTATATAGACCTACACTAGGGTAGCCAATCAGAATGCAGGATTTGTAATAGTCCACTAGTTGGTAATTGGAAACCTTATGAATAAATATATAACAAACTAAGGCGGTCTTCCTGTGGTTTTACCTTCGATATCACGTGTTCAACACTCGAAGTCAAGACACCGCACCATCGCTGCAGATTTGCATGAATTTTAGGGGGATTTCCAGTCTAATATCCAAAATGCCGGGCAGAAGAGTGTTCGTTGTTGGAGTAGGAATGACAAAGGTTTGTTTCATAAGCGAGTTTCTTATTTTTGAGAGGGATTTCAGTGCTGATAGCGTTGCACGTAACTCTATCTGACAGAAAATGAGAAAGTATTAGAAAATCACAATATTCAATAATATTAGTTATTACATGAAATGACCAAAATTTTAGAGCGTTTGTATATTCACGATAATGAAAGTCTTTCTTATCTACTTACATTTAAAGTATGAAGAGCAAAGAAGGTATATAGCTAGCTGGTGTGTTATTTATTCTAGGTATTGTGCAACAAAATACCACAGAGGAAATTTGTACAATATAAAACAATGCAAGAACAAAAGCACTAGATTGGATTAGCATAAGATCATTTAGTTAGCGTTGCACAAATAGCATGCTTTCATTCTAGTACATACTAAGCTTGTTGCATTCAAAAACGTGCTTGCAGGGCTCGACACTAACTTTTAAGACTTGTTGCCACAGAGGAAAAGTAACGTAAACTGAGTAACTATTGAACATGTATTAAAAACGTACTTTCCAAACCAAGCTTTTTACTTTCCACAGGAAAATTTTACTTTCCAGCGGTAACAGGGTAACTGTTAGTGTCGAGCCCTAGCTTGTGGAGAAGTGAATCTGTGAGTTTTGAGGGGGGAAATATCCAAATCACCAAAGACATAGCAATTTACTACCACGTCATCCATTGTCATTAATGTGCCAACCAGAGATCCATTGGTTCCTGACACAAAGCAGCCTTTTGAAATCATGGTTGGCACATTAGCATAACAATTGTAATGTTTATAAACACAAAGTATCACTATATCAGACTTTTATAACCCATCAAAAATTTTCTTTTGCACACGATTTGTGGAATGCTTCACGTGACCCTATATTTTATTTCCACCAGACGACAAATATCAGCGATTATAGCCCATCAAATACTTTCTCTTGCACATGATTGGTTGAATGCGTCACATGACCCAATATTTTCTCTCCGCCAGTGGGAAATATCAACAAATACACCCCCTTTTAGCATATATATTTTAAGCACACGTCAAAGAAAATATTTGAAGGATAATAACAACAGTAACCTACATTGTGGCATCGAAATATGCCCTGATATTTGACCTTGGACATTATCTGATCCTCGAAGCTCACAGTTTCCCTCAAACTTCACTCTCGGGAAGGGTTCTCTTCTCGGAACAGAAAATATCCACAGACGAAATATCAGGGCATATTTTGATGCCACAAATAGGTTCTTGTTCATGTAACCTATCAAATATCTCTTAAGTTTTCAACATTGGTACAATATTATTTTGTTGAAACCAATACCATTTGACATGGCCCGAAAACATTTTTGAGAACAACAGCAGTTAATTAGAATGCTGATCACAGGAACAGATATTGAAAGCTTTCGTTCTCGGAATGTTAAACTGATAACCTTTATGTCATTTATAAATGCTAAATTAAAGGGGCTATGCCATGGTGTTGCGAATGTACGGAGTTGCACTGTTTGATTGGGGGCTGTTAATTGGCTACAAACAGTTCTATCTCTATTAATAACATTATTCCAAACCTGCCCATCCCTCCCAGACTGACCTTCCCAGCATTTCTCTTATAAACATTAAGTAATGGTCCGCATAAGGACTATAGTAAAAACAATAGAGCTGCGGCAATGAGCATATCCTCACGGTCTATTTTGCGTGAATATGACTTAATGCTGTATGAGATGTCTAAGTCCAAACTACACCCAGAAGATAATAAAAGTAGTTTTTATGCTATGGACTATTTTTACTGTGAAAACTCAAAGAAACCACCATCCAGCCAATTGGAAAGTGAGAAAACAAAAGATCTTTCAATCACAAATTTGATAACTTTCCCCACAGTCAATATTCTTCGAAATTAAACCAATTTAGTCATTTTGATCAAAAATAAATTGAAACTTAAAAAATATCATATAAAAATGTATTATTTCAATGGTTTCCTATTGAATTTATGAGTATCAACCAATGAAATTACGAGAGAGAAGAAAGGAAAATTAACACCTTTTTACATTCCTTGCTGTTCAGTGCTTTCTTAGCCGGACCACTACTTAACTCGCTATCTTTGACTCGATTTCTTTGACCAATTCCCCTCCCCCAACTATTCTTTGCTGACAAATGCCCCACCCCTATGCACAGGGATGGGCAGGCTTGGAATTGATAGAGACTAATGTGCAATATTTTCCTTGAAGTCTACATCTGTACACAGTTTCTTAGTCATTTTTGCATATTCTCTTTGATTTTGAACATCCCACATGTGTGAGGTTGTTCATCAGTTCATATGAAAATCACTGAAAATAACTGTCTGGTCAGTGGCATGGACTGTGAAAACAGAGGCCTCTCACTGCGACACAGCAGTGAGTCACACTTTGTTTGTCTTTCAATTCAACATTTTGTGTGTGAACAATCATGCCAATCTTTGTCATCAAGGATGCAGTCTTTTACTAAATAAAAGTTATATGTTGTCCCTTGTTCTCCTGTGGATGTACATTTCTGTAGTTTGAGAAGCCAGGCAGGCGGCCAGACTTTGATTATCCTGAAATGGCAAAGGAAGCAGGTTTGTAATGAATTTAAAAAATACAGTTGAGTGCTTTTATTATGTCATGATTATCGAATTGTTCATTTTTAAGCTATTAGTTGAACCAAGAGAGTTGCAGCGATGAGGTTCATTTTTACCAATATGCCTGCTAATCTTGTTTACTTTAATTATAGGTACCAAGGCCCTGAAGGATTCTGGTCTTGAATTTAAGGACATTGAGCAAGCTGTGGTTGGTTACTGTTACGGTAAGCAAATTAGTACAATGTACATGTAGCTTAGAGTGAATTTTGATTAATTTGAAATTGAGAACTGTTTACAACCAAAGTTGATTGTATCTAGTTGCATCATCTTCATCGCCGCCACCATTATATAATATTGTTTGCATAATGTTAAATCCTGGGGGAGGGACTCTCTATATTGAACTGATGGGGCTGCTCTGCACTCCGTTTAGTGGTATAAATTCTCGTAACCGTACCTTTTAGGAGGTCCTGTTTGCACTTTTTGTAAGTTAGTTACACAAGTTATACCTTTTAGGAATTTAGGATTTGTATTATAAGGTTCTTTTACAACCCTTGGTTAATTATGCATCCCTTTTAGGGGTATATATATATGTGTGTGTGTGTGATTTTCAGGAGAAACAACATGTGGCCAGAGGGCTGTCTATGGACTTGGTCTGACAGGAATCCCTATCTACAATGTGAGTTTTCTTATGTCACTTCAACTTCATCACTGCATAAGCAGAATAGCTCAGGTGGTAAGCTAGAGCGCTGGTCATGAATTGCAGGACAAATGTGGGCTTGAATCCCAGCCGCATCCTTGAGCAGAGACAAAAAAACCTGTTGGCCTTGTCTCCCAAGGGAACACTGTATCATAATAATAATTTTTGGATGTAAGAAAACTGTTGTGCTACATACATGTATTTATGAAGAGGAGATTGATGTCAGCAAGGAGACAGCCTGCTTAGTAGTCCTCCAGCCCTGTTGCTTGTTCTCCTATAGCCTTGGCCAGCCACAACTTTCCTAAAACTAAATCTAAAATAAAACACTCAAGGTTCCTTATCATGAGAGAGAATAATATTGACCATCATCTTCATTAATTTTGTATGTGATTAATTTATATTATCTTAGGAGTCTATTTTATTTATCATTGGCAGGTAAACAATGCATGTGCAACAGGCTCTAGTGCACTTTTTCTTGCCAAGCAGCTTGTGGAAGGAGGTACAGCTTGTGGAATGATGACCTGTTTACCGACTAATTTTATCTTATAATATTATATTTCAGCCAACCAGAGCTCAGCTTTTCTATGCAATACAGGGCAGTGGTATTTCATGGTTTTTTTCTATGAAATACAATGTATGTGAATTCTTGTTTACATTTTCCTCATTAGCATACATCAAACTTGAAGTAACATACATTCAAGCAAACAGAGCCCATAAATCGAAAGAGATTGTCACACTTGATAATTACCGAAAATTTGAGAGTGATATCAATAATGATAAATATATTTTGAGGAATGAACGTTTAAAAATCTCAAAATTTACGAAGATTGTATATGGTTGTCAGCAACTCTTGCCCCCCCAGCTCATTTTACAGTAAGCTGTTATGAAAAGTAAATTTTGCCATAAATATTTAACATATCAATCTCAAATTTTCAGTTATCACTAAGTTTAAAATTCTCGTTCAACTGATGTAGTCAGTTTGTTTGTAGCTTGAAGTTTAAATTATGCTAATAAGGCAAAAATGTAAACAATGACATCAGCAAGGATTTGCCTATACAGAGCCACCAGTATTTCTAGCTAGATCAGGCCAATGAAAATGCATAACATTTTCCACCATTTCTTTATCAGCCAATAGAAAATTGAGAATTTTGAACCGACGTAATTAGTCAGACAGGTCCACCACTTAAAACGTTTGTTTAACCGAGAAATTTCGACTGGTAAGTTACTTTATTTTTGTGATCAATCTTCCAGTAAATTTGTTATGTATAAGATAATATGGTTATTTCAAGGTTTTCTCAACTTTGCAGGTTTGATTTAAAAAAGTATTTTACACTTGCAATATTTTTAGCCTTTGAGAGAAGAATAAATTAAATTACTTTAGATTCTTTTTACAAGAGTAATACATATATAAATTCTTTCGAAGAAGAATTGTGATTCTTTGTCTCCAGAGAAGCCATATAATATATATTAGTCATGTAAAAAGAATCCTATTTTACACTGTGCCTGTGATGAGAACTTCCATGGAAAGCAGAAAGCAAATTACAGCCATGTTTGTAACATTATCAGTAGCTACATGTGTTTGAGAAAATATACATGTGGCAACACAAGACCATGCAGTGATAAATAGTGAACACAAATGATTAATTGAATGCAGTTTATACACATCTGAATAGCTGTAGCTAGCTATAGGGTTGATTGTGTTCTACACTAACTCCAATTATTGCTGTACACTGTATACCACACAGAAAAATGTGCTATGAATGCTCAAATGAATGATAACCATATGAAACACACATGTACAATATAGCCACATAAGCATCACATCCGATGATTTAATGTTACACAAAGATAATTATAGTTTTATACCCAGATACAACCCCTTTTATATTAACATACAAATCAATACATTCAAAATTAGTTAAAAACAAGCATTTTTGATCAGGATTATATATTTACACCATCCACATTATTGCAGCAATCTTTCAGCCTTTTGTGCCTGAGCCCAGATATATATATATATATATAATAATCAAATACAAAGAGGTACAGGCCAGATGTAAATAGACCTGGGAAATAGAACAAAATAAAAATAATAATTGTGTTAGGTGCATGGTAACTGTCCCTAATTGTCTTGTGTTTAGGAAAGATTGTTTTTTGCCAGTGTCAATAACACGCCACAGATAAATATGCCATTTCCACATCAGAGTCATTTATCGTTCGTTTGAAAAAATCTTCATTTCGGATTACTTACTCGGTTATAGTCTGAATTTCAGCCGACTCCTCTGGTTCCTCTGGAGACGGCTGAAATTCAGGCTAACTCAGTTACTCACTTGCTGCATGCTAGATTTTCGTTCCCAAATTTATAAACATTACAGGTGCATAAAATATATTAAAAGGCCCCTGTCAGATCAGAGAACTGAGAAATCGGGTCATTTCTACTATACTTTCGAGAGGTTATAATAACAATAAATAACAACACAATGACAGTCAATTGGTATAAAAGTTATGTTCAGATTAGCGGATACTTACATTTACAAGCTGTTGTCTTTATAGTTACCCTAGTTCCAGAGGTGCTCAGGTACGAATATACTGTAATGTGCCGCGATCGAAAGAGTTTTAATTCCCCGAAAGAGTTTTGTTTTCGTGACAAACCTTGATTTCACCTGGTCTCGCTTCACTCACCCCAACGACTTCGAGCCTCTGGTATCCAGGGTACTTAATAGTCGGTGTTGATCGCAGATCAGACTATCACGAGCATGTCGCATAATATGTGATAAATTCCCGTCCAAAGCCCGTGAAACACCTCTCAGCTTTAGAAAAGACAAAAATCTTGTTATTGCACCTGAAGAAACCTTTGGTTTACACACAAAAAACAGCTGATATTAAAGGTTTTACTAAGTCAAAATTCCCACTTGCCGCCATCTTGAAAAACCTGCAAATGTTGTCCATTGTTCACGTGACCAGCACAGTGCAATCTGATTGGTGGCGAATAAAACTTGAAGAAGGCGTAACCTGATTGGTTGACGGCGCAAAATCTCGACACAAATAAAAATAAACACTTGCGATTTCTGACTCGTGCCAGCCAAAGGCCTGGCCCGAGTAATTATGCTTGTCGTATACCAGATGATACAAATTTCTCACAAAATGTTCACCCATATTCCATAGAAAACCATGAAATAACCAGTAAGTATATAATATATATATAGGCAAGCTTATGAGCAGAGCCCCCAATAATTAAATATGAAGAGATGCACATGCATATATGTAATAGAAATTAATTTACAAAAATAAAAAGCGCATGTGCAGTTGAGATGCATGCGCATATGTAACGGGAAATGTAATGTGTGCGTGCAGACGTAATTATGAAAACAAATTATGCATACATGTGCATATGTAACAGCAAAGGTGACTGCATACAACAGAAAGAACATGATGCATTGGAAATTGAATGATTTACACTGATCATTGAGATAACTTAGGAAATCACAAAATCCCATAAATGGAGGATTGAATGTAAAGGACAGGATGGCATTAAAAGCCATATGAAATCGAGCTGGAAAACCATATGTGTTCCGCGCGCTGGTGCACGGTCGGGCGGGGCGGTCGGGCAGGCGTGTGGGCGGTCAGTCGTGCAAAACATGTCCCTAAAATTTCACTCTCATGCTATATGTATGGAGCTCCACTATAACATCATCTTTGCATACATGCATGTAGCTAAAGTTCTTTAATTTCTCTTTATTTGAGGTATTAGTGATTGTATTCTTGCTCTTGGGTTTGAAAAGATGGAAAGAGGCTCTCTTAAAGCCAAGGTAATGTATTAATATTTTTACTCATGTATTTGCATGTTACAGCATTTCTGCCATATTATTTAGTAAATGTGCAAAGTCACATAGAATGATATGAGATCTCTAGATGCTGCTTCTTATGGGAATTACATTGTATGTTATTGTTTTTAGTGTTTTCTAAGGTTAATACTTAATTAATAATTCATGATTATTATTGTTGCCACTCATAACTTAGCTGTTAGCACTGTCATATTTTTAATAATAATAATAATAATAATAGTGTACTTATATAGCGCCATATCCATTAAATGCTCTATGGCGCTTTACAATGTTAAAAAATTAAAAACTAAATACAAAGATCATTAAAATACATTAAAAACAAAAGAAAAAATATTTACAAATACGTTTCCCTAAAAATATGAGTCTTTAGATGAGATTTAAAAATATTTACAGTACTCTGATCGTACCCCACCAATGGATAAGCATCTGGAGACCATGACCACTCAGTATGATCTGGTGGCTGCTCCCATCACACCACAGATGTTTGGCAATGCAGGAAGAGAACACATGAACAAACATGGTACAAATTAAGTAAATAATAATTCCTCTTTATCCCATGCTGTGGAGGGTACATCCTGTCAGATAGCCTGATTTTCAGATGGTACGAGGTTGTCTGCTCACTTCCTCCCCCTCCCCGTCTGATGGACTTTGGCAGAAGCAGTGTTCCAACCATTGTTTTCATTTCGACCAATCAGAGTGAAGGTTTTAATTTTAGAGAAAAGGTATGCAAGGAATGTGTAGTGGAGCCTGAAGGTGAAACCAAATGCCAGACAATACAGACGGACTTGATATGGCTTTGGAGAAAGCATGTGAAACTTTTGGCATTTCTGAATTATTTCCCAAACAGAGAAAGACATGATATTTCTCTTGGATTAAAGGAAAAGAGAAATGAAAGACTGTGTTGGTATCCCTGTGGGTACATTCCATATATTATAGACAGTGCAGTTTTGGTGGGTCAACTTGATTATATAAGGACATGCCAGTTGTAGTTAATATGTATTTGTGGTCCTGACTGCAACAGTTATAGACATTTCTTTTCACCATTAACTTTATTTGTCAGTTTTTGCTGACCAATTATTACAGAGTTGTAGTAGTTTTCAGACTTTCATCTCCCAGAAGTCAGTACTCCTGCATTGGGCTGGGAAATAGTTTTGGGTCGTTTCCACTTTTTACCACATATACTGTGGATTTTTTTGTGGTTTTTCGTATCCGGCAGAGTACACTAGCACAGTGTGTGATTGCATCTTGTGTTACATAAAGTGTGTAGATTGATGTACAGCATAAGTTGTACATATGAAGGGCTGTGTGCAAAAAGTGATGAAGTGACGATTTGAAAACTCCAGATAGCCAACTTCGGTTTTTGATTAAGAAAACCCGTAATTTATAATCCAGAATGTTAGGATATCACTAACTTGAAATCTCAAATAAATGAATAATAAGAATAAACAAATTAAGCAAGCCATCGAGTCATTTCTACAGCGAAAAGAGTTGTTATTGTTTTGCTGTAATTCTAATTGGTGGGGGGGGAGGTGGGGAAAGAGGTTTAGAAAAACAAAATTGTCACGCCAGCGCTCATTCGTTGTATCTTGTTGGAAAGAGTGACTCTGTGTAATTAGTGTTGTTGGACATCATTAAGTCGCCGGCTTACTCATGGTTGAACGAAGAACTGTTTGACTAAAAGGCGGTTTGTTATCGCTGGAGATTTACATAGAGTTGCGTCTTCAGGCGAAGCAAACTGTGAATATTTCGGAGCTAAGAAGGCCATTTCAGTAAGTTTCGTGGTCTGAGCTTTCCAAAGATAGTCGTGTTGGGTCTGGTCTGTGCTTCGCCTGGGGACTTATAAAAGATTGTTAAGACGAAACCGTATAGAGTTTCCCTGTCAAAATTTTTGCTGTGTACCCATAATTCCGTTCAGCCCAAGTTAAGTCCGAAGGGGAGCCAACAGGTCTCGGGTCTAATCCATGTCATGCCCGAAAAATATTTTTTTACCATGACCGGCATTTTCACATACACGAACTTCGTAAAATTTGACTTCAGTCCGCGTGAAAAAACGTAAACGCGACCGTAAAAGTAAAAACGAAATCGAGCGACTCAAATCGTCATCTTCCTTTCGCCCCGTGTTAAGTCCGAAGGGGAGCCAACAGGTCTTGGGTCTAATCCATGTCATGCCCCAAATTTTTGTTTCACTCTGTGTAAAGTGTCGTTGGACATCATTAAGTTGCTGGCTTAACTCATGGTTGAACGAAGAACTGTTTGACATTTTTGGCATTTTCACATAGTTACACAAACTCTTCAAGTCTTTTTGATCGCATTACTGAATTCCATTCAATCTGAACCTGTTGTTATTTAAATTTGATCACATCCATGATATTCTTCCTTTCGCCCCGTGTTTAAAGTCTGAAGGGGAGCCAACAGGTCTCGGGTCTAATCCATGTCATGCTCAAAAAATTTTTTTTTTACCATGATCAGCATTTTTACATACACAAACTTCGTCAAATTTGACTTCATTCTGCGTGAAAAAAATGTAAACGCGACCGTAAAATTAAAAACGAAATCGAGCGACTCAAATCGTCACTTGATCAGTTTTTGTATACAGCCCTTCATATACAATAAATTGTGTGTGCGGCTATTACTGTCAGGACCACCTCCCACACATACATGTAATGTCTCTAGCTAGCTGTTATCAGCAAAATAATGGGTAAGAATGGCCCAAATCTTTGCTCCCTTTGCTGGGAAATTATCAAACCTTGCGCCTACAAATATTGTAAGTGTCCCCGAGCAGTGTCGAATCCTGACACATGTTGAGTTGTCCATTGAACAATGGCTCCTGTTAACGGCGACTTCCGAGTTGGACATCTTTGGACATTTTGTTCTGTTTGTAGTTAGATCAGTATGTTTTGTGATGCCTGGGCCCAGTTGTTCAAAGGATAAATCCTTAAAGTGTATATTTTTATAAGGTCAAATATTTTTATCATTAATATCGATTCTACAAGTGAATAGTTGAATCCTTTCATAGGGCAATTCCACACGAGACATGATGAAAATGAAAATTTTCAAATCTATTATTTTTTAGCAAACTTTATTTTAGTTAAGAGCAGACATCTTGGTCTATCAGATACAAGTGAGATATTGTTAATGTTGGCCACACCTGCTCCGTGAGGGCCTTGTTTAAGCACATTCCCAAAATGTAATGTCCGCAATGAATTTTTGTGTAATGTCCGCAACGCATATTTAAAGCAAATAAAAACTACTACAGTGAACTTTGTTGAACTTTATCATTATAGTTGGGAACTCTGGTTATTAGCAAGTTCAGAAAGCCCATTTGTTTTCTTGGAACTCCTCACAACTCACAGGAATTAAGAATTTAAAAAGTTGACTCAAATAAGTGGTTGTTTTTTGCTGTAATTATATGTCCGCAACAGACATTTAGATATTAATTAAAAAAGGGTAATGAGAGGAAATTATCATTTTTTATTAAAAATAGAGGCCCACTCAAGGTGTGCTATATGTATAAATGTTTCCCCTTAACTCCAGACTACAAAAAAATCTGATTCTAAGCACACTCCCAAAATGTAATGTCCGCAACGATTTTTGTGTAATGTCCGCAACGCATATTTAAAACAAATAAAAACTACTACAGTGAGCTTTGTTGAACTTTATCATTATAGTTGGGAACTCTGGTTATTAGCAAGTTAGAAAGTCCATTTGTTTTCTTGGAACTCCTCACAACTCACAGGAATTAAGAATTTAAAAAGTTGACTCAAATAAGTGGTTGTTTTTGCTGTAATGTCCGCAACAGACATTTAGATATTAATTAAAAAAGAATAATGATAGGAAATTATATTTTTTTTAATTGAAAATAGAGAGGCCCACCTAAGGTGTGCTATGTATAAATTTAAGCAGCACAGCTATTTTAAATTAAGTTTGGGAAGCATTTGTATCTGATTTTTGGTCTCTGAATGTAATGTCCACAACGTGGAATTGCCCATAGTAGAATATTTCTCGATTTGAGTGTTGCATCCATAGGTTATAGAGGTTTATATTTATAATATATTGAAGCCGGTGACGTAAATTCGGTCTTCATTTATTATACAAAAAGATACTGGTAGAGATAAATGACATTTTGGAAACATCTATGTTATATTTGAAGGTTACATGTATATCAGTGATTCTACCAAATATTTTGTCAAAATCAGTAAACGGTTCCATTCACAAGGAAAAAGAGGTGAAAGTAAATTCCCGAATTAATTTACATCAAATTTACATCACACATAAAATATTATATTGGCATGTTGGTAATAGAAACCTCTATAACTCATAGATGCAACCACATCAAATGAAGAAATATTTTACTATTCAACTATTCACGTGATGTAGAATCGATATTAATGATAAAAATATTTGACCTTATAATTATACACTTTAACCATTGGATAAAATAAGCTAGTTAGGTTAACACTTATCCACTGGATAAGGATTTATCTGGTGGATAAAGTTATCCACCCTTAGAATGATCAGGCCCTGAGGACTGTTATTAATGTATAGATTTGGTTTATTTTTTATGATTAACTGTAGGGACCACCCCTGACCACTTTGCAAAGATTGCCTACAAGAATCACCTTCACTCTGTCAATAACCCGTAAGTAAATAATGTAAACTACTGGCCTATCAGTAATGATTGTGTCTTAATTACCCTTACTATAGTAATAAAGGATATTATTAACAGTGTTATGATTATACTCTAACGATTATGATATATGACAGATTTAGTATTAGTATATTATTATTGTCGTTGTTGTTGTTATTATCATAATTTGATCCTCTTTTGCTGTGGCAATTATAAAAGGACGACCCAGGTTGAGAATATTTGCGCCAAGATCTTGGCTAAACGCTTACTTTTGTACACATAATACCTGGAATCGTATTGTTGTATCATAAGGTTAATTGTATAGTGACAAAATAATACAATTATTATACCTATACCTTGGCTAAACATGCATGATCATACAAGATCTTGTAAGATTCTCAACCTTGGTACATTGAAAGATCTCCACTAGCTGTCTGTTAACTGTTTATAATATTATTGTTATTAATACTGCATGTATATAGTGTTCATTCTATAAATCAATTTAAGAACTGGGAGTCTGCAGGTGACCCATTGCTTTTTATATTTGGGAACATTTTTCACATCAAAGGGAACAATTATTTCCCCCAAAGTTTTACCACCAATTATTTTGATTCATCATCTGACAATGGACTGAAACAGAACATGAATTCCTTCTCCTCGATTAACTGACAACAGACACATATATGCAGGAGGTTGTCCTGACAGTTAATTACTGCACACAATTTATTGTACATGTACTTGTGCTGTACATCAATCTACACACTTTATGTAACATAAGATGCAATCACACACTGTGCAAGTGTACTCAGACTGCTGGATACGAAAAACCACAAAAATTCCACAGTACCATAAACACCGGCAGATAAGCTGCACCTTTTTACCCAAATCAGGGGTGCGGCTTATCTGCGAGAACATCTAGAAAAGGTTAAATAAATTTACATAAATTAACATTAAAAAGTTTAAAACTATACACAAACCAAAAAGAAAGGAAGCGCTGACCATCACTTTTGCAAGCTTGGTGGCTCCTAAAAGAGCCGTTTGTGTTGTTTGTTTCTTGTTTGTTACTTTTCCTGATCCTTGTTCCATTAAATCATCTTCATTAAAGTTCTTTTAAGCTGTTAACAGTCGCTTTTCTCAAACAACTAAATTACGGACACAGAATCTCCATTCCACTGCAAAGCTTTCTGCAGTGTCACCATTTCCCAGTAACCTCAAGAGTTATTAAGTTCCTCCATTAGCCAGAAAATACCATGTTATTCTGAAGTACTCACGTGGTAAGTGACCAACTGTTTTCCGCTGTTTAATACTTTAACAGCAAATTTGTCAATAGTATTTGTCAATTTGAGCAATGAGTTTCTCCCCGATAGATGACTTCCAGATGTCCTTGTAGATGTGATAACCACATATGGCATGCTGAACTCCATCACTGTTGTTGTGCATACATGGCAGCATTCTAGTGTCCAGTTTTCTCTCTTACAATAAAATGCCTGGATACTAAGCTTTGACTAACGCGAGCGTGAGCATGTTTTTGTTGACATGAAATTCAGGACTACATTTTGCTAACAATCAACCTTGGACGAAAAGTACTGTCAAGCAAATGCTATGAAAAGTTCTATTGTATACATGTATGTGTAAGTAAGTAGACACCTCGTTGAAAGTTCAACGAGGCAAGGATCGATGGTGATGCAGCTTTCTAATCTTGATTTTCCTTTCAATTTTTTTCTCTCCAAAATTTCAGCTTCTAAACTCTGAGTATGGCTTAATTATCTGCCGGTGTTTACGGTATATGTGGTAAAAAGTGGAAACGTATTCCCCACCCCAATGCAGGAGTACTGACTTCTGGGAGGTGAAAGTCTGAACTTAAGCTACCACAACTCAGTAACATGGTCAGCAAAAACTGACATAAATAAAGTTAATGGTGGAAAGAAACATCTATAACTGTTGCAGTCAGGGCCACAAATACCTACATGTAACTACTGTACAACTGACATGTCGTTATATACTCAAGTTCCCGCCAAAACTACACTCCATAATTATATGGAATGTATCCACAGGGATACCAACACAGTCTTTAATTGGGATAAGGAACTCATTTCTCTTTTCCTTTCATCCAATATATCTGGTTCTAATCTATGAATACAATAATAGTGTGCACATGCTAGAAAATAGTCCCTTATAATTAACAAAATTGTTAAAAGTGGTTACCAGGATCAGTGTTGGTATTTTTTTCTCATTAATTTTTTTTTCACAAGAACAACATTCCTTTTACAACAATCTAAAAAAATACGGCAGATAATGGAGTTCACAAATATAAAGGACAATTGTTGCACTAATTAGTGTACAGAAAGTGAACAAGTGTTCCACATAAACAACATTTTCGCTAAGGTAATTAAGGCATCAAAGTGCAAAAATATTGCAATTTTAATCCCACCCTAGAATAATGACTGTGTATATGAATATATAATTGTAGCAAATCCATAAAATATGGCTGTGCTCTTTGTCTAGGAATTCTCAGTTCCAGAAGGAGTATACCCTTGAAGAAATCAAGAACTCTCCCATGGTCTACGAGCCACTCACAAAATTACAGTGCTGGTATTAGCATACAGATGGTCATTATTCATTGTGATGGTGTTCAGTTTCATACTGGAATCTCCAATCCATCTACTTGCATGGGCTTCACACTAATTTGTTGACATGATAGCCTTTACTAGTAGAGGCTAGTCATTGGCCACATCTTTGCTTCACTTAAGGTTACCGGATACCTTCAAAACGAAAAAGATGGGGAAAAAATGTTTTCACACAGAAATGTAGTTTTAGTGGTAGTGTCTCATATACCAAAACTTCCGTTCAAAAAAAAAATTATATTGACGGAGAAATACCAATAGGAAGTTTTTAACCGGAAGTAAAAGGTTCTTTTTGATTGACAGCAGATCAATAAACACATGACAAGTGCTCACTCGCCCGTAACGACGGTGTGGGAAATCATTTCATATACAATGTTTACGTTTATTGAGAAACGTTTTTCCACACACGATTCCACAATTCCATCGGATGTTGGCCTCATATCTTACAAAAAGCAAGCAGGATGCCCTAACCCTAAATCTTTAGCTTGAAAAACAAAGAAAAAAGAAAAGAAAAACGAGGCCAAACAATGCATACGACTACAATTACAAAGCCAAATAAGAGTCCTCGCAAAACCCGACAAGCGTTCGTATTTTCATTTTCAGACAGTGCCGATTGCTCCACATCTGAACATAAAGTAGAATTGATAAGAGCCAGCCGAGAGAATATTTGTTTCCAAGAAAGCTTAGATGGAAACGTAGTTTGGCAGTGACCCTGAATCGGTTGAACCACGATCTCGCTATTGCCGTGCTGTTTCAGACGCCTGCAAATCGCTGTACCCTCTACTAACTATGCTGGCATTCAAGGCGTCTCTTTAGGTGTTCACCTTGGCTTTGCCCCTCGAGGTCTTTTTGTCTTTCCCATTTTTCTAGCCTGGGAAACCAGCTGACTCTTACCGCTACCATTTTTCAAGTCACACAAAAAAGAACAAACATCGGCGCGTTGCTTTGATCGGAAATCAACATTGGCGGGAAATCTTGACAGATAGTTGAACTGTGATGAGAAATGATTGGCCAAGAGCTTGCTAATTGTTGGAGAGGCGGGGCTTCAGATTCACGCACGCCAGACGGGTATATTTTTTGAAGTGCTATTTTCTCGCTTTCGATTTTCAATCAAAATAGAGTTTTAAAAAAGCTCCCACTCTAGAGGAATTTATTCGATTTATTTGAAATTTTCACAAAATGTCAATTGATATCTCAGCTGCAAAACCGTGTCGGGGAATTGGAAAATTCTAAAAAGAGAGCTCTTGACGGCGTTTCCTGCATATCTACTCGGATTATTTTTCGCCTTTTCACGGAAAGCATGATAACTTTTGAACTAAATCGAATTTTGAAATTCCCCGACACGGTTTTGTAATACGATTCCTCTGAAATGCGACAAAGCAAACAGATTTTTAAACTTTAAAATATTTTCGGAGTCGGAACTTCTGAAAGCCATCTCACTAGATCGGAGAAACGGGATGGCGGAAAATTCGAGATGTTCAAAGAACTCAAAACTTTTTATGTATTCTTGTAGCCAATTTTATAAGCTTTAAAATGATACATGGATCATTTATCTACGATGTTTCCTCGAGGCGCTACATAATTTAGACTGGAAACTTACCCTGAAGGTATCCGGTAACCTTAAAGTGCATATGAATTGAAAATTATTTTTTGATATATTTTAAGAGAAACTTTATATATATTTACAGTTATATAATCCCAAAAGAGTTCTTGGAAAGAAAAAGAAATCGCGGCAAAACAGTTTTCCGTGACGTGTTTGAACCCAATTTCATGCGACATATTTTATGGGACCTGGGATGCAATTGTGACGTCTGTTGATTTGCAGACACTTTTGTTTACAGTATGAAAAGCAAATAAACTGACGTCACAGGCTTATAAATTTACTTGCTTTGACCGCGCAAAACTTGAACCAAAATTGTTGCATCATTTAGTCAGAACGTTATGGGCTAAAAGTGGGATAGAGTAAACTTTCGACAAGGAAAAAATATATTTTTATCTTAGTTAAAGATACAATGTATATTGTTTGGCAAATTGGGAAAAAAAAAATTTCGTTCATAATATTATACGCTTTAAGCCAGTTGAAAGGGTGAGTACACAAATGGCATAATTGAGTGACTTAATTGCTACGTTATTGTTCACTCTAGCCCCACATCCGATGGCAGTGCTGCAGCAATTGTTGCAAGTGAGGACTTTGTCAGAAGAAACCACCTTGAAAGCAAAGCTGTTGAAATCCTGGGTATGGAGATGGCAACAGACCTGAGAAGTACATTTGACGAGGGCAGCTGCATCAAAGTGGTGAGAGCAGAGTTATTGTACATCTAAACATACAGAGTGGTTTTCAATTGAGTGTCGTAAAACCAAAACCATAATTCTAGCCAATCACAGGACCAAGTAAAAATGCAATGAGACAATCACGAACTAATTAAAAGTAATTATTTTGTGATTGGTTTTACTTGAACCTGCAATCACAAGGAAAAGTAAAACACAATTGTGGATATATAACTCTTGCTAAAATGAAAATCGATTGCCTGATGGGCCAAAACATGTTTGGTTTTAGTTTAGAACTTAATTGGCTGATAATTACAAAACATTTCTCACAGCCAATAGAAAAGCTAAGCAAATTAAATGTATTACCAAATTCAATTGACACTCAATCAAAAACTGCACCAAGCAGTAATTTCCTTAGGTAATGTAAAACAAATTCATTCAGGGATTGCACCAAGCAGTCATTTCCTTAGGTAATGTAAAAAATAATTCATTCAGGGATTTTTTTTTAGTTTCTACAATAATCTACTTTGAACCTGCAATCACAAGGAAAAGTAAAACACAATTGTGGTTATATAACTCTTGCTAAAATGAAAATCGATTGCCTGATGGGCCAAAACATGTTTGGTTTTAGTTTAGAACTTTAAATTGGCTGATAATTACAAAACAAAACAAAAGTTAAGCAAATTAAATGTATTAATTACCAAATTCAATTGACACTCAATCAAAAACTGCACCAAGCAGTCATTTCCTTAGGTAATGTAAAAATAAAATCACTTGTGGATTTTTTTTTAGTTTCTACAATAATCTACAATGAATTATTCATTGCTCACTGGCTCCTCAATTAATGACAGTGTGAACTCCTGGTTGCACCACAAAACACTTAGTCTTAATACACATGACTCACTGAGAGTTTAACTGATAAAACTATAGGTCAAATAAACACAAAGAACATTTTTGGTCATACACTGTAAGAGAATACCTAGGTTTAAAAAAAGTGGTATTCTTTTAACCAGCAAGTCAGAGCACATCACTGGGCTGTTTCCAAACACTCCTGTGGCTTGAAATACAAAGTTACAATTCAAAAGTATTAGACTTTATGTAATATTTTGATAACAACTTGCCCATTATAAAAGATCCAGGTAATTAAAACTTGCAAATCATCATTCCAACTAAAACTATGATTTTGTAATATAATTTTCAAATAGGTTGGATATGATATGACAAAGACAGCTGCCGAACGGCTTTTCTTAAACACTGGTAAGATTAACTTAACATCAAAAATTAATGCATATCATAATTATATTAGATCTATAAACATTGCTTTCTAAAAAAAAAATCAAATAGAGAAGTTATAGCAGTTGTAGCATTTTTACTAATATTTAAGTAAATAATAGATACAGAATGAGTAGCAGGGCTCAAAATTGCGCCCGATTCGGGCGTAAATTCGCCTAGATTTTTTCGTTTTATGCCTAACGTTTCCACTTAGGCGTAAAATTACGCCTAGATCCCTTTACAAAGGTAAAAATTATCGGAAGACAAGTCTTATTTCAAAATCTCTAAAACTATCTGATTTTTTTGAAAAAATTACTACCATTTGCAAGCAAGCGTTTAGTGTAAACTTTTTTGTCTGTTGTTTCAAGTTTGAAACGCATAGTTTACTAATTACGCGGCGATGTTTGGCGTGTGAAGTCTGAACTTTAAACCGCAAAATGTCAAAGTTTGACAGCTCCTATCTATAGGTTTTGTCATGCAAAACATAGCCGTTTGTCATGCAAAACAACTTGTTTCACGCGGGAAAATAGTTTACATTACATTACGCCTAAATTTTGGAGAATTACGCCTAAATTGTTTTAAGCTGGGTGTAAAATTACGCCTCCTTTTTTTCTTAATTTCGAGCCCTGAGTAGCCATGTTTTAAGGGATTTACAAACTCCAGCTGCAAGGACGGACACACATTCTGTATCTGACTTATCTAACGTCTAGATATAGAGTCATGTTTTCAGTTATTTTGGCGATACGACTTAATTTGGCCGAGAAATTCTAAGCAAAAGTTTATGTAAATCAGGATGAAATCTGTATCAGATTTACAGATAACTTATTGCTCAGTGATTTCCTTTCTTTTTGCTTCATGAATATTAATGAGTTTGATAAGTACATTTATTTTATAATAATGGTGGATTATTCTATTGTTATGAATTGTAGGAATGATTGTATGACTTACTAGTTAGCTCTAAATCACCCTAAACCCTGGTTAGGGTTGGGGTTAGGGTTAAGTTTGGGTTAGGGTTAAGTTTGGGTTAGGGTTAAGTTTGGGTTAGGGTTAAGTTTGGGTTAGGGTTAAGTTTGGGTTAGGGTTAAGTTTGGGGTTAGGTAGTATGGTTGTACAAATAATTATGACGTCTCTGTATGAATTGCACAATAATTATTTATTTATGTATTTTTTTAATGCAGGCCTCTCTCCAAAAGATGTTGATGTTATTGAGCTTCATGATTGTTTTGCTACTAACGAGCTTTTGACATATGAAGGATTGGGACTGTGTGATGAGGGTAGGTGATTTGAAAACAAACTCACGCAGGAACAGGGCTATCACTATGATCTTCACAGTGCAACTACTGAAACTGAGGCAACTTAGACAACCAGAACCAATCATATTGCAGAACGAAAACACAGGGCTCGAAATTGCGCCCGATACGGGCATAAATACGGCTAGATTTTTTCGTTTTACGCCTAACGTTTTCCACTTAGGCGTAAAATGTTGGAGAATTACGGCTAAAATTTTTAAGCTGGGCATAAAATTACGCCTCCTTTTTTTCCTTAATTTCGAGCCCTGAAACAAGGCATTCCAACTTACGGTTACTTGAGCTAATCAGTGTCAATTACAAGACAATACCATTTTAACTTGTTCGAGCTCCGATCCAGTAAAAGGCAAATTTGGTTGACTAGTTCTGAAGTCAATTGAAAGTCTTTCGAGTGAAGACAAACACATGGATATGCTAGGATTTATACTTTGGAATGGTTAGTTATATTCGTTTTCAAAGTGTTTAGTTCTCATTGTCTAAGTGGCCAGTATAGTTGCACTGTAACAGGTGAGGTGCCACCTGGTTACACCCCCACTCACCCCTCCCCGTCAAAGTCATGCTACCCAACTATTATTGGAATTAACTTTTAAATTTAGTTTCCTCCAAAAATAACTTGCAGAAAATACTGATGTTCCTGTGGTAGTCCAATTCCTATGGTAACCCAATCCTCTGCCTGCTTCTTTTGCGATTTCAGTTGGCATATTTTTCATCCTTGTTTCGTGCCAAACTTACTGACTGATTTTTCAGTCAGTGAATAAATTATAAGTGTAGTGAATCAAAACAGCTTTAGTTTAGACCTGTCAATTATATTTAGTATGCCACAAGAAGCAGCTGCTTTGTCTGGTCCCAGCCTCCAAGAAACTTGATGTACCATACTCCATCTTGGCAGTTACAGTCTTGGTGTGAAAGAAATCAAATCCCTGCAATTAAGGGAAACAAGTTGGCCACGTGTGATTTGTCTGTTCGCCAGTTGCCTGGGAAAAAAGTGGTCAACTTGTGGCAGGTTATGGAATGGATTATTTTAGATAATGTTTAAGTACAACTACATATAATTGAACATTGTCATCACAGCAGAGTTCTCAAGAATGATGTCAACCACACGTATATAATATTCATTTATGTGGTCTTCTGCATTATTCTTCATAGGGAAGGGTGGTGAACTTGTTGACCGGGGCGACAATACATATGGTGGAAAGTATGTTATCAATCCGAGTGGAGGGCTCATATCTAAAGGACATCCTCTGGGAGCAACAGGTAAGGTTGGTTATAATTATAGATACAGTTTGTTCATCATTCCCCTAGAAATCAATGTTACCAACATGGACTGTAAATGGTTAAACCTTCATATCTTCTCGGATAAGGATATAAAATTGTAGATCCCACGTCGGCCTCGAGTTTATCAGTCTCACTCGATCAGACTAGCTATCGTGAGTTAATTACATATTAGAAATATTGTTGTTCCTGATCATTAATCAATTTTAAACATTTCTTGAACTTTACTATTTCCAGGACTGGCGCAGTGCACAGAGCTCAGCTTACAGCTGCGAGGGGAGTGTGGCAAGAGGCAGGTACCAGGGGCGAAGGTGGCACTGCAGCATAACCTGGGGCTGGGCGGTGCTGTGGTTGTAGCCCTCTACCGCCTTGGATTCCCTGAAGGAAGGTCAATTGATAATGTCATATGATTATATGACAGTGTTAAACTGTAACTGAATTCATATAGTTAATTTTGCCTTAATTGTTATTAGATGGGAGTTCAATGTGTCCAAGAGGTTAACACGGAGGACTCTCAATCCAGGGACCCTGAGTTTGATTTCCCGTGCGCTCGATCACGCTTGTAAATAATCAGTCAATAATTGCCTCATCATCGACTGGGATTCTAATATTTTTTTATTCTGTTTATTTTAAACATGGCCACATCAGCTTATGCTACAATTAAACACAGTACCATGTATAAATAAGTGCTATTATTATTATTAGTTATTATTTATATCGTTGTTGTTGTTATTCTCCTTACATGTATCTTGATCATTACTGTTGTCAGTATTTTCCCCTGTTTATAACTTCCTTCAGATATCATCCCAGGCCAGCATACACATCATCAGCCACCAGTGGTGACGGCTTCAAATCAGCAGCAGTGTTTGAAGAAATAGCAAAGCAAATGAAACAGGTACAACAACAGGGGGGGGGGGATGGGATGGAGAGGATAATTTTGCTGGGAGGAGGAGTCTTTGTCCAATACAAACAGTCACAAAACTTTAGTGATTGTATAAACATTAAGTCACTGGAAAACAAAGCTTGATTATTACATCTCAGGGGTAACTATTAAATTATTATTAAATGAGTCCAAGGTCAGAGCACTGTGAGTTAAGGACCAATTTTTACCTGACTAAAGGCAAAACAAATATTTTCCATAATTATATAAAGTGATAGCATGGCATGAGGGAAATTAGTGATTAAATTTCCCCGAGAACCGAGGGGGGATTTGTGGAGATCCTCCCTAGGCTCGAGGGGAAATTTAATCACTAATTTCCAAAAATGTCATGCTATCACTTTGTAATAGTATTATCACCAAGGAACGGAACAAATCTCTGAAATGTTTAGTTTTCTCTGCCTAAACTAAAGATGTCGCAGTTGAATTGCTTTCGAAAATGTTTTGTTATTATGCTTGATAGAGCGGCATTCATTGAATGACCCTGGCTTCCCCTGGGGACATGCGTGTTGTTTTTGAGAAGAATAGCACTAAAATACAATGTAATTTACGTGGTTGACTAAATATCCAAAGCACATGGAGTTTAATTACGTCTCGTTTATGGTTAAGTATTCCACATGGAAGAAGCAGGTTTGAGAAATGAAGAGAAGAACTTTCTTGAGATGTAAAATAGGTACATGTATAGGGCGCAGGTTTAACAGGCATTGCAGCATAATAACATAACCCAGTGTGCCAAGGGACAGTCCAGTGTTCCCTCATCAGCGTGCATGCCCTTCTAATTATCCCTCTTGCATGTCAATGAGGGAAAATTAGAACAAGTATGCATGCTGATGAGGGAATTTAGAGATTAAATGTCCCTGAACAAAGAACGAAAACCGAGGGGATCATTGTATTTAACTCATGGTATGGACCGAGCACACAAGTTTATTATATGTCTGATCAATGTGTAGTTACAGAAAATATCCATACCCACCCCTCCCCCATGGAAGGGATTTATTCTTTGACCCCCTCCCCACTTGAATTTCCAATTTTCTCCCATACAAACTCTGTAATTTTGTGGTCCCTCTGACTCCCCCACCCATCTGGAATTTCCAGTCCCTTCCTGGGGGGGGGGGGGGGGGGGGGGGATGGATATTTTCTGCAACTACACCATATTAAGAAAAACCAGTTTTACTTAAATGTTGTGGTCCATTCGTGAAGTTATTGACCACAAACTGACCAATCATTACTAATGAAATTACCTAGACATATAATCATCTACCGGTATATTATTGTTGACTTGTTACTATTATTATTGTTGTAGTAGTTGTTGTTGCAGTTATTATTATATTGAATGAGAGTATTATTTTTTGTCTTCTGTTCTTTCCTGAACTTCAATCTTCATTATTTATTGTTGTTAGAATGGTGCTCAACTTGTTAAGAAAGTCAGGGGGGTGTTCTGCTTCAAGATTCAGGGGGGACCTGGAGGTAAAGAGGGAGTGTGGATAGTTGATGCAAAGAATGGCACTGGTGATGTGAAGTTTGGTGCATCTGGTGAGTATAATATACAAAGAGGTTATTACATGCAATACCGATGGCTGGGTATTTTTCTAGACTGAAAGGAGAGAAAAAATAAAATTGACGAGTACAAATTCCCAGCCTTTTCATGCAATAAATTGTTTATCATACGACAGCTAACACACAAAAAAAAATTGCTTTGCAGAAACTAATTTTTGCATGCTGAAAACAATTTTTGTACCGTAAAAGCTTATTGGCTATTTCTCAAACAACCATATTTTGATTGGCGCACGTGCTTACAAAACTTTTTGAGTGTTGATAAACCTGTGCAAATCTGTTCGGGACCCGTGTAATACGCTCACATATTTCCACACGCTTTATCCCGTATTTGCACTTGAAAACGCCGAGCTGTATAATAAATACATGTATGTAATATTGTAAAGGAGGTTGTAATGTTATAGGAAAATAACATACCTGACGAGGTAATCCCACTTTAAATTGCACGAGAAAACCAATATCGCCCAAGTCGCATCGACGAGGGCGATATTGGTTTTTCGAGTACAATTTAACGTGGAATTACCGAGTCGGGCATGTGATTTTTCTTGAATCGCATATTCCGATGAATTACTTGAAGAATTTGTACTTTTGTTGATATTCTGCTAAGTTATAAATAGCGCGCGTAGCCTATAGTGGCTACAGTGGCCTATTACTCTGATTCACCACTCCTCTCGACCAATCAGCGTCTGATTCACCACTCCTCTCGACCAATCAGCGTCTGATTCACCACTCCTCTCGACCAATCAGCGTCTGATTCGCCACTCCTCTCGACCAATCAGCGTCTGATTTCGCAAACGCACTTGTGCGTTTCAGCTGTGACTATGCGATTCTTTTATTAATTATTTTTATCCCAGATAAAGCTGATTGTACCATTACAATGAAGGATGATGATTTTATCAAGTTGATGTCAGGAAAACTAAACCCACAAACGGTAATTAATAGTATGATATTATAATCATGTTGAATGGTTAATACACAGATTCCACTAGACTGCGGCATATGCAGGTTTCTACCAATAAAAATTCAAAATGTACAGAAAAAACGTACTGAAAAAACATATTGTCCTGGTACAATATGTTTTGAAGATCGCTGTCAAAATAGCAAGAAACTAAGCGAAATCAATGAGCATGTGCGGTATGATACTTCCATGTCAAAATCCTATCCTATTCCAGACTAAAACAGGTCGAAAACCATGCCCTTTGGGTCGGCACATATTAGTATACCCCCACATAGATTACATAGTACCCCCCTACCCGGTATATTGCATTGCTTTTAAAGTGCCTATCACCCTTTTGCAATTTTGATAGCTTATGAACCTCCGAAAAGTTTTGAGTACTTCTGTGAAGAAAGTTTTGGTTTAAAGTGAATACTTTATGTTCTACGCTTGTTTGAAATCGTGTAAATGTGACCTTTCCTGACCCATGACCGCGTAAGTAAAAGCCTGGGTCGAAACCTGGGTAGACGTCATCTCATTAATGCATTATTCTCCATGGTGCCTTTTTATCACAACAACATCGATGCATAGAAAATATACACAGTTTTTGAGTCGTTGGTAAAGAAAAGTCATTTTAGTCGACATGTTAAGTATTTCTTCAAATGATTGCAAAGTCGAAATAATTATATGACGTCTACCCAGGCTTTTACTTACGCGGTCATGGGTCAGGAAAGGTCAAATTTACATGATTTCAAACAAGCGTAGAACAAGTATTCACTTTAAACCAAAACTTTCTTCACATAAGTACTCAAAACTTTTCGGAGGTTCATAAGCTACTGGGTAGTTTAACTGTGCATTGTGACCGGATATCCTTAATAAAGGAAACCAATGCACACTGAACCGTCTAGTAAAGTACTTGTTACGTTATCAATTACATGCACGTGAACAAGGTTGCGTCCAAATGTAGAAATATCAATTAAGTTTTGTTCATAGGTTGCTTCCTAGTGTTGAAATATCAATTAAGTTGTGTTCATTTTTCTATTTCCAGCGTGCACAAGGTTGCTTTCTTTCCTCGTGTTGAAATATCAATTAAGTTTTGTTCATTATTGTATTTCCAGCGTACACAAGGTTGCTTCCTCGTGTTGAAATATCAATTAAGTTTTGTTCATTTTTGTATTTCCAGCGTGTACAAGGTGATGTTTACTATTTCCTTCGTTCGACTTTAATTACTTTTCACATTCATATCTTCGAAAAATATGATAAGCATAGAGTTCCGTTCACGCCGAACGAAAAACGGAATGATTTACTTTATACGTTGGCGTTCTCTTGTGAAACGTACAATTTGGGGTTTTCACGTTTAATTTTTCAGACAACGGTTGAAATGTAGGCGACTGCATGCATTTACACGTGCAGTTATTGTATTTTGTAATTAAGGCTATTGTTTTATGCCGTCGTCCTAGACGTTGCCGTCATGATTGCTTAAGCTCTATTGTATTTTCAAAGTGCACAAGGTTGCTTCCTGGTGTTGGTTGCTTCCTAATGTCGTTATGGGCTTTTATCGCACGGCGGCCATGTTGAGTCCCAGGAGAATAAAAACCTTTGTTTTCGTCCGGTAAACTCGTTCTGAAACCAACCAGTGCGAGGCTACCGGGGCAAAAACTATTGTTTATCCAAGATGGCCGAACTGCGATAACAGCCCATTGCCTGGCACTGTGGTTGACTAGTGATTTTTCTTTCCAAAGGCTTTCTTCAAGGGCCAGCTTAAGATCAAAGGTAACATGGGACTTGCCATGAAACTCAAAGAATTCCAACCCAAGCCTGGGAAATCCAAGCTCTAGAGGAAGTATAATCGAATACCAGGACTGAGTGATTTAGTTTACACTGCGGAGTTCATCCATATGCAACTGAAGAACCTCTACCATTGAATATGACCGAAAGCTTACAAACAAGTAAGAATCAAACTGGACATCTTGAAATGGCGATACCAACAGAACTGCCACTTTTATACAAAAAATATCTATGAATGAAAAAAAACTTCGAGTACTCATGATTTGATTTCGATCTAGCGAGTGCTGAGTTTTCTATGTAACAATGCTCAGAATCTAAACTATTACATGTTGTGGCAGCCCGGTGTATGTTTCGATTTTAGATTTAGACCATTTGTGACAGACCACCTGTAGGAGATCAGGTAACACAAGTCAAGGTTCCCTCCTGTCTCTATGGGTGTAGACCCACACCGCGCCCACACAGCGGTCAAACGTCTGCGCGTGCGTATTACGGTCAGTCTGGTGGGCGGCCGCGCGAATTTCCTGCTCAAAATTTACCTTAAAACGTATTACAGTGAACTTCTACCCCAAAAAGTTAAGAAAAATACGTGAAAGTTAAGCTTTCTATTTTCACAGTCGACGGGAAATTGAACAAACTTCAAACTGTGAGTTTACCAAATGTTTTCGTAATTTACCAAGAAAGTTCTCAAGGTTTGAAAGCGGGTGTGTGAACAGTGACGGCCGCCGGCTCGCTTTGAATTTGTTTTGGAATATGTTGTTGTTGCAAGACTTTTGACGCATGCGCAGACGTTTGACCGCTGTGTGCACCGCGCCAAAACGTTATGCTCCGCTGGCCGAACGGAACGAAGGCTCTGGAGTTCAAATACAAGTTTCCGGGGTCTTGATTCTTTTAGTAAATAATTTTATAACTTAGTAAACTCACAGTGAATTACAAATTAACAAAAGTTCAACCTGTTAAAGTCTTAGGCTTATCTTTTAAGTAGTTTTCTTGTTTTTCGCGAAACATTTCACGTAAATACGCGTACGTGCTCAAATTAGAAACAGGGGTGATTGCCTCTGTTTTCTTTTAGTTTCGGCGGGAAACTTGGGAGATCAGACGCGTGCGGCTCATCAACAGCGCATGCGCGTGACGTTTTGCCGCGGTGTACCTTGATACATACTGATTCAGTAATCTATTTACAATTCAATAAAAATAGCAAAGATGTTAATTAAAAGTTGATTTTTACTCGGGCTGCCTGTGGCAGCACCGAGTCTTAAAATGCAAGTCGTTATTTTTTTTGTTGGGTGTCGCAAAATTTCTGCGCATGCGTTAAAGGTCAAATTCACACCAATCAGATTGCACTGTGCTGGTCACCCAACAATCGCCAGGTTAATTTATTTACATAATTTAATACAGTAAAGCAAGATGGCGGAAGACCCGCGAGGAACTTTCTCTCTAGTTTGGAGTCTCATCTCTCAAATGTAAGCCAGTTTAATGTTTTATTTAACTTCACTCGTGCGAAAGCCTTCCAACAGGCTTAGGATATTTCAACTGGCGCTATTGACGGAGCCGAAGGACCGCGTTTTTTATCCAGATGGCCAGTGATACGACACGTGCGACGACCTGAAGCCAGTGAACTGGGGCCAGGATCCGGAAAGCTAAAATTCGAAGAAATAGATATTGAAATCTATAAGCCATCGGCTCCCAGTGCTGCCTTTAAAACATCCGAGGAGAACATCTTATTTTGGGTGAAGGCACTTCAAGACCAATATTACGAGTCTCTTAAAAACTGTCATAGATTTAAATTTACTGTAAGTTGGATCAGAGAGTATTGAGATCAAGTTATTTCGTTCCAGCGAGGATATTGACCTAGCGGAAACGGTACAAGCTGTCGAAGGATTTTACTTATAATCATCCACGTCTACTTAACAACAAGAATAGTTATGTGCCAAGGCATGGGCAAAGATTGAGTTTCCCAGATTACAGATGAAAGTAGAGAACTTAATGAATGAAGAAACAGAGGTCACGCGCGACATGCTTGAGAACATGAACATGTTCAACACTTTATATTATACTAAGAAAACAAAACAAATTACAGAGCCTGCAAGTTCACAAGTCAATGAAAAACCCCAAGTGCCTGTAGTTTTGGATCAACATATCCTTGAAACTCCAAAAGCAACATACACATGAGTCAAATTCAAACCGGAAGAGACGGAATTCTTTAGATTATTCACGAGGATAAATTTGTTAGCCCGCAAAAAGGACCAAGGTCTCCAATGTTCCGAGACTACCCAACCTACTGAAGCTTATCAGTTTGTTCAAGAGCCATCTTTCGTACATGACAACCCGATCCCTATTCATCAGAATACATTTTCTATGCTAAATGACGAGAGTTTACAATCACCTGACCGACAACTCACTACTAAAGAAAGGGACCATGAAGTACGGTAGTACGGTTAATTCTCGGGTTCAAAACAATGAATATATGCCTACTCAAATGCAGTGTGTTAAACGAATAAGTAGTGTTTAAATTAAAAGGTCAACATACGAGAAAAATAAAACTATTAAATTACATATATACTCGGGGAGCAGAGAATGAAAGTCACCGCGCTACCGGCCACTAAAGACTGCTAAATTCATCTAATAATTCTTCCCTTTGGTTATTACTAAGAGGATTTCAAATGAAAGTGTATTACATCTTCAATCTCATGTGGCCCGAGTGAAAGCCCAGATGGGCTCTTGTTTTAATCTAAAGTTGCGACATACAAACTAATACATATGTTGTAGGCGGTATTTTCACGACCGTGTGGGGACGCGGGTCAAGTTACTGAAATCCGGGGTGGTTGGTTTGCGACATGATATTTCAAATCTCTGTACTTTGTCGTTACCTAGCAACTTGACGATGTAGGTAAAGGCTAACAGAGTTGTGTGTAACAAAAAATGAAACTGAGTGTAGTACAGAGAATTAACACAAGTTCGATATCTCATTCGCGGGATATCTGCACATTTTCGTTTCCACACTAAAGTTTCACAGCTTTACTTATTATTGACTTAATTTGTTTTGTTTCTTTTTTTACTTCTGTCCTGCACTTCCCTAGGCTCGGTTACCCCAACGGCTGAAACCGAGCCTAGCACTTCCCTTGACATGGCATTATTGGGGGGTTGTTTTGATAAGTGAAAGAAAATTTCCTTCGACTCTGCATTTCAATTCTAAAATGTTGTTGCCCATTGGAGCCGAGCGCAAGGATTCGGCAGTTTTCGCAGGCTAGCAAGTATGGTTGGTTATTGAAAGGAAACATTGATTTTACTGCCACGGAACGTGCGTCTCAACCGAGTTGAACGCCGGTTAAGTCCATCTGCAGGCGCAATCGCGCGAAAGGATTTTTGTTCTGGACCCCCAGCAAAGTACCAGCATATGTGTACTCGACTTTCACGATTCTGATTGGCCATCTGCAAGTTGCGCAAGACTGGTGAGAGTCTCTGATGGCCAATCATGCCGTGTAAGAATGATCTTTAGTAGGAGCCAGTCACAATATTCTGGTACTTCGCTGTAGATAGATGGAGGATGGATGGATGATGGCCTATCAGCTAACTAGCGGCCTAGCTCAGTCTAGCAAGGGCTAATTAAAGTGCAAGTAAAGCCATAAAACAACATTAACTCTTTTTGCTCCAAATTCTATTTCTGATATACTTCAGTTGTCTAACTTAGTTTTCTTTGAGAGGCAGGAGCAGAAATTAAACTAGAAAAACGCTACCCGAATTGCGGGATTGGATTCATCTTGTGATGTCACAATGAAAACCTACGGGATTTTATTGTAGTAGTTTTCTCTAGGGAGGGAGTAGAATCATCTTATGACGTCACAGGTTCCACGAAAAGTAACCAAAATTAGAGATTAAATGCCAGAAATGTTACAAAATTTGCAAGATTAATACCTTTGTGAGAAACAAACACAATAGTACAATATAAAAAAATTGACATGATCCCGGGCCGGCTGAATTACGTGAAGTGCATAAAATTATAAGCCCTAGCGAGTTATCTTTGATATAGATTGTACATGAAGTGGATAGTTAAACGGTAGAATATTTCTTGATTTTGGGGTTGCGTCTACGAGATATAAAGGTTTATATTTCCAATATCCTAATGATGTGATGTCATCACCGACATTTACTGAACACTCGACATTTACTGAATGTCTTTGTGCGGTTAAGCTATTTTCTATTTTTTTTTTGTAAAATTGATTTGATAAGCTTCAAATATAACTTAGAATTTAAAAATAGGTAATTTGTCTCTACCAGCATGCTTTTGTATAATAAGTGATGTCGGTGATGACATTTTTATATCGTAGACGTAACACCCAAATCAAGAAATATTCTACCTTTGGACTATCCACTTCATGTACAATCGATACCAAAGATAACTGGCTAGGTCTTATATGCACTTTAAAACTTTACAAAATTGAATTAATAAATGTATAATAGTCTAAATTACAATATATACAATCTATAAAAACATGTAATACAGTGGTTCTTAGAATCTTGCGGAATTGTAAAGAATAAAACTTCTTAAATCTATTCGTCTTACAAATAGGTACTGTAAATGTACCATTCTTCCTCGTGTTTAAAGTAGAGCGGTTAAAACTTGGCAGAAGTCCATGCGAAATTTCTGAGACGACGGAAAGACTGAATGAAGAGGGTTTCACACAACGTCTAGAATTATCGCTCCAGGTAGAATGACAAGAATTAGAGTTAAGGTTGATTGTGAATGAGAGCAAAGGAATATGTTTATTTCGTTCTCGGCTCTGTTCTCTGTTCAAGTTGGCACTTCTTCAGATGGTCCTTTTCCTTACCTGCATGAGAACTATAACAGAACAATTCCTCCGCGTTTTCTACTGGATTCCCTGGGAAAATACTGACCAAGAAGCCCGAGGCATGCATACATTGTTTAAACTTCGCTTGTTTTAATAAATTTTCAGTTATTCAATATTACCCCAAAATTTGGTCAAATTTGACAACATTTTGAAATAATTTTGTCAGTGTTATTATTCTGGTCCAATTGTTCAAAGGGTGGATAACTTTATCCACTGGATACATCCTTATCCAGTGGATAAACAAGTCGCGAATAAGCAAAAACCTTAGACGAATATCCTGCTAGTAGAACGTTCGATCTGTATGAAGATCTGAACAGCCAAAGAATAATATATAGAAGCGAGAAGTCCAAGGACTATAGCAAAGCTGAAACAACGTGTATAGTTTTAAACGTACTATATTTCGGCTAGCCAAACTAGGCTTCTTCAGGTACTAGATGTAAAATAAGCTAGTTTGGTTAACACGTATCCACTGAATAAGGATTTATCCGGTTGACAACGTTATCCACTCATTGAACAACCGAGCCCAGATGTATACAAAACCATACATTTTATGAAAGGTCAATTCTATAGGAAAATCACATGCCTGATGAGGTAATTCCACGTTAAATTGCACGAGAAAACCGATATCGCCCGAGTCGCTTCGACAAGCATAGACACATACCACGCTATACTTATGCAAAATTTGGGACATTTTCATTAAATTTCTACAGAAATAAGGTGGTGGGCAGCTGTGGAAAATGAAAAATTGAAGTTTTGAGAAAATGTTTAAAATTGAAAAACTAAAGATTTTAACAAGTTAAAAAATGTGTCAAATTGGCCAAATTTTGGGGTAAAGCTCTCCCTTAACTCATTCATATTTGAACTTTGTACATCAAGTCCGGAGTCTACTGTAACGGCTTACAAATCGTACAGACATGAACCTCAAGCAACCACATAAAATACACCGGGACTCCTGTGGTCAAAGAAATCTAGAATGTCTCAAAGTAGTTCCTAATGACAGGATTAGGCCTTTTGCAGCTAACAGTCACGTGCTGATAGAATGCTTCAAGTTAACGAATGAATTGAGCTCGTAATCCCCATGGGAAAGGCGTTGCCATGGATGCTGGAGAGCAAGCTATCTTTAAAATCGCTGTTTTAGAAAGATCGATTGGAGGTGGAAAATAGCATTTACAAACGGGTTTTGCTGATAACAATACCGATCTCATACAAGGCCTTTAAATAAATGGAGTCGGATATTTTTGCCATCCACTTACACTGACCACGTGATTGCATTCCTGCAAAAGACCCATTGCTCAATAGATACCCAAACTACTGTTGGCCGCTAAAAGACTGGGCATTAATCAAGCATTGAGCTCAGAATAGGCCCTTTGCAGCTAACAAATTACGTGGTTGTACTGGAGAGCAATAAATATATTACTTCATTTATTTCAAGGCCTTGTACGAGATCGGTTTGCTATTAGTAAAACCTGTTTGTAAATGCTATTTTCCACCTCCAATCTATCTTCCTAAAACAGCGATTTTAAAGATAGCTTGCTCTCCAGCATCCATGGAAACGCCTTTCACATAAGGATCACGAGCTCAATTCATTCGTTAATGAAGTATTATATCAGCACGTGACTGTTAGCTGAAAAGGGCCTATTTGTCACACTTCGAGGGTGGTTGTTTTAATGACAGAACGTTATGGGTTCGATATCCATTTAAAAACCTCGCATTTTTCTCTACTTTTTTCTGTTCTAGTTACTTTTGAACCCTGGAACCCTAGTCCTAAAACCTCGTCGTTTACCTAAAACTTGTTTTCGAAGTGGTAACTAGAGCCGGTTGAGCGATTCCCATCTCTAGTAGCGCGAGTCGCTAAGGAACGTACTATCACAAAAATACGCACGCACGCATAACTAAACAGCAATCTCATAGTTATCATATAACGTTTACACGCCTTCCCGCATACAATTTTAGGAGCGTGTTACACTTTCATTGGAGGGGGAAGTCCTATTCAGGTCTAGTATATTGTTTCTTTTAACAACTGAAATTCTATTTCAAAGTATTAGAAGTTCAAACTTTAAATAAAGATAGTTTTCTGTGTCATTGTGGCGACTTCCAACACCTTCAGCAATCCAGCTTCTTTCTTGCCAGAGTGTACACTGAGTTACATACATTTCATTAGGAGTACATTTCAACTCGGGGAAATGCTACCATTCCTTCAACAAGAAGTATAGCCTGTTTTTCGATCCATCCATGGGATGGGCGTGGCATGGCTTATCAGCTGTTTAACCGGCCGGTGTCCACAGCCTGGAACGTGAATGCATAGAGTCCTGGCCTTACAAAGGATTCTCGAGCATCGGTAATACGCTTATGCGAATCGCTTCAGGCCGCAGACTTCCCGCGTGATGGTCCCGAAACTCGAACGAGCCATGTCGTATTGCGGGATAGTTCCGACTCCCGCGGGATGGAGGCGGGGTCGTGTTTATCGACCTTAATCTCTGATACGCGTTTTTCCTGCGTTGTTTCATAGCTCGACAGGACAGGCAAAGCGCTATTAGCGACAAGAGAGTCGTTACGGCGAAACAACCCGCGAGCAAAAGCAGATATTTCTTCGGAAACGGTGATTCAGAGTATTCTCTTTTAATGAGCCTGCAGTCCCCTGCGCTACAGTCCTGCTGACATCTCCTAGCCGCGCATGTGAATGAACACTTTCCAGAGAGACACCGCTGAGTGCAGAACCCAACACCGCGGGCACATTCCATGTGACACCCATGACAACTCTGAATGCAGTTCTCCGTTGAACATGTGATTTTGATACAAGGATATAACCCGCACATCTGTGTACAGCCAGTGTAGACGGAGTCACCTTCGCGCCCATTGCATTCACAACTGCTCCCGTTGCATTTCTGGATGCATTTGTCTGAGATTACGGAACTGCATTGAGTTGATGATGTCACAGGTTTTACAAGCAATAGGAAGACAGCTACTAAGACTGCCAAGCGAAGCATCTTTTGTCTATTGTCAAATAGAAAAATTGGAGTTAATGACGTACACTTGCGGTCCTATTGCTGGTTTGCATGTGACGTCATAGCCGCCATGTTGGTGCCCTTAAACAATAGATTGCTCGTTAGCTTCTTTTGTTGGGGCACCAACATGGCCGCCATGCCCTTTGTAATTTGAATCTCTGGGGATTGAGTGAAAACCAGCAATATGAATTTCACTCCAAATCAAACTTGATTGGCTATTCGTACTTTCATGTTTTGCGCCACAAAGCCCCCGCACGTTGCGCCGCAGTACTGTGCGATTGTGCACGTGTGATAAGGAACCAACCCGATTGGCATTGACCTTTGTGTAAAGTGGTGGGAGAGAATGTTAAATGAATTTTAAAGTCTTTTAGTAAATAGTCGAGGACAGGATGCCAGCGTGTCAGCCATGCTTCTCTGCACGCGCTGTAGTGCGTTCATGTTCAAACCATACAAAGTTTTAGTGTTGTTGATAGTTAAATAATTGCACGAAAACAGACATTCCTTCATATTCGCAAAAGCACATTGCACATTAAAGCAAACTCAAACTAAAAACCCACTGCCGACCAGCCCTTTTGCGCGGACGGAGCTGTGATTTAACTCGCTTCTCGAAGCTTCTCTTCTTTGCGACAAAAAATGCGCAAAATTTCCGATTCTCCATCTCCCATATCTAGTTGAAATAATTGGAAGCTAATTTCGCCTTCTATTCCCTCTGATAAAGTGTACTGGTATAGTACAGGAACAATTCTCAGGTCACACAGACTCTAAACACAGTCCAATATTGTGCAACTTCTGAAGATGTTGTAGCCTATCGTTAGACACGAACAGTAATATGGTTGCCACCCATCGGGGAAAAAATAATTCCTGACTTTTAACTGACCAGAAAAAATAATTCACTGACGGCCATAATAAGCGGGCTGTTTGACATTCCCTCGTCCAAAACAAAAGTCATCATCAAAACCTGTAGCCTGCCCTCGCAGACACTTCGAATTTGAGGCCATTACACTAACCACACACTCAACATTGTAAACTGCGTGGCAGCCATTGGCGCCGTAAAAGCAGTCCGAAAAATTCACTGACGGGATATGTCAGTAAAATGTAAAGCGCCACGAGACTGTATATATGCGCTATATAAATATTGCCTATTATGAGGGGCCGTCGTGGCAACCTAAAAATAAAATTCCCTGACTTTGACAAGAAATTTCGAATTTCCCTGACCAGGCAGATGCAAAATTCCCTGACTTTTCCCTGACCTAGAAAAAAATTGTTTTCCCTGATCTGTGGCAATCCTGAGTAACGTGTATGATGATGCACGAGCACTCAACATTGTAAACTGCGTGGCAGCCATTGGCGCCGTAAAAGCAGTCCGAAAAATTCACTGACGGGATATGTCAGTAAAATGTAAAGCGCCACGAGACTGTATATATGCGCTATATAAATATTGCCTATTATGAGGGGCCGTCGTGGCAACCTAAAAATAAAATTCCCTGACTTTGACAAGAAATTTCGAATTTCCCTGACCAGGCAGATGCAAAATTCCCTGACTTTTCCCTGACCTAGAAAAAAATTGTTTTCCCTGATCTGTGGCAATCCTGACTAACGTGTATGATGATGCACGAGCAAGTTGTCGGCCGGAAATCTTTTCAAGAATTATTAAAACGGAAAAGATATAATTTGTACCATTCTCCGTCGAATGATTCTACTTCTAACGGTACCGAGACTGTACCGCTCAAAACGAGCCACAGCTTACGCAACAATACAAAACGGCCTAACCTTTGGAACGAGTAGTACAAAATAGAGCTACAGTATAATGGGTCCAATCAGAATACACGAGTTAATCCACAACATTTTAAATTTAGTTCGAATGACTAAAGTGTCACTGTACCTTACCCTGCGAGCAGAGGTTTCTCATCTCTTTGCCTTTCCATGTTAGAAGAGAGTCAGCTGTGAGCTTGAAGTGACAGTTCCGTGTCTACTGTTCGAAGGAACTAAAATATATGCTACCGTTGCAACCCGCTTGTATAGCACTTTGATCTGCTGACACAAGATTTGCATGCAGTATATGACGTCATCAAGAACCACGCAACAGCAACCCGCTATTTCTCTGGTTTTCTTGCTGCCGGTTTGTTTTTTTCAATTTCCTCCTTTGCTGTGTTATTTGCTAGAAGGAGCGATACTCTATCTGTACTATTCAGACTTCAAGGTAGTCAACGCAACTTTCACGATTTAAATCTGAATCACACAGACTGGAAGAAATGAAATCGCGAGACAGATTAGCAACGCGCTGAAAACGCGACGGGGGATTTCGAAAACTAAGGTCACGTTTGAAAATTTTAATTCTAGAAAAACAAGGCTAGCTTTCTAGATCATGCAATCAAGCATAGCAAGGAAATGGCCAGGAAATGGCCCAAAGCCAGCACATACCACAGTCATTTCAAGTTATTTCAGTGCTAGAATGTAGAAACGTTATAATTCAGCAAAGCTAAGAGTACAGTAATCCTTTAATACGTGCGATCAGTTTTGATTTCTGTAGGCGGGGTTCCTATATAATGAAACAGTTATTTAACGGACTATTTTTAATTTCTAGCAGGAGTAATTCCTCATGTCATTGCATGCAAAACACTTGATTTCTGCGAAAATCAGGAACTCTTTCAGCACGCTTTTCATTTCGGAAAACAAAGAATGCCTTCTGATTACTAAGCTTTCAGGAATTTAAATATGTCAATATATTATTAAAAGCACGCACAACTCGGTAGAATTCTAGGAAAAAGAGGAAAGTGAAGGGTATGACGATTAGAGAAATTCTTAACAAAGTTGTCGATCACGAAGTCAGTACTTCAGTGACCTCTGGTAGCCGTTCTCACTTTTTAGACTAGATTTGAAAGATTTTAGCAATTTTCTTGATCCGGCATCCAGCGAAGCATATTACTCTTTAAAATCTCTGACACATAAAAATAATGAGCGCTAATTGTTTGTTGTTAGTTATTTCATTTTTTAAATGCTGACTTAACAACTTAGCCGTGCTAGGAAGAACCTTAAAATGTTCGTTTTAGTATTCCAGTCAGTTTTTGATTTGTAGTAAGAGAAGTGCATCGTGCCACAACAACAGCCAACCACTACGAACTCTCTTTGCAAGGTTGAACCTCTTCAGAAGTATTTTGTACGTCGAAAAAAGTACGCAACGTAGTTTGCCAGGTCGAACTATTACCCGAGTCGAACGCGACGAAATATTCAAGACGAAACCTTTATTTAACGACGGTAGTTCGCCGTGACACTGAGGAAATACAGGGAATATTACAATATAAATGAGTAATACAAACATATACATATAAAGCAATTATAGCAATAGTTCGTACTAAGCTAAATATATTGTTATGCTAATGAGCTAAATATATTGTTATGCTAACGATGAAATATATTGTTATGGTTCATTCATAGCTAAATCTATTATGGTTCATTAGCTAAATCTATCGTTATGGTTCATTAGTTAAATCTATTGTTATGGTTATTAGCATTGAGTTCGCCCTCTGAAAGGGGTCTTGTGTTCTTTATTTTGGTCTTGAAATTCGTTAAGACATTGGATTCGTTAAGACATTTGGAACAACGAATTCCAAGTCACACTATAACTGATTTTTTTTTCAGGGATTCCGTTCGGGGTATGTTGGCAAAGAGATTGCAGAAAAATATTCGTGTTCTTGAATTTCGCAGCTGAGTGTCATATACTCTAATCCATGTATATCACCACAGGACTAAAAACTCAGCGCAATTAAAAGGGTGCACGAACTCAAAAGCACGCGTCCTCAGCAATCTCGATTCTAAAGTCACGAGAAGCGCTCGATGCTTGGCAGTTTCAGTTAGTTTAACTGATTGCTTTTCCTTGAAAATTACGTGAACAACACCTAGCGTTCTTGCGACGCTAGTGCAGTGCTAAATTACGTAAACGATAATTTTTATCAAAAACATTTTATCTGTTTACAGATAAAGACAAAATATGTAAACAGATAAAATGTTTTTGAAAAAAAATATTGTTTACGTAATTTTCCAGGAAAAGACTTTAGAATCGAGATTGCTGAGGAAGCGTGCTTTTGAGTTCGTGCACCCTTTTAATTGCGCTGTGGTTTTTAGTCCTGTGGTGATATACATGGATTAGGGTGTGAAGGTGTTGAACGAGCGATTATACACCCTTAAAATCCTCTCAGTTTTAGAACAGCATGCAAACATAATTACCAAACAGTTGTTTTCAAAGGCATTCAGGCGATTCAATGGCACATCGTAACCGTGATATGTCCTATGTCGATCTAGTCCGGGCAAATTATCGCATTTTCCCCTATCTTCCAATGGTAATTTCGAATAAGCATATTAACTTTTTCTTCTCTTTATCGTATACTTTTTCCTGCCGACCAGCTTTTTTTCGAAGCAATGGCATATTGTCTTCCTCGTAAAATAAGTAGGAATTACTCGATATTTCTATTCATTACACTGTCCACGTTTTCTTGCTCCATTTTAATTGATAGAAGTAGAAACAGGGGACACTGTCCGCTAAAAGTACACACGAGTGACCACGAGTACAAAAAATGAAAACATATGAATAAGTAAAATATTTTTTAAATGAAAAGAAAAATAAATAAATTTGACAAAAATAAAGTAGAAGACAAAACAAATTATACAAAACTGTCAAAAATGAAAAGTGAATAGAATAATGAATTTAATGTTTTTGTTGTTGAATGAAGTTCTGTGTAGCGGTAAATACTGATTCATACGGCTAAATTTTCAGTGTTAGCGTGAAGCCAAAAATATGAAATACCATAAAATCAGAACCCGCGCGTTGTGCCTGCAATACCGATAGCACTAAAGAAAACTGGCTTCACGGCTGTTTAAAAAATAGATTCATCTAGTCCGTTGAGCTGTATAGGTATTTAACGTCGAATGTCAGCTTTACTGAGTTAAACTTTGAGGTCATGTCACTCAAAATTGTCTCAATCGGCGAACAGTTTCTCTTGCCAGTGTTCTATTGAAATATGGGCTTAAATGTAGCTTGGATCGATTGACAAAGTGAGTATGTATTTACATTTGTTTACGAGTTAGTAAAGGGGCAGCCATTTTCAGCGTGCAGAATGTTTTTTTTTGCCAATCTAAGGTACAATATTTTTTCCATCTTGCCCGATTATTTTTTTACTCTGCATGGGTACCAAAGGCCATTTCCCCCGCCGAGACACCGAGAGAGAGCTGGAACGGCGAAGCGATGACGTCACGAGCGGCAAAAACAATTGTTAGCTGTAAGCCAAATTACCACTGCCACAGTTTATTCTTAACTTTTAAAAGTCCCCAACGGATATGTTTTGTATGCATACAAGATTACTCTTACTATGATATCACCGGTTTTATTTATTCCCATTAAATGTATCTCAAATTATCATAAATACCGTATGTAGTATTGTTCTTAATTTTTAGTTCACTTATTCCTAATTCATATATTTTCCATTTCATAGTAGTTCTTTATTTGAAATAAGTAGAATGAAGAATAACCAATACGACGTAGAATTATACGGATTTAATGTAGCACAATATTTCGACTAGCCATCTTTTACAATGTGACTTGACAATATATAATGGTAAAACGGAAATGACGTAAAAACATAATATGATAACGAAAGATAACTAACGGTGTGACTGATTAGTAGGTCTCGTCGTGTTTGTTAAGGCATTAGGTTCAAGAGTGTTAGCACGTGTTATGAGATAAGGCTTCTTTAGCTTTGCGAATAGCATCACGAGAAGAGAAAATATGTTCTAAAGGAATTAAAAGGATATTAGATGCAGAGTGGTCAGGGTTAGATAGAAAATGTTCAGATGCAGTGGTGGGTTTGGATTTACTGGAAGGTTTGTCAACTGTCCTACGATGTTCGTTGAAGCGGTCTTTAAGTCTACGTTTGGTTTCACCAATGTACTGTTTGTTACATTTAGTACATTGAATCATGTAGATGACGTTTTTAGTGTTGAAACATTTATCCCTTGTTCCCTTCTCTATTCAATTTCGTATTAATCTCGAATAAACGCCGGTTCAAATAAACGCCAGGTCTAGAAGGTTGAAATACCGATCCGGTCGCTGGAGGAGCGCCCAAATTTCTTTAATTTGAATTTTAGCCGCTTTTCCCCATATATTTTTAATTTATATTTTTTCACTTCTGAGCATTCGTGGTCACATGTGTGTACTTTTAGATATTATCGAAATTATATAAATTATAATAAATTATATAAATTATGTAATGATAACCCGATACAAGTTAACGATAGTGGCAAACGCGTGACGTGAAACAGCAACACATGATAACGGTTAAAGAGGCACTGTCAGTCGAAGTGCCTTTATAAAAACAAAACTACAAGAATACTGAACCCCCTGACATTGAAGAGAAATACCATGTGAATGTTGATAAGCTTTTTCGATAGAGGATCAAAGTGGATTCGGTTGCCATGCAACGAACCGATTTCAAGTTGCTCTAAATTTCGAATCAGTCCAGTCGAATCTTTGCCATCCATCAAAATTGTCAATGAAAGCATACTCTGTTATTTTTATCTTTCATCGTGAGTAAGTACATCTCATATCGATATGATCAAACGCGCTTTCATGCAGCAATTTCCTGGTGGGTTGTTCTCGCTCTCAGATAAGATAGCTTTGGATTCTACACTAGTTATTTTCTGTAGCTTCAATTAGTTCAATCTCAACTACTGCAGAGTGGATACTAACAGTCCGTAGCGATAACACTGACGTCAGTTATATATTTGCATATATAATGTGGTTGTATGACTCGTGTATGGCTAGCGATTTGGGCCTCACAAAATACATCTGCTTCCAAATCTTAATTCTTTTATAAGAATTATAAGTTAAGAGCACATAAGCTTCGATGAAAGGGCTTGCTTGCATTTTGGACGAACAAGAAGAGTAATTTGGCGATGAATAAACACCGACCTGTGATAGTTTATAAGATACTGACTGCGTTCATGCACACAGAATGCAACAAATGTGGCGTGACTGGCCTGGGTGACGTCACAGTATTAAAGTATCGCTATATATATCTGCCATTTGTAGGCGTTCCTATACAAAAACGCGTTCTAAGCGTTTTCTGTTTTATTTTTATAACGTCCGGAAGTGAGAGGGTGCGAACGGAAAAGGATCGAGTGAACATGGTAAACGATTGTGTTTTGCATTGTTTGGCATTCCTTACCAGTGTAGAACAGAGCTTTCTTAAAGATCAACATATTTCTAATAAGTTGAGTTCTTGAAATCGTGAGGGAATTCTGCTTTATGTCGGAGCTTGATCTTATAAACGTCCGTCTTCTTCGCACACAATGCTGGAATCTCGCCAAATCCCTATACTTGAATACACTTATCCAACTGAATGAGTCCTGATAAAACAATTATCGCAGTTTGAGAATCTTTCTCTAGTCTAGTCTTTATACCTGTTTTTTTTTCGGTTTAAATGTCAACATTGTGCGTTATATATATATTTCAAGCTTGTGGATATATTTCATAATAAATGTTGAATGTATCCCAAGAATGAAGTATTTTAGAAATATATTTTACCTTCGAACTGGTCTTTAATTGCTCACATTTTTCACTGTTCATTGTTTACATCTGGCTGTTAAATTATTGCCAACCTGCATGTGTTTTTGTTCTGCCAGAAGCTGATAGGCATACAAACTCACTAGCCTGTTTATACTAATTTGTGAAACAAATCACCGTCTTTTTCAATGGCTAATCTAAAAAAGAACCCGTATTTTCTCATCCAAAGAATTCTAAGACATGTTAGAACCTTTTTCTTATAATACTAAAACCAAACTGAGTGGAGAAAAGAAATTACATCTAGTACTTCAAACGTTAAAGTTCGCATTCTCGAGCAAAAGAAAGCCGTTGATTGATGCGAGATTCAGTGTTTCTGAAAAACAAAATTTGCTCAAGGAAAAGAATCAAAGGCTCGTGAAACTTACTTTTGTCGAGGTCACCGACGCCTGATACGTGGCTGAGGTAGAAATATGGCAAATAAAAAGTATAAGATGAATATAAAGAGCGTGTACTTATCATCCTGAGAGCCCTTTGAAAACAACGGTAATCAATATGCACAGAACCCGTTCTCAAAACAGAAGGAAACCTTCCCACTGAAAAATAAAAACTCCTATGCTTTTGTTTCTTATACAATCTGTGCCTGTTTTTCAGGTTGTTGTAATTGTGGTGTAATTGATCTGCGGTTGGAGCCTAAGTTGTACTGACGATAAGCTCGTATCACTGAAACCTTTTTCAAGAAACTCAAAGTTTATTCCAGCTCTGGTCCATATCACTTCGTTCCTCAAATTGCGTACGGAAGTTGAGCTCTAGTTTCATTTCGCAGTAGTTCTTAGTCAAAGAAATCGAGTTGTGACCGGAGCCAAAACTGCGCTGCGGATGTAGAATCATCATGGAAAGCTGCACGAAGAAGGTCTCTAATAATAAGATCTTACCTTTTTGCAAAGCTCTGTCTAGGCTATGTTTATCAAAGAAGCTGGAAGCGTACAGCTGAGAATAAAGCAACAAAACCGGGCAGAGCTACCTTGTTAGGCAGTAGACAGCAGGACATCTGGTTAACAATGGCCGAGTTCATGTTGCATTGTACTTCGTTAACCGCGCACAAGACAATCAGCCTATTTGTCAGTCAGTAAGCGCAAACTGGCGACGGGTCACGACATCTGACAAAATCATGGGATATCAAGTTGGACCGGTATAAATAGAATAATCTGTGTAAATCGGTACATTTTACGGTATGGAATGGAACGGATTGCTGGAAATATCGGATCGCATTGTTTAGGTAGTGACATCACAGGTAGCTCAAGCTTGCGATCTGTATAATTGGCGAGAATGCATGGAATTTCACTTTTATCGCTGTGATACTCTTAAATCTAGCAAAATTAAATGTTTCAAAAAACCGTCAAGCGGAAAATCAAGAAATCAAAAACCATTCTGAATCGAGGTTAAACTGCCCAGGAATCGCCATATACATTAAAGGTAATGACTACAAGGGAAAGCGAAGGTTTTTGAAACGTTTTATTAGATTAAAGAGCATCACAGCGATAATAGTGAAATTTACATACATTCTCTTGGGCTACCTGTGGTGACATGTAAAAGGAGATTTGACATTGGATTAGCGCAAAACTAGCATTGCTAGACAGGTTTTGAGATGGCCGTAGAAAATGAGTTGGCTGGCGATATTGTTGAAACTTAAAAAACCAGGCTTCCAGTATGGCTTATGCTCAAGGAAGAGGGAGAAGTGAGACTGGAGAGAGGAGAGTCCCCGTCTCTCTCCTCCATTTTGCCACAGGAAGCCGGGTTGTCCGACTTTCGGTTACCTTTGGTTCACGACTTTGAAATTTTGTTGTTGCTTTTGTCAATATTCAGAATATATAGAGATACATAACAGGTCATAATATAGCCGCGTGGAGCTACGGAATTTATCTTTGATAACTCACCGAGTGAGTGAGTTTATCAAGCTAAACACTCGAAGATAAATCCGGCTTCAAACAGCCATGGAATTTACTTTTTATTACACGAAAACCGCCCGCTGAGCATTTTTATTTCTAATTTTGAAGATTAGCAAAATTACCAAAACAAATAAAAGCCTGTCAACCCAAGTCAAATTTGCTCAAAATGACGTAGCCTCATTTTAAAAGTAACATTTTTACATTTTAGAAACAGAAAGTAAGGGAACAAATAGTGAAGTGATGTATCCCAAACGTGTTGAAAACAACCCCCACTGGACGCGGTGTGATATAATTTTTACGACTTGGCTAAGTAACAAACCTAAAATAACCTCAGACTTTTTACATAGCGGTACCGGCAAACTTCATGGGATCGGAATAGCTCACAGTCTGTTTTTAAAATGTTAATTCTGGGTTCAATTATAGACAAGCCAAAAAAAGTGCCAAGATAGTCAGTGAACAAGATTCAACTCCTTTGAGCCCAGCTCAAAAAATCTAGCGACTCGAAGGTGGTTACTTCGACAGAGTCAGATATATAAAAGCAACTGAATGTTTGTGGCTAGACTTTGACCCGTGGCTAATTCTGCATGAATTTTCTTCCATGCTTGGGAAGAATGCGGGAATCCACCGTATACAAACACTTAATTAAGCTAAGTCAAGACAAAACGCAAAATTTCTGCGCATGAGTTAAATTTCAAGTTCGCCGCCAATCAGATTGCACTGTACTGGTCACGTAACAATCGCCAGGTTAATTTAATACCGTAAAATCAAGATGGTGATCAGGCCGCTCAGCATATTTCAACTGCCGCTCTTGTTTGAGGTACGTTTCGTAGGTTTTATGCCACATTTCATTTTACTAACGTCATAATACATACCAGCGTAAACACCGTGATTGGTAGGCCAACACTAAAATAATTTTGACGGCGTTTTTGGCTGGTTTACCGATCTCGTATACTGAAGAGCTGATTTATAGCGAAATATAGCGATTTACTAGCAAATATATATACTGTGGTTGAGCAGTTATGGGTTAAGTCCCGGGGGGGGGGACTCTCCATAACAGTAGACGGGGGTGATCGTCCTATCCCTTAGGGTATAAAATTCTACCATCTCAAGCATGTTAAGGCCTGGTTCAGGGGTCGAATTTCGGGTAAAAACTGTTTTCCTTATTTCAGCACAGCCGAGTATGATAGGCACGCCAAGTTTCTCACGATAATAGGTATCGCCATTCTTGACTACCTTAAGTGGTTTGTGTGTAGTAAAACGTGTCACGTGGTCTGTCACGTGACTTAGAACACGAAATCAGTAAATCAAAAACGCGGCTCCGAGTTTAAAACAGCTAGGACTATGAGTGGATACGTTTAGTTAAGGTTGAAGCCTTTCACCTAAATCAGCTTAGAAAAGATGACTACAATGTTTCGTTAACGAGTTATTAAGGCGAACATATGCAAAATAGGTCACGTGACTTTTTGTACCCTTAATATCTCCTTATCTTTACACGATAGTCATGTTTTCTAAGCGTGATCTGCAACACTGCGGGAGGAGTAATGTTTTAGCAGGGTTACTTTATGTTCATATGTTATCATCGCAGCCGCATATCACTTAAACGATTTTATGTAATTATGACGTCATCGATAACGTGACACGACAACTATCCACATAACAAATTTAAGGAAGTTTATATTAGTTTTATGGTGTAATTAAATTTCGTTTAAACTGTTATTTCTGTCAGAAATGTTTTTTTTTAACGTACATCTATTTTCCGTTAAATGAACCAGGCCTTAACATGCTTGAGATCTGCTATCCCTTAGGGGTGTTCAAAGAGTCTGCTATCCCTTAGGGGGTCTCACGCTAATGGTGGCCCGGATGTAGCCCGCTCGATGGTGGTGTCTTAAGGACCGTAATAAAATTCAGGAAAACTGAAAATGTGTTTGTTTTATTGCTATCTCTTAGGGTTAAAAATTTCTTCGACCACACCCAATGTGCTATCTCTTAGGGGTAAATTTGCTGTTGACCACACCCAATGTGCTATCCCTTACGGTTAAAATTGATTTTGCCGACGATCACCCCCGTCTACTGTTATGGAGAGTCCCCCCCCCCCGGGGATTAAGTATTATCCTCTATTGAAGTCTGAAGACATCTGAATTCGAATTCCTGTCCTGAACTGTGAGAGCAATACTGTCGCTCGCCAGCACAGAATAATTTATAAATCTTTAATTCAACAACTACCAAGATGGACTCCCGGGATGGACTCGTAATGGCAAGAACAGCAGATAAAGTTACATAGAGGCACACAAATTGACATAGCTAGCTCCATCACAGGATGGACAGGATACAACTTATAATATGGTACAAATATAAACATACATTTGAGACAATCATGTATTAGTACTCGGAACCTGCAGTATAACAGAACAGCAGACTAAATTGTAAACGTGTGTTGCACGAATAAGTAGTGTTTAAATTAAAAGGTCAACATACGAGAAAAACAAAAATATTTTATTACATATATGCTTAGCGAGCAGAGAATGAAAGTCACCGCGCTACCGGCCACTCCTAAAGACTGCTAAATTCAGCTAATAATTCTTCCCTTTGGTTAATATTACTAAGAGGATTTCAAATGAAAGTGTAATATTTCATCTTCAATCTCATGTGGCCCACTCCGAGTGAAAGCCCAGATGGGCTCTTGTTATCAACTGAATTCTTCACTTTTGACTATAAACCCTCTTACCCTCTCTCCACTAACGAGGGAGAAAAGAACCTCTGCCACGATCCAAACTGTTTTCTGTTGAGCATGCGCCACGCTATCTGGATTTCCATTGGTCGAGAAAATCGAGACGGTAAACATTGGAGATTTCCTATTATTAAGAGGATTATTAACGGCAAGAGAAAGCGTGGGAAAAATTCCTCGAGGGTGATGTTGCTTTCTTCGAGGTTTGACACAGCTGCTTTTAACGCTACTTCGAACTCGCTCACGCTCATGTTCACTCCAAAAACAGATGCCATCTCTAGACTGGGCGCGTGTGACGTCGACCTCGAAAACCGTTTTTTAAACTGGTTATTAAACCGGTTTGTCATGTGACTTACCTCCAAAAACTTGGAGCCGGCGAGCTCTAAAGAACCGTTCGGGTCGTGGCAGAGGTTCTTTTCTCCCTCGTTAGTGGAGAGAGGGTAAGAAGAAAGAACCTCTGCTAGCAGGGTTTTTTCGACTTCATGCAGTTTTTAAAACATTCAGTGCCAGCACTGCCGCCTTTGCGCCCCATGCCCAATGTCCTGTACGGAATTATACTGGACTTTGAACTAATGCTAAATACACCGCCTGCTGACTAACTGTGGTGCAATAGGCAGGCAAACATAATTATTTGTTATCTTTTATAAACTGTCATGGGTTTAAAAAATGGCTAAAGGTGGCCAAAACAGCGCAATAAGACAGTTAACCACTCCATACTCTTAACAAAACACGGCGTACATCATCGTGCATGACGCTCTGATAAACGAAGCCCAGGTAGTACTTGAATCGGCAGCCACTCCGACCACTAGTCGTCATACATGAGAAACCCTTCTAATTTGATGCTCAATTTGATCGAACATTTGCGTGCAGGTGAGCATATCCATTTGTCAATATGGTGACTTTTGTTAGCAGTTTCGATCTTAACACCTAATCACACCTTCATTTCGATATCAGATTTCGTATTACGTCACTTGCAAAGTAGTTCGTGACGACGTACCGTAACACAAACCATTTCAACGTCCTGTATGTCGTACAGTAACCGTGCCGTAAGTCATTGCCGTAACTTGTCCACTCATACGAAATCTGCTCTATCTGTATCGTCGTGCGTCATCGTATCGGGGTGGTACATTTGCTGCCGCACCGTGTAACTATTGTAAACCACTTGTCACGCATTGACATGCAGGATTTCCTTAGGAATTCAGAATCATTGTCGTAAAAAATCGGAATAATTTTAGACCGGGTAAACTCAATAAATCCTTACGTTAGAAATTGGTTATTATTATTGCTATCATAATATCGTATATCAAAGTATCTGAGACATTGGTAATAGTTGAGAATAAAGGACATGGCCAAACCACGCCTCGAGTAACGGAGCCAAAGTAAAACGTTCTTTGAGTGAGATAACTCAGTTTGATCAAGTTGTGCTAACAACCAAATCCCTATTAATAGGTAGAAATCTTGTGACAACTTAGTTTTTGATTGTCATTTTATTCGTTGAAACGGGAAGCAGTTCACCACATGTCTAGAAAGAGCAAACTTTAGAAGTGCGATATACCAAAACATGTCCAAGAAAATCATATTAATAGTGCGCAGTTTGTTGTACTATCGGTAGAAGTTGAAGCAGTATAGTAGTAAAAGAGAAGTTGTAACAGAAGCAGAAGATGAATAAACGGCTGAATTAAACACCAAAGAAGCAAGAAGCTCATTACCTCCCGACTGATTAGCGTCCCAGCTTACACATTCAATCTTGACCGGACACCAACTGGACAAGTTTCAACTCATTTGAGCCCAGCTCGAGAATCCAACGACTCGAAGGACGGTTAGTTACTTTGACAGAGTCAGATGCCGATAGCTGACTGACTTGTAGCTCTTCACGGGCTTCTTGTCACGTGGCTGGACTTTGACCCTTACTTACTAAAATCAACATTCAACACGTGGCTACCTCTGCATGATCTTCCATGCCTGGGAAGAATGTGGCCGGCTCCGCACTGTTGGTTTGCGCACAACGTTCATGATATATAAATAACGACTAAAAAACGTTAACTATACGGGGTAATACTGGGCTTTGAACTAATTTTAAAAACATCTGCTGAAGGTGCAATAGCCAGACACACTGACTTATTTGTTATATTTTATAGGGCACTGTCATCAGTTGGTTAAAACTTGAATAAAGTTGGCGGCCAAGAAATTCTCCTGCTGGGTGCAGAGGTTTCTCATCTTTTCTGGACCTTTTCTATCGGCTTACAACGAAAGCGGAACAGCTAACAGCTCCGGCCAAGGCCGAGAAAAGATAGGAAAGATAGGAGGAGAAGAAACACCCTGAAGAAAATCAAGAGGTTAGCCCTATGAACGATTCCCTAACAAAATTAAATCACTGACAAAAACAACCATGGTACGTAAAACAATAATACAAGGCCAAATAGAAAAGATATATAATATATCATATAGTTAAAATATTCTGAAGTGAAGTGTCTGTTAAGTATTCAAGAAAGATTTAACTGTGAGATGTTCTTACCTTGTTCCCATATATATATATATATAATTCCAGAGGTTGCTTTTGTACTCGTATATCTAGAGTGCTCAATACCGTTAAGTAGAGCGAATGTAGAAACAGTTAACTGGTCACGGTTGTACTGTTGCTTCTGTTTAATGCATACAGAGCTGTTTCGTAAAGGGTCGTATATATATATATATATATATATACAGCAATTTTCATAAATTCTGACCCCCTCAATATATATAAAAAAAGTATCAAACATTATGGTATACCTCTTCCTATATTTTTTTCTGAAGCCCTGGATGATAGGAAACTTGAAAAAAATATCAGCAATGACATCCCATAATGTTTGATATATGTTTGATATATATTTATATATGGTAAGGGAGTCAGAATTTATGAAAATTGCTGTATATATATATATATATATATAGATGACTGATTCGAAAACTTCTGAAACTTTGCCAACTGGCTTAGTTTGTGACGAGAGCTGACTACCTGATAATTCCCTTTCTCTCCCTGTACCGTTTTTATGCACGTTGGGCTGAGTAGCCAGGGTTGAGCAGCCAGTTATAGTTATTTTGTACGTGCTTGGCCTCACAAATACGGATTTGTGCAGTTGCTGGATAATTCCCTTTCTCTCCCTGTACGGTTTTGTATGCACGTTGGGCTGAGTAGCCCAACGTAACAGGTACTCCTGTTTGTGACGTATTATGTATGTGCCGCGGGGGTGGGTCAGGGTTTTGAGCTCGGTTTGGGCAGGTAGGGTCAGGGTTTTGACCTGATCTGGGCAGATCAGGGTCAGGATTTGAGTATAGTTTGGGTGCAGTCAGGGTCGGGGTTCAGTATTTTTTAGGCAGTTAGGGTTCAGTTTATTTTAGCTACTATGTCAAAAAAAGACATTCTGTTGCCGCATTTTGATCGCCTGCCCACATGCAAGCACTGAGGTTCCCATACATCGTGACGCCGCTAATTCGTACTTCAGTACTTATCTATGTTCTTCATCTGCTGATTTGTTTACCCAATGACACGTCCCGACTAGAAATGTTCCGTATTTTGCATGCAATCCCGGTACGCGGTATACCGGCCGGGGTATATATCCGACCGTGTTTTAAAAACAATTTAAAGAAGGGGCAATCAGGGTTTTTTTCCCAAAAAAAGGGGGCAATCAGGGTTTTGGAGCTCGGATTGGGTCAAACAGGGTCAGGGTTTGAGCCTCTTGGCCTCACATACATACCCATTTTTCATGTAAGTCTTCCCCATAATATTTTCAATTGACCTATATCATTATGACGTCACGGCTTGTTTATGAGGGGGACAGAATCGACATGGCTGAGAAAAAATTAACTTCGAATTGTCTGGTTTCCAGATATCAGCCGTATCAATGTTTATCCCACAATATATACCGTATTTGGTGGCTGTTACCGCTATTCTAGGTTCTACAAAATGCATTTGATAGCGATTTCCTTTGTGTCGTTGCTGTTTTGTCCCCCTCCCACGACCGTGATCCTTAGCGTTTAAACAATAGATTGTTTTGATTTGACGTCATAATGATATAGGGCAATTCTCCTCGTTGTATTTATAAACTATGGACTATCTCTGATTCACATGCATAAAAATCTCCGGCAAATGAAAACACTTTACCATAATGCAAGAGGCTATTAAATAAATTATTTTCGTTAGAGTTCAAAGGTCACATTCCATGTTTCCATGGGTAACTGTCATGTATAATTGTTAAGGTCGTGACAACATCATATTTGTCAAAATTGTATGTAAAAATATTACAAAGAGAAAGAGATAGACTACCCCCTCTTGATTTGGGGTGGCCATCTTGAGACCCAGGCCTTAATGTACCTGAGGGGTTTCTATAACCAGATTTCGTTCGTTCTACGCGGGTCATCTAGTACGTATTTTGCCAGATTGAAAACACGGATTTGAGTAATGGCTTAATTATTTACCCGCGGTCGGTCCCGGTGTCTTGCTTATTGCGCGCTTCTATAGCCGTTTCTAGTTGATTGTTATTTGGTACTCTCAGTCTTATGCGTTTTATGCGAATTGATTCAGACGTGCCCTCCTTGTGGTTAGCACCAGGTTTTGGACTGGTATATATATTTATATTTGGTTTCTGCACGGCATCTACAGGTTTTGTAGTTGTTTATCGCACTTTCATGGTTTCACATTGTGCATTTGGGACTCGCATTTTATTCAGTTGTCATCTGGCGAAGGATACTTGTTTAGGCCATGATTTGTTTGTTTTTGAAGCATTTTCAGCCCTCATATTCCTTATGTGTTTATGTTTTTCATGCGTTATACGATTGTCTGGCTTTCAGTTGTTTACTCGGTCGGCTCCATTGTTCCTTTCTGCTCCGTTGCTCCCTTTATTCTCCGCCCTATGGCAGCCTGAAAGGGATACTAATTCCCTAGTCGGATTACTGACTGGGTCCTCCCGCGCGTTTAGGCGGTATAGCATTCATTTATTATATTTTCCATTCCCCTATATAGCCCATTCTGAGTTACTGGTTTGTTTCGTTTCTGACCCACGGGATGGCAGCTCAGTTGCACAAGTATTTATACTTTTGTCTACTATTTCTATTTTATACGCTTGGTTTGGACACCTAATGGCTACCTATTCCAGCTGACTACACCGCAAGGGAGGGTAGTCAACAGTCATCTCAAAGGTTCCGCTATACAATCTCGGTTGCGATTGTGTTTGAAAGAAGCGGGAGTCGATGAAGGTGAAACTTTGCACAGTTTCAGAGCTGGCGCAGCTATCACACTAACCTTATCAGCTTGCCGACACAATGAGTCATGTTGGTTCGCGCAACGCACTCTTAATATTTAAGCTCGCTCAAGTGCTGCGTTCTGGAGACCCCTCTGAATTATTAATTGTCGGCTGATGATTCCCTCACCAATCAATAAAACTTTATTTATACACGGAAAAATCCTGACAGACTGTATCTGATTTCCACAGAAGCCGTGTTATCTATACTAAGCTAATTATGCTCCTAAAAATTATATCGAATTCAAACTTATTTATAATATACATAAAAACATCTTAATAAAATAACTACTATAATATAAAAATACTGTTCTATTGATATATTATTGGAATAAAAGTATAGGTCTAAGTCATTTGTTGAGCAGAGTGATTTCTGTGATTTGTTTTTTGAACGAAATAAGAGATTTTGTTTCACGTACCGCAGTGGGAAGCTCATTCCAACTTTGCTCCGCTGTATGACAAACTCTTTTTCAGGAACTCATGTTTTGGTTGAGGGAGACGAAACTTTGTCTCACAACCTCTTAAGTTGTAGTGAAGTGAGCTTCCCATTGTTTTAAATAAGTCGACGAGGCTGCATGGCGCGCAATTATTATGTATTTTATGCATGAACGTCGCCTTTCGCTTTGCCCTTTTTTCATCCAATCTTTCCCACCCTAAAGATGCTAGGAGTACATTGGAGCTGGTATTGTAATCCGCTAATAAAATCAACCTAGCGGCCCTATTTCGGAAAACTTGCAATTTATCGGATAGGACTTTACCCAATGTGTCCCAAACTTCGCAGCAGTAGGTAATCTGCGACTCAATGAGAGAGTCGTAAACCTTTATAAGTATTTCTTGGGACACATATGGTCTTATCCTTTTCATAGCCCCTAGACCAGAAATTATCTTTTTGGTTATGTAATTAATGTGCTCAGTCCATGTTAAATGTTCATCTATCATAACACCTACTGATTTGCTATTTGCGACTCCTCTAATTGGCACGTTCCCTATTTTTATTACAGGCGCAATGTCTAAGAGTGATAGACGTTGTCTAGAGCCGACTAGCATGTATTCTGTTTTGGCAACATTGAGATGTAACTTGTTAGCTAAAAGCCATTGATTGATATTTTGGAGTTCATGGTTTGCTCTGGACTCAACGTCCGTTATGTCTGAGCCACATATAGTAATATTGGTATCATCAGCAAAGAGACAAGCACCTGGTATACCTAAACAATTTGGCAATTTGGCCCTAATATTGTACTGAGGCACACCACATGTAATTGGTTTCTCCGACTCGATCTAATATTATGGATGGAGCATGATTGCGTTCTATCTGACAGATAAGAATGTAGGGCTTAGGTAATAGAGAGGGCTTAGGTATTAAGTATGGGTATATCGCTGGGGGTTTGGAGTTTAGACCCTATAACTTGCATCCCTTGTCGCGGTCGCCTTTTCCCATTCTTATTTGATGAGCGTGAAAGGGAGTGTCGCGAATAGTATGCTAAGTAAGCTACGTCAAGACAAAACTGGGACACCTATCATAATTATTATCAACTGAATTCTTCACTTTTGACTTCATGCAGTTTTTAAAGCATTCACGGTGCCAGCACTGCCGCCTTTGCGCCCCATGCCCAACGTTCACGGATATACGACGGAAATAACTCCTGAATGGCCTGTACGGAATTATACTGGACTTTGAACTAATGCTAAATACACCGCCTGCTGACTAACTGTGGTGCAATAGCCAGGCAAACATAATTATTTGTTATCTTTTATAAACTGTCATGGGTTTTAAAAATAGCTAAAGGTGGCCAAAACAGCGCAATAAGACAGTTACCACTCCATACTCTTAACAAAACATTACATCATCGTGCATGACGCTCTGATAAACGAAGCCCAGGTAGTACTTGAATCGGCAGCCACTCCGACCACTTGTCGTCATACATGAGAAACCCTTCTAATTTGATGCTCAATTTGATCGAACATTTGCGTGCAGGTGAGCATCCATTTGTCAATATGGTGACTTTTGTTAGCAGATTCCAACAATCAGTTTCAATCTTAACACCTAATCACACCTTCATTTCGATATCAGATTTCGTATTACGTCACTTGCAAAGTAGTTCGTGACGACGTACCGTAACACAAACCATTTCAACGTCCTGTATGTCGTACAGTAACCGTGCCGTAAGTCATTGCCGTAACTTGTCCACTCATACGAAATCTGCTCTATCTGTATCGTCGTGCGTCATCGTATCGGGGTGGTACATTTGCTGCCGCACCGTGTAACTATTGTAAACCACTTGTCACGCATTGACATGCAGGATTTCCTTAGGAATTCAGAATCATTGTCGTCAAAAATCGGAATAATTTTAGACCGGGTAAACTCAATAAATCCTTACGTTAGAAATTGGTTATTATTATTGCTATCATAATATCGTATATCAAAGTATCTGAGACATTGGTAATAGTTGAGAATAAAGGACATGGCCAAACCACGCCTCGAGTAACGGAGCCAAAGTAAAACGTTCTTTGAGTGAGATAACTCAGTTTGATCAAGTTGTGCTAACAACCAAATCCCTATTAATAGGTAGAAATCTTGTGACAACTTAGTTTTTGATTGTCATTTTATTCGTTGAAACGGGAAGCAGTTCACCACAACATGTCTAGAAAGAGCAAACTTTAGAAGTGCGATATACCAAAACATGTCCAGGAAAATCATATTAATAGTGCGCAATTTGTTGTACTATCGGTAAAAGTTGAAGCAGTAGTAAAAGAGAAGTTGTAACGGAAGCAGAAGATGAATAAACGGCTGAATTAAAAACTAAAGAAGCAAGAAGCTCATTACCTCCAGATTGATTAGCGTCCCCGCTTACACATTCAATCTTGACCGGACACCAACTGGACAAGTTTCAACTCCTTTGAGCCCAGCTCGAGAATCCGGCGACTCGAAAGACGGTTGGTTACTTTGACAGAGTCAGATACCGATAGCTGACTCACGGGCTTCTTGTCACGTGGCTGAACTTTGACCCTTACTTACTGAAATCAACATTCAACACGTGGCTACCTCTGCATGATCTTCTATGCCTGGGAAGAATGTGGACTCCGTGGCACTGTTGGTTTGCGCCACAACGTTCATGATATATAAATAACGACTAAAAAACCGTTAACTACGGGGTAATACTGGGCTTTGAACTAATTTTAAAAACATCTACTGAAGGTGCAATAGCCAGGCACACTGAATTATTTGTTATATTTTATGAGGCACTGTCATCAGTTGGTTAAAACTTGAATAAAGTTGGCGGTCAAGAAATCCCCCTGCTGGGTGCAGAGATTTCTCATCTTTTCTGGACCTTTTCTATCGGCTTACAACGAAAGCGGAACAGCTAAAAGCTCCGGCCAAGGCCGAGAAAACATAAGAAACTTCTCCTTGCAAGGTACCAAGAAATCGATATTCATGTAATTAGCTTGCGTAACTGACAACGTAACAGCCCTAATGACGGAGAGGAAGAGAGGGAGTGGGGAAGAGGGAAAGCCTCCCTTCACTGCCAGGCTTAAATTATCAATACATCAACAACTTACAACTCGGAGCTTGGGTTGCCCGTGCTCAGATTCGGAACAGAACTCGTATTACGTCACTTGGCCGGCATGTAACTATGTGATTTGTTTGGATCAGTAGCGCAAAAACAATGGACAAGCATTTCAATGTCACGCGGGCATGCCGAAGTCGTCGTCTGCCTACTCATACCGAAATCCGATCTAAGCAATTGATCATGGTTTTTACAACAACTGCCCATTTTCTCGCTCTCTGATTGGCTAATTGTTATTGTCAATACGAAGACAGACAATAATACTGACGCGAGGCGAGCGCGCGACCGCCGCATAAAGTTTGTTGTCACCTACATTTTCCTTAGTCGATCTGTTGTTGATTGTAAAAAAACGAATTGAAGTCAGTCTTTTATGCGCATGTATGTCCTAACTGATTGACGATGAAACCCAGTTTAAAGATGATGCGCAGTTGTACAAAAGCCGTCTAGTGTTCAACATCTCCTGCAATCTCGTTCCCAGAGCCCGCGCATTTTTCGGCCAGCGGTGACCAAACGCGCGCTGGCCAAAAGATCGCGGGCTCTGGGAACGAGATTGCATCTCCTGCCACATAAACAAAAGGATTTGTACAACTGCACATGGTCCTGAAACTCGGTTGCTCATTCTCGACCCCAGACCCTTCTCTTATTTCTTACTGCGCATGTTCGACGATTTCGTCGAGCCCCCAGTCCCCAGACTCCTTCAAACCAGTTTGTTGAAGGGTACGAGATTGGCCGCGTTATTACAGTGCGCTCTAGGTTCGATAGCACGAGATTCTTCATTAAGAGCTGTCCTTGCAAAAATAAATGCAAGCACGATACGTAATGAACAGACCCGGCCAGTATATATTGTCAATGGGCCATGCGAGGTAAATACGGGAATATGGTGTTCAAAATTTAAGTAATTTAGGGGATATTTTGGGATTCCCCCTCCCACGTACCGGCCGGGTCTGAATAAAGAATTATTTGAGGTGTAAAACCCACAGACAGCAAAAACCGTGTGCGGATCGATCCTGCCAAACGTTGGATCTAAAAAGACTAAAAACAGGAACGTCTGGCACAGTGGAGCTGGCATGAATGAAGCGGGTCCGAATGAAGCCTGATTCCCCATAGCGTTTTCCTTTTCAAATAAGTGTTCTTTACATATTAGTTTTGCTAGAAAGAGACTAATTAGACCACTTTTCACCTTAAGAGTCAAGAAAGAGCCGATTCCCTCATCTTTGGTTTGGTTCGTTTTAAAGTCGGTGATAGCTAAAATTATTATACTGCGAATCGAACCAAAACTCTTTGAACTGACTGATTACTGATTTTTTTAAATAGCAGTCTAGAATGCGAACCTTCAGTTTTCATTCGGTTAGCCAAACCAAGGGTGGTCACTAGTAATCTGTGAATTTACCCCATTATCAAGAAATAAATTTTGTAATTCTTTCAGTACACTTGAAATAACTAATGCTTTCATTGGTGTCATAATGAGTCGGTATTTTAGTAAGACATCTAAAGATTTACTAAAAATTCTTCATAAAAATACATGTTCTTACCTTGTTCCAATATAGATGACTGATTCGAAAACTTCTGAAACTTCGCCAACTGGCTTAGTTTGTGACGGGGGGGGGGGGGGGGGGGGGGGGCACTCAGAAGATTTTTGGGTAGAGGTGTGCCACGGAGACCTCAAAACCCTGACCCTATCCCAGACCTAAAAATGCCGTTTACCATACCCTATCCCAGACGAAGCTTAAAATATATACCCTATCCTAGACCCAAACCATTGATTCATACTCAATTACACTACGAAAGCCGTTGTTTTGTTTTAATATTGTTTTTTAAGGTGTAGTGTGGCCGATAGAGCGCTAAGCATGGCGTCAACGACAAGTATATCAAAATCCATACCCTTTCCCAGACCAAAACCGTGAAAAGGATACCCTATCCCAGGCCTCGGCAGCTCAAAAACCATACCCTATCTCGCGGCACATACCCGTGTAACCCATATAAGGGAGTACCCCCGGGGTGGGGGTTGTGACGAGATCGAGCTGGCTAACTGAAGAACAAATCTTCGGGTATTATGAATTCGGCTTACCTCGACTAGTGGATCTGTCGCTTGGTGGCGAGTAGGACAGAAAACGCGAATTCCTACCTCTACCGACTAAGCAAAAAGACGTGCTGGAAGAAATAATACAGTCAGCGGGAAGTACAACATGTATCTGATATCAAGAAACAAGATTCTGCATATCAAAGTCCGACGAAACTAAAGTGAAAATATTTTAGGATAAAGGAAGGTTACTGTTACCCAGTTATGTCCCGAGGTTTTCTTCAGTTGTCAGCTCACTTTGCTCGTCAGTGTTCGCTTGAATGCCCCCATCCCCCCGACCTGTACACCTCTATTAGTGTCAGCTCATCAGTTCAACCCTTTCACTACTAGAACGGCCAAAAGCGGCCAATATGAAGCATGTATACCTGGGAAAAATTATTGCTTCAAACCTAGACATGCTGTAAATACGATGTTGCGATATTATTTCAAGGGATGAATGACTTCAAAGCCACAGCTGTAACCGGGATCGCTTGACTCTCCCACTTTAGAGAAAAACGCATTTTGAGGAGCTGAAAATCGGCCCCAAAAAACCTTCCCATTCGCACTTGAAATCAAAAGCAAACACAAAATCAGCACTCAGTCGTTACAGTACCTTCTTTAATCTTTCCAACCATCAGGTTTGTTTGCACAAAACACACCAAGCGACTGTGAAACATGCTATTCTGCACTTCTCTCCATGTTTTCCTGCTCCCAGCTCCAATTGCATGCTGGGTAGCCAACAAAAAAATCACAAGAGGACTGCAGGATTTGAAGGATTTCAGTGCAGAATTATTTCATGTGTCTCAAAGCAGAAACACAACAGAAAAATCCTGTGAAACCCCTCACAAGGCCTACTAAAAGCAAACCAAGTACTTTTCAGCCGTCCTCAGACTTAATGATGTCCTCTAGCTCTCTTACAGTGGCTTATTTGTCCAAAATTAGAGCACATTTCATTGCAAAACCTACAGAAGAAACCATACTCACCGCCGCCGAGTCCGTAGAATTCTGCCGAACTACATCATGGGTAAAGTTTGAGCGCTTGGTTTAAAAAGTCAGCAGTATTTAACTAGCCCGGGCTAGCCCACACAGCGGTCAAACGTCTGCGCATGCGTCAAAAGTCTTGCAACAACAACATATTCCAAAACTTTCACGTATTTTTCTTAACTTTTGGGGGTAGAAGTTCACTGTAATATGTTTTAAGGTAAATTTTGCGCGGGAAATTCGCGCGGCCGCCCACCAGACTGACCGTAATACGCACGCGCAGACTCGTTTGACCGCTGTGTGCGGGCTAGCCCACACAGCGGTCAAACGTCTGCGCATGCGTCAAAAATCTTGCAACAAAAACATATTCCAAAACAAATTCAAAGCGAGCCGGCGGCCGTCACTGTTCACACACCCGTTTTCAAACCTTGAGAACTTTTTTGCTAAATTACGAATTTTTTTGTAAACTCACAGTTTGAAGTTTGTTCAATTTCCCGTCGACTGTGAAAATAAAAAGCTTAACTTTCCCGTATTTTTCTTAACTTTTGGGGGTAGAAGTTAATAGAAGGATTCAAACCAATCCAGGCCTGGGCTTCTCATGATAAAATGGTTATCAACACCACGAAAACGAAAGTCATGCTCGTTGGAAGCAAACGCAAAATTTTGGCGCTCGATCGCGATATAAGCATTGAAGTGAATAACACGAAACTGCAGTCAACTGAATCGATTAAACTACTTGGTGTACATATTGAGAAATCATTATCATGGAATATCCACATTGATTATAATGAAAAGAAGCCGGTTTCGCAACGCATCGGATTACTTATGCGGGTATCAGCGGCCATCCCGAGGGGGCGGCCCCCGGGCACCCAGGGGCATTTTTCACAGTAGCCATGACAAATACATGCTAAAACCCCTCGGGTGGGGCAGAAAATTGTAACAAAAACTCCCACCCCTGGGGCAACCTGGGCAACATATTATAAGTATTAGAAGCTAACGTTTTAAAGTGTCAAAAATCTTAATAGTTTTATTCAAATATTATCCTTTATTTCTTTGTTCAGTCTTCCGACAGTGGATGGCTTAATTTAATCTCTTAATTTGAATGATAATGATATGACTTACCTCAAGGACAAAGAAATCTAAGAACGTCGATCGATCGAGTCCAGTGGCGAAAACCGCCGAACGTTGAGACAGCAGATTACGTGCAAACCCCGTGGGTATGTCCCCGGGGTATTTTGACGAAAACGCAAAAGCGCTCTAATGCCCTGCGTGTGGGGCATGTTTTTGCTACAAATCCCCTGCTAAGCCCCTGGGTTGCCCGTGGGTTGCCCGGGGGCCGCCCCCTCGGGATGGCCGCTGATACCCGCATTAACCGCAATAAAAGGTACATACCTCATGCAGAAAGAATACTATTTTATAATGCACTAATTAAGCCTGTGATCGAGTACTGTGCCACAGTTTGGGGTGGATGCTCCATAGAAGGTAAGTACCGCCTTCTTAGATTACAAAAACGAGCTGCTCGAATTATATTAGACGCACCTGCACTTAGCCCTTCTGTTCCCTTATTTAATACACTTAGCTGGATTCCTATCCATGAAGTCTGTAATTACTTGAGCTGTATATTAATGTTTAAGATTTTAATTGGCTATGCACCAACCTATCTTTCAGATGGCATTAAACCTATTAAGAAAGTACACAGAATACACACTCGCTCGTCTAGGTTTAATGTACAGATTCCAAAGATATCCCTAACAGCAGGCGGCAGATCATTTGCTTTTAGAGCCTCATCATTGTGGAATTCATTACCAGTTGATGTTAAAGATGTATCCTCTTTGAATATGTTCAAGTCCAAATACTTTAATAATATTTTATTGCAACAGAAGTTAATTGACCATTTTAAAGTTTAGCATTTTGTAATTCACTTATCTTAATCTCTCAGTCTCTAGTCAATATATGTGTACTCGTTCAATTTCTAGATTATATTAGATCGATTTAGCTATATGTTATTAGTTAGTAATTGTGGTTCTGATTTAAATTGTATATAATGTACATCAGTTTTATCCGTAGTTTTTATCATATTTGCTACCTATATGTAAAGTTATATTTTATACTTTATATATTATATATATTAGTAGTTGAGGGCCACAAGTTTGTAAGCTTTTCTTTTGGGTGTTACCCTCTTTAAATAAAGAATATTATTATTACTGTAATAGCACAATATTTACCTTAAAACGTATTACAGTGAACTTCTACCCCCAAAAGTTAAGAAAAATACGTGAAAGTTAAACTTTTTATTTTCACAGTCGACGAGAAATTGAACAAACTTCAAACTGTGAGTTTACCAAACTTTTTCGTAATTTACCAAAAAAGTTCTCAAGGTTTGAAAACGGGTGTGTGAACAGTGACGGCCGCCGGCTCACTTTGAATTTATTTTGGGATACGTTGTTGTTGCAAGACTTGACGCATGCGCAGACGTTTGACCGCTGTGTGGAAACTGAGGGGGAGGGTTGAGTTAGCACTCTGCATTTCACCAATTCAGCCCAAATACGTCTAGGAGTGAAAGGGTTAAGGACTAATAACTTGTAAATACCAGTTTGTAATTATATTCTACATATGAATTTAACGCCTCTCTGGTTTCCAACACTCGGCCAAATGAAACCACAGAGTTGTCAAACAGGTTTTTATTGGGCGGTAGATCTTTTACGGATTGATTTGTCTAATCACTGCCATACACGTGATCATGTCATGTGACCTTTGCTCTTTGCATCCAAACGTTTCTCGCATATATTGTGTCGTTAAATAACACAAATATTCTGCTAAGTGATCTAATACTTTTGCAAATGAGAATTGTGTTGTTATTTTATTCTGGTTATAATATGGAATTTGAAAGCCTGCCTTAGACAAGGGTGTGGTAGATCACACGACTGCATGGGTGTAGATCAACATAATCATTACAACTACAAAATCCAAGCAGGCGATTGGCTAATGACAGTACTTTATTGGTGATAAGTCACAGTATGCTGTGTCCGCTTGGAATATTAACAGTACAGTGTAAGAGACTTTACCGTGATGTTTGTGCCTTGACAAATACAGACACTTGCTGACTAATTCGGCCTCATGCAGTATTCACTACTTTTCGTTGATCGTACAATCTGCAAATTCCTGTATTTGTCAATAAACACAAACATAACATCTAACCCTTAAATAGTGCTCAAAAGAAATACTTTTTGATCAGTTTGAGAAGATTCTACCAACCCTTCAAAATTTTCCCATTGATTCTTTGATTCTTCAATATGTATAAATAAGAGAAGACTTAACCTCCTCCGCAGGCAACTCCTAATTTCGTGAAAAACGATGTGAAACCGGGCTTCCTGTGGTAAACGAGGGACGAGCCAAGGGTCTGATGCGGAGGAGGCTAGAGTAGACTGTGGGACTGAGACGTTTCTGCTCACAGCTCCTTTCTGGAAACTAGTTATACTATAGAACCTTCTCAAGGAACTCAACTCTATATCTATATATTAAAAACTGCCTTTAAATGAAAAGAACCATACAGTCGATTATCAAACTCATTAATAATTCACGAAGGCAAAACAAAGGAAACTGATCGATGTGTAAATCTGGTACAGATTCGTCCTGATTTGCATAAACTTTTGCTTCGATTTTCTCGGCCGAAATAAGTCGTATCGCCAAAATAACTGAACAACACGACTCTGTACGTCTAGACGTTTGATAAGCCATCACCCGTATACAAATTCGTGTCCGTGTTTTATCGGATTTTGGAACCCTCGCCTACGGCTCCAGTTTGTAAATCCGATAAAGCACGACTACTCATTCCGGTATCTATTACTTAGTGTTTTGGGGCTGGATAATCAGTGCATGTCCAATCAGCAGACGACTTCAAAGCCAATCCTCTGCTAGTTATTTCTTCTGATTAGTTGTCGAATTCAACTGAGAGACGACCAACCGCCAAAAATGGCCGGGATACAGAGACTAGGTTTAACCAAGCTCGCCATATTATAGCTGCCCTCAGTGCCGTTGAAGTTTTTCTTATTTCATTTTGCTCAGCTGTTTATTCATGTATTGACTGAAATCATTCACTCTTTCTTTACTTTAGCTTGTACTACTCAGTTACTTGTTCTATGCAACAAGACTCTGGTTTGTAGAATGCATGCAATCGGCAGATAAGCATTATTTAACAAAGATCGAGGTGTAATATTTAGAGAATATAAAATAATGGGTCAATACTGACGGCGTGCTTTGTCAATTTAAATTATTGATGCACTACAAAGAAACAGTTGTTGTGCTTGCATGCTAGCCTGCGACTATACCTATACTTGCACAGGTAGAAGTTCAGGTTTGCCCTTCATAACAAACTGAAACTGCAGTTTTTGTTGATGCTGCTGTTGCTGTTGCTGCTGCTGATGATGATGATAGTGGTGATGACGATGATGATTATGGTAAGATAACATCTGGTAGAGATCAGACGTTAGCAAGGAGGCTCATGACAAACACAACAGACACAAGCAAGAACGAGGGCAAGTTGATGGGAGATCCACCGATCGAAACAATCGTACAAGGTGTTCCAGGCTGATTTCCCTCGTAACATTTCCTATTGCAAGAAGCGGCTTCGCACTTTCCGTAACACACACCACCCATGCAGGTCTGATAGCAGGTTTTGACATCTTTGGTACACTCCATAGTGCAGTTATAACATTCTTGGTGACATTCTCAAGGGCCGAGCACAGAACCTTGGGGCACACCTTTCCGTCTCGTGCGCATTCTTGATTGCAGCGCTTTCTCGCATTGCAATCCATCGAGCATACCCCGAGGTTACAATGCTGCCCGCACTCATCAATGTTGGCGCATTTCATATCCATACACTGGATGACGTTGGTAGTATTAGGCGTTTGATTGGTGCACCGCTGAACACACCCTGAGAAAAAACGCTCAATCAAGTTAAACAGGTTAAAACAAGGCAGATACTGTGATGAGATGAGAGCTTTATACCGAGTTTACACTTTCTCTAGCAGTCTTCAACAGTCCAGTTTCGTATTCGAAAATTACGGCTGAATGCGATTACTACAGACGGCTCAGTGTTCAAATTCCGATCTCTATATTTTTATTTTTATTCAAATCTTGTATTTGCATCTCCCGAACTATTGGTATGTGTCGTGCGATATCTGAATATTGAGTGTATTTTCGTATACTTCCCTACATGTCTCTTTTCTTTTTTATCCAGCTTAAAACTATATAAATAACCACAAGCCCATTACCCGGAGCGCCCATCTCCCATACTAAGTCTGTGATGCAGCGTTTCAGTTACAGACCGGGTAATTTTAGAATGTGTTTCCCGCAAGTTCGGTTCCGCTAGTCAACCGCACGCGAGCACATAATTTTAATTCAAATGCCATGTTGGTTGACAAAGCAAGAGAAGCTAAGAAGGCGTCTTGCCGCGATGAAAGCAAACAATGACAAATGAAATCTAAAAATAATCCGGTCATGGAAAACGCTACATCGGATGGTAATAGGCTCTTGAAATAACTTAGTTAGGGATGTTAGACTCGATTTGATACTGCTGGCATCCCAGTACTCTAAACGTTAATTGCTGTAATTAATTCATAAGTCTGCACTAAAAGTACTCAATAAATAATTGTTGTGTTAGCCTCATTCTGAAGTTAAATCTTCAGTCATAAATACCATGCAGCGAGGTGTTAACAGCGAAACAATACACAAAGTTGAGAATAGGTAACCTCGCCCAGCTGCCTCGTCCCCAGGCGTCTGAAAATCGCGGAGCCAAGAGAAGCGCCTGGGACGAGTGCGGAGCGCGAGGAATTATGGAGAGGGAGAAGAGAGGAAGCTCTCGTCTTCCTCCCCATAATGTCTCGGGCTTCGCGCTCGTCCCTCCCTTCCCATCGTTCTTTGCGCTCGCGGACGTTAAGATACCGATGCCGAGGCAGCGTCTCGTCTGTCGTTATCGCGTATAGCGGTAATTTTCGAATATTGGACTATTGCGTTGCCAAATGTATGGGAGCTATGTAAACCGTATAAAGAGTAGGGCGGTAACACTGTACGGTTAACGGTATACAGAATATATTTAAGCCACTAGGGACACAAAGGCCACGTCGACAGTAGGACGGTAACACTGTACGGTTAACGGTATACATAGTATATTAAAGTCACTAGGGACACAAAGGCCACGTCGACAGAAGGGCGGTAACCCTGTACGGTTAATGGTATACAGAATATATTTAAGCCACTTGGGGCACAAAGGCCACGCCGACAGTAGGGCGTTAACACTGTACGGTTAACGGTATACATAGTATATTAAAGTCACTAGGGACACAAAGGCCACGTCGACAGAAGGGCGGTAACCCTGTACGGTTAACCGTATACAGAATATATTTAAGCCACTTGGGGCACAAAGGCCACGCCGACAGTAGGGCGTTAACACTGTACGGTTAACGGTATACATAGTATATTAAAGTCACTAGGGACACAAAGGCCACGTCGACAGAAGGGCGGTAACCCTGTACGGTTAATGGTATACAGAATATATTTAAGCCACTTGGGGCACAAAGGCCACGCCGACAGTAGGGCGTTAACACTGTACGGTTAACGGTTAACGGTATACATAGTATATTAAAGTCACTAGGGACACAAAGGCCACGTCGACAGAAGGGCGGTAACCCTGTACGGTTAACCGTATACAAAGTAGGGCGGAAACCCTGTACGGTTAACCGTATACAAAGTAGGGCGGAAACCCTGTACGTATTGCAATGTTAGCCATTGACGCATCAATGGGCATTTTGTAGGAATGCACTCAAGTGGTTGTACTGGACACCAAACAAATCTCACTTCATTTAATTTATTTAAAGGCACTTTTACAAGATCGGTAGTATTTGTAAATGCCATTTTCCACCTCCAATCGATTGTCGATCTTTCTAAAACAGCGTTTGGAAGCTTGTTTGCCGTCCAGTAAAGCCTTTACCATGGAAATACGAGCGCAATTCATATCAGCACGTGACTGTTTCCTGCAAAAGACCTTTTAATTTGTACTTACGGTTGTAAGTATTATTGTGATCGGCTGTTTCCCCAGTGCATAAACACTGCTGTGTTTCTCCACAGTTTTGGTCACAGTATTGTGAGCTCCAGTCATTAGTAACTCCACCAGTACATGTATGGGCTGAACAGTGGGGAGTAAACAAAGCAAGAAGTGCCACCAAAATGACGCAAACCCGTAGTATCTCCATTATCTGCAAGAAAAAGCTGCTATTAAATTCAACAGTTTTACTGATATCAAAGCAACATCGAATGTAAATAGTTTGAAGCGAATGATTTGCAAATGCATTTTTGATGATGCTCGCTTAAACATTTTGTAACTATTGTTACTGCATTGTTATCAAAAAGATTAAACTACTTATTAGATAGAATTGTACTAATTTATTTGTAATTTTTGTATATAAGATCGTTGTTGTTTCGGAGATACTATCATATTTATGCTACTCTAAATCTGAATTGAAATAAAGGCTATGTATGTATAGCGATGTTTCGTGTGTCGTCATCTATTGTCATTAATGTGCCAACCAGAGATCCATTGGTTCCTAACACAAAGCGGCCTTTCCAAATCATGGTTGGCACATTAGCATAACAATTGCAATGTTTATCAACATGAAACATCGCTATATGTACCTTTTCTTAAGGTCACCGGATACCTTCAGGGTGCGTTCCCAGTCTAAATTATGTAGCGCCTCGAAGAAACATCGTAGATAAATCATCCATGTATCATTTTAAAGCTTATAAAATTGGCTACAAGAATACATAAAACGTTTCGAGTTCTTTGAAAATCTCGGATTTTCCGCGATCCCGGTTCTCCGGTCTAGTGAGATGGCTTCCAGAAGCTCCGACTCCGAAAATATTTTAAAGTTTTAAAATCTGTTTGCTTTGTCGCATTTCAGAGGAATGGTATTACAAAAAGAGTGTCGGGGAATTTCAAACAAAAGTTATCATGCTCTTCGTGAAAAGGCGAAACCATAGTCCGAGTAGATATGCGAGAAACGCATCACGAGCTCTCTTTTTAGAATTTCCCAATTCCCCGACACCGTTTTGCAGCTGCGATATCAATTGACATTTTGTGAAAATTTCACACAAATCGAATAAATTCCTCTTCAGTGGGAGCTTTTTTAAAACTCTATTATGGTTGAAAATCGAAAGCGTAGAAAATAGCACTTCAAAAAAATTAGCCATCTGTCGTGCGTGAATCTGAAACCTCGCCTCTCCAACAATTAGCGAGCTCTTGGACAATCGATTACTCATCACAGTTCAACTATCTGTCAAGATTTCCCGCCAATGTTGGCTACGCACCGCATCGAGAAAATATGAATCTAGGGGCGCTTTCCATTCAACCAAAACGACCGGTTAAAGTTTCGAAAATTTCGAATGTCGAATGGAACGGGATTTTTCGAATTAGACAAACCGGTCGGAAAAATACGCGTTCCATTCGCAGAAACTACCCGGTTATTAGTAGCCTCGATTTCAATTCTCAAAACTGGCAAATCACGGCAAATCTAAACCGGGTCCGGCGCTTTCTAACGACCGGTTAGAAGTTTCGAAAACTTCGAACCGGAAATTTTACTGTTCCATTTGATTTCTGACTGGAATTTTCGGGTTTTTTGGTTGAATGGAAAGCGCCCTAGTTCTCTTGTGTGACTTGAAAAATGGGAAAGACAAAAAGCCCTCGAGGGACAAAGCCAAGATGAACACCTAGAGACGCCTTGAATGCCAACATAGTTAGTAGAGGAGACAGCGATTTGCAGGCGTCTGAAACAGCACGGCAATAGCGAGATCGTTTCAAGCGATTCAGAGTCACTGTCAGACTTTTAATATCTTTCCATCTAAGCTTTCTTGGCCCGGGTTTCTTGGAAACAAATATTCTCTCGGCTGGCTCCTATCAATTCTTCTTTTATTATATTCAGATGTGGACTACTCGGCACTCTGTCTGAAACCTTGTCGGGTTTTGCGAGGCTTCTATTTATCTATTTGGCTCGTAGTCGTATGCATTGTTTGGCCATGTTTTCCTTTTCTTTTTTCTTTGTTTTCCAAGCTAAGAGCATCCTGCTTGCTTTTTGGAAGACATAAGGCCAACAACCGATGGAATTATGGAATCGTGTGTAGAAAAACGTTTCTCAATAAACGTAAACATGAAGCTTTCCCCACACCGTCGTTACGGGCGAGTGAGCACTTGTCATGTGTTAATTGATCTGCTGTCAATCAAACAGAACATTTTACTTCCGGTTAAAAACTTCCTTTTGTTATTTCTCCTTCAATATTTTTTTTTGAACGAAATTTTTGGTATATGAGATACTACTACTAAAACTACATTTCTGTGGGGAAAACATTTCTCCCATCTTTTTCGTTTAGAAGGTATCCGGTAACCTTAACAAGACGAAAAGTCAAGCCCTCTTCTATTAACTTAAAAAAAATCCCCCCCCCCCAAGTCACTTCAGTATATAGATAGATAGATAAAAATCCTCTCCCTGAAAGACGTGTCCCGCTAAACTCATTAGTCTGTTGTATAATCTAAACACTGAAAACAACTACACTAAATATATCATATACAATGGGAAATACAAATTTAAAACCTAGCTTCATGAAATGTGGTAAATTGATTAAAAGTTGCTTGGAATAGACGTAAATGCTTTTAGTATAAACCAACTAGTGGACTATTACAAATCCTGCATTCTGATTGGCTACCCTACTATAGGTCTATTTGTGATAGCCCATGGTAGAGAAAAACCGCACGCATTTTCACGAAATAACAACATTTTTCAACTTAAATTTGTTTCTTTCTATTATTTTCTACTGTCCGACTAGTTAGTTTATACTAAAACAATTAGACCTCTCGCCCTCATGGGCTACGAGTTAAATAGCCCATTCGGCTGCGCCTCATGGGCTATTGACTCGTAGCCCATTCGGGCTGCGGGTCTAATTGTTAAATAGACCTTTCCCACGCGACGGCCATCTTGGAATAAACCTATTGTTAATGGTTACCCAGCCTCTGTTAAACACGTTTGAGACCGAGGCTGGGTAAGCATTAACAATAGGTATATTCCAAGATGGCCGCCGCGTGGGAAAGTTCTATACAAACATTCGACCTGCCTCCTGTTCTCTAATATAACGAGGTGTTATAAAGCTAAGGTGCGCACTGCGCGTTCTCCTATTGTGCTGCTCACTATTTAGCCTCAGCATCTCATTAATGTAGCCTGGTGTTTCACCAATTGTGCGCTTATACGCCAACATACACCTCTTAATGTCTGATTGTACAAAAAATGGTAACTAGCACAGTTTATTAAAAATATTTACCGTAGAATGGAGTGGCTGGGCGCCTAAGATAATTCTGGCGCAGCGCTTCTGAAGTCTAAAGATCTTATTTATATTGCTCTCACTGCAACTTGTCCAGGAAAGACAACAGTAAGTATCAGGGCTTAATCATGGCATATCCTTCTACTAATTGCCATCATGCCGAATTGCCAACATGCTGCTTGCTCTTGCAATTATTTCACAATTTATATTACTATTTCTTGATGTCGCAGAGGCCAACTCGAAAGCTTTGCTACTTTGGCCTCTGTACACTCATATGTAATTACTTTTTTCTTCCTTTTCTCTACCTATAGTCTCCAGTTAGTCTAAGCTACATTGTTATAATATTTCCTGGAAAAGTTTAACAATAAATTGAATTGAATTGTAGAACACGATGCGCTCATCTCCAGGCAGACTCTTAATTCTATTAAAGTGCATATAAGCCCTGGCCAATTATGCTTTTTTTGAAAGCTTAGACCTTAAAAGGTAGATAAATTTTTTTTTAATAAAAATGTTTTAATATTTTTTTTAGCGACTAAACTTCCAAATGTAGAAAATTTCCGCGCACCTTCGGTGACTGCGACGAGAATAAAACGTGACGTCATCAACATAACTAGTTTCTTCGCGGGTTTAAAACGTTGGCTTATTTGCAAAATAATTGAATAGATAACCGAGAAAGATGATAATATTGCGCTAAACGTTTCGGAGAGCTTAATTCGGCAAGGCCTTTCATCCAATAGCGCATCGAGCGTGTTCTGTTGATGACGTCAAACTAGATCCAGTGCCAATTTTGTAAAGCGCTCTAGCGCGCTTGATTTTCTTCCACAGGCAACCCAAGACACGTTTTTGGCAACTTTGAACGGCCAATACACCATGACAAATAAATCAAAACAACTTTTTATTCCAGAATCCTTTGTCTATGGCATCTAGTCTCTTCGTAAGAAATATAATTAGCCAGTAATCTGTGAATTTACCCCATTATCAAGAAACAAATTTTGTAATTTCTTTCAGTACACTTGAAATAACTAATGCTTTCATTGGTGTCATAATGAGTCGGTATTTTAGTAAGACATCTAAAGATTAACTAAAAATTCTTCATAAAAATACATGTTCTTACCTTGTTCCAATATAGATGACTGATTCGAAAACTTCTGAAACTTCGCTTTTTATTCCGGAATCCTTTGTCTATGGCCTCTAGTCTCTTCGTAAGAAATATAATTAGCCAGGGCTTATATGCACTACAAAATTTAAATCTTCGTCTAGTTTTAAAGCTAGTAGTTTAACATTATTGACCTGCTCTAGCTTAGTACCATTTAAATCAATGTAAGTTCTCGAGCATCTGGAGTGAGCTTAGCTTTCAGACGTGAGCCACTTATTAAGATGGTCTTCACGGGATAATTTATCCTTCAGCTCATCAACATTCATGTAATCTGAGGATGCTAGAAGAGTAGTGTCATCAGCAAACATATCTACCGGCTTATTTACGTATAAAGGCAGATCATTGATAAAAATCACGAAGAGAAGCGGTCCGAGGATAGATTATGTGGTACTCCTGTTGTAATAGATCTAGTAGATGACGACTGACCCTTGAATGTAACAAGCTATTTGCGGCCGGAAAGGTACGAATTGAACCAAGCGTGTGCGTTAGTATCAAATATGTACACTTCAAGCATCCTAAAAAGAGTTGCATGTTCGACCATTTTGAACGCTTATTTGTAATCGACTAGAACCATTACATTGAGATGGTTCTTATCCAGATTGAATAAAAGAGAGTCCACTATATAGGCAAGTGCAAGTGTCCCGGTACTGTATGTTTTCCTGAACTCTGATTGGTTTGAGTATATCAGATTGTTGTCCGAGAGATAATGAAATAAACAGTCATGTACGTGTCGTTCGATCACCTTGGAAACCACTGGAAGTACTGAGATCGGGCGGTAGTTATTAACAACAGACAGTTCAGCGGCCTTGAACAGCGCGGTCACCCGGGCGGGTGTATAGACCGATACAACGTTAACACTCACGCGAATGTTGCAAACTACTTGCGAAATGAAACTATACAATATTAAAACAAATTTTGATGGAAAACTTAAAAAAATGGAGTTCAGCTCTACAGGTTATCCTTACAGTCATGCGCAGTATGCACAACAACAGGTCCCACATTGATTAGACGGTCTCTATGCATCAATACAGAAGTTTTAACTCGTCACTCCACCTAACTGTGATTGGGACATTAGGGACTTTTAGCAACCAGGCCGGCGACGCGAATGACGACGAGACGTAGAAAAGTGTTTTCTCCCGAAATTTGGTACAGTTGAATCCCGATAACTCGAACCTCCCAAGGGAAATCAGAAAAGGTTCGAGTTAGCGGGAGTTCGAGTTACCGACGGTTCGAGATATCGGGATTCAACTATATCTACTTTTTCCCTTGTTCGCCTTGAATTGTTTTTCACAACCAGATTTTCGAAACATATGATGAGTATAAAGTTCCGTTCACGCCGAACTAAAAACGGATTGATTTACTTTCTTACGTTCGCGTTCTCTTTAAAACGTCAATTTGGGGTTTTCACGGCGGTTGTATTTTTGCAGAGAACGGTGGAAATGTAGGCGACTGCGTGCATGTTCACGTGCAGCTATTGTTTTTCGTAATTAAGGCTACTGTTTTATGTCGTCGTCATAGACGTTGCCGTCGTGGTTGCTAAAAGTGCAAGTATCATGTCGAACAAAATAATAATTATGTATTGTACTATTGTGTTTGTTTCTCACAAAAAGGTATTAATCTTGCAAATTTTGTAACATTTCTGGCATTTAATCTCTAATTGTGATTACTTTTCATGGATCCTGTGACGTCATAAGATGAATCAAGAAAACTACTACAATAGAATCCCGTAGGTTTTCATTGTGACATCACAAGATGAATCAATCCCGTAATTCGGGTGCCTCTCAAAGAAAACTAAGTTTATAGACAACTGAAGTATATCAGAAATAGAATTTGGGACAAAAAGAGTTCATGTTGTTTTATGGCGCTACTTGCACTTTAAAGTCCCTATTATCTGTTGTGAGACCTCCCAACTCTCCCAACTCTCCCAACATACACTGGCGTAGTGTTTGTTGGATACAGAAAACACATCAGGGTGTGTATATCAGTGATACAGACGTCGATGTTTTATTAATCAATTATGTGCCAAACAAACGCTAGTACGGACTGAATATCTAAAAACTAGTATACCTAATAGGTAGTAAATGCTGCTCTGCTCAGTTAAGGATCGAAGTGTATTAGAAGAGAACCTACAGTAGCACTTTGGCAGGAAATAGATTACTGGGTGATAAAAATGCCAAGGTGTTAGATGAATATATTTTTGTAGTTTTGGGGCTATCGTGCGACTGAATCCTGTTTGAGCTTGTATTTCAAAAGTTGTCGCGATTGATTTTCATTTTGTCCCGACATATCAACGATCTCCCGGTTAATTCCCTGAGCCTGCCTATTCCCGACATTTTCTTAAGATTCCCGGCACCAAAAAATGCCTGTTCTCCCCGGTGAAGTTTAAACACCGGAAATCAACTGTAATTGAGAATGTAATTGTAAATGCTAATTGTTAGAAGAAAATTATTTGCTGCTCACCATTTTGATAACACCCGATGAACACCTTACATGGAAACAGCACATCAGTCATGTTTGCAAAAAAATCTCTAAGTCAGTTGGTATAATATATAGGTCTCGCTTTTATTTATCTGCTAAAACAAAATTAACTCTGTATTATATATTAGTATACCCTTATCTCAGTTACTGTAACATAGCTTGGTCATCCATGTATGTAACTAATCTAAATAGAATAATTAATTTACAAAAGCGTGCTGTGCGAGCCATGACCAATTCAGATTACCGAGCTCACTCTGCTCCTTTATTTGCTCAGTTAGATATACTAGACATTTTAAAGTCAACTCATTTCATGTAGCAAAGTTTATGTTTTGTTATCATAATCAGCTGTTGCCTTCGACTTTCCTCAATTTATTCGTAACTAGCAGTCAAGTACATAACTGCAACACTAGATCAGTACTGATCCAATTATCGATCTCATGCCTGTCGTACTAATCTTAAACAGTTTACAATTCTATACCAAGGTCCTAAAATTTGGAATTCCCTGCCAACGTATATCACAGGTTCAACCAGTTTTCCTAGTTTCAAGAAAATAATGAATGATTTCTTACTCAAATAGATGATTACTGAATCGATCATGCCGCACATATGCATCACTTATTATAAACTTATTAAGCTACGAGGTGACCTCTTCTATAAGCCTGATGGTTTCTCGAGGTCTCTTCGCCATACATTACATTCTACTGTATCTGTAATTCCTATTTCTGTGGCAAATACACTAGTTAATAGAACAGGAGAGATCTTGCTCTCTGGAAACTGATAGTTCACACAGAGTTAGAAAGAGTTCGCCTACACTTCAACAAATTCATGATTACACAAGGATCACATACACAGAAATGCATTAAAGAACGGTTGAACGTGGTTAGCTCCAACAATGCAGATTCCACCTCGTGTAATGTCACGCCACGATCAGATCCGTGCAAAGCAGTGTGGTAAAAAAAGACAATAGAAGTGATGCATTGTGGTAAAAAAAAGAAATCGAGATTTGGACCCGCTTACAGATTAGAACTGCTGCCTTGCTCGCTCGCTTCAGGCTCGCTCGCTGCGGCAGCAATTAAGTAGCAAAAACCGTATATCGACGTATACGACAAATCTGTCGGTGTTACGTTGGATCTTGCGGAGAGATCTGATCAGCCAAAAATACTAATAAGTAAACTAGTATACCTAACAGGTAGTGAATGCTGCTCCGCTCAGTTAAGGAAGTGTATTTATAATAGAAGAGAACCTACAGTAGCACTTTGGCAGGAAAAATAGATTACTGGGTGATAAAAATGCCAAGGTGATAGATGAATATATTTTGTAGTTTTGGGGCTATCGTGCGACTGAATCCTGTTTGACGGAGTTGTGGTGTGTAACTCAAAAGTTGTCGCGATTTATTTTCATTTTGTTCCGACATATCAACGATCTCCCGGTAAATTCCCTGAGCCACCAATTCCCGACATTTTCTTAAGATTCCCGGCACAACGAACTGCTGTTCTCCCCGGTGAAGTTTAAACACCGGAAATGAACTGTAATTGAGAATGTTATTGTAAATGCTAATTGTATTTTGAACCGGCTGCTTGACGGCAGTTTATCGAAGCCAATAGAAGAAAATTATTTGCTGCTCACTATCTTGATAACAGGAGAGATCTTGTTCTTTGGAAACTGATAGTTCACACAGAGTTAGAAAGAGTTCGTCTACACGTCTACACTTTAACAAATTCATGATTACACAAGGATTGCATACACAGAAATGCATTAAAGAACGGTTGAACGTATCAGATCCGTGCAAAGCAGTGTGGTAAAAAACGACAATAGAAGTGATGCATTGTGGTAAAAAAAAGGAAATCGAGATTTGGACCCGCTGCCTTGCTCGCTCGCTTCAGGCTCGCTCGCTGCGGCAGCAACAAGTTCAAGGCCTGCAGAAATGTTGATCCGAACAACGTATACATTGAGGATTCTACGATATTTCGGCTGGCCAAACATGCATGCCTTCTTCAGGTAGATCTTACAAATGAATATCTAAGCAGTTCTGCATGTGGGTTTACAGTGGTATTCATGTGATTCGAATGCTGCGTTTGGATTCACCCTTCTCACACAGCGGCCACGTTGGATAGAAACAATAGATTTTGCGTGTCTAGCCTCGCACTGAGCAGATTCACAACGAGTTTAGCCCGCAAAAACAAAGGTTTTTATTCTCCTGGGACTCAACATGGCCGCCGCGTGAGAAGGGTGAATAGGCTGTTATCGCAGTTCGGCCATCTTGGATAAAACAATAGTTTTGGCCCCGGTAGCCTCGCACTGGTGGGTTTCAGAACGAGTTTACCGGACGAAAACAAAGGTTTTTATTCTCCTGGGACTCAACATAGCCGCCGCGTGAGAAGGGTGAATAGGCTGTTATCGCAGTTCGGCCATCTTGGATAAAACAATAGTTTTGGCCCCGGTAGCCTCGCACTGGTGGGTTTCAGAACGAGTTTACCGGACGAAAACAAAGGTTTTTATTCTCCTGGGACTCAACATGGCCGCCGCGTGAGAAGGGTGAATGGGCTGTTATCGCAGTTCGGCCATCTTGGATAAAACAATAGTTTTGGCTCCGGTAGCCTCGCACTGGTGGGTTTCAGAACGAGTTTACCGGACGAAAACAAAGGTTTTTATTCTCCTGGGACTCAACATGGCCACCGCGTGAGAAGGGTGAATTGGTTAGCACCCTTAACAATTATTGGTGATTTTACAAGTAATAATACAAAACTGCATTCCAGTGAGGGTGGTAAAAGCTATAGAAATTCTTCTGATGATCATCTAAGGGCTACAAAGTAGACTTAGTTATTTGCCCTGCCTATCTACGACCTACACATTCTAATTTGAATCTTGCGGCAATCTGACTCGATTAGGGGTGGACCATTAGAAATCCTGGGACGGGGGTTGGAAAACTTTTTGTGCACAATATTTTTTTTACAGTGTGAGCTCTGCAATAATTTTTTTTAAAGGCGACAGCTCTGCACGATTTTTTTTCAGTGCACATTCTATGGGTACAACGCTTAAATGTTCATTAGGTCTTTAAGTTTTATGATTATCGTAAACTGAAGTATGAAAATACCCATTCTAATATAATTCACATTTTTTTATATTTTAAAAACAAAGAAAATACCAGTTTAACCTCGAGTTTAAATTAAATGAATGTGTATATAATACACCTAGTGATGATAAATTTAAGCCATACTGTAAATTATTTTAAGTTAACTAATTATGGGATCAATGGTATTAGTACGCAGAGTACCTGGTCAGGAATGTAGGCTAGAAATTGTCGAATTAATTAGTACATATTTCTAGCCTGTGAATACAACCACCTCCATTAGGCCTTTCCAGATTGTGCTCGGCAAATTTTGAGCAAATGTTGGCATTTCTTTGAGCAACTTTTTGCGTTACGAGCACCCTTGAGCCTTCCGGAGCAACATTTGGGCAACAAATGAGCTTTTTGGAGATTTTAAGCATGAAATTGCTAAAATTTGATAAATTTAGATGCAATATCTGCCATTTACCAAATCTTGTTTCAATTAAAATATGCTAATTTTGTGTGTCCTTCAATCTTGATGTTATTGAAGCCCACGAACATAACAGCGGTTATAAAAACTAAACCGCTGCCCACGAACAACACCCCCAAATTAAGTGAAATAAGAAATTTGACTCACTTTTCAAGCTTTTTTCCAATTCAAGTTGCAACCATTTAGATTTTTTAGCAACTTTTTAATTTTTTGGAGCAAACTTTTTTGGAGCAACTTCTTGTTTTGTTTTTATTTCTTTGAGCAGCTTTTTAAGTTTTGGCAACTTTTGAGCAACTTTTTGGCTTTTTTGGAGCAACTTTTTCTATTTTTACTAGCACAATCTGGAACAGCCTAGCCCCAAGATTTCAGAGAAGAAATTCCATACTGACATAGGACTCGTTGATTGGTGAATTGGCAAGCTGGATGTTCATAATCTGTCAACGGCGTGACCTAGCAGCTATAAACTGCCAATTATTTGTGCTTTAGCTGTTAAGTGATAATAATAATAATAATAATAACACTTATATAGTGCTTATCCAAACTGTTCTAAGCGCTTTACAATAATTAAAATAGTAACAATCTGAAGTTTAAAAAAAGTTATAAAAACCTAACTAATCTAATAAGAGCTTGTAAAATATAATATAGAAAATGAAATAGAAAATAGAAGAACTCTTTACTATACCAATGACTGATAAAGATTCCTAACTTATCTAAAAAATAGACTGCAACATGTAATATAAAAACATGATAAAAATATTCAAGTGATGAGTCAGTTTGAAACTTTTACAATTTCATAAAGTTCGGTTTACATCCTGCAGCAACAACCACCCCTGTTCGAGCCAAAGCCGCAAAAGTGCAAACTCTGAGAGGCTTTACACTTTTAGACGGCTCTCTCGGGGTATGCATTTTTACTTTGGACTGAAACATACACAATGTGATAAGAGAAAGCCTTGTGGCGTTGAGGGAGGTCCTCCACAGGGCATCAATCCAGTGCCCTGCTGCCTTCTTTCTTTGAACAATGCATCAGTTCCTTTGCAAGAATTTTTTTGTGTGCCTTAGTGCTTGCAGGATTTTTTTTTTGGGGGGGGGGGACATTTAGCCTTGTGCGAATTTGTTTTTGCACTGCCCATCCCCCTCCCAGGATTTCTAATGTTCCACCCCTTAGTTTAGCTAGTTTAGATTGCCAGTGTCCAACATTATTATTTTACTTTTGTTCTGCAACATTTTAAACAGTAGACATAAATAAATTTGTTGTTGTTAGATTAACGGTAATTCGCTTGGATGGCTAATGCAAATAATTGGTTAGACCATGCAAAACTAATGTAAGAAGCACTTTCTAAATATTTTTTTTCTATAGGAATGATGAACTAAGTCAGTTTTAAAAATACTTTGAACTATGAAACCCGACGTCACGAGCTAGCGAAAGTGTCACGCAACGGTTAACAGGTAAATATGCGAATAATTACTTGGCAGAAATATCGTTTATATAAAATTATGCAACAAGAAATTCGAGTCTAGCGCCTGCGTTAATGTCTTCAGAAAGTTTTTAAGCACTCTTCTAGGAAAAAATATTATCTAAAGAATACAGCAAAGAGCTTAAGAACTTAATGTAAAATGTGAATATAGTTAACTAGTTTATTTTAGTATTATACACGACCCCACAAGCGGCAACGCTTTAATCTTTTATCGTGTTTAAATAAAAGTTATTGTATTGTATTGTATTGTAGAGCGTGAACTGAACTAGAAGCGGGGTGGCGTGGTCGTTGGGCCATAATGTGAGTTGAGTTTGTTGGTATCTCGCCCTTGCTCCGAGCGGTTTTTCTCCGGGTTCTCCAGTTTTCCTCCCTCCACAAAAACCAACACGCTAAATTTCAATTCGATCTGTGGTTTATCCGGGTCCTGACTTTGATCAGCCCCTAGTTCAGTTTTAGAAATATATACCGTCACGAAATATTCAGAACTCAGAGTAGTGAGTTTGTTGTGGTTATTACGAATTCACTGAAATTCGCATATAATGTAGGACACTTCGTATACGTTTTTAGTGAGTTATAGTAATTGGGATTCTTCTTAGAAGTGTTCACACCGAAACTATTTAAATATAATAAGCACTTTCTCGAGCAAATAAATATCGGATAGCGCAAATTCTATATGAATACAGTTATTCAAGTGTGCTTCACAGGGTTATTTTTGTGAACGGACTGTGCTGTCGTGCAGTTTACAATCATGGGTGATTGTTAGTACCTCAGAATACCAGGCTGTTGTGTCGGGAGACAAACGAAGTAACACAACAGGTCCTCATATATAGATCAGATGAGGAAGGATTATACGTCTCTGCCCAAGGACGCGGCCGGGATATTTCGAACCCCCGAACTCAGACGGCCGTGCTCTACCAACTGAGCTAACCAGCGAGACGTATAGTAAATACTTTCAGAGGCACGAGCCCGAGACTTTAGGCACTCTTTTCATTTCGAGACTCCAAGACTTGACTCATTTATAGATTCCGAGATATCTAAAATTTCGATACCAGAAAATTTGAGTACCCCTTTGCTTGCATAATGTCAGTCTATTTGCGATAAATTATGTCAGTTTTAAACAGTACAAGCTGAAAGGTTTTAAACTGTTTCAGCTTAGTATTCTAGACTACTTTACCTGTTGCACTGCAGATAGCCGTTGGTCGAAAGGACAAGCGATCCACACCAATACCAAAAAAGACAGTTGAGGAGTTCGGATGCCAGGAGGAAGCCGAGAGGGACTAAGTTCAGGTAAATTTAATGACCGCCTCCTAATTTGCATATTTTTGGTAGTATGGACTTCTGTTACCACATGACAGATCACATTAAAACTCACATTAAACTAGTCATTGTGTCCAGTTTTAAAGAAATGTGGATAATTGCTGTTGAGTTATAATGTATTTTCACGTGACGTTATTAAAATGTTAAAATCTAAACTATAAGATCTAGAGAGCCGTTACGTTCTTTTTATATGATTTAGAGGTCAATCGATAAGCTCAGTTTACTTCGAAAATTTCACGTCGAAACAATGGTTCGCTTTTCGTATAGATGGTTTCACTCAATCCCCAGAGATTCAAATGACACTGAAGGGCATGGCGGCCATGTTGGTGTACCTAACAAAAGAAGCTAACGAGGAATCTATTGTTAAAGGTACACCAACATGGCCGCCGTGACGTCATGTGCAACCAATCTATTGTATTGTACAAACCTTTAAAAGTGATATCTAAATTGTTTTGAATAGAATGTTAATTATATTAATGGCAAATCAGCTTTATTTGCCGTACTATACTTCGGTCGGCCGCCATATTGGTGTACCAAAGCTGTACACTAACATGGCGGTCGCATACTGTTAATTAAATTAACTACATTTTTCAAATATCATCTGCCCAACAGCTCAGTTGCAAAGTACTCTATTGCCCAAATTTTTTAATAATTTATGTATTATTGCCTGCTCTATACACAAGATCTAAAATGATTTGTATTTTCTAAACACAAATTTTTCATGTGACGTCACTGAAAATACAGATGTTGAAAAAATACAAATGTAGAAAAAACAAACATGAAAGCGAGGCTAGCCGGAAGACCTTGTTTTTCACTTTCAAATTATTGCTTCGTTGTTTCATTACTTTTAATCTACAATACAGCACTCAAATTTTACAAGGTCATGTTTTCTTTAATGTAGATAAACTATTGAAACAGAAATAGGTATATCAGTATGGCAGCTGAATCGCTCACGATTTCTTGAATTGTTTGACTTGTTGGTATCAAAAAGTTTGGAATTTTATGCAGCTAACTTAAAGGGGCTATGTTATGGTACTGCACATGTATCGAGTAATCGCTCGGTTGGTGGCTGTTAATTGGATACAAACAGTTAAACTTCCCTCCCTCAATGCTTGATTGAAAGGATTTTCAATATTTTCCCTGGAGACTGTTTATATACACTGTTTGTTAGCCATTTTTTTGCATATTTGCTTTGATTTTAAGCATCCTACATGGCCGAGAGGTTCCTTAGTTCATATCAAAATCGCTGGAAATAGTTGCTTCCTGGCTGGAACGGCGAATGTAAAGACTAGTACCGTGATTAAGTGATATTTATAGTGGATCTGTCAGTATTTAACAAAAATAGCGTATTTCGACATTTTGACAGACCATTCGCCAGCTCTAATATGAGACTCGTGGTTTTTAGCCTTGGCTCAGATGCGTGTGTGTGCTCGGCCGCTCGTATACTGGTGAAAATGCTAGGTGCTCGCAGCGGTGGTAAATATAAGCTTCATATATTGCTCATACTAGTGAACATGATCCAGGGGCAGTTCACGAGGCCACACAGGTAAACATAAGTCTTTCCGTATTTATCAAAATCAAGAAACATGTCTCTTGTCAAAATACAAAAGCTTACCCGATAATAAAAAAAACCTAACCGGTCAGTAAAAGTTTTAGAGTTAATTGGTGATTAAAGTTCACAGGTAAACAAGAAAAGAAGGTAAACAAGAAAAGAAGATAAACGAGAGAGAAAAAATATCGATACCAAGTGATACTCGACTTCTTGGCCCACCGCATAGGAAGTGGATAGCTTAACCACTGCGCTACGGAGATGGCCACGCTGAGTTGTGATAAATGTTCATTTTTATTCTTGAACTCCACACAGCAGTCAAACGTCTGCGCGTGCGTATTACGGTCAGTCTGTTGGGCAGCCGCGGGAATTTCCCGCACAAAATTTACCTTAAAACATATTACAGTGAACTTCTACCCCCAAAAGTTAATACGTGAAAGTTAAGCTTTTTATTTTCACAGTCGACGGGTAATTGAACAAACTTCAAACTGTGAGTTTACCAATTTTTTTCGTAATTTACCAAAAAAGTTCTCAAGGTTTGAAAACGTGTGTGTGAACAGTGACGGCCGCCGGCTCGCTTTGAATTTGTTTTGGAATACGGGTTGTTGTTGCAAGACTTTTGACGCATGCGCAGACGTTTGACCGCTGTGTGCTTGAACTCCACACAGCGGTCAAACGTCTGCGCGTGCGTATTATGGTCAGTCTGGTGGGCGGCCGAGCGAATTTCCCGCGCAAAATTTACCGTAAAACATATTACAACAACCCGGTGTTTAAAAAAAAAAACTCGGCTTGAGAACTTCTACCCCCAAAAGTTAAGAAAAGTACGTAAAAGTTAAGCTTTATATTTTCACAGTCGACGGGAAATTGAACAAACTTCAAGCTGTGAGTTTACCCAAAAAAATTGTAATTTACCAAAAAAGTTATCAAGGTTTTAAAACGGGTGTGTGAACAGTGACGCCGCCGGCTCGCTTTGAATTTGTTTTGGAATATGTTGTTGTTGCAAGACTTTTGACGCATGCGCAGACGTTTGACCGCTGTGTGCTTGAACTCCACACAGCGGTCAAACGTCTGCGAGTGCGTATTACGGTCAGTCTGGTGGGCGGCCGCGCTAATTTCCCGCGCAAATTTACCTTAAAACCTATTACAGTGATCTTCTACCCCAAAAAGTTAAGAAAAATACGTGAAAGTTAAGCTTTATATTTTCACAGTCGACGAGAAATTGAACAAACTTCAAACTGTGAGTTTGCCAAAAATTTTCGTAATTTACCAAAGAAGTTCTCAAGGTTTGAAAGCGGGTTTGTGAACAGTGACGGCCGCCGGCTCGCTTTGAATTTGTTTTGGAATAGGTTGTTGTTGCAAGACTTTTGACACATGCGCAGACGTTTGACCGCTGTGTGCTTGAACTCTACCTATGAAGTAACCGCTGACAGTACAGAAAGTATTGCGGCCGCGGCCTCATGAACGGTTGGTGCTCGGTGGTAAGATATAAGCTCGTGGTCGTCGTGTAGTTCTCGCCGTTGTACTCGTGGTCGTCGTGTAGTTATTCGAGTACAACACGAGAACTACGCGACAATCACGAGTACAACACGAGAACTACACGACGATCATGGGTACAACACGAGAACTACACGACGATCTCGAGTACAACACGAGAACTACACGATGACCACGAGCCGACAACACGAGAACTACACAACGATCACGAGCACAACGCGAGAACCGCTGCACGACTACCACGAGTACAATACGAGAAAGCGTGAGAAGAGTTGCGTGAATGATAACTTTTATTAATTCTAGTTAAACCAAACGCCGTCAATTCTTTATCTTTAATCTTTAATCAGACATAATTGCTATAATAGCATAGCTAATACCTGCAATGGTGGACAGCGGTATTACCCACAAAAACACGCACAAGAAACACCGGACTAACACGATATTTAGCCATTAGCAAAATAGACGATACACGCAACAATTGATTGTGACCCCAGAGACGGACACCCACACGTACACAGAGATCAACTGCTATCACGACCGAAGTGGATACACTGCATGTCCCACGGCGGGGGTACGCCAACCCCAACGTACCCCTATCGCCTCACAGCGGCAAAATGACATAGAGCGAGGAGAAAACATAGCCGGAGCCACCAAGGAAGCGAACAACCGATCCCAAGTACTAGAAAATTGTCAATAACTTAAACATTACAAAAACTCTGAAATTGACCGACAGAGGGAGCATTCAGTAATAGCTGTGGTAGGTAGATTACTCCATGTGGGAATAGTACGAACAAAAATGGAGTATTTGTAGGGATTTACAGTATAGGTTTTAAAAGTGATTAACTTAAAGTCATGATTCCATGCATCTTGGTGGCCGCTTCAAATAATTGGCATAGATGAGACGTTGCTCGTTCGTTCACAGTCGTTATGAACGAATCTAGCAGCTCTATACGCTGCGCTGATTCGATTACAGATATGTGTTTGCTGGTATACGGGTTCCAAGCAGTAGTCGCATACTCTACGAGTGGACAAACAAGTCTAAGGTATGTGCGTTATTTTATCTGTTGATGACACGCAGAGAGATTTCTCTGCAGGACGGCTCAGCACTCGGCTGGCCTTTTTCTTGACTTCCGCACACTGTTTGGACCAGTTTAAAGTACTTGTGATAAAGATCCCAAATACTTGTGGAAAAAAACACTTTCAATGGGAATACTGCATAAAGTGTACACAAAGTTCGATGGATTTTTCTTTAAAGTAACTACGAGGGTGTGGCACCTAGTTGGAGTAAAGAGCTGGAGATGAAGTGGTCGTCAGTGGAGTTTATTTTTCGATAGATCACGCTGTCATCTGCAAACAGTTTTATATGAGATGAAATAGATTCTGGCAAGTCGTTGATGTAGATAAGGAATAGAATAGGGTCGAGCCGGGCAGTTCTTTGTGGAACCCCAGATCTAACAGGTGTCCCTGTAGAACTTGAGCCATTTAACACTACGCGTCGGCGACGCCCAGTAAGGAAGCCATGGAGCCAGGCGTGTAGCCGTCCTCGGATACAATAATAATGAACTTTTTGAAGGAGTTTCTGGTGCGGGACGGAGTCGAAGGCTTTTGTAAAGTCTAAAAATATCACATCTATTTGGCCTTTACTGAGCACTTAGGACCCTTGATCATTCATGCATGGATTAAGGTAATCAGCTGAGTTTCACAAGACAGACCTCTTTGAAAACCATCAGATGTTGACATTTGGTTATAATCCAGTTCGATAACAGGAAACCAGTCATCTGACTGTGGCATATTATGTGTTCTAGTATCTTACACACTAATGATGATATTAGGCCTGTAATTCTCACAGTCTTCAGACGTCGTTTTCGCACTTTTGAATCTCGTTAAACGAATAAAAGCCAAGCATATTTCAAAAAGAAATATAAGTCCATATACAGTGATTGATGAGGTTTGGTTTAGAATTAATAAAAGTTATCATTTCATGCCGTGAACAACTGAAGACAGATTGGGTAGGCTGTTCCAAACTCACACTTATCTCAAAATGACACGGCTAACATGTACATGACTTGAACATTTCTGACTTTCTGTCTATGTGAAGTTAAAGAGAAACTCACACCATACGTGTACATCAAGCCAACAATATACGGAAGAGTGAGTAAACTAATACTGACAATCTTGTACGAAGACAGGTGGAAGTATAGTAGGGCATATTAAAAATCTGTTTGGCAAACATAACCATTAATAACCTTTTACGCCGCAGGGGTCGAGGGAAAAAAACGTTTATCTGACATGATATTAAAAACTTGTCATTCGCTTCGAAGTTCTTCTCGATTCCAAATTCAATATTTTCAAATAGTAAATTTTGTGGTAATGTTATCGTCGATCTATCTTAAGCCAATCATGATTTACCAACTTTAAGTGCCAATTTCAGGATGTTTATCCAGATTTAATAATTCATGTTTATTCAAAGAAAGGCGAGTGGCTTTAGTTTGACTGAGTTTGAGGATTACCTGCTGATTTATAATATCGACAAACCAGGCGGCGAGGGTTTACTTAGTTACTGAATCATGCGAAATATATAGTTGTCAAAGTTTAACCGGTTTTAAACGCTCAAGAATGAATCCTCAATCAAACACTTGAATCAAGCATCAAGTAAGTATTGTCATTGTCGTGTGTATTGAATCCGTACCGGACGAACTTACTCCGCTTTCCACTCAGTATTTCATTCAGTTTAAATTGAAAGCTACTCCACTATGAGCTAGTTTAACTTATTTGCTTGCATCATGTGTTTTGAATGTTTATATTTGAATTCTGTCACTGCATGAGTTCTGATGAACATCCTCTGGTGGAGAACTTAATATATAGAGTTTGAATATATGTTTGGTAATCAACCCAAAAACATTTTTGGCAGGGAGCGGCGTAAACTGAACGGATCAAGAGACCGCTCGAGCTAAACACTCGGCAGTGTTCAGTCCAGGTTCTTCGGCTGGACTTAATCACTAGAACGTTGCCGAGTCAGTTAAATAATAAGGAGGGAATTACTAAACCTTTCACTTCGATTTTATAACACTGTTCGAGCTGGATGACTTAAAAATTATTTGCATATCGATAATAAAATCCCACAAATCCACCAACTCGGATGATTTCCGTAGAAAATGTAGATAACGTTGTTTATCACTGATAACAATCAAACCTTGGTATTTAATGAAATCTAGCGCGTCAGTATAGGCTTACAATTTCGAGCTGTTTCTGGCAGATATAAAAGGTTCCCTATGGTATATCGTGTCCTTATATTAGTACAAACTGACGATAGCCGATATACTTGAGTTTTTACAGGTAAAATTTTTTTATGAAGAGAAGTGAAATTAGTGTTTCAATGAAGCTATATATATCATCCTAAATTATATTTTATTTCCACATGGTCATTCATATATGTAAAGTTATAGTGATTGGCTTCCGTTCTGTAGTCATGTCTATACTTCCAGGTCATTGTGGCTGAGTCTATGATTAAAAAAGGCGGCGATTAATATGGCGTTGATGATTCTAAATAGCCAGTTATATATTGATCTTAGTTTTCCCTTTGCTGTAAGATAGGCCTCCTGTTCACACTAAGAACGCTATTCATGTCGGCGCGATTTTTATGCCGGAGCGCTGTTGCGCCGCTCCGATGATCTTGAAAGTGATATACTTGCTGTGTACCTGTTCACGCTATAGCGGATAGGTTTTGGCCTTAACTGGACTATCCATAAAATATTAAGACATAATAACAAAATTCACGGGGGCAATCATGAAACTAAACCCCTTTAATTTCGCGGTTCCTACCACCTGTATATTCTAAATCGGCAAAAAGATAAAATGTATTCCTTAATTGCTTGACTATCAAAACATTTTATGAAAAGAATACACGATTGGTGTGATTTGTTTTCGTTTAATAAAACAAGTAAATGGTTTAGGGAAAATATGACTATTAATGGCTGAGGTTGTTATTGAACGATGCAAAAAGTATTAAAATATCGGGCTTGATGTTTTCACATGCGATTTTCAGCGGCGTTTTACTAATCGTTATTATTGTAATGCCGACTAACTCTTTATCTGCTTATGTTGAATATAACAGGAAAATATTCAAATTCGATCTCCATTTTCCCCCGTCCATCTCCAATTTCATCGATAATAATTTCACCTGCGCATATTTTTTTAGTGTTCTGGTTCGGCGCAATGAACAACAATCAATTCAATGTTTCCAAGGTCACTTTCGGCTACTCAGAAATGACTCGGTTTATTTGTCATATATATCTCACTAGAAGCACCTCATTAGAAGGTTCACGTATTCCTCGTCAGGTTGTCTCCCGGGTTGAAACTTCACTTCTCTCAAAGATAATGCCGATTCTTGTTTCTTTCCAGCTTCTTCAATACTTTTTCTCATTCGAGCTCTAAGATCTTTCTTAAAGAATATGGTTCAACCGTGATGCTTAGCGGCCTTTTGTTTATATCAAACTAAACAGGAAAAACTACCTTTCCAAACTGGCCGGTAACAAAACGAGCAGGGGACTGGGACCGAGTTTATCAGAATTACTCTAATTCTAAAATGAAGTTCATCACATGATAGAACATGTTGAAATTAGCATGTGTGCCAAGTTTGACGTGATTCATGTGAATCTTGTCTGAATTATAAGCAATTGAAATTTCTTTGTCCCTCCAAAATTTTACAATGAATGTATGGTTTGGAGGGACAACGTTAAAAAATAAGAGAGTTTGTATGGGAAAATAAACATATTTGATGCCTTCTAGCATCGTCAATTTTGAGCCAAAGTTCACCAAACTTTCCAGGCTAGCTAAGTTTGATCTGTTCTTTTGGAAAATAATGCTAACATTGACTAGTTATTAATTGAATTAGTTTTAATGACTCGGTTCCAGTCTCCCGCTCGTTTTGTTACCGGCTAAGACAACTCGAACAAAGTCGACTTTTCAACTGTGACATGATGGCCGCCACAGCGCGCAAATCATGACAATTGGTCTATGGCCTTTAATACAGTCCGCCCCAGTCTCAAAAAGTGAATAACTCTATCCATCGGTTATAAATCCCCATCGATATCCAATGGATAGTATCAACATAACTCACTAGTTTTAGTGTTCTTTGAACAATCGGGACCTGCTTTGGCGACCAAACGAGAAACATTTATTGCGGAAGCACGGAAGCAAACATGTTTTTTTTAATACTTCAGAAACAAGCAAATTTTGCTTCAGCAGCAAATGTTGCGCGCGGCAGGCAAACGAGTAAACATTTTGAAAAACACTGAAATTCTTAAATGTTACCTCAACAATGATTACTCGTTTGGTCCAACTGCGCATGCGCAGTACATTTCGCGTTGCTACGATCACATCATTAAGACATGTGTGTTTTTCTCGGCAGAATGTGGCTGGCTATAGGGACATTGTCCGCAGTATTTTGGTCCGTCGTGGTTACGAGTTCTTACGGAATGGAAGTGTGCTCTGGTGGGGTTATCAGCCAAGGCCTCTGTCAAAAAAGCTGTCGCAATGGCTCTTGCGCATGCGTAATGACAGACAAGTCAGCCTTCTCAAGCTGCACCCAAACATGTCACTTCTTACACTCCTGTCCGCGCATGCTCTGTAAGGGACGTGACGCCTGTGATCAAAAGTGCTTCTTTGGTAAGTGTGACATGAATTGTCACGCAACTAATGTCTGTTCTCAGTCGTGTTTATGGGAGTCACGTTGTAATGCCCTCAAATGCTCTGCTAAATCCTGCCATCAGATTTGCTCAAATTGCACAATGGAATGCACCAGCAATGTGGAGAAATGCCACCAAATGTGTGTATCAGGAAGATGCAACATGATATGCCACGGACGCAAATGTAGAAGGATTTGCATGTCGAAGAGATGTAACTTTATTGGTTTGCATAATAGAGGAGCTAGCGTTAGGTCCCTTCGCTCATATGTAACTCTTGTGTACATTTCTGTGCATGGTTTTGAGTATTTGATACGTCTTACCAATCTCCTTTTTTTTTAACGGAGACAATAACAATTAACGTAGTTTAAAACTTCGTCCACCTGTCAATATTGCTAAGCCCGGCAGCTCCCCTGCCCTTGCATGGCTAACTCATAAAACCTGCCTGTCGTGCGTCATTCATCGATATAGTTTCACTGGGTTCCGTATTCAGCCACATCCCACATGCTTCACAGCTTTCACTCATCTTATAGTGTTCTAGTGGGAACCCAGTCTAAGCATTAGTTACGCTATGCTGACAAGGCCCAAAGAGGCTGAAACAGCTGTCCATGGCTGCTAATTACTAAGGTAGTTTTCATATTCAGCCACATCCCACATGCTTCACAGCTTTCACTCATCTTATAGTGTACTACAGTGGAACCTCGATTTAACGAACCTCTATATAACGAAGTCCTCGGTATAACGAACGATATTCTTCAGCCCGGCAAAATTACAAGTAAAATGTATGTAACAGAACCTCGATATAACGAACCTCGATATAACGAAATCCTCGTTATAACGAACACAATCCGGCAGCCCAAACGTAAAATCTACCCCGATATAACGAATAAATGTCAACACGCGACAAAAGATGAATGCGGAACAGACCAACAGCGATGCAAATCCTTTAATCCTGTAACAAGACAAGAAAACCTCTCAGTCAACAGCTCATCAGATGTGTATATACAGTACAGACACTGTCACTATCGAGACATCTACAGATCCGCTTTATCCTCTTAGTGCGACGTAACACCGTTACAAAACAATTATTAACTATACCTCGATATAACGAACATTTTGGTTGTTTTTACGCAAATTCGTTCAGTTACAACGAGGTTTTCGATTTAACGAACCCTCGATATAACGAACCAATTTCCCCAGTCCCTTGGCACTTCGTTAAATCGAGGTTCCACTGTAGTAGGAACCCAGTCTAAGCATAATAGTTACGCTATGTTGACAAGGCCCAAAGAGGCTGAAACAGCTGTCCATGGCTGCTAAGTACCATTTACCATAGTTAATAGAGTGGAATGGTTATGAAACTCAGCGACCTTCTTTGTTATGTGTCTTTGTTAGCTTTTTTCAACCGTGACCCTGCACAAAGAGGTTTTCGATTTAACGAACCCTCGATATAACGAACCAATTTCCCCAGTCCCTTGGCACTTCGTTAAATCGAGGTTCCACTGTAGTAGGAACCCAGTCTAAGCATAATAGTTACGCTATGTTGACAAGGCCCAAAGAGGCTGAAACAGCTGTCCATGGCTGCTAAGTACCATTTACCATAGTTAATAGAGTGGAATGGTTATGAAACTCAGCGACCTTCTTTGTTATGTGTCTTTGTTAGCTTTTTTCAACCGTGACCCTGCACAAAACACAATAGAAATTCCAATGTGTTAATCAATCAGCCAATAGAAGCGTGTGAGTTCAGTCGTTCAGGGGACGCTAATGAACTATGACCCTGCACAATCTTTTGTCTTGCCCCCTTCCAACATAAATCGCAGCGCCTTTGTTAGCCCCTTTGAAGTTTGCCGGGTTTCATAACCATTCCACTCTATTAACTATGCATTTACAAAATGAGAGGCCGTCTTGTATCGATACATACAAATCCGAGACGCTTCGGCGAAGATTTTTATCCGATCCGATACAACAAGGACTCGAATTTTGTAAATTACTTCTAAAACGCAAACTGTGTTAATAATATTAAGTACAAAATAATCGAAATAAGTCAATATTTACTGTAAAACTAGAAACTGTGTATCTAAATTAGTCGTGCTTGTTTAAGGAGGTGTTGGTGTCTGTCATGCTACAATGATGGTTCAAAGGCACTTCATTACATCGAGGTCAATACCGCTGAACTGCTATTCGTGGACGCTGAATATCAGCTATTCAAATTTCACCGGCTTGTTTGTCGGCGCCGGGTTCTTGTCGGTTGGGTTAACGGATGGCACGGTTTCGAAAGCCCAAAACAGCAAAGGAAGAACAAGTTTGCCTTGAAGCGAGTGTACCAGCTAGTATATACTCAGTCATATTCGACGAAATGGGGAGTAAAACGTTTTCACGAATGGCAATCAAGTCGACTGAATACTGATCCTTCAAAAGAACAAGCATGGACTTAAAGGACAAAGCTCACGTTCAAAATCTTAGAACAAAACTAGAGGACATGAATTCATCCTCTCTCAACTTCTGGCTTATCAAATTTGTCCAGGAACTGGCGAACAAGGACGGGGAGCATTATCCACCTAAGACTATTTACTTGATAATTTCTGGTCTCAATCTGTACTTATCTGAGAAGAACTCAAAAGATGTAGTAAAGTAGTAAGTTATTGGATAAGAATGATCAAAGGTAAAATAACCATTAATAGTAAATAAAATTATGAATGATTGTATAGCGATACTCACTGCACGTCATCCATTGTCATTATAATGTCCAACCAGAGATCCATTGGTTCCTGACACAAAGTACCCTGGGTACCAGAGGTTCTACTGTCTCCTTTCGCTTCGCTCCTCGGCGCCTAACTTTCGCGAATGGAGACAGTAGAACCTATGGTACCCAGGGTAGACACAAAGCGGCCTTTTGAAACCATGGTTGGCACATTAGCCGATAACAATAGGCCGTATGCAGCTAACAGTCACGTGCTGATATAATACTTCGTTAACGAATGAATGAGCTCGTGATCCCCATGCGAAAGTCGTTGCCATGGATGCTGGATAGCAAGCCATTTTTAAAAACGCTGTTTTAGAAAGATCGACAATCGATTGGAGGTGAAAAATAGCATTTACAAACAGGTTTTGCTAATAACAATACCGATCTCCTACAAGGCTTCTAAATAAATGAAGTTAAATATTTTTTGCCATCCAGTACATTCCTGTACAATCACGTGAATGCCCAGCTGCAAAAGACCCATTGTAACGGTTAGCTCAGTTGATAGAGCACGGTTTAGAGTGCGGGTAGTCTCCTTCGCACCCGTTCTTAGGGGCGCCTCTCCCCGCCCCTAAGAACGGGTGCAAAGGAGACTAGAGTGCGAGAGGTCACGGGTTCGAATCCCGGCCACGTCCTTGGGCAGGGACGTATAAGCCGTTGGCCTTGTATCCTTCCTGATCTTCTAATCTATACGAGGGGGGATGTGAAAGAACCTGTTGTGTTATTTCGAGAAAGAGTAGGGGATTGTCTCCCGACACAACAGCCAGGTGAGATACTAAGAATCACTCGTGATTCATTTTTTTTTTTTTTATTTTTTTTTTTTATTTATTTACTTTTTATTTACCACAAATCCTTATCTAATTTACATTGTTTATCGACACAACAGGTAAATTTCCCCCCAGAATAACTATAAAGAGCTAATCGAGCTGGGTGGCTTATTTGTTAATTTGAAAGATAAAGGTCGAAATGATCAAAATTCTTACATACACACACACACGAAGGAAATTAAATTTTAAAAAACACACACACACACACACAAATGGTATCAAAGCTAATTGTTTATATAGAAAATCATAAAATGGTATAGGCGGCAATATATGGTATAAGTGCAAATAAATTTGTGAAGAAAAAGATTCCAAACTAGATATATAACTCCAATAAATTATGTTTTATTTTATTTTTGAAAGCTTTAAAGCTTTCATGTTTTAGATCCTCACTTATTAAGTTCCATATCGTTGCCCCTCTATATCGCATGTTGAATTTACCATAATTTGTTCTCACAGGCGCTATATAATATGATGTCTTTGCAGCTAATCTGGTGTTATAATTGTGTTTAGATGACACTAGGTCAAAAAAGTTGTCAAATCTTGAAGGAAGCAAATTATGGTGAAACTCAAACATGAAGGTACAATTAAATAGGTGGATGAGATCCACAAATTTTAATATTTTTAAAGCACTAAAGAGAGGATTTGAGTGTTCGTCTGGTTTAGAGAAAGTTATTCTCCTGAGTGCCTTTTTTTGAAGAACAATGATAGGTTTTAAAGACGATTCATAAGTATTTCCCCATACCAGTAGCCCATATATTAGAAAGGGGTAAATGAGTGAATAGTATAATTGTATTAAGACATTGGTTGGAAGAAAATACCTAACTTTGGAAATAATGCCAACTCCCCTTGAAATCTTTTTGCAGAGTTCATGTATATGTTGTTTCCAATTAAGGTGAGAGTCAATTAAGATTCCTAAATATTTCACATAAGATTCCTGCTTAATAATTTGGCTACTAATTTTGACATTTAACGCATGCTTGATTTTTTTCTGAGGTGGATGGAACAGAACATAATTAGTTTTATCAATATTTAGGGATAACTTATTAGCACAAAGCCAGGCATAGACGTTCTCTAATTCTACATTTAACTTAGTTTCAAGATTAACAATACTGTAATCACTAAGAAATAAATTAGTGTCATCAGCAAAAATATGGAAATCAAACAAGCTAGAGCAGTTGTGGAAATCATTGATATAGAGCAGAAACAATAATGGCCCCAAAACTGATCCTTGTGGCACCCCACATGAAATTTGGCACATTTCAGACTTTGTATTGCCTATTGAAACAAATTGCTTCCTATTCTCAAGATAGGAAACAAACCAATTGTATGCTACTCCACGAATACCATAATGAAAAAGCTTACTAAGTAGAATATCATGATTAATAGTATCAAATGCCTTACTCAAATCTATAAAGATGCCACAAGAATAGTTTTTATCATCAATAGATTTTTGAATTTTATCAATCAATAAAAGTAGTGCATGCACAGTGGAATGTTTGGCTCTAAAGCCAAATTGGCCATCATACATAATATCTAGCTTTCCTATGTAGTTAATTAACCTTTTATGCATCAATTTTTCCAAAATCTTATTAAAAATTGAAAGTAGAGAAATTGGTCTATAATTAGATAGAGACGTATGTGAACCTTTTTTGTATAGTGGGATTACTCTAGCTACTTTGAACTGGTCAGGGACAATACCTGAGGCAAAAGATAAATTGAAGAGAATCTCCAGAGGATACGAAATCACACTCCTCAGGAGTTTCAGTAAGGTTGTAGGAATGCTATGAGGGCCACTAGCTTTCCCAGTATTAAACAATACTATAATACACTCTATTTCCTTAGTAGTAGTAGGGAATAAGTAGAAACTATTTGGTTGTGGGGAAGGCAGATAGCTCTTAAAAGATTTTGCAGGTGATGGTACAGCTGCAGCTATCTTATTACCAATGTTTGCAAAAAAGTTGTTAAATTCTGTGGCTATCTCCTTAACATTCGTGGTTTCAGTGCCATCTGCCTTCCTTATCTTGGTAGGGGAAACAGAGGCCTTGGGCTTAAGGCTTATTAATTCTCGTATACCTTTCCATGTATTCTTAACATTTGACTGGTTGCTAGTAAAATAATCCTTATAATATTTTGTTTTGCTTATCTTGATTAAATGAGACAATTTGTTTCTATATACTTTAAATCTTTCATGAGCAATTTCACTTCTTGTTCTTATGTAATGTCTGAAAAGTCTATTTTTGGTTTTGATGGAATAAATTAATCCAGAAGTTAGCCAGGGCTTAAGTTTGAACCTAACCTCTTTTCTCGAAAGCTGCTTCATAGGAACATGATGATTAATTATTCTAATTGTTTCTGTGTAAAATGAATCAAATATTGCATTTACATTATGGCACTCTGAAAATGTATCATTCCAGTCAATTCTACTGAAGTCATTCAATAGGGATTCTTCGTTCAATTTAGAAAAATCCCTACAGAAGACCTTATTTTTTGATCTAGCATTAATAAATTTGTTGATAATGAGAAAATTTGGAAGATGGTCAGTTAAGTCATATAAAATATTTCCACTTATTGTTTCATGATCTAATGAATTGAAGAAAATATTATCTATCAGGGTAACAGTATGTTCAGTAATTCTAGTAGGCTGGATGATGTGTGCCTCAAAGAAATAAGAATTTAGGGTGTTAAGAAAATCTTCAGTCAGAGCATGAGATTCATAATTTAACAAATTTATATTGAAATCTCCCATAATTATGCAATATTTGGACTCTAGATGTATCTTTTCAATTTGTAAATACAAATTTTGTAGAAAACATTCTAGGTTTGAATTTGGGTGTCGGTAGATTACACAACACACAATGTTTTTGTTAAAATAATTTTCAACTTCAACCCATAAACTTTCCTGCTCTAAAGATGTAGAAGAAAGATCATCCCTAACATGGCAAACGAAATCAGAATCAATAAACAAACCAACACCTCCAGCTCTTTGTTCAGTGGGTTGTTGAACGAATCTGTAACCAGGGAGTTTTGTATTCAAAATTGGATCCTTGTTGCTATTAATCCAGGTTTCGGTCACACCGATAATTTTAAATGGATATTGAAGTTCATTCAGCATATTGGTTAGATTGTCAAAATTGGCTTGTAGGCTTCTAATGTTGCAATGAATAATAGAAAGAGGATGTTGGTATAAAGAGTCTTGAATATCACTCGAAGCATGAAATTCATGTGTATTATAATACTTAAAGTTTACTTTCGAAGGAAGATTATACTCTGGATCACATTGAGACAAGTGAGGGGTATTAGTTATTGATGATAGCCAAGCTAATCTGGGTAGATGTTCCAAATTATTTTCAGAAATATTTTTGGAGCATCCACAGCTAGTATTTGAGTTAAAGCTAAGCTGTAATAACTCCTCAGCAGAGAGTTTAGCGAACGGAAAAGCTAACTCATAGCAATCTGGGCATAGCCAGGAAATATTATTTGAAGTATGATATTTATAGTCTTTGAGGGAAAATGTAGTACACTTAAGGTGAAACATGTGAGAACACACATCACACTTTAAAGTCCTACCATTCCTACGTATCGTTTTCAAACAAGCTTGACACTTGAAAGCAGCAAGCGTTTACTTATCTCACTCATCTGCAGACTCATCATGAGGAGCTTGGGGGAGTCCTGGTACCTTCAGCTTGTCCAGATCGGCTATGGAGAGAACGGTGACAGCGGGACTTCTATCATTCTTTCGAAGAAAAATCTTACCATAATAAGTCCATATGAACTTGTAATGGTAATCCTTCCTGAATTGCAGACATTTCCCGAAGAGATATTTCTTCCTTTCCGTAAGGCTTTCTTGGATGTAAATGCCGTTAACAGAGAATCGGCCTAGCCCAATGTCATCAGTAGTGAAATCTTTGAGCTTGGATCTCGCTTTGTAAAAGGCTTCCCTGACATTTCGTCTCGTGAATTTGACAATTATCGAAGGATATTTGGCCTCCGGTTTAGTAGATGGACCTCCCTTATTTTGTCTGGATGGTAGTCTATGACTTATTGAGATATCCGAGTCGTTTACTCTCACGTTGACTAGTGACCCGACCGTTATAACAACTTCATCGGTATTTTCCTGCTGAGTGGGCGGTATGCCTCTAATTTCAAGGCAGTCTCGTCGGGTGTATTGCTCCTGGTCGTCTAAAAGGGTCTTAAAGTCTTCCACTTTTTTGGTTAGCTTTTGGACATTTTCTTTGAGCTTTGCATTTTCCTTGTTTGCCATCTCCAGTTGATGAATTTTCACTTTGAAATCCTCAAATTCCTTCGCTATAAATTCAATCGAGTCACGAAGTGGAGCTAGTTTCTTTTCTAGCTTTTCTTCTAGTACTTCATTTAGCACTAAGCGTAGGTATTCTCTTGTTATAGTATCTTCAGCAGCCATTTATGAACGTCCAAATGAAGCTTATGAATCCATAAAAGAACGAAAAACAGCAACGATACGAGTAAAAAAACAGAATTTTATCGGAGCGGGAAATTGGTAATAAGTTCATGTCCTATATACACCAATAGGAAAAGCACACCTATAAGGTTTTGGTAATATAACGTAAGTGGCGTTCATTGGCCTTCATCGGCGTTCATTGGCCTTCATCAACGTTCATTCGCCTTCATCCTGGTTCATTGGCCTTCATCAGGGTTCATTGGCCTTCATCAACGTTCATTGGCCTTCATCAACGTTCATACGCCTTCATCGACGTTCATTGGCCTTCATCGGCGTTCATTGGCCTTCATCGGGGTTCATTGGCCTTCATCCTGGTTCATTGGCCTTCATTTGGGTTCATTGGCCTTCATTGGCCTTCATCAACGTTCATCGGCGTTCATTGGGGTTCATTGGCCTTCATCAACGTTCATTGGCCTTCATCAACGTTCATTGGCCTTCATCAACGTTCATTGGCCTTCATCGACGTTCATTGGCCTTCATCGGCGTTCATTGGCCTTCATTGGGGTTCATTGGCCTTCATTGGGGTTCATTGGCCTTCATCAACGTTCATTCGCCTTCATCGACGTTCATTGGCCTTCATCGAGGTTCATTGGCCTTCATCGGGGTTCATTGGCCTTCATCGACGTTCATTGGCCTTCATCAAGGTTCATTGGCCTTCATCGAGGTTCATTGGCCTTCATCTGGGTTCATTGGCCTACATTGGGGTTCATTGGCCTTCATCAACGTTCATTGGCCTTCATCGGGGTTCATTGGCCTTCATCCGGGTTCATTGGCCTTCATCCGGGGTCATTGGCCTTCATCGGCCTTCATCCGCGTTCATTGGCCTTCATTGGGGTTCATTGGCCTTCATCAACGTTCATTGGCCTTCATCAACGTTCATTGGCCTTCATCGACGTTCATTGGCCTTCATCGGCGTTCATTGGCCTTCATTGGGGTTCATTGGCCTTCATCCGGGTTCATTGGCCTTCATCGGGGTTCATTGGCCTTCATCGACGTTCATTGGCCTTCATCGAGGTTCATTGGCCTTCATCGAGGTTCATTGGCCTTCATCGGGGTTCATTCGCCTTCATCAACGTTCATTGGCCTTCATCGGGGTTCATTGGCCTTCATCGGGGTTCATTGGCCTTCATCGGGGTTCATTGGCCTTCATCAACGTTCATTGGCCTTCATCAACGTTCATTGGCCTTCATCAACGTTCATTGGCCTTCATCAACGTTCATTGGCCTTCATCAACGTTCATTCGCCTTCATCAACGTTCATTCGCCTTCATCGGCGTTCATTGGCCTTCATCGAGGTTCATTGACCTTCATTGGGGTTCATTGGCCTTCATCAACGTTCATTCGCCTTCATCCTGGTTCATTGGCCTTCATCGGGGTTCATTGGCCTTCATCAACGTTCATTGGCCTTCATCAACGTTCATTGGCCTTCATCAACGTTCATTGGCCTTCATCAACGTTCATTCGCCTTCATCGACGTTCATTCGCCTTCATCGACGTTCATTCGCCTTCATCGAGGTTCATTGGCCTTCATCCGGGTTCATTGGCCTTCATCAGCGTTCATTGGCCTTCATCAACGTTCATTGGCCTTCATCCGGGTTCATTGGCCTACATTGGGGTTCATTGGCCTTCATCAACGTTCATTGGCTTTCATCGGGGTTCATTAATGGCCTTCATTGGGGTTCATTGGCCTTCATTGGGGTTCATTGGCCTTCATTGGGGTTCATTGGCCTTCATCGGCGTTCATTGGCCTTCATTGGCCTTCATCAACGTTCATCGGCGTTCATTGGGGTTCATTGGCCTTCATCAACGTTCATTGGCCTTCATTGGGGTTCATTGGCCTTCATCAACGTTCATTGGCCTTCATCAACGTTCATTGGCCTTCATCGGGGTTCATTGGCCTTCATCAGCGTTCATTGGCCTTCATTGGGGTTCATTGGCCTTCATCGGGGTTCATTGGCCTTCATCGGGGTTCATTGGCCTTCATCGGGGTTCATTGGCCTTCATCAGATCGGGGTTCATTGGCCTTCATTGGGCCTTCATCAGTGTTCATTTTAATTGCCTTCATCAGCATCCATTGGCCTTCATCAGGGTTCTTTGGCCTTCATCAGCATTCATTATTGGCTTACATCAGCGTTCATTTATTGGCCTACATCAGGGTTCATTGGCCTTCATCCGGGTTCATTGGCCTTCATCCGGGTTCATTATTGAGTAAATAATTGCATGGCCTTCATCAGGATTCATTGGCCTTGCGCATGATCATCATATGCAGCGGATTCATTGGCATTCACCATTTTCAAAGGCATGAATAGAGGAGGAGCTAACCAAAAATTTGCATGTGAATATTGTGTATTTTAAGTAAATACCACACCAGTGAATATCACTTTTCGCATGCTCTGATTGGCTACTCAAACAGTGTATTAATGATTGAGTTTATAACTTTGACTGCATGTGCATGCATGGACATCTCGCAGAGCACTTATTAAGGCATATATATTCAAACAAAATCAATATTGGGAATTGCTCATTGCCACACCCTATTGTATTTTGCTCCTGTTCACACCACATTAAAATTACTTAATCTGCTACTTAATTTATACAAATTAAATAAGCAGAATGTCAAATTGTGTATATAAGAAACATGGCTGATAAACTGCTGCAAAATGAACACAAAATCTTAAATGTTCAAGTGCATGTGCCCTGACACTGGAGTGTTTTTTTATGTAATTCTGCATGTATACTTAAAAATGATATTTAAAAAATTCTTAAACTATATATAATTAAACAAATTTCGAAGAAAAATAAATAAAGCAATTAGAACACTGTTGTTTAACTATAGCTCTTACACAGTGCCACAGGCAACTTTTCTTGTCCTACCCATTGGCCACCAATATAAAGGTGACTTAATTTTGTTGATTTGTGTTTAGCTGAGAATGAAACAATTAAATCAGTTGAAAAACTGATGTAATTTTAGAAGAGCTAAAGCAATTGAATGGTGGAAGAGTTAAACAAGTTGTATTATTATAAGCATTTTATAGTTTTAATTGTTACAGTTATACTGATCTCGAGTGTACATAATTATGCATGCAATAATTAATGGGTGCTGTCAATACTTGTAGTATATATTCTGAGTCTGTGCCTTATGGTACATGCAGATTATGACCCCTTTTGACTAATATATCCCACATTGGCAGCCATCTTGGAAATAACCTATTGTTAATACTTTAATACCAGCCTTGGTTAAACATGTTTGAGACCGAAGCTGGGTAGGCATTAACGATATAAATAAGGTTTATTCCAAGATGGCTGCATGCAGTGTGGGATAGGCTAATAAAGTTCTACTAATTAACAAATAACTCCATTTATGTCCTTCCCTGAATTGTGATTATATATGATGGACCTCACTATTACTGATGAACAAAAGGGATCAGTCCAGCAATACCTTTGAGCATGCAAGCGTGAATTTTATTTCTACGAGATATAATTATAATGAAGTCCTTCTATGATGTACCTAGATTTTTAAATCCAAAATACTGTAAGTCATAAGAGAACTATAGCTATAGACTACTGCTGCATGCAGCACAAGGTTGGGGCCATATATGACAGTGTTTCTTTAAAGATGAAAATAATATTTTGCAATGAAGAGGAAAATCTAATTTACAACCCCCTAGCTAGCTGTCAATTACATTTAAAAAACTTGACATATAACCCTTATTTCCTGGGGAAAAAAACATTTCCAACCCCCCCCCCCCCTCCCCCCCTAAAAGTTAATAATGAACGATCCCTAACATTGTATCAACAAGTTTTGATGCAATGTTTTATATGTTAAGGTTTTTGACTCAACACCAATTCGTTGAAAAACATCGACAATGACGGCCCTCCCTTCGGTCGGGACCGACCTTGTCGATGGTTTTTTTCAACGAATTTGTAGGTCTTTTGACGTTTTTCAACATTGTCGATGTTTTCAATAAAAACGAACGAAGACCTCCAAAACATCCTTTTGTTGCGCAACAAAAAGTGGTATCAGTTTTGACTCCGGATATACTACTGGGATCCTAAGGGTTGAAATTCTCTCGCAACATCCAAATTGTCCCTAGACATTCTTGCACCTAAAAATCCAAAACTTGAGAACCTATTAGAGATATCATTAGCATATAGTATGTCGACACCGATTGTGTGTTCTTCGCCCCGCGACGTCGACACGCAAGGTGGTCACCCTAGAAGAACTACGTACGCAAGCAAAGCAATTTGGGTTGCGAGGTACTTCGAGGTTCGACAAAGCCAGGCTCGCCCAGACAATAGCTGAGGCTCGCGCTCTCGAATGGGAGAATAGAATCGAACGAGCCGATCGAACAGGTAGGTTTCCAGCTCTTCGAGGTGATCCTGAAGATCCACACAAACGCGCTCAACGTGCACGCGAAATCCAACAGTTGAATGAGGAGATCACGGCAAGTCTAAGGGCAAAGGCTGACAAAGAAAGGTCCATAGCGAATCCTCGAAGACGTTTGCCCCACAAACGACGAGCCGTCCGACGGTTCCTGCAAGAGCCTCGTAGTGAGCCACTAGAACGGAGTCTAGCTCGAGAAGCAGCCTCTATTCTCGACGAGAGAGATGGTACGCTCGAGGGAGAGGAAAAAGGTAGGCGCACTATTCGATGGCGCTTCTTCCAAGGTGTGGCAGGCGATTTGACGCCTAGGATCATGGGAAAGTTGACTGCAAACGTAGAAACTAGCTTCTACCTACGGTATGGTTACTCGTATCGCATTCGTAATGTCAACGACGGGCGGGTGATGCTCTTCTCGAAGACAGTCCCAGGCTCTCCATGGTTGAATGTCCTAGGCAATGCAGAGGAGTGGATCGATAGCAAAGAGACAGCTCGTTTGAATCCTGACAACATCAATCGGCCAAATACTCAGTGGGCATTCGTGCGTTGGATTCACGTGGATGTCAAAGTCGTGCTCGATCGTCAGCCTCTGTTGGGAACAGGCCCACTGCCCCAATGACTTGGCCAGAAAAAAGGAATGCTTGCCCTCGATCAACACGGTGACAACCTATGTCTGTGGCGCTGCCTTGCCATGCACGAAGGAGCACGAGCAGATAGGTGTTGCGTCACAGCTCGAAAACTTGCCCAGGACTTCTATCGCCTGGCAGCGCCCACGCAAGACGTTCCCAGAACTTCCTTAGACCAGCTGGAGGAAGTCGAGTTTCACTTTGGAATCGGTATTCGGGTGTACGAACCTACGGAGGATGGCGCTTGGCATCTGATGCGACATGCAGCCCACTACAAGGATACGATGACGATTGGGATATACGACGGACATGACTTCTACATCAAGAACATCAACAAGATAGGGAGCATCTACGTATGCAACGATTGTAAGCAACGGTTCACGAAAGCCTCGAACCTTCAACGCCACGCAGATCGTTGCAATCGTGGGGAGACGAAGATCGTTTGCCCCGGAAAAGCAATCACAGTACCCCAGTCGGCATACGAAAAAGCCTTCTGGCCAGAGAGCGATTCTAACAAAGCCAGCAAAGCCGCTCTACGCTGGTTGAAACGCGAATCCGAAAGAATCCAGAAGCACATCCATCACGCGGCTTGTGGACATGGTGGAGAGCATTGGATCGAAGGAGCGCCGGTCGACGGCTACGAACCTCTTTCGAAAACCATCTTCCAATTTCATGGATGCTATTTCCATGGCTGCCCGAAATGCTTCCCTAGGGAAAGGAGGCTCTATCGCAAGACCTGCGAAAGAACGGAGAGTCTACGCGAGGCAGGTTATGTAGTAGTGGAGGCTTGGGGTTGCTCTACAAAGAAGACAAACGAACCGGTTCCCACGCCAACGCAAACTGCCTACCCACACGCCATAGTGTACGACTTCGAAGCCTACCTCGATAGAACAAAAGGCCGACAACCAACGGAACGCTTGACCATCGAAAACGTCCACGTCCCAGTATCCGTTTCCATAGCGGATACGTACGACCGAATACCAACCCATATCTGTCGACGCGATCCGAAGGAACTCATAGCTGCCTTCGTCGAAGAACTCCAGCAAAGAGCACAGACAATCCGAGTAGCCATGGCAAGATGGTACCGGCTCGATACGCCCAAATTCTCCTTCGACACCCTACCAAAGGGACAACAAGCGAAGATCGACGAATGGATCAGCCAAGTTCCCGTATTGGGATTCAACTCTGGCAGGTACGATCTCAACCTGATCAGGGAGCACTTCGTAGGAACCATTGCCGACACCTGAAAGAAGGTCCGGGTGGCAAAGAAAGCCAACACCACTATGTTTCTCTTGACTCCCGATTTCCGTTTCCTCGATGTGATGAACTACCTTGGACCGGGAACTTCCTACGAACGTTGGATCACTGCCTATGGATGTGAGTCGCAAAAGAGTTTCTTCCCATACGAGTGGTTCGACTCTCCTGACAAACGAACTACCCATTCTCTACTACGCGCATCCGATCCTTCCGAAGTAAGTACCATCTCTTGTGCATATTGATATCCAAACAATCTCTCAGCTAATGTTCTATTCGCTCGTTCGACGAAGCCTTGCGCTCTATGATTACCAGCCTCGCCTCGTTGAACTTTCGTACCATGTAGTTCTAGCGTTTCAGACATACGCCCCATGAATTCTCTACCAGGGTCTACTTGCAACGTCTTTGGCCATTCGAGTGGACTACGTTTGTAGATTCGTTCGAATGCAGCAGCAACTTCACCACTATCTTTAGATGCTAAAGGTTCGGCTTCTTTGTATCGAGAAGCTACATCGATTACTACTAAAGCGTACTTGTATAGCTTTCGTCCACGCCCAGGTCGATCGTGTGGTAAGAATATCAAATCAGCTTGGTGGACTTCATTTGGTTTCGATACAGTCCAATGCGGTCGTGGAATGCGTTTTGGTGGTGGTAGATATATTTGCCATATAGATTGCTTTTCCAACCAACTCCTAGCTACGTCTTCTGATACTTTCGCTGCTACCAATAGCTTGTCAATTGCAGCGTGACCTTTCCAATAGCCCATAGGACCATAGAAGATATTCGCAAGTTTAGCATCCATCATATATCTATGTATTCTAACCTTCAACAGATGAAAAAAAAAAAAAAAGAATAAGAACCCATCCAACCAGTCCTTATTCCTTTTTTTTTTTTTTTTTTAGTAGGGACCTAGTAGCCTAGTAGTAGCCTAGTAGTGGCCTAGTAGTAACCTAGTAGTAGCCTAGTGGTGTCTAGTAATAGCCTAGTAGTAACCTAGTGGTGGCCTAGTAGTAGCCTAGTAGTAACCTAGTAGTAGCCTAGTAGTAGCCTAGTAGTAACCTAGTAGTAGTGGCGATGGCTATAGCCATCTACTAATAGCATATCCAGCGCCTAGCATTCCACCACCAACGTAGAGTAACTCGCCAGTCTTCTGATTGTTTGAGGGTCGATAGTAGTCGGATAAGCGGGGTTCTTTCGTTCCTTCGAGCCGTTTAAGCGCCTTGCGTAACTTATCGGATTGCACGAAGGCTTTGTTGGTATCTCTTTGAACGTTGTATGCGTCGCGTTCAAGACCTTCCTGATTTTGTGCAAAGTCGTACAATCTTTGACGTTCAATTCTATACGCTGTCATTTCAGATTCTTGTCTTTCGATGGCCCTATCGTGTCTCTCGTTCTGTATCTATATCACCCTTTCCAATCATTCTAGCTAGTATACCACCACCAGTAAATGCCGTCGCATTCAAAACAGTTCCGAAAACTGTCATAGCAATTGCTGCCGCCATTACGGTACGATCTTTTGTTTCTCAAGATATTGTTTCGCGTATAAGCTACCAACTATCACGGCAGTCCACTTTACGTAATTTACTAGGGAAGAAGAAGGATCACTAAGCATAGATTCCTTGGTAGTCTTTTTTACGATCCACGTAATACCAGTAGCAAGTCCTACAATTATAGATGCATCGGTTGCCGTCTTCATCAATTCTTTATCCATCTCGACATATATAGTATGGTCTCTAGTCTTTAAGTGTTACTCCATGTCTGGTACCGTAGTCTTTACCGGAGCTGCAGGTCGTATCGTGCTAACGGCGGCAACACGCTTATTGTCATCTACATACTTTTTGTATGTATAGTACGTGCCAACCAATGCAGCGCCCGTACCGATGACTGCGAGGATAGCCAGGTTTTCGAACCGACCTTTCTCTACGTCGATTTCGTTGCATGATTCGTTTTCGCGCGTCGACTCTCTCTTCTGAGCTTCTCTAGCAAGTTTGTTGCTTAACGCTAGTGCCTTTCCAGCTGCAACGCGCTTTGGGTCTTTTACCTTAGTTGGTGCAGTCTTCGGAGGATTCGCAGTTATCTGGTCCGCTTCTTCCATCTCGATTCGGTATAGTAAGTACTAGCGAAGGTTCAATAGGTGTACCAGGAATGACTACGTGGCCAGATACGTGAAATAGGACGCTAGCTAGCGCTACAAGGCGACCTGCTTTAAGCGATAGTAGGCCAGTCGCAGCACTGATCTCGTTGCGGACTAGATGGTCTTCTTGTAGATCTTTGATCAGGGCTTCTTGAGAATCTATTGGTACTAGGTAGGCAACTAGGCGGGTAGCTAGACGCATCACGCCATCGACTAAGCCTTTCGTTATTGGCTGAGCTAGAACGGCCTGGTACCTCCTATACAACTTATCTACTTCTTTCTCAGGAAGTCTAGAGATGTCTCCTAGGGAGAAGTTCTTACCTAGGTATTCTTTCGTTACGCCTGTTGCAGCTAAGATCGAAAGTGATTCACGATTGTCTGATGTAACGTCTAGGTCGGTTGGTGGGGGCCTGTTACGTCCTCACCGAATATCTCGAGTATTTCTTTATCAGCCATAATATGTTGTAGGTGCTGGTAGCTCTAAGACTACCTCGAAAGGATGGCGTAGACAGAAGCACATGCGAGCGAACTTATGGGATCCAAGTATCGTTCGTAACTCTTTGCATTCTTGCGAGCCTCCATAATCCTCAAATATCCTTTTACCATCTACGGCCGATGCTGTGTGGAATGCTACTACGATGGCTACGTTCTCGCGGAAGGGTTTACATATGCTCGTCAATTGTTGGGACAGCACCCAAATAGAAAGCCCTATATGTCGTGCAGAAAATGCTAAGTCTACTAGCTTGTCAGTTCGTTTCTTGACGTCCTTCGATGCGGCGCAATCATCTAGAATCAATAGAGTATTGGTACCTGACCAAAATGTTGCGCAAATATTCAAAGTAGCATCGATGGCATCCTGCGGTGGTGACATGACGAAGAAACGAGGATCTCGATTTGCAAATCCGCGATAGGTCTTATTGTGGGCATATGTAGGACAAATCAGTACTATGTAATCGAACTTACCACGAAATGATCCACGAAGTTGTTCTATGAGAAACGCAGTCTTCCCACAATTCGTTGGACCGACTATGAGTGCGTTGAACGGCACGTGCTCTACGAGAGAATCCATCAGTATGTTATACTACGTAAATATCTGTTCAATATCGTGAGCTGAGCATCCGCAAGGACATAGATGTGCATGTTCACATTTCCACTTCCCTTCGCAGTTCTATGTATGCGAATATCGATGTCCTTTCCACTACCGGTTTGTGCCAATCCATCACCATGAACGGTGGAATCTTTTGCTGTGCGACAATCGACTAGGATAGCGAATCTATTTTCATAAAACTTCGTTGGAGTCATGGAAGCATTGGATGTAGCAAACCATCCTTTTGCAGCCTCCCAGAAATCTGGGGGAAGCATACCGCTTGGAAAGAATCTATTTGGAACTCCATTGACATCTACTTCTATCTTCAAAATATCAGGATTCGAGAATGCTTCGCTATCTCGTGTACCAGCAGTGTGTGGATCCACGAATAGAAGAAGTAGTCCAGCAAAGGATCGTCGTGGAACATTGACGTTTTGAGATATCAAAGCATCGGATGCTTTAGCGATCTTTACTGTCTTGAAGTGAACAGCGTGGTCGTATAGGAATGCAGTACCTATTTCGTATTTGTGAAGTGCGCTACTAGCCAGCGTTTCGTCCTTGATTGCTTCATATTCTAGTTGGATGTTGGTAAGTTGGTACGTACCTATTTTCGTAGTATCCGATCCAACTACAACATCAATGGCATGCGCTAGAGTCAACTCAAACGAAATGGTGTCTTCCAGTACATGTGGATATAGAACTCCATGTTGTGTCAGAATATCGACATCTAATGGAATCCTATATTTGGAACCATACGCAGCTAGGAGCGCGTTTTCTCCAGCAACCGAAGTACCTGCATCACCAGCTTTCGATCGTAGCTTATTCGTGTTCTCTGATTGGATGCCTTGTTGTATTCTCGATTCTCTCTCCTGCGTAGGTAGGTATACATCGGAATACGTTTGTAGGAGGTCTGACCTGGCAAGGTCTTCTACTATTTCAGCTCCCATCTTACAGACTCTATGTATGACCAAGCAGCGTCCAACGTTCGAAACGACTCTGTTATTCGCATGTCCACCAGATAGTACGATGTCGCCCAATAGCGCTAAGCTACCAGGTACTAGTACTATGCCTTCTCCTAGCGTTGGAACTTCTACGTAGAGTCTCACCCGGCTTGGCACATGATGGAGTGAACGTTTTCCTATACAAGGTTCGTTGAGCTTTGAGTGCGAGAGGCTCTCTTTGCGCCTGTGCAGGAATCAACTTCGATGATATCATGTTGAATATACATAGATATACAGTTATGTTCAACATGGATGTTGATACCACAGAGGAAAGACCTGGTGGAGCTGAAAGAGGAAGAGACAACGACGATGACGATGCTATCGATGGGGAGGAGTGGAAAGTGATGTTTCCAGAAGAGCCAGGAGAAATGGTCCCAATGAAAACCAGACGCGACTACACTAAAGAAGGTGCTAGACCAAAGAATCAGGAAACCTCGTTTTCTATGGACGACTACATCGACGAACTCATCGCCCCGAAAGACTCGAATGTTTCTAGATATCAAAGAATCCTGGAAAAGCTGAAAGCTGAGAAAGCTCCCAAATTCGGCGATAGAAGGATAGTCTTCAAACAAGGCTTACCAAACAACGCAAAACAGGAGATGTTCGAGATCGTATGGGAACGATATCCAGATGTAGGAATTCGAGGCATTCTCGAGATGGCAACCATGTCTGATGGTAGAGTCGCTATCCGCGAGTATGGAAGTAAAAATGAACCTATCCCTTTGTTCACTAAAAAGGGCGAGTTATATAAGAAGATGGGAGAAGGTCTCAAAGGAGTCCTAGGACCTACGTTGGAAAAAGCGGTAGAAAAATTCATAGTAGCTGAAGACCAATTGAGTGAGAGGATCGAACGAAATGAGGAAATACTCAAAGACCCTACGTCTACTGAAACTCAGAAAGAAAATGCTACTAATGAAATAAGAACCGATCGGGAGGAACGAGCAGTCCTAGAACAAATAGAAGAAGCCATGACAGAACGTATGCCACTTAGGGATCGTATAAGATCTATCTTCAAGAAGTATGGAGTTAGTATAATTAGTGTGGTAGCTACGGTAAGTACTGTGATCGGCGTAATAGTTTCCAATCTGACAAAGGCAGTTCCCGCGATAGTACCGGGAGTTGGAGACGCTGCCAAAGCAGCCGCTAAAGCAACTGCCAAAGCCTTAAAAGCAATAGGTAAAAGTTTAGAGGAGATTCTACCTAAGATGATTGGGCCAATTGCGAGTTTCGTATTTAGTATGGCTGCCGACGTTGTTGGAGTCTTAGCAAACAACATTTGGTTGTTAATCGTAGCAGCAGTGGTCTTCGTAGTGGAGCAATACAAACGACGTTAACGAAACAACGTCCATGCGATTCCAGCTGCGGCAATAGATGTCACTGCGAGATTAATCTCATGTTGTGGGATAGCCTTTGGTACAGGAACTTGTTTCTTGTGCGTCTCATGAGGTGGTATTAATTTCTTATCTGGGGGTCCTTCCATAGGAGGCGGACGTCCTTTGACTTCTGCATTGATGTCGTTAGTACCTAGCATCATATCTTTCGTGGCTTTCGGGGTGGGATTCCTATAGCCATCTTTCTTACCAAGATAGTACACTAGATTGCTTGGCAATAATCGCACGCCTATAGCTATTGCTAGATCGAGCCTCTTATGCGTCGTCGTTATAGCAGTAAGATAGTTCTTGTAGCTCACCACTAAATCGTTTTCGAGAATAGCGCCTTCGACTAAGCTCTTGAACTTTTCTTTGACGTTGAAGCTATCTACGATGGATTCGTTAAGGTCGTTTTGAGCGCCTAGAATACAGTATCCAAAAGCCTCAACAGATCGATTCAATCTACCTAACCCAGCGTTCGTCAAACCTCTACCGATTGGTGGCGTAAACCAATTGTATTGTTTACCGTTGTTATTGCTAATGTACGATAAAGGAAACTGATAGTCCGTACGACTCTCCTCAGGAAACTCGAAGTCACCACCAGGCCACTTCGCAGAGTACGAAGTATTATGTGCGTACTTCTCCGTATAGTTCACCATTCTTCCATGAGAGTTTACGTAGACGTCTCCTAAGCCATCCCACCGAAAGTCTGGCGTTCGAGATATACCGAATTCGATGCACAATTTCTCAAGGCCTGATTTGCTATAGAGATTGTCGAGTTGCTTGAAAGCACGGTTACCAGGTAGAGGAGCTCCAAGTTCGTGTAAAATTCTTCGTATCGTGAAATATACGTGGAATCGTAGGAACCCTTGGACAACTGGTGGATATGTTCTGAAAGTGGGGTCAAACAACGACACTCCGCATCCAGAAGTTGCACACCACGTTGCAAAATTAAGTTGTTGAGGCCAGTATTTGAAGTCCGGACCTGATAACCATCTACGAGACTCCTTTGCTGTCGTATACTTTACAACGATCTCCTTGAATATATTTGGAACGCCTGCTTCGAACTTCTTCGTAGGTGTGACGTATATCCATAACTTGGTGAGATCAATATCTCGTGCCGGTTCGGTAAAAGGAACTGCTCGAATAGGATATTTCGCACTCTTATCTAGTGTCAACGTAGATGGGAAACCATCAACCATTCCCTGCAATGCGTCATCGATGCGTCTTTGAGTGACTGCAGGTAACTTTGAGACATCATCGCCGTAAACGACATAGCTAGAATCTCCATCTCGAAACCAAATACTCGTCGAATATTTGTTTGGACCGTCCACTTCCGTAGAGGCATAGAACTTGCGAAGATCCGTATGTGGGTATCGTTTCTCGAACTTCGCTAATAGATCTGCATTCAATGTTGCGATCTTATCGTTTTCTTCTATCCAATCGTGTTTGGAAAGACCTTCGTGTTCCCGCGCGAATAGTACGCTCTCGTAAACTGACTTACCCCCAAGGGCTATATCGAGAGCCTTACCAGTGCGACCAAGCCACCCCATCGATTTACCACCTCCCGTCTTAGTAGGAGGACCTTCCTCCGTGAACACGCGATGAGACATTCCCCGATCGATGAAATTAACATTGTCGGAAGTAGATTCGAACCAACTAAGTACGGCATTAGGAAATAGATACTTGAACTGTTGCCATGCGTCTGCCATGTTGAAGCTATACGTATATATAGTTATACCTTCAATACATAAGATGGTTCTCTTATATATCACCACAACATTGACCGACCATACTGTCTACTTCGACAACCCTATTCTTATACAGAACATTTCACTAGTCGAGGTCACTATTGAGAATAGTTGGTGGAACCTAGCAGAGAATGCTACCTTCTGGTGGTCTACCGAAGGTATAGGGTTCCCGTACGACGTTCCTAAGGGAAACCACACTATGGCGAGCCTTCGACAATTCTTTGCGCCTGCAGTTGGTGCTGACATCATAAAAGTCGAGAAACCCCATCATAGGAGGGCTTGGAACCTAGAAGTCAAGCAATCGATTCTATTTAGTGGAAATCTCTGCAAACTGATGGGTATTAATAAAGATGGGATCGCTACGCGACTAAAAGTAGGTGTGCACGAAGTGTCCATCCAAGATGAAATCGACATAGCGTATATCTGCTGCGACGTGGTGGATTCCAGATTCTCGATTCAAGAGGGGAAACAATCTAAAGTCCTAAGTAGAATACATATCCGAGGCGATAGATTTATGAAAACGACGTATGCCTCACTACAACCTCTAGCTGTCAAAGCTCTTGGTACGATGCGAAGCAGTCTTCGTCTGACAATTCGTGATGAGAAAGGTAATATGATAGACTTCCAGGGTCGACCTATACTGTACGTATTGAAGCTTGAGTAAGTCATATGTATAACGTACAATGGAAGGCGATTCGATTCGACCGTTTCCATCAGCACCAAATATCTATCCACCGATTGCTAGTGACACTGGAAAGAATTTTAGACTGCAAACGATTCGAGACACGCTTTCGGACATCGAAGTTCAAGAAAGGCACTACGAAGGTGTGCGCAAGAAATATGCACGCTCTCAAGGAATAGTTCATGGTATCGCAGTGGCAACGGGAGGTCTATCTGTGATCTTATCTGGATCTGGATTGGGCGTAGCGTTGACTGGGGTTGGAATAGTGATTGGTCTACCACTTGGAGTTATTGGTGGGCTATGTGGATTAATTTCAGCATCTACGACCCTTGGAGCTAAGAAGTTAGGAATAAAGGTTTCTAAACATGAAAGGACGACTATGTTGGCAAAGGCGAAAATCAATACGATTCGCGATCTAGTATCGAAGGCCCTACGCGATGAAAGTATATCCGACTCCGAATACAGTCTCATCCTGGACGAAGCAAATAAATATGAGATTATGAGGTCTGAAATTCGTCGCGAGACTTCCATAGGTGAAAAAAGCACGGATCAGGTTCGAGCCGAACTCAAGCAAGAAGTGCAAAAGGAAATGCGAGAAAAACTTGGCAGCTTAGTGGGGTAAGAATCGATATTTCCTATGAAAGAAACGAATATGGCTCTCACTTTCACTTCGCTAAGTCCTATTGCTAGTTAGCCCATGCTTAGTGTAGATTGGTTCGAAGTGGGAATGGTAAGAAAGCAACTCCTTGACGAAACGCTTGACCGAACCTCCAAATACGTCACATCGTTTAATGACCTCGTTAAGAGACATAGACGATCCTAAACGACGTAGCACCTCGTAACTTGCTCCAACAACTTTCGTCTTAAGTATTGATCTGGTGCCTATATTGTTTTCTATTGCTGTAGTAACAACCTCGTGGACTATTCGTTGAACATCTGTAGGTACTCCTTGAGGATCGAGTTTAAGGAAAGTCGTTGCAATGTGAGGAACTATGCGCTCGGCATTCAAGTCTATATCAATCTTATCGTCGTTATACAGAGAACGTATAAAGACATCTCCGCTACAGATGCTTTTGTTGTTTAGTTGCATAAAGCGAGCAACCTCGCCTTTAGATCGGACGAACCTACATTGTATACACGCCTGGTAGAGTAGAGCAGCTAAAATAGTTCTCTTAGCATAGCTACGCTTGAGACAAACTTTCTTTACTTGGATAAATGCGTCGGCTACGATTCCTAACGTGTTCGTAGGGAACGAGAGGTCATAATCTTGTTTATAAATAGTGTTGTATGCTTGTAGTTCTCGTAGGATCGTTCGTCGTTGCAGTTCTGTGTTATCGCTTTGCTTTGGTTTTGCGTGGTCTAGATCATTTTGATACTGAAATCTATCCGGACCTACCATACGCAGTCGAGTAGTAGTAATATCGATCTTCGTTTCTTCACATGGTTCGGCCTCGGAAACAAGACCACATGTGGGACATACGAATTCCGTTCCTTGTATTTCCAAGGGGCAGAGACAATCAGAACATGTTTCACTGGTGTTGATTCGCAATTGTGGTTTGATATGCAGGCTTCTACAAATTCCAGAACCAAACAATCTGATGAGCTCGTCCATGATATACTATAGATGTCATCCGTTTAATAGAAAAAAAAAAGAAAAAAAGAATGAAGAGGGGTCACGTACCGACTTTTCTTCATTCTTTTTTTTTTTTCTTATGTGGTGATTTCTAATCTTCCTTCTCATCGACCACGAGGCCTGCAAACGTCCTATCGAACTCGCGGAAGTAGTCCGCGAAGGCTGTCTCATTTGGATCTTTCTCCGGTTCCACCGCATTTGGCTCTTCCTCCGGTTCCACCACGTTTGGATCTGCAAGTTTCGCCTGCTCCTTAGCACGTCTTATATCGAGGTTCTTCTTATTGAGAATGAGACGACGTTGAGGTGCTCCGCATCCTGAGCAAAGCCCGTAACTCGTACGGCATCCTTTACCGCACTTCGAGCATGGCACTAATGGGGCACAGCCTTTCGAGATCTGGAAGTTGTGCTGGGCACAGTACTTCGATGTCTTCGAAGTCTTCTTTGCGCATTTCACGTCCTTTCCTCGCAGCAACCAATCACAAGTTACTATCTCAGTCATTGTGGCGTCTACGTTTAGGTTCTTCGGCTTGTTCGATCTGTATGGTATTAATGCGTACTAAGATGACAACAAACGCTAATATCGTGGAATAAAGAATATATACTAATACCATTCGGTGGCGATATACAGTATGCTAATCACTCCTCTAACAGATACTCAAGTTTGGATTTTTAGGTGCAAGAATATCTAGCGACACTTTGGGTGCTGCAGATGTTGCATGTGCACGAATGTTGGCAACGAAGGCTTTTGCCACTGCCGATACTGCGCTCCCTCCGGCACGAGTGCGAGACACCTGGGTATTGGAGAGCAGGCCCCAGAGGTAGATATCGTCGACAAATATATCGGAGACTGGTTGCAACTCGGTGCGTCTCGATCTCGACAAATATATCGGAGACTGGTTGCAACTCGGTGCGTCTCGATCTCGACAAAGTCTTATGCTTCCAACTCGATGATGAGGTCGTTCTCGAGGTTGGTGGAGACCGCCAGAACGAACGCAAGAATCTCCTCGAGCTCGGCGATCTCGGGATCTTGGAGCGCCATGGCGTTGGGTTCTGCGACCGACTCGATTTCCAGTGTGATCGTAGGTCCTACGAACATGGGTTCTCAGTAGCTCCTCATCTTCGAGATCCTCCAGACCGTTAGGTAAGGGGTCTGTCTCCTCGACGTCGTGTAGTTCGTCGGGTGTGGATGGTCTAGGTACTTGAAAACAGTCTCAGTCCGACCGACATAGCATATTTCTGTGAATACTACGTGAGACTCCTGAACCATGGCATCAAGCAGCACAAAGAGAAAGTTCTTTGTCTTATTGGCGAACCAAACAGTGGTAAGACGAGTTTGTTCATCCTCGGCCTTCGCATTCGAATCAGCGATCTGCTTCATGATCTATGATACTAACGTCGATGTCGCGGGGCGAAGAACACACAATCGGTGTCGATATACTATATGCTAATGATATCTCTAATAGATTCTCAAGTTTTGGATTTTTAGGTGCAAGAATGTCTAGGGACAATTTGGATGTTGCGAGAGAATTTCAACCCTTAGGATCCCAGTAGTATATCCGGAGTCAAAACTGATACCACTTTTTGTTGCGCAACAAAAAGTGGTATCATTTTGACTCCGGATATACTACTATCAGAGAACAGTAGATCGTGGCCTGCCAAAATAGTCTGTGTGGCCCACCAGTCTCTTGTTTAATCAGATTTTATGTGCATAATTGTTATATTTGCTTATGCAACATCGTCAAAGTGGGATATTACAGTGCCTGCACTGCTATCGACTTGCACTTCCACTTCGAGGACTGAAAAGGGCAAAAAAAATATGGATTACCCTATAGCTATTAAATAGATAGCCCACATTTTCCAAAACTTATGAAAAGAAATGATACAATTTTTCAGCCATAGTCATGCAGCTATAGTCTGGTGTTTCTGTGAAAGTGGTCAGAGCACATAGGAGACGTAGACGTAGCTATTTAAATAATGGTCCAGATAAGAACTGTAGTGGAATCCATTGTTCTGCAGCAATGAGCCTCTCCCCACATACGATTTTGCTTGAATATGCCTTAAGCCCTTTGAAGTTTGCCGGGTTTCCTATTAAACCATTCCACTATTAACTATGGACAAAAACTCGTATGAGGTGATCGCTGCTTTGCTCGGAAGTGAAAAGCAAAGGATATTCAACTCCGGAGTGGCCAATCAGAGCATGAAAAAGCACTATTCACTTTTGTGGTATATACATTAGTATATACCACTAAAGTATATAAATTATATAGAAAAAAAATACATAATTTTGGATGATTATATTGCATTTATTTATAGATAATTGTACTACAACTCTGAAATAAAGTATATTTACAGTTTGCAATGCTATTGTTGTGGGTTATTCATTGTACAATTTTATTGTAATCTTGTGTAATTACTGAAGGACTTGGTGGTAAACATCCTAAGTGACCATTCCTTGTTTTTATGAGGAAGGGAGGGGGGAAGGGGCACTAGTTTCTTGGCAAAATACAAAAATGTTTTGTCCACCCTCTTATTACAATTAGAATTTAAGGGGCCATTTCCCTCACATCACAAACGGAATTGATCCATAGTCTCACTTAAAACCTATACAAACAAATATTTGGATCGTACAGATTCAATATTCCATTTTCGCAGCATGAACTAGCAGTTCGCATGACTTGGAACAGTACACAATCCAAGCAGGTGATTGGCTAATTACAGTGCTTTAATGGTGAATATTTAAAAAGTTAGAGATATGTTGTATTTTATGTAATAGATGCAGAATGAGTAGCCGTGATTTATCGGATTTACAAATTATAGCCAGAGCCGACACGAATTCCGTATATGGCTTGCCAAACGTCTTGACGTACCTCTGGAATCATGTTTTTGAGAATTTGAGTTGTTTTGGCGATACGACCTTTTTCGGCCGAGAAAATCAGGACGAATCGGTATCAGATTATCGCACATCGATTCCAAGAGAGAATCAGGATTTTGCAACACGCAAATGAGATGGCCAGTATGACTATCTCTCCTTTCGTAAACCGGTTAGCATGGGATTTTCCAGGCAAACGGCCCGCGCTAAAACTCCTGTCGACCCTAGGAAAACTGAACGTCTTGGTACTTCAGACGAAGAAGCCTTTGGTTTGACACGAAAAATAATAACAGACACTTGCGATTCTTGGCTTGGGTGACCAAAGGCCTGGCCCGTACTCCTGAGGTATTCTGTAGTTGTACTCGTTTCTGTTCCACTTTAATAAGCTCTGTTACGCGTAACTACAGATCTTCCCCGATATGAAGTATCATTGCTTATTTATTAATTAATTAATCAATCAATCAATTAATTAATAATTCGTGAAGCAAAAACAAAGGAAATTAATAAAACATCAGTGTCTGCAGATCTGATAGTGTTGTATCAGATGTACAGACACTGATATTTTAATCATCAGTCCTGTATCCAGGCTTTTATCGCACAACGGCCATGTTGGTATATATATAACCTCATTATCTTGTTATTTCTATATTTATAGTGTCAATCATTTGTCATCTATTTCCTATATTTCGTAACCCATATTTCTAGTTAGTCACGTTCGCCAATGTAATAACATTTCTTCATATTACCTGAAGAAGGCTGGTTTGGTCAGCCGAAATATCGTTATAAACCTCTAAAATTTACGTTGTGTCGGCTTTGCTATTTTTAGTTTTATGTGTTCAGCCGATTAGATCAATCACTGATCCAACGTACACCAGCAGGATCGTCGTCCACGGTTGCTTGCATTCTATTCAAGATGTGATTTGATAAGGCTGACAGTCAAAAATCAAAACGCATTAACAAACTGCACCTGCTAGTTGCCAATGTAAGAACTGATTAGTTCCAACTAAAACAGATTATAAGCGAATTCCAACCTGTACCGACTAACTGCACCTGCTAGTTGCCGATACTGGAAGGGATGAGTGCACCTTCCAGATAAACTTGTGAGCCAACATATACCAATTAAAGACCGATCTGCACCTGGCAGTTGCCAATACAAAATTGGGTTAATAACCAATGTATCCTCTTAATAAAATTATAAGCAAATATAACCAAAGTCCCGATCTATTGTCTAAAATAAAATTGACAAACTGATTGTGTAACTTACTGAAATGAAAAACGTACGGATGAAGACATTACCCCTGCTACTGTCATGCTATAAATGAAGGGCTGTGTGCAACAAAACCTATCAATCAAACGATTTTCGCTTCGGTCACGTGATCGATAACATCACGTGGTTAAATTCGTCTAGTTTAAAATTCTTACTTTTGAGCTTATTTAAAGATATTTACATATTTACAGAGCAATTAGAGATCATGCAGTCGCGTCACCTTGCGACTTCGTCGCTCGCTCCACTCGCGCTTCGCGCTCGTTCTAAGAGGCTGAGAGGAAATAGCAAGTTTATTTCAGCATGTCACTTTTCATAATACTAGATTTGCCGCTAAGCAAAACTAGTCGACCGAAAGCTCGAACTATAAACTATGGAACTTACACATTTATATTTATTTCGTCTGGAATCTGGGAAACAATTGATTGCAATATAAAATAGTCTAACTCAGCTTAATATGCATTCAAAACCAATACGAAGAAACTCTTTTATTTAGTCAAACATAACCATGAGCTTATTCTTAAAGTATTCAGTGGTCAATGCTCCTTTGACCTCTTTACACGATGTTTATCTTTCTATATTTATATGTACTTGTATTTTCTCCCTTTATACCACCGCTGTAACCTTAAAATAGAACATGTGCAAAAAACTGAACTTAAGAGAATATTCTAATATTTCCTTGCTTCCATTTTTGTCCAGGTATTAGTCTATCCAGTTTAGGAGCAAAATGAGACCCATGTGCAATTTCGGGTATAATCTTAGTAACTTTCAGGAAATACTGTCATAACAGATCAGAAGGGAATACAAAACCACTTTACACCATCCTAACATCATTTTTTCCTACAATAACTTATTGCATTATTGGAAATTTTCACCAACATTGTATCGGGGGGGGGGGAGGAGAAGGGGTTGACGTAACTTTTTCTAATTATTGAAATCATTTTAAAAATCAGTTTATTTTAGTGGAAGAAGTGAGAGTAAGTGAAAATATTAAAACATATTGAAATTAGCCAATGAAATGACAAGAACGATTATTTTGACAGCAAATATGACTGATTAATGGTAAATTAAGCGCGTGAATGAAGGCCAATGAACCCGGATGAAGGCCAATGAACCCCAATGAAGGCCAATGAAGGCCATTAATGAACCCCGATGAAGGCCAATGAACCCCAATGAAGCCCAATGAAGGCCAATGAACCCCGATGAAGGCCAATGAACGTTGATGAAGGCCAATGAACCCCAATGAAGGCCAATGAACGTTGATGAAGGCCAATGAACCCCAATGAACGTTGATGAAGGCCAATGAAGGCCAATGAACCCCGATGAAGGCCAATGAACCCGGATGAAGGCCAATGAACCCCAATGAAGCCCAATGAAGGCCAATGAACCCCGATGAAGGCCAATGAACGTTGATGAAGGCCAATGAACGTTGATGAAGGCCAATGAACCCCAATGAAGGCCAATGAACGTTGATGAAGGACAATGAACCCCAATGAACGTTGATGAAGGCCAATGAAACTCGATGAAGGCCAATGAATCCCGATGAAGGCCAATGAACGTTGATGAAGGCCAATGAACCCCGATGAAGGCCAATGAACCCGGATGAAGGCCAACGAACCTCGATGAAGGCCAATGAACCCCGATGAAGACCAATGAACGTTGATGAAGGCCAATGAAGGCCAATGAACCCGGATGAAGGCCAATGAACCCGGATGAAGGCCAATGAACCCGGATGAAGGCCAATGAACCCGGATGAAGGCCAATGAACCCGGATGAAGGCCAATGAACGTTGATGAAGGCGAATGAACCCCAATGAAGGCCAATGAACCCGGATGAAGGCCAATGAACGTTGATGAAGGCAAATGAACCCCGATGAAGGCCAATGAACCCCGATGAAGGCCAATGAACGTTGATGAAGGCCAATGAACGTTGATGAAGGCCAATGAACCCCAATGAAGGCCAATGAACCCCAATGAAGGCCAATGAACCCCGATGAAGGCCAATGAACGTTGATGAAGGCCAATGAACGTTGATGAAGGCCAATGAACCCGGATGAAGGCCAATGAATCCGGATGAAGGCCAATGAACCCCAATTAAGGCCAATGAACCTCGATGAAGGCCAATGAACCTCGATGAAGGCCAATGAACCCCGATGAAGGCCAATGAACCCCAATTAAGGCCAATGAACCTCGATGAAGGCCAATGAACCTCGATGAAGGCCAATGAACCCCGATGAAGGCCAATGAACGTTGATGAAGGCCAATGAACGTTGATGAAGGCGAATGAACCCCGATGAAGGCGAATGAACCCCGATGAAGGCGAATGAACGTTGATGAAGGCCAATGAACGTTGATGAAGGCCAATGAACCAGGATGAAGGCCAATGAACCAGGATGAAGGCCAATGAACCCGGATGAAGGCCAATGAACCCCGATGAAGGCCAATGAACGTTGATGAAGGCCAATGAACGTTGATGAAGGCCAATGAACCAGGATGAAGGCCAATGAATCCGGATGAAGGCCAATGAACCCGGATGAAGGCCAATGAACTAGGATGAAGGCCAATGAACCCCAATGAAGGCCAATGAACCCCGATGAAGGCCAATGAACCCCAATGAAGGCCAATGAACGCTGATGAAGGCCAATGAACGCTGATGAAGGCCAATGAACCAGGATGAAGGCCAATGAACCCGGATGAAGGCCAATGAACCCGGATGAAGGCCAATGAACCCGGATGAAGGCCAATGAACCCGGATGAAGGCCAATGAACGTTGATGAAGGCCAATGAACCCGGATGAAGGCCAATGAACCCGGATGAAGGCCAATGAACGTTGATGAAGGCGAATGAACCCCGATGAAGGCCAATGAACCCCGATGAAGGCCAATGAACGTTGATGAAGGCCAATGAACCCCAATGAAGGCCAATGAACCCCAATGAAGGCCAATGAACCCCGATGAAGGCCAATGAACGTTGATGAAGGCCAATGAAGGCCAATGAACGTTGATGAAGGCCAATGAACCCAGATGAAGGCCAATGAATCCGGATGAAGGCCAATGAACCCCAATTAAGGCCAATGAACCTCGATGAAGGCCAATGAACCCCGATGAATTTAAGGCCAATGAACGTCGATGAAGGCCAATGAACGTGGATGAAGGCCAATGAACGTGGATGAAGGCCAATGAACGTGGATGAAGGCCAATGAACGTGGATGAAGGCCAATGAACGTTGATGAAGGCCAATGAACGTTGATGAAGGCCAATGAACGTTGATGAAGGCCAATGAACGTTGATGAAGGCGAATGAACACCGATGAAGGCGAATGAACCCCGATGAAGGCGAATGAACGTTGATGAAGGCCAATGAACGTTGATGAAGGCCAATGAACCAGGATGAAGGCCAATTAACCCGGATGAAGGCCAATGAACCCCGATGAAGGCCAATGAACCCCAATGAAGGCCAATGAACGTTGATGAAGGCCAATGAACGCTGATGAAGGCCAATGAACCAGGATGAAGGCCAATGAACCCGGATGAAGGCCAATGAACTCCAATGAAGGCCAATGAACCAGGATGAAGGCCAATGAACCCCAATGAAGGCCAATGAACCCCGATGAAGGCCAATGAACCCCAATGAAGGCCAATGAACGTTGATGAAGGCCAATGAACGCTGATGAAGGCCAATGAACCAGGATGAAGGCCAATGAACCCGGATGAAGGCCAATGAACCTCGATGAAGGCGAATGAACGTCGATGAAGGCGAATGAACGTCGATGAAGGCGAATGAACGTTGATGAAGGCCAATGAACGTTGATGAAGGCCAATGAACGTTGATGAAGGCCAATGAACGTTGATGAAGGCCAATGAACCCCGATGAAGGCCAATGAACCAGGATGAAGGCGAATGAACGTTGATGAAGGCCAATGAACCCCAATGAACCTCGATGAAGGTCAATGAACCCGGATGAAGGCCAATGAATCCGGATGAAGGCCAATGAACCCCAATTAAGGCCAATGAACCTCGATGAAGGCCAATGAACCTCGATGAAGGCCAATGAACCCCGATGAAGGCCAATGAACCCCGATGAAGGCCAATGAACGTGGATGAAGGCCAATGAACGTGGATGAAGGCCAATGAACGTGGATGAAGGCCAATGAACGTTGATGAAGGCCAATGAACGTTGATGAAGGCCAATGAACGTTGATGAAGGCCAATGAACGTTGATGAAGGCGAATGAACACCGATGAAGGCGAATGAACCCCGATGAAGGCGAATGAACGTTGATGAAGGCCAATGAACGTTGATGAAGGCCAATGAACCAGGATGAAGGCCAATGAACCCGGATGAAGGCCAATGAACCCCGATGAAGGCCAATGAACCCCAATGAAGGCCAATGAACGTTGATGAAGGCCAATGAACGCTGATGAAGGCCAATGAACCAGGATGAAGGCCAATGAACCCGGATGAAGGCCAATGAACTCCAATGAAGGCCAATGAACCAGGATGAAGGCCAATGAACCCCAATGAAGGCGAATGAACGTCGATGAAGGCGAATGAACGTTGATGAAGGCCAATGAACGTTGATGAAGGCCAATGAACGTTGATGAAGGCCAATGAACGTTGATGAAGGCCAATGAACCCCGATGAAGGCCAATGAACCAGGATGAAGGCGAATGAACGTTGATGAAGGCCAATGAACCCCAATGAACCTCGATGAAGGTCAATGAACCCGGATGAAGGCCAATGAATCCGGATGAAGGCCAATGAACCCCAATTAAGGCCAATGAACCTCGATGAAGGCCAATGAACCTCGATGAAGGCCAATGAACCCCGATGAAGGCCAATGAACCCCGATGAAGGCCAATGAACGTTGATGAAGGCGAATGAACCCCGATGAAGGCCAATGAACCCCGATGAAGGCCAATGAACGTTGATGAAGGCCAATGAACGTTGATGAAGGCTAATGAACGTTGATGAAGGCCAATGAGCGTTGATGAAGGCCAATGAACCCCGATGAAGGCCAATGAACGTTGATGAAGGCCAATGAACTCCAATGAAGGCCAATGAACCCCAATGAAGGCCAATGAACCAGGATGAAGGCCAATGAACCCCAATGAAGGCCAATGAACCCCAATGAAGGCCAATGAACCCCGATGAAGGCCAATGAACCCCGATGAAGGCCAATGAACCCCGATTAAGGCCAATGAACCAGGATGAAGGCGAATGAACGTTGATGAAGGCCAATGAACGCCGATGAAGGCCAATGAACGCCGATGAAGGCCAATGAACGCCACTTACGTTATATTACCAAAACCTTATAGGTGTGCTTTTCCTATTGGTGTATATAGGACATGAACTTATTACCGGGAAAGTAACCGCCATGTTGGCATCCCGACCGCTGACCGCAACCACCAGTAAACTTACTGATGTAAGTGTAAAGCACGACAGCACATTGCGCCACAATAGCAGTCCGTATCACAAAAATAACCCTTTGAAGCGCATTTGGATATATTCATATAGAATTTGCGCTATATAAATGAATACCTTTTTTATCAATGCGAAGTATCGCTATTGACTTAGATAGTTTAAATTTGGTATACTGTAGACTTGCTCAATTTAGACGATGTTTGATGCTGAAATGAAAGAGGGGACAAGAGTAGGAGTTACCATAAAGTCTAAGAAGCCTGGTAGGGAGAAACTGATTACATGCAGAGACAGAAGAAGAGATCTTCTGATCCAAGGGTTGAAGAAAGTTCATATTTGTCATGTTAGCTGGCAAAGGCCACGCGGGCATAGAAATTGTAAATGGTACACTTAGAATCGCTATATGAGCAATCCAGGTTTTAGTAATTGCTCGATCAATTTCACGTTTAACATGTTCTTCATAGGATATTTGAGTGTGGCAAAATGAAGTAAATATCGCTTGCAGTATTATTAATATTGAGCATATCTGTCACAAAATGTTGTACTCTTGATTATTGAACTGGAACACTTACAACACTCTAGGTTATCCAACTGGAACATTTACAACACTCTAGTTATTCAGATGGAACACTTATAGAACTGGGCCGGGTTGTTCAAAGCCGGATTAGTGTTAATCCTGGATTAACTCTGCACAAAACCTATTGGTTGTCATGGAAATTAACCCTGGATTAGCACTAATCGGGCTTTGGACAACCCGGCCCTGGTGACGTAGTTCTATAAGTGTTCAAGGTCAGTAGGCACGGTAGTTCATGAATAACTAATCAGCGCCGCACTCCCCTGAAATATTCAAAGCCGCCCCAGACTTATCTTGATGGATCTATTATTATGGTTTATAGAGGTCATCACGTGGTATAATCTATCGCACCAGATTGGCTAGACACTCTTATGAATTATTAATGAGTTTTAGAAGAAAGTTTTCATATTCGGCTGCATCCCACATGCTTCACATATTTTACCCATCTTATAGTTTTCTAGTGGGAACGTCATGCTGAGGCCGTAACAGCTGTCCATGGCCGCAAATTACTAAGGTAGTTTTCATATTCAGCCACATCCCAACATCCCACATGCTTCACAGCTTTCACTCATCTTATAGTTTCCTTGTGGGAACTCGGTCTAAGCATTAGTTACGCTATGCTGACGAAGCCCAAAGAGGCTGAAACAGCTGTCCATGGCTGCTAATTACTAAGGTAGTTTTCATATTGAGTCACATCCCACATGCTTCACAGCTTTCACTCTTCTTATAGTTTCCTTGTGGGAACCCAGTCTAAGCATTAGTTGGCGCTATGCTGACAAGGCCCAAAGAGGCTGAAACAGCTGTCCATGGCTGCTAAGTGCTCAGGAAGGTTTTCGTTTTTTTATTTAACAGGCCAACGTGGCCTTATCTATTCACCTTTAGAGCACTAAAGGTGAATAGAGGTAATCGGCTAACGCTGTTGCCACCCAATTCAGATCATGTGATGTAAACAGATGTTACTCTGGGGAATTATTCCTTTTCATTCTAATCATAATGCAGTCATGTCTATCTGAATAAAATTAATTTTCAAAGAGTCAATTCTCCAGAGTAATGTGTTTACATCACATGATCTGAATTGGGTGGTGGCAACAGCGTAAGCCGATTACCTCTATTTCAAGAGACCATTACTTAAGTAGGTGATGGTCTCTTGCTCTATTTACAATGGCTCGCCGAAGCGGCTCGCCATTGTAAATGACCATAAAGATCGTCCGCTCATATTTTATCTACCACTTAATTTATTAATTTCACGTGTAGGGACCTGCAATGAACAAACGGATGATTTCGCAAGCTGTTAAAATAAACAACAACTTTTTAACTTATCAATGAACATTTTATGTTACGAAATCTTATAAAGTAATTTCTAGGTATAAAACTAGTACTGAACCACTGGTTAAATATATTGATCCCAATAAACTTTGTTTACATCTTAAATGGTACACAATCTGCCGAAACCTAATGAATTTATGGCAGTTTTTATTACTAATTATTTACTGTTATTGGCATATCGTAATCCGAAGCAGCGGCATCCTTAAGAGTACTCTGTCTATATTAGGGCGCGTTCGATTGACCGTATTCTATCCGTTCTTGGTTCACTGGCACATTTTACACTGTAAGTACAAGTACAAACGCTTGCTGACATGATATTAAGGATACATTTATCAGCGTTACAGTGCCCCGTACTGTGCATGGCTAAAATATCCCGATATAAGCGATTTGTATAGTGATCATTCAGTGTATTCTTATTCAGAATACGGTCACTTGAACGCACTCTTAATGTCCGATATATAATTTGTGTATTCGGGTTACGGACCTATATGTATATGTATTGTATCAGAAGTGTATATGCGACTGTGGTTGCGTGACACCAGATGCTACAAAATATACTGTATGATAAAAACGTGACCACATTATGCCGTAACGTGCAGAGCTATGAACGACAGCTAACGACAGTAATATAAACGTGACCGTGCTGACTTTGATTGACAGTTTGACATTCGTTTGACAATTGTGTCACAGTGACAGCATTATGAACGTGACCGTGACATACAGTATGGTATAACTTTCCCTTGCGTTTGGCTCTTTCAAAATGCAGTAACCTGTATTCAACCACTTTCCTCCAACATATCCTTTCCTACTGATTTCCTCAGTTTTAGTAACTTAATAGAATGACTGATCACTGGCGTTCTGGTGGGGTTTTCGCAGGTGTGACAAAAGGGGCACCTATGGGGGTTAGGGAAGGACTGAGGAAATCAGTAGGAAAGGATATGTCGGAGGTTGAGTACAGGGTACTGCGCTTTTATGTCGCCTATCCTCCCGCGCTCCGAGGTAAATACAGTCCATGGCTCGACCGTATTTAACCTTACTCACTGATTCAACTCCAAAGCGCTAGGACACAAGATACAAACAGAAAGAAACTATCAAGCAGATAAACAAACTAAGAAATGAATCCGTTGGAAGGTTTCCTTTCCCGTTAAAATTCCCAGTTTTATCTACTTCACACGGAGTACCATTCTTTTCACTTGAACATTCATGGCGACAATTCCTTGCCATACAATTGAGATCGCACTGGCCGCCGCGACAGACTTGCCTGCAACTTTGTACTTCCTTCGTACAAATCATAGTACAGTTGGCACAGCTTTGGGTGCATGATTTAGATGAACATTTCAGGGTGTCGCATTTTCCCGGAGCTGTGCAATTTTGCACGCAGGATTCTTCGTTAGCCACACAAGTCATGCTACAGCGAGCTTGACCGCAATACTGCCTACAAGTTTTGCCACCCGTGCATTTCATGTCAGGACATTTGGATGCCATGCAGAACTCTTCACAGTGTTCAAAATCTGAGCCCGTCTCCGCAGTACACGCGCACGTTGTGTTCAAAAGGCACTGAGCGACGCACACTTTATCCAGTTTCAAGACGCCACTGTCGCATGACTCGGAGTCAACCAATGAAAAGTGAGCAGCCACTAGAAAGATAGCTGCTAACATATTCACCTTGGCGCATTTCCCGTTCATGACTAAGCTGTAAAACAAAACCATGTGTTCATAGTTATTGACAATACTCCCCCTCGTAGTTCTTTCTGCCTTTGTCGTGTAGTGTGAAAACGAGGCGAACGGTGCCCGAACGGTGCCCGAACGACGCTACGACAGACAAAGTACTGTAGCAGGAGCCATTTCTTGGAGCGTCCATCTCCCTTGGGTTATTTTTAGAACAATCACAAGTGTTTGCGTAATGTTATTCAAAAGATTAATGATTTTGCGCCATGTTGGTTGACCTAACAAAAGGAGCTAACGAGGCACTTTCGTTGACAACATTCCGCGATGGAAGCGAACAACGAGATGTGAAATCTAAAAATAACCCGGTCTGTAAAAACGCTGCATCGCGAATATATGACAGATGGACGCTCCTGACTGTAGATAGAAATATTACACGTTTGTACAGCGAATTTCTCGATTTGTTTTAAAGATAATTAATTCCCTTGTTTGTTTTATATTTGCGGACGAGTCACCGTTCGCCTTGTTTTCATCATGAAATATTCAAAATAGCGGAGGGAATTGTACCACGAACTTGAGAACATTTCACTTGAATATCATTACCAGAAAAGCTGCTTTCATGACTGTGCGTGTTAACATCTAGATATTTATGAAACGCTACGAGCTACTGTCATTATTTTATACCTAAATATCTGAATGATGTAAAGGTAATATACTGTACGTACCTAGTCCATTTTAAACATAAACATGATTTGTCTAATATTATTATCATGCGTGTACATGTACCTCTACAAATCACTCTATGTTGATGTCTATAATTATTATACATGCTGCTGCTGATAAAAATATGAGGTTTATACTCAAGGCAATTACCTAGTTTTGGCAATGAAAATATACACTAAAATATGTTCAAGCTCATTAAAACTACAGTTTCTCAATGAGTCATAATTCACCTTGAGCTTCATACTCAGAAACTGTTTTCCTCTTAGAACCGTTCAATGCCTCAGACAAGTATCAGCTCATATTAATTCAGCACCATAAATATAATAATGTATAAGCTATTCTATTTAATTAAATAATTTGACATGTATTCACTTGCTAACATTCACTTGTTAATGTTGGTAGTATTTACAAAGATCGCTATAAGATGACAATGAACTTTCTTGTCAAATTTTGATCAACAAAATAAACTAGATTACATAGGGTTGGTCAACATTGTATACTGGTGTATGGTGAAGTACTCTGAATATGAAAGGATCAAAGGAATACAAAACCGATTAAATATGGATTTTGTTAAGTTTTGTCATTTGTTAGTTGATTTTTTATGGAATGTTATATAAATAAAACTGGGGTGACGAACAGGTGCAAGGACAAACATGGTTCTCACTTTTAATCTAACCATCTAGTTATCAATTTTTTGTCAGAATATAAAAATGAGTTAAAATGAGTGTCTCGCGCAAAGTCTGGTATTTCAGGTTGTCCCTATAAAACATCTGCTTCCCATTACCTACCAGGGTCCGAAATTGCGCCTTATTTGGCGCCAATGCGACAAAACTTTGAGTGTTGGCGACCAAAATTTCCGAGTTAGTCGCCAGCTGGCGACTTACCTAAAGTCTGCACAATGATTTCAAAATGTCCCGAAGTCACACGATGTTCTAAGTAAAACATGCCAGCAAATGTCTTTTGGCGACTAAAAAAATTTGGCTAGTCGCCAGTCGGCGCCTACGCGAAAAAGTTTATTTCGGACTCTGCCTACATATGTCCTTAACAATCTCTTATAAATGGGCTCCTGATATTGTTTTGAAAACTTTTTGTACAATAATCATGTTATAGAAACTGGCAGCATGTACTTTACTATTGGATACTTTTTCGTCATTTTTTCCTGCGTTATTATTGATGCATGACATTTTTTCTTGCATTTTCCCTTGCACGATTTTCGTTTTGTCCCCCCCCCCCCCCCCCCCATCACTTTTCTAATCGGTCCGTCCCTAACTTTTTATGAATATTAAGTGTTCGCGTGACAGTAATGCGGTAGTCACGCCTAACAGGCGTGTATATATATATATATTGATTTACGAGAAGTACGCTTTTGATTGTATAAACTCCAATACGCTGCCTGTTTTCAAGCACCATTTTCTCTCAGCTATAACTACGAATTCAAGTTTGAAGATAATTAGAAACACGGTTTATTATAGCTGTTAAATTGTGCGATCGAAGAAAGCAATAATTCCCGCATGTACATTTCAAATCCAACTACATAGAAACGTATGTGACACGATAGCTTTCAACTTGGCGTACAATTATACGACCATAAAGTCAGCCTTTTTTTTATTGATTCTGTAGATTCTAAATGCTATCGTATAAAGAAGTCAAACTGTGAGATCGAAGGATCGAATGTTTGTATAAAATTCCGCGCTGAATTTGTTGCGAGTTGGGTTGAACCAAAACAACATGTCATTTAATCTGTACTTACGAAGTCAATCTCGCTCGAACTTGGATCCTTCGCCGTCGCTTTGCGTTGGAAATTCAAAACATACGCCTGTAGAAGCTTCAAACCCTCACACCCAAAGATTATGCAGCTGAATGATCTTCGCCTTTGTGAACACTTAACTCGTTCCGGAAGATTTGCATAAAGTGATTGTCTGCTAAATTATTAGACATGAGGTTTCGAGCAGACACGTGAATATATAATGTATGATAAACGTAAATAATGCTTACTCAATCGTGTCTGCAGTCATGTTATTACAGGCTTGACACTTCACTACTCGAAGAAGAATAAAAACATGTTATTACTGTTTTCAGTGCGACATCGCATTTGGAAAACCACAAGACGTTACCAGAAACCTTGAGAGACCAAATGTTGATTTAATAATGGCGCCTACTAAAATGCAATTTTCCAAACGCGACTGTTTTACGCTTATTGGGGCTTATTCAACTGAAGATTTGCATAGGTTTTCAGGTTTTAGATCGTCATGAACTGACTCGACAAATTACTGATAATAAACAGTGTATCTAATAAACTTTAAATTATGTAAAACATTCATTTATGTCGGTAATCAAAAACTGCTCGTAAAACGAGGAATCACAGAATGGTGGAATATATGACGCGAAATGACAGAATATAATCCCAATTTTTTATTCTTTAATTCTTTAATGAGTTACTCCTAAGTCAGTACAAGACTATACTAGGAGTGGACCTACGATTTTACGTCCTTAGAACAAGAAATCAATCATGAACCTAACCCTGTCGTGAAGTCTCACGAGTTTACATGCACTAACCGAGGAAGACGTGATATATAGTATACCCTTATTGAAGAAATATGGACTTGATCTTCTCTTTAAGAATTACCGTCCCGTTAGCAACCCGTTCCTTTCATCTCCAAATTAACAGAAAGAACTGCCTTTGACCAACTTCACTGTCACATGACTGTCAATGACCTATACCCTACCGTTACAATCTGCGTACAAGAAACAACACAGTACAGAGACGGCGTTATTGAAGGTTAATGAATGACATACTGATGGCACAGCGTATCCTCGCTCTACAATTACCAATAATCAATAAATGGCTAACACGCTTGAAATACCGATTATTGGTAATTATACGACCCGAACCATAAACCGAACCCTAACCATCGGACGAGTTCGCGGGTAAACGACGGGTTCTCACTCACCTAGAGCTAGGGTTTACAGGTAAACAAGAAGAGAAGGTAAACGAGAGAAAAAGTTTTTTTGAGCGCTCCTACTCGGGCCCGAATTCGTAACCGTTTGCGTGCTGTGCTTGTGCTGCTGTACATGCGTCACGCGTACGCCCACTACATTAAGCGCATCTACCGCCGTTTTGATTTGGACAATTGTTTATCTTTATCCTTGACTGGTTTTAAGAATGTCATTGTTTAATTTGCGTTCCGATCCAGAATTAGCGATTATTGATAATCCAATTACTGATTATTAATTAGTAATTGTAGAGCGAGGATATGTTGGATGGCAATGAATAACCAGCATGTTACTTCTTGTGCTTCTGGGCCCAGTTGTTCGAAGCAAGGTTAAGCGCTAACCCAGGGTAAAATCGCTAACCTTGGGTTAAACTGTACAGATTGCAATTACAGATTTAGCGCTAACCTAGGGTTAAAGTTAACCTTGCTTCGAACAACTCGGCCCTGGGCTAGACTCTAGAGTGCTACCTTTGAGACTGTTGATCACAATTTCTTACTCGATAATTTCAAATCCAAAGTACTGGACTGGTTTTCATCGTATTTTTCTCAAACTCATGAATAATTAATGAGCTTTTTAGTCAATCAGAGGCTGCATTTGGTTACATGCATGAATCTGGATACCCAATGAAACACTATTCTCATGCATGTGTTGGACCTAATTAAGGTACAAGGATAACAGCATAAGTATGACTTTACATGGAGAAGTGAAGGAGAAGACGGAAATAAAAATCGGTGTCCAGAGTGTGACTCGAACCATCATCCTCGTGGCTGCTCTTGACTGACTAGTCCGCTGTCTTGCCGACTACGCTATCAGGCCGTTTGTTGAAATGACCGTAACAATCACAACCATTGTAGTCTATAATTGCATGCAATAAAATTCCAGGCAAACAATACTTTCTAATGATTTATGAATGCAGGTTTACATCAGCGCCTCCAAGATTGTGGAATGCTCTTCCAAACCATATTCGCAATGAGCAGTCTCTTGAATCTTTTAAACTTATCTAGTTAAGAAAGCATTTTTATACTAGACACATATTTTCTTATTTTAGTCTCATCTGCTCTGAAATTGCTAGTATTAATGTTCGTTAGGATAGTTTTTATTAAAATATTTCTTTTTTTGTCTTTTTTATTAGTTTATATAAAGTACATTTTTTCTAGTATAGGTGCGAATAATGTAGAGTACAATATGTTAGTTTTAATCTAGTTTTATTTGTTATCTGTAATGTAATGCGCAGGTGATCATATTCACTTGAAACCTGCGCAATATAAGCTATTAAATTATTATTATAAAAATTTTTTTTACAGACTTCCAGTATGGCTTCAGACAGCTGCACTACTTTAACATATTTACATGTAATTAGTAGTTAGTGTCATTCACAAATGTAATTTATTATCTTAGCTTTTATTTTTATATTGTATAGATGTTTAATACTGTATAGGTATTATATACGGCTCTCTGGGAGAGCACTGATTGTAAATGACGGGATACCGTACGTGTTTAAATAAAGCTGATGATGATGACTCTGTTGACCAGTGTTTATCATTAAAACTACGACAGAAAGTTTCTCAGTTATGTGCTACATTCCTATTTAACTCTCCTGACTTATCTAAGTAACTAACGGGAAGGAGAGAAACGGGCGGATAAGATTGCCCAAATTTCAAGCATTCGCAATTCGAAACCAAACACCTGTCAAACCATCACATTTATTGGTCCTAAAGTTAGTATAGGGGCGTGATAAAATGTTTTTTTTATATTTTTTTAGTGATGACATTTCTTTGAAATGCCGCAGCGATAAAGCGCGTTGTCCACTAGTATAGAGTGTATAATTTGTTCAGTTGAGCAAAGCGTACATGATTCTGTCAATTAATGCGCTCGGCTCTGGAGGTATCTCATGGTGAAGGGCCCATCAGGCGATGAAATACCTGTACGATTATGATAGGATTTGAGAGCGAATTGAAGAACATTCATTCTGCGTTTTAAGATTTGGGGTCATATTCCGTCATTCCGCCGTTCCGTGATTCCCATTTTCTGTGGGTTACGATATTTCAGAAGAAATCGTCAAATATCTTATAATGTGAAATCGGAGAGTGGTAGCGACTAGTGGACAAACTCTGACCCCCAGTCCATTGAGTTATGAATACCTTTCTGGGCAAATAACTGCTGTAAAGAGCTTGTATCATACCTTCTTTGTGCTGTAGCTTGTACGATATTCATGATTTGCCATCATTGTAATTCGTATAATACCGGTATTCATGATTTGTCCGGGGATTTGCCATCGCTCCGAAGCCATTTTGAATAACGTTAACCACAGGCATCCCAAACTCTACTTTTGTATTTCGGGTTACCTGTGGTTATTACCGCTTGGTTTCATCAGGGAGGTGGTTTCATAGGCGATTAGAGAAATACAAAATACATAAATAGAGTCAAAGTACCACTAAATCAACTACATAAAGTATTGCTCTTTTATTTCTGAAGATATTAGTTACATGTTATGAGGAAAATGCATTCACAGAGCGCATAGTGAATTCTTCTCGAGGTAGAGCTTGGGATGCCTGAGGCCTGGGGCAGTACACACCGCGGCAAAACGTTACGCGCATGCGTATTTGCTATTTCTTGTCGGCGCGCGGCCGCCCCCAGTTTCCCGCGAAAACTGAAATGAAACAACAGGCACATACCCGTAATTTTAAAATTTCTGCTTAAAAGTATCTATATGTGAACTGTTTTGTCAAAAAATAAGAAAACTACTTAAAAGCTAAGCCTAAGACTTTAACAGGTTGGAGTTTTCTTAATTTGTAATTCACTGTGAGTTTACTAAGTTATAAAATTATTTACTAAAAAAGTTGAAACCCTCGGTAATTTGTATTTGATAGCAGCGCCTCCGTTCTTTTGGCCAGCGGACCATACCGTTTTGCCGCGGTGTGGGGGCAGTATTATACGAGTATACCAGTATTATACCAGTATTATACCAGTATTATACGAGCTACAGCACAAAGAAGTTATGATACAAGCTCCTTACAACAGTTACTTGCCCCGGGTTACTTGCCCAGAATGGTATTTTTGGGGTCAAGGTCCATATAAACACTGTAAACAACTGCGAAGTGTGAAATAAAAGTAAAGTAAAGCCAGTAGCCCATAACTAGGAGTGTCCATATCCACACCGCGGCAAAACGGTATGCTCCGCTGGCCAAAAGAACGAAGGCTCTGCTCTCAAATACAAATTACCGAGGGTTTCAACTTTTTTAGTAAATAATTTTATAACTTAGTAAACTCACAATGAATTACAAATTAAGAAAACTTCAACCTGTTAAAGTCTTAGGCTTAGCTTTTAAGTAGTTTTCTTAGTTTTTGACAAAACAGTTCACAAAAGAATGCTTTTCTTAAGCAGAAACGTTAAAATCACGGCATGTGCCTGTTGTTTCATTTCAGTTTTCGCGGGAAACTGGGGGCGGCCGCGCGCGGACAAGAATAGCAAATACGCATGCGCGTGACGTTTTGCCGCGGTGTGGTCCATATCTCCTATACAGGTGTCACAGCATTTTTACAAGTTAGGCTATTTTTAGATTATTTTCCCCGCCAATTAGTGGGCTGCACCGTGGCGGAACAAAAGATGCCTCATTAGCTACTTTTGTTATACCAAACAACATGGCTGATACTTTGTGATTTTATTCCCTTAGGAATAATTGCAACTCAACAATAGCGGAAAAGCGTTCTAAAAATAACCTTACTTGTGAAAACGCTGTGACATAGGCCTATTATGCGGGATGGACGCTCCTAGTTATGGGTTCCTGGTAAAGTAAAGTATTAATAAAAGGTATTGAAGAAGGCAAACCTGGACTTTGAAGAGTTTAGTAGTTTTAGACCCATTTCTAATATTAAGTTTATTTCTAAAGTAACCGAGAAAGATGTTGCTTTTCAGTTGAATAACTATATTAATGATAATAATTTAGAAGAGGTTTACCAGTCGGCATATAAGAAGCTCCATAATGATATTCTTAGGGCCATTGACAACCACTGCACAGTTATCCTTTTGCTGTTGGATTTATCTGCGGCGTTCGATACAGTAGATCACACGTTACTACTACATTGGTTAGAATCATATCTCACCAATATGAAACAGTTTGTTAAGGTAAACAAAGGGAAGTCCATAAGTAATAACCTTACTTGTGGGATACCACACGATCAGTTTTAGGGCCTATGTTGTATTTGCTATATACCTCTCCACTTGGTGACATAATTAGACACCATAATATGTGTTTTCATTTCTATTCTCACGACACGCAACTTATTTATCGTTTAATAAGTCAACTTCAGATGTACAGAAGGCCAGTCCTCAATAGCCAACATTGAGGCTTGTGTGAGAGATATCAACAAATGGATGCTTTGTAACAAACTAAAACTAAATAATGATAAAACTGAAGTTTTAGTTATCGGGGCACATCATCGCCCTCGGTCACAACTAGATGTCATGTCAGTTGGATATGAGCGCGTCCTACCATCAGCGTTTGCCAGAAACATTTGAGTTTTGTTTTCGATAATAGCTTGACATTATTTGAACGACAGGTTGCTGCTATCTGCAAATCTTCATTTTTACACATCAGAAACATTGCCAGAATTAGAAAGTACCTATCTGAGGATAACACTGATCAAGACATTAGTACATGCTTTTGTCACATGTAAATTAGATATGATAAATAATTGCAATTCACTACTCTATGGCCTGCCCAAATATCTTATTCAGAAATTGAAACTTGTGCAGAACTGCGCAGCACGTCTTGTTGTGGGCAAGCACAAATATGACCATATTACCCCAGTCCTTAAGCAACTTCACTGGCTACCAGTAGAAGAAATAATTATTTTTAAAATCTTACTTCTTACGTATAAAGCACTTAATAACCAGGCTCCTCTTTATATCAGAGATATGTTAGAGATTTATATTCCTGTTCGGTATGCTTAGGTCGTCCTCTAAGTGTCTTTTGAAAGTTACTACTTGCAATCTTAAGAATTATGGAGATAAAGCTTTTTCAGCTGCACCAAGACTGTGGAATGAACTCGCACTTCATATTAGATTAAGTTCATCGTTAGTCAGTTTTAAATCTAGTTTAAAGACATTTTTATTTAATCGGGTTTTTAATTGGTATTGTGTACTGACTATTAGCCTGAAGTTAATTAGTAACATTTTTACATTTTTCATATTTTTATAATAATTAGTAGGGTTTTTATATCATAAATTTCAAATCATAAAGTTGTATTTATATTATTTTAAGCTTATAAATTGTAAAGCGCCATAGAACCTTTTAGGATTATGGCGCTCTAGAAGTTCACAAATTAAATTATTATTATTATTAGCTTAGCCACTCCCTGTGAAATTATAAATTTGGCACACTTCCTGACCTCATTTTCCCGCCAAAATCACTAAAATGGCAAAACCAAATCGAACAGATTTGTTGAAATGAGGAGAGCTTTGTGTTGTTAAATTTGATATCGAACGATTTTAAACCTAAGAACCTTGTAAGAACTTATTGCAAATGGCCGATTTCCTCGTCCAATCCACCCTTCCCTCCCCTACTAGCTCCCGTCCCCTTCCCTCTTGAATAACAAATGTTGTCCTCTCATCCAATCAGCGCACCTCTTTGTAGTTGTTGCAGTTTTCAAAACGAACTCACGGCAGGTATGCAGTGAGCGGAGCTACTCCGACAGGAGCACAACTTAATTGTTCTTTTTCTTCGTTTGGGAATGCAAACTCGTTATGTCTCTTCCTGTTTAGAAGATGCTGTGATGAATAACAAGCGTAAGAGCATCAGTGAACTGCCGAAAGGCCCTTTTACGGCCACAAAATTGGTAAGGGATTTGTTATACTTATAGTTATAGAACGACCGAGAGGAAGGCATGCATGTTCGAAACGCCTACATTGCTCGTTTCTTTTCGATTGAATGCTATCATTTTCGATTGCCATTCAGGACCTCACGGAAAATGGAATAGTTTTCCATGTGCTGTTCTTGATCTGTAGCCGCGAGGCCTTCCTGATTTCCATTATTAGGATGATCTTACATCAGTCTACGTTCAGCAGTTCAGGTTTTAGTTTTGGTCTCGATCAAATTTCAGTTTCGTTGCAAACATGGAGGTTTTCGAACTTGTTTATATTTATAATAGATACGGCTAGAGAAGTGCAGTTAGTTTATTTATATGTTATCATGGATTGTTTTCAGTGGAATGAAGCTGTTACGCAGATGAAAGCAAGTTTGACAGTAAAAAGAAGGCGATGGAGAATGAAGCTTTACGACGACGCATTCGTCGCCTCGGAGGCTGTAGATTGGATGCACGAATACCTAAAACGGAACCCAAACTTCGACCACGATATCACCAGACAGCAAGCAGTCCAGCTATGTCAAAAATTCCTCACTAATGGCATCATTGAAGACGTGCGTGGAAAAGGATATAACACCGTATTCGAAGACAACAGTCACCTCTATAGCTTTGTAAGCCATAATTTCTCACCTTACAAGAGACTGAGATCTTCAGATAAAAAGTTAAGCAAGGAAATTTCATCGCAGGCTGATTTAAGGAGAAGCTCCAGCTCTAGTTTTCCCGGTATACAGGGCAGTCCACGTAGGAAGAGAAGAAGATCGAGCTTTAGTTTGAGACCTACGTTATTATCTGCTGCTCCATCAAGAACGCCACTTGTAAATAAGATGAACATTCTTGGGTCAATGCAGAGCGATTCCAAGGTGGAATCGAAGGCTGCAGGGAAGAGAAGGAGACTGATTAGGAGGGACAGTAGTAGTTCAATCATTATGAATCCTGTAGCTCTTGGCTTTCAACAAAACCGTCGAAGTTTGTCAGAAAAGGAGATGAGTGATGTGTGGTGGAATATTACTATTACACGGTAAGACGGTGACAAACAAATACTTATTCATAGTTAGGGAGCTATAGTCTGCATGGCAACCCAAGGGATAAGGGGAGGGGTGGGTGCAGGATGGAATGGCAAAACGAGGGGGCTCTCTTTATTTCCATTCTTCATCTACCGGTCCTTACCCGGGTTCGATATATGCGAGCACCCAAATCTTTGTCGTCTTTTGGAAGGGAGCAAGAGAAAGGGAGTTTAATTGAACCCCCACTGGATCCACCACGAGCCAGGGATTTTGTTGGAAGCATGGCAGTAATGTACCAATCAAATTGAAACATCAACACCCCCCCCCCCCTCCCAGGTAACCCCCATGCATTTGAACTTTTGTAGTTTGGGTTTTTCAAATTCCCAATCCCCTGGGCCAAAAATGCTGTTCAAATGCCCCATCCCAAGGTCATAGGGACATACCAGCAGTACATACAAGTGTTTAGTTAGTTGTCACATTGCATTTTATTTTTAACAGACAGCTTAACTATTCATAAGCAATTTACACCTTCAAATACCAGTAATCCTGTACCGCTCGAGACCTGTATTCTGATTGGACCCATTATACTGTAGCTCGTTGTTGTTTTGATGTGATCAGAACATAATTCAGACTCTGCAATTTGACCAGCATGCTGCCATGTTGAAAATCTATCAAACAATTTTTGTGAAATGTTGGTCATTAGTCTGCTGTCTGATGACAAATAGAGAATCAAACTGGTTGAGAGAAACTGCATGAGTCAGATCACTATACGTGTAGGTAATATTGTAATGCTGTTTACTTCAATGGAGTGTATGCATGCATGCATGCATACTTTGTCTGATAAATCCATGTGAGATTCTCAAACAAAACCTTTTAATAATTTCTTTTACTGGGATATGGAAGTCCAGATTTCTCAGTCTGCAGCAAAATCAGGATATTATTCACCTTGTGAACTGTTTTCTTTTCAGTTTATCAACTCTTCTGGACATGAAGTGCTCATCAGATTCTTTTAAAGGAGATGATTATGACATCAGCTGTGCCAGGGAGAATGCAGAGGAACAACAAAGAATATGTAAAGGTCAGTGCTTGGTGACTATGTAAATAATATAAGGTATATGATCTACGGTATCTCCTTTACAGTGCAACTACTGAAACTGGCGCCACTCTGCAACTTATGGTTACTTAATTGAGCTAATCGGTGTCGAGTACAAGACTAGCAATTTTACTTGTTTGAGCTTCGATCCAGTAAGAAGCAAATTTGATTGACTAGTTCTGAAGTCAAAGTCTTTCAAATGAAGAAAATTGCATGGATCACGCCGGGCACAAATGAACGTAAAAAGGCCGGGGTTTCCATATTTTAAAAAGTGTTCGGCGTAGATAAATGAATTTTGGTAGGTGTATAAATGAGTGCCAGCAAAACCTAACCTGATAGGTTAAGCTAATGTAGCCATCATTATGACGTCACAACGACGTCATTTGTCCATTTCTAATAGGTTTCCTATAAATTTTTATTACCTCTAAAAACGTTTTATTATATCTTTTTAAAATCTCTTGATCATGAGAATGAAGGAATCGAAAACCCGTTCTCGATTGGTAGAGGTAAATAAAATTTATTCAATTTTAAATTTTGGCAATTTTCCCGCCAAAAATTGGCGGGAAATAAATAACGTCAAACAATTTATGAAAATATCGCTTGTTTTAACTTTTACAGTTCGAAATATTGGTACATCATATTTTGCACAATAATAAAACTCTTTATTGGTAACAACGTGTTCTTTTTAGAATTTTGATTTTTTGAGTATAACAGCTTACAATTGAAGCCTTATTTTTCGTATACGTCATTATGACATCATTAATATATTTGGATGTCCTCAGAAAATAGCCAGTTCAGATTTTTTTGAATTTTATCGATGGAACACCTTTGTCTAACACTCAGAAGTCATAGTATTTCCTTTAGTGATATTTTTACAGTAGGCAGTCTGATTTATGCTTGAAGCCTGACGTCACTGATAATGACGTCATAGTGAATCATCCATAACTCTGGATATATTTATCGTAGAGAGTTCAAATTTTTGCTGAATGAATATATTTCATGAAGCCATTTTGATCACATAATCTGTTTGCAACGTGTTTTAAAGGTTATATTTCACCAAAAAAGTTGACATCCCTTATGACGTCACAACAACGGCAGAATACATAAACAATTGACCAAAAAAATGAAGTTTCACTTTGTTACCAATCTGCCAAAATTTCTTCAAATTTAGAGTAGTCGTAAAGAAATGGTGTTAATTTTATTTTTTTGTGTGCACTCAACCTCGGCCTTTTTACAATCTTTTGTGCCCGGCGTGGATATGCTAGGATTTATACTTTGGAATGCTTTATTTTCATTTTGCATTTTGTTTAGTTCTCGTTATCTATTTGTGTCCCTGGTTTCAGTATTTAAGTTGCATTGTAAGTGTTTCTCTCTGTAGAAGGTGCTATATTATGGTTTTATAACAGAAAAGCTACTACATGTACTGTAGTATTTTGAATGAATACAGTATACTGTATCAAAAGTGCATAAGTAAATACATGTAAATCAAGAAGTTAATTTATTTGTGTGATTTTATATTTTACATGTATAGCAAGTGAAGTCGTACCCCCTTGGTTGTTGTCTGCTATGAAGTGCCTGGTTCAGTGTAAGTACAGGGGCACTGTCAACCCGCAAATGATAAACTTTCTCACGATGAAAGACAAAAATAGCTACTCAGATTAACAGAGTATGCTTTCTGGGTATACTCGGTGAACATTTGGGGAAATTGATGGAGGATGGCTGCCGCAGTGATTTGAGTGGATGAAAAATGTTGTTTTTAAGAGAAATTTAGAGCAACTTGAAATCAGTTCAGTCTGTAACCTGAAAATCAAGTTTCATGCATATATGCTTTTGTAATCCCCTTTAATCTTTGCCATCCTCTATCGAAAAAGTTTGAAAAGCATATCTTAGTGAGGACATAGCATTTTTTACTTTCCACAGGAAAATTTTACTTTCCACTGGTGACAGGGTTAGTGTGGAGCCCTGATATATATGCAGTATATATATATGTATATGTATGTATATGTTGTAGGTTAAATTGACCCTGAGTCAATTTAACCTAGGTCAAATTGACCTTGAGTTAATTCAACCTAGGTCAAATTGACCCTTCATGTCAAATTGACCCCAAGTCAATTTAACCTACATGTAGGTCAAATTGACCTGAGTCAATTCAACCTAGGTCAAATTGATTCAACCTGGTGTTTGTGTTTAAGGTAATGTTTTCTTCAGGTAATTTTTTCAAGATTCTAAAAAGGGAACTTATATATATTGAATGTTCATTGATATTAGGGTTTTTAAATGTAAGGGTTTGGGTCAGTTCACAAGGAACATTTAAGAAGTATTATATTTCTGTGTTAGTGATTAATAGCCCAAAAGAACCCTATATTAGTGAGCACCTGTTGTTGACGGTTAGGGTCTTCTTAAATGTAGGGGAAGGGTTTGGATAAATTCACAGGACCACTGAAGAAGGATTACAGTCTGTATTATTTAGTGACTAGCTCTAAACAGCCTAAATAATATTATTGAGCACACATTGTTGATGGTTAGGGTGTTTTTAAATCTAGGGTTAGGATTTGTATTAGTTCTCAGCATCATAGAAGAAGGATGACAGTCTGTATTATTTAGTAACTAATAGTTCTAAACACCCAAAATTAATGATCAAGCATTGTGGATGGTTAGGGTGTTATTAAATGTAGGGTTAGGATTTGCATTAGTTCTCAGGACAATTGAAGAAGGATTACAGTCTGTTATTTAGTGATTAGCTCTAAACACCCAAAATTAGTAAACAAGCATTTGGACGGTTAGGGTGTTTTTAAATGTAGGGTTAGGATTTGCATTAGTTCTCAGGACAATCGAAGAAGGGTTACAGTCTGTTATTTAGTGATTATAGCTCTAAACACCCAAAATTAGTAAGCAAGCATTTGGATGGGTAGGGTGTTTTTAAATGTCTACAGGGTTTGGTTTTGCATTGGTTCACATGCAGGACAATTGAAGAAGCATATTTCTCTGTTGTTTAGTGACTTACCGGTAGCTCTAAACACCCAGAATTGGTGAGCAATTGGGTTAACTGACAGAGGTTACTGTTAGGGTTTAGATTAGTTCACAGGTCCATTAAATCAATTTATAATAGTGTTAGGAATGAGTTTGCTTGGAGTGGGCTGGTAACTGGCTTTAATAAATTTGCTTGTTATTACTGGCCCTGTGCATGGAAACGGCAAAGTGAAATATAACTTACTGTTGATAACGCTTTGAGTTATTTATGTGTCAGTTCTCAAACATTTATCTATTCCTGCGTCTTTTCACTGTCACCTCTGTGGGCAATTCTTTGATGAGAGACCAAGAAAATATAATACAGCATTTCTTTGAGTCACTTTCCAATTGTGTTTTATTCCATTTGAAAAGCCGAGTCTAACGAGTACGAGCCAGTAATACTCCAAGATCCTCTGCACTCGTTACTTTACTGAGATACTGTTTAGCTCTTGAATCGTAGAAATCTTTTTCTAGATACAATGTTAGAGGTGATTCGCTTTCTTTTCCCTTTCTTTTCCATTTACTTTATCTGTCAGTGATCTGAGTGATTACTCTGCAAAAGTCGGTTCGGTTGACACAGTTTGTTTTGAAGTACGAGTGGAGCTGTAATGAAGTACACCTGATCAATTCTATAAACAATGTATTTTTCTGGATTTAGCTTTCTTACTTCTCTTGAATTGCTACAGTTTTCATGAAAGAACGCAGAGTCAACACAAACTTCTTCTGTGTTACAGTTTGGACTGGGTTTAATATCGTCCATGTTTTTTCAAAAGATGTTTCCAAGTCCGATTTTTTTTAGCAGTATGCATGTGCGCATAACGAGAGGGAATGGGTTCCACGATTACTCACATGTGTTCAAATCAAAAGCGCTTTTGTGGCGCAGTGTGATAATCCACTGGATTAATATCTACCAGGCATTCCTCATGATTCAGCCAAGTTAAGTAAATGGATGGGTTCAACCTGAATGCAAGTGGTCAGGCATGACTCCAGGGGGTTAAGGAAGGGATAGAAGTAAGGGGGGGGGGGGGGGATGTAGGAAGAAGAGGGGAGGGTTGGGTTGCCAAAAAATATTTTGTAGGGGAGGGGTGAGTGAATAGACTACTGGGTAAACCCCTTTTTTTTATGAATCCCCAAAAATAATAAATCCCTTTTTAGAATCATTGATAGCCAAACCTATGTCAATTTGACCTGGGTCGATTTCACCTACGGTAGGTTAAATTGACTCGGGTCAATTTGACCTGCAACATATACATGTATATACAGCAATTTTCATCAATTCTGACCCCCTCAACTATATCAGGGGCATTGTGGGTAAATGACTACCGATCAAGCCTCAGCAACTACCAGTTCATACTGTTTTTGGATGACCAATTCATATTAAAGCTCTTATCTTATTCTCAATATTAAATCGCTAAGTTACAGCACTGCTACTCTAGACTGGTGTCATCTGCATACTTGATTATATATAGATAAATCTTTAAAATATTTGTTTACATCTAAGTCATACATAAATTAAGATACTAAAGAGGTAAGGGCCTCTTACACTACCTTGCATGATACCCTGGTTGACTAATTTCCACTCACTGATACGATTGGCATGGCTAATGCACCAGTTAATCCCAACAATGCCCATTCCCCCCGGGCTGACCCCCAGGCATTAGACATTTTTGCAAAACAAATTTCAAATTCCCCACGGTGGGTCCAAAGAAATAAGGCAAATGCCCCACCCCTGGGCACATCGATATACCTTCCCCGAGTATGAGTAATTTGAATTAGAGTGAAATGAATGCAAGTTGGGCTTGACTTTATAAAATACAATGTAGTTCAAACAAGCAGTTCAAAACTAGCATTAACAGGAAAATGATATGGCCTTTAAATACTACATGTAGCTGATCCCCACAAGCTTTTGTAGCCAGCCTTCCTGGACAAGCCACAAAGTTCTTGCTTTTGCCAATAAATGTGCTTGTATTTATAAAGTTTGCTGAAATTTATTAGTACATAGTTGACAACAAGGGAAACCACAAGGTTAGTTTATTTCCAATAATTATTTTCGGTACGTAAAGTGCCCTACCATACTGTCATGGAGTAGAATATTAGAGAACTTTTTTTTAAACTCGAGACGTTTTTTTCAGAGCATGGATCGACATGCATCACCAGACAGAGGAGATTGGATTGAAAATGGTGGTAAAATCTTACTATAAACCTTGGGACATGTTTCTTGTCGATCAACACGGATGGGAAGACCCTTGTTCAGTTGGACGTTTGTGACTTTGTGATCTCACATATGCACACAACAACATCAAATTCACTTTTGGTTGCCATCCATATATGTATATGACTGTTATAAACGTCTTTTTCCTGGTAGAGCAGGTTTCAATTGACTGTAGTAAAACCAAAACCAAAGCAATTACAACGAACCAATCACAAACTATTAAAAGTGAATACCGATTGGTTTCACTGGCATGAGAAAGCAACCAATCAGGAGGAAAAGTAAACACAATCATGGGTTGCAATTGATTGTGTGACGGACCAAAACCACGACTGGTTTTACTCTGGAATTTGATTCACTGACTGATTACAAAACATTTTCACAGCCAATAGAAAAGCTAAATAAACGCAAAACCAAAGCAATCACCGAAAACTTTCGACACTCAATTGAAACCTGCTCTACAATAATGTATACCAATAGTAACAACACTTTTTTATTGAACACTCCTATTCAGGGCCTTTGGATAACAGAGACCCTAGCAGCACATTCCCTAAATACCCTGGGTTTGAGTGTGATGTGTTTCAGGCTGTGGTAGAACACTTTGAAGGGTTCGACGGACCACTGATTGAGGAAAATATCCTGCCACTATTCATCAAAACTGCAGGTACAAATTAATAATTTTACTGAAATATTCAGAAGCAGCATTTTTAATAAGATACTTTCTTTCATGAGTACCCACTTGTACTTCCAAAAATGTCTGATTCAAAAACGTATAGCAGCTACATCCCTGTAAATTCATTATTATTTTGATTGTCTTCAAACAGGAACTATTGTAAAATGTAAGGTCACTGCATTGAAATCACTCCAATACTGCTGTCTGCTGTTACAGCCTAGCAGGAGAAGAACTCTTCAAGTTCTCATCAAGTTTATGGTTAAACTGGCCCAAAACCACAACCTGTCACTGAGCAAGGAACTTCCGACAAGGGAACTTGTAAGGATATTGTGTCTGCTTTGATTATGTTTTAATATTTTATTTCCCTCCACTGATTATTGTTTGAAACAATATACAGTGTGTAATATACAGTTGTATGTCATTTAGCTACCCATATGTCCTCGTACAGTTGCACAGATAATAATAATAACATTTTTTATAGCAGTAATAATAATAATAACGGTTTATTTGCAGTATTTCCACTGGGTGCCTCTTTATCTGAAACTTACCTAAGAATATAGTATTACAGTCATTAAAAATTAAAATCCACAAACCCTTACAATTATTTTAAATTTTTAAACAATTTTTTTATTTAAACATACTTTTTTATTATGAGTTCACCCCAATTTGGTTACCCATAGATATTAAAATTACAATATACAAAGATCACTTGACAAGCAAAAAGGACAAATCAATTGTTGTAGGCTAAAACAAACAAATAAATAATTAATTAAAACAAATAAATGAATGCATGGATCCATGGATGAACTGAAAGAATTGGAGGATATATGAATGAATGAATCAGTGAATGAATATATAGTTATAATAATACTAGTACTAATAATATATATAAATATACAATTAAAAGTTCTTAAGCCGATCGAAAGTCTGGTTGTGGTAGTATCAGTGAGAATGTCTTCACAAGTTTGGTAAAAGATTTGCAAGTTCTAATATCATCCGGTAAACTATTGAAAACTTTTGAACAAGTGTATTGAAAAGTAACATTGGTGATTGATATTAGTAATTGTGTAGGCTTGCAGATTATCGTAGAGACCGTCTTGGGATGTGCTGTTCCAATTAGGGAAGATATTCTGGCCAGTCTAGGCTATATAGTACCTTATGGGATAGCTTCAGTAAATGTAAATCTCTGCGTTCCGGAAAAGACAGCCAACCAAGATTCACGATATCTGTCTCTGGCGTAGCGCTTGAGTATGAAGCCTGTTACCGCAAGTTGAACTTGATGAAGTCTGGTATATAGGGAAGCAAACAACATCGTTATAGTCAAGTCTTACCAGGGTATCGGAAAGTTGGACGCACAGTTGGACTTTACAACGCGAAGAGAACACCAGTCCTGCTTACTCAACTGTGTGATACTTATTCATTTTATTCTCATCATGTGACATCACAATCTGTATCTATAATTTAAGGACATATAATGCATGGGAAAATGACATTTGATTGTATTTGTTAACAATTATACACACTATATCTCATGCACTTTTTTACCAACAGGTCATCCAGACGCTCAGTAAATGTACATTGTTATATCTCGTACACTGTCTTTACCAACAGGTCATCAAGACGTTCAGCAAATGTACTTTCGGCAGGACAGGTGACATTGATGTCATCAGATTGTTGTTTTTTATGATGGAGAATTTCCCAGAGTTTTTTAAGGTAATCCTCTAGAATATTATATATCTATCATGAACAATCACATTGTCTGCAATAAGTAGAGGAAATCGCATAAACGCAAGTGTTATACGGGATTTATAGGCACTGAGTGATATTTTGAAAGTTCTAATAATTGCACAAGCCTTTAGGCAAGTGCAATTTGAGAACTTTCAAAATATCCTCATTAATTACCAATCAGAATCCAGATATTTTGTTCAGTCTATTTTAATAGTAGACTGTCGGTACAGCTCTGGTGAAGATTGCTCTCACATTTTTTAGCCCTCTGATGTGTTATAATTGGTATTTATTTTGCACAGAGACCAGAAGGCTTACGGTTTCAAGCTGAGCAGCGTATCTTATTCCTTCAGAACTGTAGGGGAAATACGGTCAGTGGAAATTAGCTTTATTAGTACACTACTGTTTGCCAACTCTAGAAGGGAGTCTGCATGGTGCATGCATGCACATGCATGCATTTAGTAGTTTGATGTTCAACATTTGCTTGTTTTCTTCATTAAGGGACTGGTCATTAATTAGAGGGGTACCAATTTTCATGCTGCAAAAAGATGAGGGCCAAAGTATATTAATAAAGCAATATGTAGAGGAAATTGCATGAACTCGAGTGCTGTACCGGATATTATGGGCCACTGAGTGATATTTTAAAAGTTTTGATAACGGTACGAGCCCTTAGGCGAGTGCAATTTTAGAACTTTCAAAATGTAACGCTGTGCCCATAAAGCACGTAAGCCACATGAGGCTTACCATCCTTACCATCATCTACATGAAGGACGTACTCGACTATAACCTGTAGCATCTCTAAAATGCATCGGACGACAGGAAGACACACAGAACTGGCAAATATAATAAGTAAAGTTTGTTTTGACACAAGTTTAAAGATTTCAACTTTAGAATTAACGCTATATTCATTCTGCAAATTTGAGGTAAACAAGGCAAAATCCGGGGGGAAATCCGTTTGACAACTGACGAAGCCACAGGAAGCCCAAAACCAATTTTGAGGATGGTAAGCCTGTGGTATAGCACGAGAAGTTCATGCGTTTTTTTGTATAATAGCGGAGCTCCCGCGCGGACCGAAGGCTTGCGCGAGAAACAACCTCGTTCCCAGGGGTCTTTACGCGCTTTGCCCGACCGACCGCCCGATCAAAAAAACAGCACCGTTAAATTTAACCATAGTTAATAGAGTGGAATGGTTAGGAAACCCAGCGACCTTCTTTGTTATAGGTCTTTGTTAGCTTTTTTCAACCTTGAACGTGCACAAAAGACAATAGAAATTCCAATGTGTTAATCATTCAGCCAATAGAAACGCGTGAGTTCAGTCGTTCAGGGAACGCTAATGAACTATGATAGTGCACAATCTTTTGTCTTACCCCTTCCAACCTAAATCGCAGCGCCTTTGTTAGCCCTTTTGAAGTTTGCCGGGTTTCCTAACCATTCCACTCTATTAACTATGATTTAACTAAGTACAAATTGTAAGCTTTAAAAAGATAAGTCTTCAGCCTAGACTTAAAAAATATTACATTCTCACTCAACTTAACATTTAGTGGCAATACATTCCACAGTTCAGGAGCAGCTATGGAAAAGGATCTATGTCCATAGGTCTTCAGATTGTAAATAGGCATATTAAGGCGTAACACAGCATTGGGTGAACGGAGTTGTCTACGTGGTCTGTATAACTCTAGCAACTCCTGCAAACACTTAGGTGCTAAATTATGTAAAGTAAGTAAATTAATCTTGAACACAATTCTCTGTCCCACAGGCAACCAGTGAAGCTCTTTAAGCGTGGTAGTGATGTGATCATGTTTACGTAAACAAGCTATAACACGCGCAGCTGCATTTTGCACATATTGAAGTTTCGTAATCTCATGTTTTGGCAGGCCATATAAAAGCGAGTTGCAATAATCCAGCTTGGAACTAACAAATGTATGAATGAGAACCTTACTAGTATCGAAGCTAAGATATTTCCTAATTTTAGCAATATTCTAAGGTGGTAAAAGCCAGACTTAACAATACAATTAACTTGGTAAGTCATGGACATAGTGTTATCAAACACCACACCGATATTACGCGCACGATCAGACCGATATATGATATCAGAACCTAAAGTAAGAGAAGGTAGCGGAATATGTGGACGAAATATAGAATGTAACAGTTATAAGTCATCCATTTGTCGATATCAATTAAACAACCTTCAATGCTACGTACGCTGTGCAATAGCAAGTTCCTGATCATCATTGCAAGTGAATGTAGTATAAAGCTATGTATCGTCCACATAAAGATGAAACGACATACCACACTTGATATAATATCTCCAAGTGGAGAAGTACAATAGGGTCCAAAGATGGAACGCTGTGGCACACCACAGTCAAGCCACCGCACAGTGGAAGAGGCATCGTCGATCTTAACAAATTGTGTACGGTCAGTCAAATACGATTGAAACCAAGCAAGTGCATTACCTCTAATTCCAAACTTAGAGGAATGTCTTCTAAGCAAGATCCTATGATCCACCGTATCGAATGCCGCGGATAAATCCAGCAGTAGCAGAATAACACAACTGACGATGATGGACTTACGAATATGAGTCCATCATGTGATTGTTTCAGTGAATAGTTAATGATCTTGGTACAGTTTATAATGGGTGACACTAACAAAAAAAATATGTCGTATATTTTCAGCATTCCTTACCACAGCAGAAAGGCGTAACCTACTGTGAACGTGTAACGAAGAAAGAGTTCGAAGAACACAGCATGTTGAACTCTCAAAAGGCTCTCAGAGATCTTCTAAACCAAGTCATTGATGACGAGTCTATGTCGGAAAAACAGCGCAAGAAACAACTCAAACAGGTATGCAATGAGATCTTAAAGTGCCAATAACCCCCAAAAAAATATTTTTGACGTCTATTCTGTATAACGCCCTGACAAAGAATTCGAAAAAATAAAAGTGAAAAAACTAAACTTCGACGATTTTACTGGCGTCAAAGTTAGCGAAAACATCCGTTTTGGGTTTCCAGTTGGAAGTCAGCGCGAGTCTTGGTGAGGGCCTGGAATTATGACGTCAATCGGGCGCATTTTACTACAACTACCAGAATCCTTTGCACGGTTTCTTTTGTTCCTTTAATTTAGACTATTGTCTTGGAATTCTCAAAGGAGTTGGAAAATCTGAATAAGAAAAAGAATTCAAAAAGGAAAAACGTCCTATTATAGTCTAATCAATAGGAAATAAACTCCATCACAAGAAAGAGCACAACGAAATTAGTAAATTTACGAAGTTTGGTGATATTTCATTGGATATTTATCATGTGGTGAGCTTGCAAGAGTCGCAGAAATAAGAGACGTTTGTATGGGATTGAACGAACGCCTGACTACATACACGTCACAGGCCACTGGTCTCCAGGCTCCCAAAGGGAATTGAAAACTGACGGCCACATGTTCTGGTTCTCAACTTTGAAACGCCGTAAAAAAAATACTGTTGAGTTTTAGCCTCCTATTTTTGCCTTAAGTTCTAAATAATGTTTTAAAGTTTCAATTAAAAAAAAAATTTTTTGGGGGGTTATAGGCACTTTAACATGGCCGCCGCGATTAAAGGCCAACAATCTGGCTTCCTGTGGTTTTCACAATCCACAGGGATCCCAGTTTTTGTCAAACTGAAGCTGTACTCACGCGTCGTTATTCATGTTATGTTGTTTTTGTTTTCTCAACACAGTTTGAGAAGTCTTATCCACGCATTTACTACGCTCGCCTGCCTGGAGACAACACGTCCTCATCTTCGCTGCTGAGACCTGAACGAAAGAAAAGTCTCATGAAGCCATTAGCTGCACTGAAGACCTTCAGATGATTAATACTATAGTTTAGCAACTGACATCGCACTGCCAACGTTACACTGTATGACTGGACGATTTTTAAGTGAACATAGTGTAACATGGCACGAGCAACATGTTGCCAAGCCTTCAAAAACCTGAAACGTTGTCCTAATTTTGTCGGAGAGCTACGTGTAACACACTCGCCGTTGATTTTTCGCGCAACGTCCTTGGAAACGAGGCTACAGCGACAAACAAAATACCCCACTCGTCCGCCATGTTTTTTTAAAGAAGTTGTCACAGTAGGTGCTGGCTAGATGATGCACTAAAAATCGTCCCGTGTAACATAACTGTTGTGATCTCGTGTAAGAACATGCATTGAAATTCGTCGTTGGAAATCGTCGCGTTTAACATCACTGTTAAACGTAACCGATTATTTTCCACATATCATGCGGGTTTTCAACTCACAGTAAAAGCTAACGAGAAAGCAGTTCCACCAATATGGCGGCGGTGACGTAACATGCAAACGAAGGGAGGCAGATGTTTTTTAGACCTAAATTACCTGTCTGCATTTTATGTTGGTACGGTTTTTAAACTGTTAAACCTTCACAGGAGTATATTACAGAGGAGTGTTCCTATTCCACGTCACTTTTAACCAATCAGGATGCACTGAAAAATCGTAATTAACACGGTTCAAACTGCTAAAATTACTAAAGCGCAAGAGAACAAAAGACAACGTAATCGCCATCTACTGTGTTAGGGGCCAACACAAGGGTCCAGGAACACTCCTGTGTTATATACTCCTGACCTTCATTATTATTTTCAGGCCTTGTTGTTAGGCTGTTTTAACGACGAACGATTATTTAGGCACATGCAAAAGAAAGAACCACAGATTGAAATAGAACTTGAGCAAGTTGGGTGTTGCGGAAGGTGAGACAAAAAACAATGACAATATGTACGCACCCTCCATTTAGAAAGGTTGGCACTTGATCGAGAGTTTAGTTTGTAGTATATTCGGAATTCCAAATTCCAAATTATTAACAAGTGATGTAAAAATGTCAATTGAATTTTCGTTTATATCTATCTACCTATCTATATTCACAACACATTAGCTTTTATAGTTTCCGGAGTATTTTGATATATTAACTAACCTATTTGTGGCGTCGAAATTTGCCCTGATATTTCGTCCGCGGACATTGGCCGTTTTTATACTAGAGACGTCTAAGTCGTCTGGAGACCGCTTAGACGTCTCGGACGTCTAGAGGTCTAGTGTAAAAACGGGAAATAAGACAGACGCAGTTAAATTTATCTTCGTCTTCTAAGTGCGACCGAACGACGTACTTAGCAGACGTCTAAGCCGTGTAGTATAAAAACGAGACGCACTAAACTTGGACGCACTTAGCCAGTCAGGGCTTATTGGAAAACGATTTATGAAAGCGATAACCATTTCTCCACCATCACTTGTTAATCTGATTAGCGCTAATCCAGAGTTAATTACCATGACAACTAATATGTTTTGTAATCCAGGATTAGCGCTAATCCGGCTTTCAGGAACCCGGCCCTCTGTTTTCTTTTCCTTCCATATCCGGCCATGCGTTTCGGCTTACGGGCACATCACACAAGACAAAATAGTTTTCGCCAGTTCCATATTCTCTAGAATATATTTTTTTCATTCAGTTCTCGTCAACTCTGTGACTTACAAAACCGCAGTGATGGCTCCACCATTATCAGTGACATTCACGATCATTCATAATTTTTTCGCGCCAGTCGTCCGGTAGTATCCAGCCAGTTTCTTTTTAAGAAAATCGTGGTTTTTATGTGTCGTAGTCCAAACTTATGCGTCACGTTTTTATATCATTCGTAACTTAACGGTCAGACGTTTAATGCGTCAAGAAGTCTGTAGTATAAAAAAAACGGCCATTATCTGTTCCAAGAGAACAGTTCCCGAGTGCGAAGCTCGAGGGAAACTGAGCTTTGAGGATCGGATAATGTTCAAGGACAAATATCAGGGCATATTTCGACGCCACAATGTAGGTTATTGTTATCATTCTTAAAATATTTTCTTTTACGCGCCCTTATACGCTCACTGATATTTCCCACTCGCGGAGAGGAAATACTTGATGGGTTATAAACCCTATTTCGTTCGCGGATGTTTCAGTTCCGAGAAGAGAACAGTTACCGAGAACGAAGAACAGCTTCGAGGATCAGATAATGTGCAAGGACAAATATCAAGGCATATTTCGACACCATATACAATGCACGTTAGTGTTATTATCATCCTGAAAGAATACCTTTGATGCGCGCTTCAGCTCAAGGGGAGAAATATCGGGTCACGTGACTCATTCCACCAATCACGCGCGAGAGAAAAATACTTGATGGGTTATTAAGATCAACAAACTGGAAACAAATTTTAAACTTGGTATTTCCAGTTCGTTGTTCTATATCCAATATGTATATTACCACAGTTTTGCTGTTTTGTTTTCCTTGAAGAAAGTATGATGTGCCAAGTCGAAGTGCTTGATTTAATTTGACTGCCAGTCCCCAATTATCTTCAGAGGGACCAATTTTGAATAAATATATTATAACCAATAGATGAACACCTGTTTGTGAAATTTAATTATACCTGGTTTGCAGGAGAGGGGATAGTGGATGACGTGTAAAAAAGATTGATTAAAAAATACTCTACAATGTCAGTGTGGAATGAATTCAATTCATGATTTGGATTTGCCCTAAGATTGTTTGATTCGTTCGCAGAAATTAATGAAATTTCGAAATTAACCTACGTGTAGCCGCAGCCACCCTCAGTCGGGAGTCAGGAAATTGTTTCAGCTTTTTATCCGATGATGTCGATGTGCAAAGAAATTCGTCAAATAAGAACGCGGTACCAATTACTGTGAGACGAAATAATATGGTTAGAGTTTTGAATTTGAAAAAAAAAAACACCGCGAGGAGCTCCTGAGAGTCTCGGCGTTACACAAAGACAGCTAGACTCCAACAGATTGTCACTAACTAATTTATCAGAGTTTCTTATTTTGAGATTTATGTTTTGTAAAATTGAACAATTCTTGAGCCCAGTGGCAATCTAGTGCGCCCCCAAAACAACTGAGTTTGGAGAATGTTCTAGAAAACCTTGCCAAAGTATGAACTTATTTTCGAAATGTGTTTGCTTATTTCATAAATTGCAGTGCATTAAACACTATATAGTCCAACTATGTTAGGCTTAGTTTTATGTTAGGGTTAGTTTTAGTTGTAAAAATAAGACTCCGATATTTTCAACATGACTCATTGACCGGGTCATTGAGTCGTGCATGAAAACATAAATCTCGTTGTATACCTAACCATTGTCCCGGAGCTCCATACTTTGACTGCATGCACGATATCCAGACCATGAAACAAAATCTATCCAAGAAAATTAAATAATTTCACTTAGGCACTGATAATCAGTTCAGTCAGGTTAAACCATTACCGGAAATTAGGAATCTTGAAAATGTTAATCAGTGTTGTTAAAATTGTTATGGATATACCACTCCATGACTGAAAAGGAATTAGAAGCATCGATAACAGCTGCCAAAACAGGAACTCTACTACTATGCTGAACTTTACACTGCTAGGGTTTAGCTGCCTACATCGAAGTCAATAACCGCTTAAGCACAAAATACGGTAAGTATATACTCAAGATTTTAAGTATTATTTTCTAGTTGTGTCAGTAAAATATTTATTTTTAATCTGAGTGTCCGTTTTGAGTGTGAGCTCTATTGTTAAGCGTAGTCCACACGAGCAAGTTTTCCTTGACAAGTTTTCCCTTGACAAGTTTTATTTGCTCGTGTAGACGACGAAAATGACAACTTTTTCCTTGACAAGTCTCCTTGTTGAAAAACTGGCGTGTCAGTTATTGAACAAGGTAACTTGTCAAGGAAAACTTGCTCGTGTGGACTATACGCATTAGTCAGTTTGTTGAAGATTTTCCCTGGGCAATCTTCAGTGAACATAATTCGCTGAAATTGCTCACATGCACAAATGAAGAACAGATGACGATTTCAGGAAAGTTTTCGTTGATTTTATTCAGTATTTCGGGCCTACCTTATCTGACCAAGTAATCGTTTAAAACGCAATATGCATGGTATCTATTGAACAGTGATTGACTGAGAGCCTTTAACATTCGAGACGATGTCTAACTATTTGCCGTCAAGTTTCTTTCACAAACAGCATAAAGGTTCGACCTTCGTTATCAGTTTAAGACCTTGAGTGTTGGTCCAAACAAGAATCCAACCCAAAAGTTGGAACTCGTCGAGGCATTATTTCAAGAGGCCGGAGTGCATGAAATTAAAATTATATAAGATATTTTTTGTTACCAAAAGTTGTTAGATTTTTTTTTCCCGTATAACAGAAACATTTCTAAAACTGCGAAAAAAGAAGAACATCCATTCACCACTGACAAAAGATATGTTTTTTTTATCGCCAAATATTAGGTTTTGAGAATTATAAATTGAGGGTTTGGAATTGGAGCGTACTTGGTTTTAGGGGAATTTGCTGTTTGTTTGTTTTTATTTGAAATAAAGATTTTACTAAGGAACAGGTGTGCAAATATGAAAGGTATTTCGCGGAGAATTTAAAAACGTTGATGCAACTAGACATTAAAAGTTACGTCACTTGTTTTTCTTTCAATACTTTTAATACCATAGCTAGATGTTAACAATTGCGTAAACTATTGTATTGTATTGCTATGCAAATTTGAGATCGAGTCAGAAAATGTTCGCATTTTGAAAATTTTAACGCAGTTTACCATGGCCATGGCTTCCTATTGTATATTGTATATTTAGAATACTCATTACTCGGGCTGAGTCGAGTTTTGCAAGTGTTTTTTATTTTTATTACTCGGGCCAGGCTTTCGGCTGGCTCAAGTCAGAAATCGCAAGTTTTTTTCCTTTATTTTTGTGTCGAGATTTTGCGCCGTCAACCAATCAGATTGCGCCTTCTTTGGAAGTTCTTTTTGCCACCGTACCAATCAGATTGCACTGTGCTGGTCACGTGGACAGTGGACAACATTTCCATGTTTTTCAAGATGGCGGCGAGTGGGAGTTTTGAGTTAGCAAAACCTTTAAAGTGCCTATCACCCTTTTGCAATTTTGATAGCTTGTGAACCTCCGAAAAGTTTTGAGTAAATCTGTGAAGAAGATTTTGGTTTAAAGTGAATACTTTATGTTCTACGCTTGTTTGAAATCGTGTAAATGTGACCTTTCCTGACCCATGACCGCGTAAGTAAAAGCCTGGGTCGAAACCTGGGTAGACGTCATCTTGACGTCATATAATTAATTCGGCTTTGCAATCATTTGAAGAAATACTTAACATGTTGACTAAGATGACTTTTTTTCTTTACTAACAACTCAAAAACTGTGTATATTTTCTATGCAGCGATGTTGTTGTGATAAAAAGGCTCCATGGAGAATAATGCATTAATGAGATGACGTCTACCCAGGTTTCGACCCAGGATTTTACTTAACGCGGTCATGGGTCAGGAAAGGTCACATTTACACGATTTCAAACAAGCGTAGAACATAAAGTATTCACTTTAAACCAAAACTTTCTTCACAGAAGTACTCAAAACTGAAAAGGTACCTAGGTTCATAAGCTATCAAAATTGCAAAAGGGTGAAGGCACTTTAATATCAGCTGTTTTTTGTGTAAATCAAAGGTTCCTTCAAGTGCAATACCAATATGTTTGTCTTTTCTGAGAGGTGTTTCACGGGCTTTGGACGGGAATTTATCACATATTATGCGACATGCTTTAAGATACACTCGTGAGATGTGACAGTCCGCTCTGCGATCAACACTGCCTCTATATAAAGACAACAGCTTGTAAATGTAAGTAGCCGCTAATCTGAACATGATAACCTTTATACCAATTGACTGTCGTTGTGTTGTTATTTATTGTTATTAACCTCTCGAAAGTGTAGTAGAAATGACCCGATTCCTCAGTTCTCTGATTGACAGTGACAGGGGCCTTTTAAAAGAATTACAGTCGTTTCGCCCCCCATGCACATGTATTTTTAAATTTTTAAAAATGTTTATAAATTCGGGAACGAAAATCCAGCATGCAGTGAGTGAGTATAAACTGAGTAAGTAATCCGAAATTAAGATTTTTTCAAACGAACGATAAATGACTCTGATGTGGTTTTATTTTGTTCTATTTCTCGGGTCTATTTACATCTGGCCTGTACCTCTTTGTATTTGATTATTATCTCTGGGTTTAGGCATTCTACAGTGTATTTAATGTTTTTTTTTTAGAACTGACATAATGATATTATGTATAGAGTAGTGTATTTATCATTATTGCAAGTTTATAACATAACATAACTAAATTTGGTCCAGAACTGAGAGTGTACTTACATGCAAGTGGCACTCTTTCTTTCCCTTCCCCTTTAATTTCTTGGTACCATTATATATCCATGCAAGCTAGATCTTGTTTCAGTGTTTTCCATCTGAGGTGGTCCTGGCTTAAAGTGTTTATGAAACCAAATTTTGCATACTTATTTTATTGCAGAACAATACTAAGCTCATTCTTTTCTGATTATCAAGAGTATATTTATTTTTCAGTTCCGCCTTCGGAAAGGTCTCTCTTTCGCCATTCAAATTGACTACTTTGTGCTAAAAACTGTCCCGTTTGCCGCGCGGCCAAATGAGCTGCGTGACGTCACTGTGAGGACTCGCTGTTTATATCATCTGATGCCCGATATGGGATGAGGAGGCACTCAGAAGATTTTTGGGTAGGGGTGTACCGCGGTGACCTGAAAACCCTGACCCTATCCCAGACCTAAAAATGCTGTTCACCATATCCTATCCCAGACTTGAAGCAAAAAAATATATACCCTATCCCAGACTTGAAGCAAATTTGTCAGCTTTTACGAATAATTCTGAAATAAATGCCATATATTGTTCGGTTTATAAAACTTTACTAGCTCGTTCGTTCCAATATGTTTAAAATGATCATACTGGTGTCTATGTGTATTGTATACAGTTTCAAGGACCCAAACACAATTCACGTAGAATGAAACCCAGGATACTCTGTTTAGCACTTCATTTGGACTTCGGGTTGCTGCCCATCGTTCTTCTGCCAGATTTCGTCTATAAGGGTCGTCAACAAATCAAAAATTGTTTTCTAAACGTCATTTGGACTTTAAGCACTGACGCCCTCCTCCCTCTCCCCTTAACGTCCACTTGATATAAAATTTTACAATAGTCATTCCTAAAGTTCATTAAAATATTTCCAGGCCATTACTCCCTCCCTTAACGTCCAAATAGTTTTGATTTGTCGATGTTCCCTAAATTCAGTGAACCCTTGTGATGCATGCATTGTGACGCTGTGTGACTCCTTTTGACCCCTTGTGGTGCATTGTGACCCTTGTGATGCATTGTGACCCCTTGTGATGCATTGTGACGCTGTGTGACCCCTTGTGGTGCATTGTGACGCTGTGTGACCCTTTGTGATGCATTGTGACGATGTGTGATGCAGTGTGACCCTTTGTGATGCAGTGTGACGATGTGTGACCCTTTGTGATGCATTGTGACGCTGTGTTACCCTTGTGATGCATTGTGACGCTGTGTGATACATTGTGACGCTGTGTGACCCTTTGTGATGCATTGTGACGCTGTGTGATGCAGTGTGACCCCTTGTGATGCGTTGTGACGCTGTGTGACCCCTTGTGATACATTGTGACGCTGTGTGACCCTTTGTGATGCATTGTGACGCTGTGTGATGCAGTGTGACCCCTTGTGATGCGTTGTGACGCTGTGTGACCCTTTGTGATGCGTTGTGACGATGTGTGACCCTTTGTGATGCATTGTGACGCTGTGTGATGCAGTGTGACCCCTTGTGATGCGTTGTGACGCTGTGTGACCCTTTGTGATGCATTGTGACGATGTGTGACCCTTTGTGCTGCAGTGTGACCCCTTGTTATGCGTTGTGATGCAGTGTGACCCCTTGTGATGCGTTGTGACGCTGTGTGATGCATTGTGACCCAGTGTGATGCATTGTGACCCAGTGTGACACATTGTGATGCAGTGTGATGTATTGTGACCCGGTGTGATGCATCGTGACCCGGTGTGGTGCATTGTGGCATGGTGTGGGGCATTGCGATGCATTGGCGACTCCGTGTGATGCATTATTATTGTGGCCTGGTATTCTAGTATCATCGATCCTTCTTCGTTCCTCTTGATGTCTGAAGAAAAAAAATTGTGATTTGTGCCGGCGTCACAAAATAAGTAATACGTTGCGCAATATTCCAAATCCTGCATGGTATAGTCACTATAGGCGCGTGTTTATCACAAAGGCTAACGAACGTATTCTTCCATGATAGCCAGGACACTTCAAAGTCATTCTCATTGAGTACTTCATCCCAGGAGGTCTCCAATAGATCAGAACAGAAGTCGCCAGCGATGTAATTTGCATAATTCCTACACTCAATTGTTCTTGGTGGTTGTTTACCAATGTTTATTTTTCGCACAGCAATAAGTAGCTCGTGATCACTGAAGCTCGATTCGACAACCTCCGAAACTGTGATGTTAGAGGGATGAGTTGTTGCTAATAAGTCTAACAGTGTTGAGCTGTCTCTTGCTATCCGTGTTGGTTTCGTAATTAATTGAGAAAGATTACAGCTTTTAAAAATCCCTTTCAGCGTCTTAGACTCTGAGCTTAGTTTGGATTCAATCTTAATTTTTTAATTTTTTAATTTATTTTTGCTCATCTTTTTTTTTATACAATAATTATAAAATACAGACAGAGAATGGAGATAGACTAAGAGTAATATAATAAATAATAAGAAATGTGTGAGCCTGAGGGCTAAGTTAACCGCTGGGTTTTCTAGTTGGAGGCTAAATAATCACCAGAAACTAATAACTCCTTATCTTCAGCCAGGGCAAACTCAACACTATCTTCAAAAAGCACCCCAAATCGGGAAGGGTTTGACAAGGGCTGGGTTGGGTAGGTTGAATCGCTCAGTCGAGGCTTTCGTATATTGCGTTCTAGGTGCCCAAGCCAACATGCGCTCATCCATCATAGGCAGCAGTGGAGGCGCTATGAACACCCAACTCGAGTTCAAAAACCTGCTTGAGTCATCAATCTTAGAAAACGATTTAACAAAAAGCGTAGCAAATTATCAGTTGGCTATTCAGGAAACAAAAAAGAGGCTCGATCTAGCTGTAGCTATAGGGGTGTGGTTATTGCCAAGCGACCTGGTCTTAAACATCCACAGTGTTGTAGGTTATAACAATGATCTCCAGAAGGCCACAAAAGATATGCGGTTGGGTGCAAACGATGTCAACGAGGAGAGCAAAAAACCACCTCCGCCACCTATGCTAGGACCCCACCCAAAGAAACATCTTCCACACGTTGCAAAGCAACTGGCACAGCAACGGCCACATCCCACACGTAGCAAAGCTACTCATGTTGCGAAGCCCGCTGTTGCAAAGTACGTGCCAAAGGCACAGGCAAAGAAACAAACAAGACACGAAACCAATCTGGCGGTGGCGTCGATTGCTGCAGCTGGAGCCGCCTGGTGGTTATTTCGCTAACGCTTCCATCGTCCCGACCCTTGCGAAGCACGCTCCACTACAAACCTAACCACAGCTACAATGAGCAGCCAGGCGTTCTTTGCCAAGAATCCTACGACCTCGCCTGCGGTCCGGAAGAGAAAGTTCGCAATTGCTCCAACCATTCCAGGTAGAATCTGAATCAGTGGTAGATTCCGGCAATTCTGCTTTTCAACGAAAACACAAATGCTGAAAGCTGAAAAAGGCCAACTAACTAGGTTTTTGCATAGTTTACAACACTTTCTAAGGCAAAATTTATACCTTCTTTGGTGCTCGACTCCTTTTTGAGAAGCCTTTCAAAAAGGTACCTTTTCATTTTTTGGTTTCATCTAAAAATCCAGAAAGCTGAAATTTCATACCTTTTCTCAGCTTCGATTTTACTTTGCGAGAAGAGCGAAAAAGGTACCTTTTTGCACTTTGCACTGAAAACCAGAATACCCAGAAATTCATATCTTTATTCAGCTTAGCTGCGATATTGCGAGAAGTGCGTAAAAGGTACTTCTTTCTTTGTTTATTGGCTGTTTGATTGGCATGAACTTCCGGCACTGTACTATACTAGCGTTTTAATATATACGGCCGCATAACGTTAACTATTGGCTATTGCCTGATGATTGACACCGAGACAAACTGAATGGTTTCCATTGTGAACCAACAGTTCCCGCCACTTTTGCTAGAAGAATGGATTATTTGGAGGCTAATGTTGATCAAATCGAATAAAACGTCCTCACAGATTAGCGATTTATTCGAAGCAGTATTCCCAGAAGTAAAGAATCGAAGGGCTTTTCTGCTCGAAACATAAGACTATTGTGCTCCAGATATGACATTGGGCGGATGAACGCAGTTGAGGTAGATGCCATCGTTCAAGACTTTGTAACCGAGGTAAGCGCCGACTACTTCAAACGATTATTCGTCCTTTTACATAATATCTCCCTCGGTACTCATTAGGCTATAGACTACAAAACATAGCAGCTTTATCATAAAAGCTTATTTTAAGATAAAGCTGCTATGTTTTGTAGTCTATAGCCTAATGAGTACCGAGGGAGGTTTAAAAGGATGAATAATTGTTTGAAGTAGCCGCGCTTATGCCTCGGTCACAGAGTCTTGAACACGAACGATGGCATTTACCTCAACTGCGTTCATCCGCCCAATGTCATATCTGGAGCACAATAGTCTTATGTTTCGAGCAGAAAAGCCCTTCTTTACTTCTGGGAATGCTTCTTTGAATAAATCGCTAATCTGTGAGTACATTTTATTCGATTTCAGATGATCTCTTATCTGATCAACATTAGCCTCCAAATAATCCGTCCTTCCCGCAAAAGTGGCGGGAACTTTTGGTTCAGAATTGAAATCATTCAGTTTCCTCGGTATCAATCATCAAGCAATAGCCAATAGTCAGTATAGTACAGTGTCGGGAGTTCGTGTCAATTAAACAGCCAATAAACAAAGAAAGAAGGTACCTTTTACGCACTTCTCGCAATATCGCAGCTAAGCTTAAAAAAGGTATGAATTTGCATGCGTTCTGGTTTTCGAATGAAAGCGTAATAAAGGTACCTTTCTCGCCCTTCTCGCGAAGGCTAATCGAAGCTGAAAAAAGGTATGAAATTTCAGCTTTCTGGATTTTTGGATGAAACCAAAAAATGTCCAGTCTTTATTAGCAAAAAAGGTACCTTTTTGAAAGGCTACTCAAAAATAAGTGAAGCAACAAAGAAGGTATGAATTTTGCCTTACAAAGTGTTGTAAACTATGCAAAAACCTAGTTAGTTGGCCTTTTTCAGCTTTCAGCATTTGTGTTTTCGTTGAAAAGCAGAATTGCCGGAATATACCACTGATTAATCTGCCCCAACGTTTTTCCAATTGCCTTTAACCCCTTACCAACACCACTTGCTACACTAGTGAGGCTCTTCTGTAGCATGGAAACTATGACACCAATCACAGTACCTGTCGCAGCCCGCACCCCAAGCACGGTAAGTCCATACTTCTTGAAGTCGGCTTTTACCCGGTCCCGCAGTGACATGCGCTCTTCGATGACCTCATTTTCTTGTTGTAGTGCGTCCACCTCTTGTTCCCTAGAGTCTATTCGCTCTTGGGCTTCATGCTTCTGGACCTCAGTCGCCTCGGGATCTTGGACAACAGCCTCGTCTACAATCGTTTCCTGATGAAGGCTTTCGATCTTTGCTTCGTTTTTCGAAAGGACCACGTCGGCAGGGGAACCCAATACCTTGGTGATCGTCTTGGGAAGTCCACTATTGAGTTTGCCATTTTGAACAAAGAATAGATGACTCTTCGCACCTCGATTCCTAAGCCGGACAACTACCCGATTTCAATTATCCACGGTAGCAGTGAATTTGGTGGGGTCGACATTTGGAAACTTGGCACGGATGCGGTTCCAAGCGATATCCACTTGGGCTTCTCTTTGAGTTAAACCACCACCAAACGATGTTTCGGCCTGACCCCCAGACTGGCTGGTCTTCGGAATAGCACCTGCTTGGTTGCGGTCACGCATGGGAATTTGCTCACCACCTACAGCTCCGTCTGGTACAGTTGGAAATGGATTAGGGTTGGTAGGATTGCTTGTGGCTTCGCCACCTGCAGCTCCATCATCGTATCCGTCATTGTCTCTGCCATGTGGAATGAGTCGAGTCCTCTCAGTTGTGTCCACCTCAACATCCATATTGAATATGTAACTTTGCTCTTAGCATATGACTTCGTTATATTCAACATGATATCGTCGAAGTTAGTTCCCGCACAAGCACGCAGAGAGCCTCTCGGGCTCAAAGCTCGACGCATTATGTATAGACGCACTTTCACACCATCATCTGTCAACGCAGGAGAGACACTCTATGTTGAGGTCCCAACACTAGGAGAAAACATCGTCCTGGTCCCAAGTAGCCTAGCACTCTTGGTTGACCTTGCATTGTCTGGTGGACACGCCAACAACCGAGTGGTGGCCAATGTCGGACGCTGTCTGGTAGTACGTCGAGTTTGCAAAATGGGAGCTGAGACACTGGAAGACATCGCTCGGCCCGATCTCCTACAGACATATTCCGATCTCTATCTTCCTACTCCAGAGCGAGAAGCTCGGACTCAACAAGGTATTCAGTCAGAGAACGTGAACAAGCTACGCTCTGTGGCCGGTGACAAGAACACTTCGATTGCTGCAGACAATGCGCTCCTGGCCGCATATGGATCGAAATATCGAATTCCACTGGACGTTGATATTCTGACACAACATGGAGCCCTGTATCCCCATGCCCTACGTGACACTCTTTCGTTCGAGCTAACTCTAGCAGCTGCTGTCGATGTGATTGTGGGGTCGGATGCAACCAAGATAGGCACATACAAGTGTAACAACACCCAGCTGGAGTATGAGGTCATCGAGAACGAAATTCTCGCCAGGCAAGCACAGCACGCATATACCACAGGCACTGCCTTCCTGTTCAACCACGCTGTCCACTTCAAGACTGTACCTGTCGCCAAGGTATCCGACATTCTGGTGTCTCAGAACATCAACGTCCCACGGCGATCCTTTGCTGGACTGCTTCTACTCTTTGTGGAGCCACATACCACAGGTACCCGGGACAGCGAGTCGTTCTCCAATCCAGGTATCACAAAGGTCGAGGTAGACGTCAATGGAATTCCAAACAGCCTCTTCCCGGGAGGTATGTTACCACCAGATTTCTGGGAGGCTACCAAGGGATGGTTTGCCGCATCCGAAGGACAAGCAACTGCTATGACCCCCACCAAGTTCCACAACAACAGATTTGCCATTCTCGTCGATGGTCGCACAGCAAATGATCCAGCTGTCCATGGTGATGGCTTGGCCCAAACAGGTAGCGGAAAAGACATACAGCTTCGTGTACATAGGAGTGGAGGCAGTGGCACCGTTAACATGCACATATATGTGTTGGCAGATGCTCAGCTCAAGGTATTAAACGGAGCCCTACAGAATATAACATATTGAGTACTGAGTACTATGGACGCCCTGGTAGAACACATCCCATTTAATGCCCTGGTAGTAGGACCCACAAACTGTGGAAAAACGGCATTCCTTGTGGAGCAGCTTCGTGGAGCATTTCGCGGCAAGTTCGACTATATCGTGCTGATCTGCCCCAAGTATGCCCACAACATAACCTATCGTGGATTTGCCCATCGAGATCCAAACTTTTTGTTATATCGCCCACGCAGGATGCTATCGTCGCCGCACTGCACTTGTGTGCCACCTTTTGGGCAGGGACCAATACTCTACTGATTCTCGACGATTGTGCTGCATCGACGGATGTAAAAGGAAGGACCACCAAGCTCGTGGATTTGGCTTTTTCTGCTCGCCATATTGGGATTTCCGTTTGGGTGCTCTCCCAGCAGTTCACAAGTATATGCAAACGCTTCCGCGAAAATGTAGCCGTGGTTGTGGCCTTTCATACCGCGTCGGCTCTGGATGGAAAAAGGCTCTTCGAGGACTACGGTGGAGGCACAGAGGTGGATGAGAAAAAGATGTTGGTCTCGGAGCTCCAGGTCCACAAGTTTGCACGTATATGCTTTTGTTTACGACATCCTTTTGCAGTTGTATTAGAAATACCTACGCCAGCAGTATACTTCAATAATATATGATACCACGATAAATAACCATGGAGGACGAAATCAAAGCCTTACTAGGTGAGAGTTTCTCCGAAACGGCTAGCGCTTCCGAAACGGCTTCATGCACATCTATGTGCGCCAATTCAGAGGCCACCAATTCGGCAGGAACAGATCATCGGGAAGCACTTTCTATTTTGGCTGCGACAGGTAACACAAAGGAATATCTAGGGAAAATGTATCTCTAGGAGACGTTTCTAGGCTACCTGAGAAAGATGTAGAGCGGTTACATAGAAGGTACCAGGCCGTTCTAGCTCAGCAAATAACAGGGTGTCTAGTCAATGGTGTGATGCGTCTAGCTACCCGCGCAGTTGCATACCTAGTCCCTCTAGATTCCCAAGAAGCACTGTTCAAGGACCTACAAGAAGACCACCTAGTCCGCAACGAGATCAGTGTTGTGGCTGGCTTGTTGTCTCTTAAAGCCGGTCGCTTTGTAGCACTAGCTAGTGCCTTGTTCCACGTAGCTGGCCACGTAGATGTTCCTAGTACTCAACCAATTGAACCTTCGCAGTTACCTACCATACAAAACTTTTTTTCTGTAGATGGTCGTGGTTTTAGAGAGGCACTGCCAGCTGTTATACATACCTATGGTATAAAAATGGAGGCTAAACTATCCTCAATCTTCTATGGTCCTGAGGGATACTGGAAAGGTCACGCTGCTGTGGGTAAGCTCGCAACTTCTGCGGGGGTGTCAGAGGCTGTCGCGAAGGTTTGGCTGGAAAAGCAGGGCCTGTGGCAAATATTCCTACCTAGTCCACATGAAATTCCAAGACCCCACTGGACGGTCTCAGAGCCAAACGAGGTGCACCAGGCCGACTTATTGTTTCTACCCCACGACAGGGTCCGACGGAAGCTATACAAATATGCTCTCGTCGTGGTAGATGTAGCAAGCCGCTACAAAGAAGCAGAACCTTTAACCTCGAAAGATAGTGGTGAAGTGGCTGCGGCCTTTGAACAAATCTACAAGCGTGGTCCATTGACATGGCCAAAGCTGTTACAGGTCGATCCTGGGAGGGAGTTCATGGGACGTATATCTGGAACCTTGGAGCGACATGGTACGAAGGTCAAACGAGGCGAGGTAGGCAACCACAGGGCACAAGGCTTCGTTGAGCGAGCGAACAGGACGCTGGCTGAGAGGTTGTTTGGATATCAATATGCTCAGGAGTTGGTTCTTACTTCGCAAGGGTCAGATGCTCGATCCAGAGAGTGGGTTCAACGGCTTCCTGAGGTCATCAAGGCCATGAATAGTGAGGTGACTCGACTGACAGGAAAGAAGCCTTTGAATGCCGCGGTGGCACAGCGAGTGGCTGCAAAAGCCAAAACGTATTCGCGGCCTGTTGGGTTCGAAGAGAAGCGCCTGCCCTTCGATGCTCTTATTCGATATCTGTATGCGCCAGGGGAGTTGGAGGGTGGTGAAAGACGTAGAGCCACTGATCCTGTGTGGAGTTTGGGAGACGTATGGTATTTCACGCAGTGCAGTGTCTTCGGGGCAGCCTGTGCTGTACTACCTTGCTTCACAAGGGGGAGAAAAGGCGCCCAAGCGCCCAGAGCGGAACGAACACAACACAGCCACTGTGAAAGAATGTGACACAATTAAAATCTGGTCTGATTTCATTGGCCAACTACTAAAGAAAGTGTCGAGGAGGCGGGGCTGACATATTGGGGCGTGAAACATGGTTTTCTTTCATTCGGCTTTTTCTCGGCAAACTTTTTTGAGCTACAGAAAGAACTTTAAAAAGCTCCAAGTCGACGAGGATTTATCCAAACTGCCTGAAATTTGAACCTCAGATAGAATAATATCTATTTTGAAAAACTGTATCTAGGAATTTAAAATCTCTTTTTGGTTTCTGTTTTATAGGGTGTTTTGTAAGTATGATCAGCTTTAGTTTTGATATGAAAAGTAAAAAATATATAACTTAAAAACAATTCGCCCAATGGACAAACCCAGACACCATTTTGGAGATAAAAACCTTCTTGTTCAAATTATGTGCAAATGACAGCAGTTTCGTGTATTTCTGCGGAGTTTAAACTTTAAGAACAAAAACACTAAGCCAAAGTTTATGGAGTTCTATCTTTAAACAAAAAAAATCAAACCGACACAAAAATACCTCAGCGTTGTAGCCAGTTATATAACCTTTCCAACGATATACAGGTTTAGGTGTGTCCGCCTTATAGATATCGCGCAATGTTTTTTCTCCCGAAACGTACCCTGAAGGTCCCCAGTAACCTTAAATTACAGGGAAACCGTAGTTGAGAAACGATCGTGCTCAGGGGCGTTAAGGCATGGGTCTCAATATGGCCGCCGCAAATCAAGAGGGGGTGGCTATCTCTTCCTGCTTGTAAGATATATTCTTGACACTTTGACAGATTCGTTAAAGTCACAACCTTAACATATTTTCATGACAGTTTCCATGGAAACATGGAATGTGACCTATAATCTTTAATTTAAAGTAAATTTTAGAAAATACTTTTGGATTACCGTAAAAGGTTCTAATTTAGTGGGTATTTCTATGGAAGTGAATCCAGGTTAGAATACACTTTGCTGCTCCAATTAGGGAAGTTGGTTATTTTAAGGGAAAGGCTACTTAAGGCTAGTATGAAATATGATACCCCTCAAGTTTGTACTGAAATAGCAAACATTTCAACAATGTCTAATTGGACGGATAAACTACACGGTAAGCTGCATTAGTTCCATCGCCTTTAGTGAAGCCTTTACTTCAATTTTTTGTCCGCTTTACATTCCTCCGGAAGCCTTGTATTATACTTTCCTATTAAAATGAGTCCAAAGGTCACAGATTCAGTCGCCATGGCAACCATCTTTACAAAAATCACTGAAGGATGGGTGTACATGATATATCGTGAAATCAAGATTTTCGAGTAAAACCAGGCTAACGTAGACCACCCCTATACTTATTAGGAGTGTGATAGTCCTTGACCCAGGTCTTAATATATCTGAGTGTTCAAAGTGTTTTTCAATATAGTATTGAACCTTACCCAAATTTGGGCCAAGACGAATAAAAGTAAAGTCAATATTTCATCACTCGAACTCCCGCGCTCAGTCAAAGAGGGTCTCAATGGGGTTAACCGTTAGCCGTAAATCGGCAAAAAAAATAGTCGTTAGGCGTAAAAATTACATAATTTTAACCCGTTAGTCGTAAAAAAATTAACCGTAAACTGAAATATTCTAACATGGCCTATGAGACCTATGACTGTTGTGTGTCTTGTTGTGCGTTTCTGTCTCCCGTGGCTGATGCGGCTACACATGGCAGTTGTCAATAATCTCAATAAGCCGCTTTTGTGATTTTGTGCGCGTCCTGTCGGTAACACACCGGTACAGCTTCGTCCCCAGGCTACTACTCGGTCAGCTTCCCATCATGCAAAGTGTTTTTTCTAGCGCATTTTCAAAATGGCGGACTCTTAGAAGCAGTATGACTGTATTTTAAGACTGTTAAACGTAACGGGAAAAAATTAACCGTTAGTCGTAAAAAAGCCCAAATTTTAACCGTTAACCGTAAAAGCCACCACCCCATTGAGACCCTCGTCAAACAGTACGCCATTTGGTTCTGCCTGCCATCCAACATGGCAGCGTAGGAAGTCATGATCACGTGATGGTGCAAAACCTCCACAGACTGAGCAACCAGACAATATAATAGAAAAGGTCTGTGGGATAGATACATTTAACTAATTTCTACATTTAACATAAACGTTCCTCTTTTTTCTGGTGATAATGTTAAGAAACTATTTTTTTGCTCTTTCTGACAGGCCTGCAGGCTGTCTCTTAATTTTATACTAATGATCTCAAACAGTTAATTAGCTAATCTTACCATAATTAGCACCACTGACTCGTTTGTACACCACTGTCCAAGGCATGCCCTAGTTGTGCTATTGTATGTCTAAGTAGTGGATTGAGGTTTCAAGATAATAAAAATATTAACATTTATTCTTGTGTGGAAAATGCAATCTTGAGCCAGGCACCCCCTCCCCCCTATCCATTGAACTGAAGACTCGAGTGAAAGCTAGAAATGGTCCAGAACATCTTTTACGGTAATCCTGTATTTTTCTGCACCTTGTCCTTAGAGTTATTAGGGTTTTATATTGGGTAAGGTGTGTTTAATAAAGGTTAGATTTCCAGGATTATAAAGTGAGATGGATTTAGTTTTGGAGGAGTCTCTGATATTCCATACACTTGTCACTTGATTTACCTCACCGCTATGTCTGTTTACGACGTACGATAATTAAGTAAGAGCTATTTTAACTCCCATTTAATGATACGCTAACCCGTGTCGTGGGAAGCGAATAACAGCTGACGTTTAAAGCGAAAGAGCCAGACCTGGGACTCGGTCATCATTCATAATCAAACGTAATTATTTATTTTTGCACTGAACGCTCCTGTCAAACCTGTTTTTCAAACCTTGCCTCGTCAACGCTACGGCAAGATCAGAGATGGCGTGGGATGTCAGCAGAGGCTCACTGCTGTTGCTGTTTTGTAGCGGTTTTTAGTGGAGCGAGACTGCAGGGAGGACCTGTTGGGTAACTGATTTGGCAATTTAACTTAACTAGCGGATTCGCTATTATACTCTACCACCGGCGCTAGTGTTTCTGCCTATGTTTATATCTGCCATTAACAAAAAATGGCGAATTGTAAGAACCAAAGCCTATAAAACACTTATAGTCCCAACAATTCGTTCCCCATCCTCCCCTCCCCAGTGACACTTGCCCTAATTATTTTGGGTGTGCTTGGTTTTTTTTACGGGTCAAGGAAACTATGATAAACTTCTGCAAAGTTGCAGAAACATCGGTAGGCTGAGTACTTTGAATACTTTGAGCAGTTTGTTGGAAGTTTGGTAAAAGCCTACTCTACTGAAAACACCACATTATTTATCACATTAGAGACTAGAAGATGAAAGGCTAACTTATCTTGCGTGTGGCATGCTGTTGGCGGCTGAGAGTCTTGTCGAAATGGTGAAAACCTGTTATCCTTACCAAAACCTGAGTATCTGAAAAGAGCTTTCGCATATGATGGTGCTAAACTCTGGAATGGATTACCAAGTTACATGAGACGTCAAACAAGCTTGTCGTCCTTTAAACGGGAGCTGTCATCCATTGAACCCTAACTGGTTTTCTATATTTTAACCATCTATTTATCTATATATAGATATATATATATTTTTTTAATAATTATCTATTTATCTATATTATATTATCAAGACTGTTTGTAGTCTTGTTAAACTCGGCTTTCATGAAAAGCAATATACTGTATATTGATGTAATTCCGAGTATAAATAAAGTGTCTGTCCTTCAAAGATGTTTGTGAAGTGGGACGTGAAGTAGAACGTAACTATGGTATGAAAGTTCAGTAAGTTAGCCAATTCCATGGCAAGAGGTTAGTTTTATAGTCGAGTAAAAGAGGAATGTAAAGAAATATTTAATACACACATCCACTGGACATGAGCTATCGACCTCTCTGATTGGTTCCATACTACTAGTATATCACCTCATATTCTACTAGTAGAGATAGTTTGATGAATGAATGAGCGAAGCCGAAGTTGAAGATTGTATTCGAGAAAATGACACCAAACACAACAAAAAAGCAATCAAGTATGGCATGATAATGTTATTTAGATCAGTGGTAAAAAGGTTTCATGTTTTTTTACTTTGATGACTGCTTGCTGAATTGTGAAACGCCGATCACAAAAATAGACTGTATACACTTTGTCTCTCAACTAGAACACGAAAGTCCGTGACCTAATTTGGCATCTAACACGGCTTCACAAACTGTACACAATTTCTAAGGGTTTAATTATTTTAAACTCTCGAGATCTTCCATTATAATTAACTCGCTGTAATATACTTGCCCAGTGTGAACGCTCAATAGAACTCTAGTCTAAAGGACAAAGCGGAAAAACGGAGCGCATGCGCACTAGCCACTTTATTAAAAGTGAATCAAGATGGCCGTCGAGCGGGAGTGAATTGTAGCTCTTTTTCAGGGACCTCTCACAGCTCAAGAAATACCACGATTACCTTGTTACTTCACACCATGGACTGATATTCTTCAGTGACTTCTCTGAGCCCAAATAACACATAATCCAGTTCACTAAAAGAACGCTACAATTGCTCGTTCAACTCTGTGTTCAAGAAAAACGAACCATTTCGAAATGTTCATATGCGACTGGAAAAACGCCAAAAATAACTTGTGAATATATAAGGTTTATACTTCGGTAGAGAACTAAGAAGGTAATGGTTTTAAACATATAAAATACCATATTCGAGATTTTCATACCATTTTTCAAACGAAGCATTTGAAGTTACAGTAGTGACTAGACTGTCTACAGTAGTAGAAATCCTGGAACGGCGATCATCACCAAAGACTGTAAGTAAATCTACAGAGCTATTATCAGGAAATTATACAATATTTCACTTGATTTGGTTATTATGGTATTACATCGGCATTTTTGACTCGGGCTGCCTGTGGCAGGCACGAGTCTTAATCTGCAGGCCGTTATTTTGTTTTGTTCGGTGCAACAAAATTTTTGCGCATGCGTTAAATTTCAAGTTCACCACCAATCAGATTGCACCGTGCTGGTCACGCAACAATCGCCAGGTAAATTTATTTACATAATTTAATACAATAAAATCAAGATGGTGGACCGCGAGGAAATTTCTCTCAAATGTAAGCAGTTTAATGTTTTATTTAACTTCATTGAGAAATGGAGACTCTTCAAGCACCATCACTTCTCTTGATCTTCACTCTATTCTCCCCAAGCACAAGCAAAGTGAGACAAATACATGTGTAGGATAATTGAAAGAGCTATAAATAGCCTCCATAGCAAACTACATGCACATGCATGTATGAGAACAAATCTACATTTTTCATGTACACTTTATTTGACTGTTAATTGTTAAAACCTGTTTATAATTGTAACATGGTACAACAGAGGAAGGACTACAAAGATTTTAAAAATGTTTTTGCTTTAATGTTTTTAACATTCAGCAGAATTCTCTACTATCTTGCCGAGTTTATATCCAACCAACTGGTGATATAACACAAGATGCAATAACTTTACACAAAAGTTAAGCCTTAAAACAGTTGAAACTGTGTGTGTATGTACATGTATCTCTCTCTTTTTTCATTTGCCTAATGGTTACTAATTGCTGGTTTTCACTTGACGTCATAGCCGCCATGTTGGTGCCCTTAAACAATAGATTCCTCGTTAGCTTCTTTTGTTGGGGCACCAACATGGACGCCATGCCCATTGTCATTTGAATCTCTGGGGATTGAGTGAAAACCAGCAATACATAATAATATTTGTACAGGAATCCATAAGCAATTACATATAATAAAATTCATTGTTAATTTCTTTGAAAAACTTGGAAGCTTCCTCAGCTCTTTCATGAGCCTTTTTTTGGAGTTACACAGAAACTACATTATTAGCATAATTAATGCAGAGGTTCATTAATTTTCAGTGTAGCTGGCTTGGACTTTGAAAGTAGAGCTCTGTGAATATGCCTTCAGCAATAAATGTATGTTAAAATAAAAATATAGTATGTGTAGCTGGCTATACATGTATATACAGCTATTTCTAGACTTTCTCAAAGTCCTTCTTAGCCCCCCGTATGAAGGACTTTTCCCACTTGCAGCGCGCCAAATTTACCGGTTGATTTTTCAACCGGAGGCGTGGCTTATGACGTACTAAGGTTTGTCCAATCACAAAGCGTCAATTCTTCAGGCATTGTATGTTGACGTGTCAAGTTAGTCCTCAGAAAGAGATTAAAATGCACAGCTCGTCGATATGAATAGATTCCCTACAAGTCGCTGAACTGAGTATTCTTGCCACCAAAGCAGATTTTTTTTTTTGTGGCAACGGGAATGACGTGAAGATCTTTCTTTTAGAGATATTCGGAAGCTTCAAAATCCATAGCCAAAGTCCACATTTTATGCACTGAATTTTTTTTTTTTACCACTTCGTAACCCTAGGCGGCTAGCACGTGCTACACGTGCAAAAATGGAAGTCGAAATAATCAGCCAATCAAATGTTTGTGTTCCGACGGTCCACGAAGTAATTAATTAATGTTTGGGCTATGGGAAAACCCTAACTAGCAAATTGATTGGTCAAAATAAACAATCCGTAAGTTACGGAACACAAAATGTGGCTCGAGTTTGCAGACGTTGGTGTCTGCATCGGAGGCTAGCTCCGCCCCTGAAATGTGTTTTCGCGCCAAAACATAATCCCCGATTCAATTTCCTGCAAGTGAAACAAGTCGAACTCGCCTCTCGCTTCGATTCTCGCGCTCGATTTTTGACCCAGTAATCGCTTACCAAGTGACTCAGCGAGTTCGACTTGGAGCAAGTCTAAGCTATTTCATGCTAATATAAGTGCAATGTTGATGCATGCTAGTGCTGGAGTACTGGCTGTAGCCAGGTTATTGTGAAACCCCTGATAATTATAGTGACCATTTCCTGTATGTCCCCATTTTCTGTACACCTGTAGTATACTTATTTTATGAAGTATGTGAACATTAAGTGAAGATTATTTTCTGAAATTATGTGAAGGGCTAATCTAAGAAACATGTCAATAATAATAAGTGAACGTGTTCTTAACTTGATTTTTTAAATGAAATTTGTATGAACTATGTGAAATTATTTTAAAGGTTAACTGTGAATTGTGTCTTTGTCAAGTGCTTATATATTATTTTATGTGAACTTATTTCAGAGGTGAATCATGTGTATATGTTTGAATTGCTAATGCAGTACCTAATGAATCATATCAAGGCAGGAAGAGGGTCAGCTTTTTATTGGATAATTTTGAGGAAGGAGGGGGAAGGGTTAGGTGCCCATTGAATGAATGAGATAGTCCAGTCTGTATAATAAGCACAATTAATTTGGGAAAGGAAAGCAATGAGGGGGAAGTATGTTGGAATGAAGCACATGTTTCTAGTTTCCAATGGGCTTTCATTTTATTATAATAATAACAACAATAATAACAATCAGATAGTGTGTATTAGTAAAGAAATAATTAATTAATAATAGTTCTATTATAATAATATTGATGCTAAAAATCTCTGCTTTAATGATCATGCATATTCATTTAAAATCAATTTTTTTAAACACAAGTTTTAAAATGCCAAGTGTGCATTCTGTATTAGGCAAACCCTTGTGATTTGAATTAACATGAACATGCAATGTACGTGTGAGCAGAGATTCTTAGTTAATTGATAATAATCATTAGTCAATTAGTTATTTTATATCATGTTTTGCACATGTATATCTGATTGTTAATGTTAGTATCATGAATGAAACCTCATCGAAATTAACCTCCATAGCCATCATGATTTTCCTTTCCCAAATACATGATCAAACCCACATATTAAACTGAATCAACTATCGCATTCTTCCAATCAACACTTACAATGTTACCCTTCCTTATTCAAAATTTGAGTTACAACACCAACACATACATGATTTACTTCTAAATTTCATAAATAGTTTTTGCATATTTTAAGAGAATAACTTATTTTTAATGTTTCATAGATACATAAGTGTTCTTGTTTTTGGTAGAGAATAAAGATGAAGAGAAGTGATATGGTGCTGAAAAGCATACATTTTTCGAGTCTTAATTCCATATAGATGTGTTTCTTCCAATGCTGTTAATATATGGGACCAGATAATTGTCATTTTTTTCTACATTAAAAATAAACAGGTTTAAAACACTTAGTCTCAAATAATGAGAATTGTATATTGATGAAAACTGTATACGTTTGTGTTTGTTTTCATAGTTTGCTATATTTGCCTGACTTTGCTTTTGTTTGGGAAGAATAGAGATAGAGAGAAATGATGGTATTTCAAGTCTGTATTTCAAAACAAGTAATCTGTGCTCCTTTACTATTTGGTGCTCCTTTACTATTTCGATCCAGATATTCCAAAACAGCAAACAAACACTGAGTAAATTGGGAAGAGAATCAAGTTTTACTATTTTACAGGAAAATAAACAAGACCAGAGGTACTGCTTCTTTGCTTGATCTACATGAAATGTGTATAAAAGCATTTTTATGCAAAGCTTGGGTGAGAAAGTCCTCATACAGGCTCTTGATTTCATGCACCAACCATGCACCTCTCTTACAAAACCACAACATGAACAAAATTAAATGAACACAAAACTACTTTGCCAAATATGTCATACGTTCGATAGCTACTTCTGTGAGTGGAATGGACGTGGTATCAATAGTCTACTGAGATTTATGATAAGCCAACTGGCAAAACTGATGCTGTGAGTATGCAACATGATGTCGATTATTCTATCTGCGATGATGACGTCAAATGCAAAAACGAAGCTGATCGAAAAATGGTCAAATCATTAGACGAAATTCCTTGGAAAGAAAGGCAATGGGGTCATGCTTTAGCAAGGAATGCTATTGCTACTAAAGCGAAGCTTGGAATGGGTGTTAAGAAATCAAAAAACTGGAAAAGCCGTCGAGTGAAGAAATAAATTGGCAACAACAATTAGCAGATGAATTACACAAACCCATAAAACGGAATTTTACTCGGCGGCGTGTTATAGTTAATCACATTGACGAAATATGGTGTTCTGATCTCGTTGAAATGCAACAGTTTAGCAAATGGAATAAGGGCTATCGATACCTTCTCATGGTTTTAGACGTCTTTAGCAAATATGGCTGGATCTTACCATTAAAAGATAAAAAAGGTGAAACTGTCGCAGAAGCGTTCAAAACAATATTCAAGGAAGGAAGAATACCAAAATATCTATGGGTCGATAAAGGCAAAGAGTTTTATAATAAACATGTGAGAGAGTTATTGGATAAGCACAGTATACAAATGTATTCAACTGAGAATGAAGAAAAGTCTTCTGTTTGTGAAAGATGGAATAGAACGATTAAAACTAAAATGTGGAAACAATTCACTGTCCAAGGTAATACGCAGTATTTAGATATGCTACCTAAAATATTGAAACAGTACAATAGTACAAAACATAGTTCCATAAAAATGACTCCTATTGAAGCATCTAAGAAAAAGAATGAAGGGTTAGTTTATTTCAATTTATATGGTGACATAGAGTCATCATCATCAAAACCAAAATTTAAGATAGGGGATAAGGTTCGAATAAGCAAATACAAGCGTAAAGTGTTTGATAAAGGTATACCCCTAACTGGACCGAGGAAGTGTTTACAGTTGATAAAATCCAGTATACAAATCCCATTACATACAAACTGAAGGATCTGAATGATGAGGAAATACAAGGGTCTTTCTATGAACCTGAATTACTAAAAGCTACACAGGATGTATTTAGAATCGATAAAGTCATCAGAAGGAACTACAAAAAGAAGCAGGCTTTAGTATCATGGAAAGGGTATAGTGATGAATTCAATAGTTGGGTGCCATTTAAGGATCTAAATGCAATATAAAAAATAATATAAGCATATGATATAGATGCATGCTAAATTAATCAATATAATTGAAAGTATAAGGAGACTCATCAATACTTGTGAACTCTTAATAAAGTCAATCAAACGAATTCTATCCATAGACAAACGACATGTCAGAACAGAACGACAAAAAAACAAGGAAAAGATGGATTAGATGTGAAATATAAGCATCTGAAAACTAAAGCATATAAACACACATATAAAAGAATATTAATGAAAAAGGAAAAAATAGTCTAAGTATGAATTGGCTTAAACATTTATCGATTAGTATATATATATATATGAAAAATAACAAACGAAAGCAACAACAAAACAAGATGCGATAAAATTTACGCATTTAGCAACGATCGAGTAAAGGCTTGGTTCAATTGATACACATAAATTCAGATGTTTAGTTTGCGATATAGAGACTCATCCAGCATCGAAATACAAACACCTTAAGTCGAATCGCCATATAAACGCAGTCAATAATAATAATAATATATAGATTCAATCAAAATACACTTAAGCATATAAGTACTTAAACATATATAGGTACTTAAACATATGACAAGTATATAATAGTACGACTGATAAAATTATTATCTCGACTAATAGTAATATGGATATGTATGATCTCGAAAAACTAAGCAAGTCTCAATTAATCGAACTTCTTATGAGCAAAAAAGAAAGCATACCATTGCCATCAGCTCAGGCTAATAAGGACACAAAACCAATTCGAATGAATCCATTTGCAAAGGCAATGAAAAGTGTGTACGACAAACAACGTAAAACAGATAGAACCGCTAAAATAACGCATAGTAGATACGAAAGGCAGATGACAATGAAGAGTGTGTATGACAAACAACGCAAAACAGATAGAACCGCCAATAAAACATATAGTAGATAAGAAAGGCAGATATATGGGATAGTAAGATATAAAAAAAAAACGGTTAGCCTCGACGAATATCGAAGAGAGGAAGCATTGGCAACTGGTAAGCTATTCGAGAGTGGTTCATCGTTCATAAACATGTTCGGAGAACGCATGCAAAAACATAAAGGTAAAAAGCAGAAGGCATCAATCACACTATATGTCGAAATAAAAACAAACAATAGAAACTCACACGTATATAAAAAAAGCATTCCGAAAAAGGGCTCAGACGAATACCTCATTCCATACGATAAAGTGAAACGTCAACAGACAATTAGGAAACGAGTATATAAAACGTAACTATGGTCCATTCTCAACAATGCTACCAATGAATCTAAGCAAAAACGATACGTATAAGTATATGATGTATTTGATTCTAGACAACAACTTTACGATACTATCTGCTGAAACGATATATAAGATCGGCTGTCAGATTATTATACATAAGAAAAAACTGTTCATGAAACACACGATGGGTAGTCTACGACTTGAGACGTACTTTTTGAGTAACGAACGAAAGATAATCTCTCATGGCAAAAAAACGTGCGTAATCGATTACATATGGGATCAGGTTCTAAACAAAAGGGATTTTAAAACGTATGATTACGACAAACTCAAAAACGAGGTATATTCATATATTTGCGATGAACCAATGAAAAACACAGAAGAGCTCATAAATTGGGTAAAAGATTGCCACAGTAACGTATCTATCCATGCGTATTATAGTCGATATAGGAAGTTCATAACACATTCGAATAATTGCTCAGATATCACACTCGTATACATGGTTAAAGATCAGATAACCGATGAAAAGCTGAAAGTCGCTGCATCCAAGGCAAATCAAGGCGGCTGTATTGATCTACTAAAATATATGAGTGATATAAAGTGGTCTAGAAGACATAATACCATAACCAAAATCGAATCAACAATGGACATAGAAACTCTAGACATATAAAACCAAATAATCATCCTTCCAGAGGATATGAAAATGAAAACAGCAATCGAAACGACTACGTCGATTCATCCGGCATGTATGTAGAGCACCTACATTGGAACAACAGTGGAATGCTCGATTCTTTTATCGACCATAAAAAGAACATGTTCATACTAAATAACGACTACGATGAGAGAAAGGCAGTATGCGATAAAATATTCGACGTATGATATAAAACGAACGACTTCGTTTGGTCAAATCAGTCTTTCACTAGTATAAGTACTTCTTTATTCAAACAGATGAATGGCTTTTTGCAACAATCAAGCTATAACGTCAAAACAAGACAGATGCTAGATGACTATTATCCAAGGGCTTTACAATTTTGTTCGATAGAGGATATACCAGATGACGTGGTAAACATCGACATATGCAAGTGCTATCCAAGTATATTGCTAAATAACATTATTCCTATACCAGTCTACAGTATCCATGATGTAATCGAACCATTCAACTGCAAAAGCGATTTAAGAAAAACTGGCGAATTCTCTATTGACGAAACCATTCTAAACAATTATGGAACGCCTCTGATCTCATACCTTGTTGAGACTCTAAATATGCCATCATCGAGAATCAAATACAAAATAATAACGAAGCGGGCCCTTAAACCAGACACTTTTAAGAGCTTCATTGAGTATATATTCGATAACTTTGATGAAAGCGATGCTAAAAGGTTAGCTAGTCGTATATCGGCGAAATGGGTAGAAAATACGATCGGATAAACCACGGATTTACGTGCACAGATTACGATACAGCTATGTGTTGTTGGACGAGTGCTATGTCGGAAGGTCTAAATGTTACAATCGATCACTACAACGATATCTTTCTAATCAGAGAGCAAAAGGTGAGTATAGGATCTTCAGTGATAATACATCTATCAATCGTTTTGTTGTTTCAGAAGCCATTCTAAAGCTCTTGCAGCTAATAGAGGCATGCCATGGCAACGAAAGCGAGATCCACGGGTACAACACAGATGGTATCTATATAACGAATCCTAAAATATCATTCAAAAACAAGAAGGACGCCAATTTCAGCACTAAGAAAATCGGTAAAGCATACGTGACAGACTCAACACTTACATACTTCGAAAAACATTACAGAGAGAACCTCGACCATAACAACTATATATACGTAGCAAAAAAAGGCAAAGGTTTCATATATAACGGTCAGGCGGGCAGTGGAAAGACGACGAAATTGTGCGAAATGGTGATGAACACCAGTGATCCGTTAGTATTGTCATTTACTAACAAGGCAATTGAAAACGTCAAGAGTACTAGACTAATTAAATCGGGGTTCAACAAGGACACTAATAAAATATGTCATACGTTCGATAGCTACTTCTGTGAGTGGAATGGACGTGGTATCAATAGTCTACTGAAATGACAAGGCGATCTTCATAGAAGAATTTAGTATGGTTCCAAACAAGTGGATGACGAGGATATACCAAGCATATACCGAGTTCAATAATACTGTCTGTATGTTTGGCGATCCGAATCAATGCGAGTCAATCGAATGTAATGGAAGTCAAATCCACTACGATTATACCAACTCTAAAACGATTCGTGAAATGTGTCCCAAAATAGAAACTCTCAAGTATATCGAAAAGTCGTGTAGATACGACAAAACAACACACAACATGCTAACCAAGTTTTTAAGAAATGGAAGGATATCAACATATTTCAATCCAAAAGACAAATGCTATAATAAAAACATATGCTACCTCAACTCCACACGAATAAGCATAAATACCCAATGCTGCGATAGATTCATCAAAGAAAACAACAAAAGATATGCAACAATCGAATTCAAATACAACGACAAAAATGAAAAATATGACGTATGCGAGGGGATGCCAATGATAGCAACGAAAAACATAAAGGACAAGGAAATTTACAATACGATGGAGTTTACGATTGAAGACGTCGAAAATAGAAAGTATCAAATAAACGATATATGGTTCGACAAAAATGAATTATCAAATAATTTCATCCCAGCATTTTGCGTTACAGTGTACAAGTACCAAGGTTGCGATATCGATGAAAACTATACACAGCGATGTCACGTATACAACGAAATTCGACTACATATACTGTACATACACATCAACAACAAGGAACTAAATATTTTTTATATCAATAGAAGACAACCAATACTCGAACTAACCAATGCGAACCACAACAGCCTATATTCTAACGGAAAGATCTATAAAGTGGCATTCAGTGATAAGAGTATATATATTGGCTCAACGTGCGAGGAACTCGAAACTATATATATATAGGTTCAAATTGCACTTATCAAATAAGAAGAACAAACATAAAAACCCCAAAATCGAACTGCTAATTCTAGCTCCATGCAACGACAAAAAGGGCCTTGAGAAGGTAGAAAATGGCTATATATTAGAATATGCTGAAAAACATGGAAACAAATTATTAAATAAGAAGTGCAATCCCAATATGAAGGTCAAAAAGACAGAATACGAAGTCAAAATGGAGACGAAGGACGAACTAACGACGCCCTACGAAACAAGCTAAAAATAAAAGACAATAAATCCAACAAATTCTACTACTTCGATACAAAAGTCGACGGCAAGCGCATCGCAACGAAAGCTAGGTACGACGAAATACCGAAAGACGAAGCATTTCAAAAAATCAACAAAAAGAAACAGGAAAGAATAAAAACACTAACGCTATACTTCGACTAAACCCATATTAGATATAAAATCCAATATTTAAATGCATCAGAAAGTCCATACGAGGAGGAGGAGAGTAGGGTTCCATAAGATGAGAATCATGCATGATAGAGAATCGAAAAAGAGCAGGGCTCTCCGAAAAAGGGTACGAATAGTTGCTAGTAGCTGGGTGTGAGAAACCGCCATGACAGCATAAGTAGTTAGGATATTTTGAGAAAACTTCTATTCCGCAGTGCGGAATCGGGGTTTAGTATTGTCCGCTAGATTTGGTCATTTGTAGGGTATTTTGAGAAAACTTCTATTCCGCAGTGAGGAATCGGGGTTTAGTATTGTCCGCTATAGATTTGGTTATTTGTAGGGTATTTAGAGAAAACTTCTATTCCGCTGTGCGGAATCGGGATTTAGTATTGTCCGCTAGATTTGGTCATTTGTAGGGTATTTTGAGAGAACTTCTTTTCCGCAGTGAGGAATCGGGGTTTAGTATTGTCCGCTAGATCTGAGGACTTTGGTTTATTTAACTTCGCATATTAATCCTAAGAAATGTATTAATTTTCGCGTATATTAAAAACAAGTCTTCCAGAAATGCTGTTTTTGTTATGGTTTTGTTTTTGAGGGACAAATTACGCTTCCGAAGAACAGGGCAATTCACACAGTTTTCATCGGAATAATTGTAAATGATAAAAACTGATTTTAGTTGAGAATGCGTTTTTTCAGTATTTCGAAAATGTTTGCCGCTAAAATGTTCGTCACTAAGGATAATAATAATGTCACAATCATCTTATTATATTCATCATTATCCTCATGGGAAGAAAGAGAACTCTCAGGCAGCAAAGAAACACCAGAATTTACTTTCACAGAGTATTAAAAGTATTACCACACCAGAATTTACGTTCACAGAATATTAAAAGTATTACCATACACAGAAAGTTAATAGAATAAGCGTCATTTTTAAACGTACTAGATTCTCCTTTAGCACGGGTACGGACTGTTTCCACATCATCAATTTAAGTACAATAGTTCATATAACCCTGTGTTTTCCCAGTCTGGCACAAAGTGAGGGGTTATTTTCTGGTAAACCTTTATCACTCATAGACGAAACACTCAAATAAAGCAATATTATCCTAATATAATTCAACTTTTACTTGATGTACATGTAGCTCTAGAATCGATTTCAATGATAACACATTGGCCTTATATTCACTTTAAAGGTTACCGTAGAAACCGAGTAGACTTGGAATAGATGAACGTCCACAAAACTCAACTGCATGGGTCGTGCTGGTCCTAAACTTAGACGTCAATGGGCAATTTGGCGAACGTATATTACAGGAAAGGAAAACACGAAACTTTACTTAGGAGAGTACCAAAGGAACATGAAACAAAACTTGGTCCTAATCATCCTGATACATTGTCGTCAATCAACAATTTGGCGCTTGTGCTTGACAAAAAAGGGGAGTTTGATGAAGCCGAGACTATTCATAGAAGAACACTTAAGGCACGTGAAACCCATATGGGTCCTAGCCATCCTCGTACTTTGACGTCAATGATCAATTTGGCGCGTGTGCTTTACAACAAAGGAGAATTTGATGAAGCAGAGACTCTACATAGAAAAGCACTAAAGGCACGTGAAACCCATCTGGGTCGTAATCATCCTGATACTTTGACGTCAATGAACAATTTGGCGCGTGTGCTTTACAACAAAGGAGAATTTGATGAAGCAGAGACTCTACATAGAAAAGCACTAAAGGCACGTGAAACCCATCTGGGTCGTAATCATCCTGATACTTTGACGTCAATGATCAATTTGGCGCGTGTGCTTTACAACAAAGGAGAATTTGATGAAGCAGAGACTCTACATAGAAAAGCACTAAAGGCACGTGAAACCCATCTGGGTCGTAATCATCCTGATACTTTGACGTCAATGAACAATTTGGCGCGTGTGCTTTACAACAAAGGAGAATTTGATGAAGCAGAGATTCTACATAGAAAAGCACTAAAGGCACGTGAAACCCATCTGGGTCGTAATCATCCTGATACTTTGGCGTCAATGGACAATTTGGCGTGTGTGCTTGACAACAAAGGGGAATTTGATGAAGCAGAGACTCTACATAGAAGAGCACTAAAGGCATTTGAGACTCAGCTAGGTCGTAATCATCCTAATACTTTGTCGTCAATGAACAATTTGGCGTGTGTGCTTTACAACAAAGGGGAATTTGATGAAGCAGAGACTTTACATAGAAAAGCACTAAAGGCACGTGAAACCCATCTGGGTCGTAATCATCCTGATACTTTGGCGTCAATGGACAATTTGGCGTGTGTGCTTGACAACAAAGGGGAATTTGATGAAGCAGAGACTCTACATAGAAGAGCACTAAAGGCATTTGAGACTCAGCTAGGTCCTAATCATCCTAATACTTTGTCGTCAATGAACAATTTGGCGTGTGTGCTTTACAACAAAGGGGAATTTGATGAAGCAGAGACTTTACGTAGAAGAGCGGATGAACGCCTTCAAACGAAGACAGGTATTGAGCGTCTTTGCCATGCGATTAAAATGAAAGCACAGCATGAATAGTAAGTGCTCGGTTGTTCTTACGATCTAACATTTTTTCTTTCAATAAGGCCATGCGAATCAACTGAAAAGGTTTTATTTCGTTTCCCATATGGTATTTTACTTTATTTTGAAATCACAAACACCTTCGCAGGATATTTATTAAGACCTCACTTTTAGAATCGATATATCCATATAAGACCTTCACATGTACTGACTCTCCTTGCTCCTGTTCGCAAGTTTTTACTGCATGGAAAGTGCATGCAGTTGCGGCATTTCTTTCCCATATGCAACGTTTATATTTGTTAAATAACCTGTATTTAATTTTGCAGATCCTAAGAACAAAGATCCCCAATCAACAGGTCAAGAATCCAATGACGGTAACACATTCACCGGTATGTTGATTGTCTTGTTTCAGGCTACAGGAAATATATACGTGGGCGCATGCGCAGGGAGAGTTATATATTGGGTTATATGTCAGTGTGGCAACATTGGTAAAGAGTGTTAACAGTGGTGTTCGTTATCTCATTTCAATGTGGAACATCATATTTTTTTCTGAGTTTACCTTTTTATTTCATTTTTGCTGTATCTGCATGCATGGGGATTACTATGTATACTGTTCCAGCATCAGACCCTGCTTGAGTATGCGCCAGGCTACCTTGAAGAAGAGATATAGAGAGAGTGCGGCAGGAGTTGAGCCATTATAGGTGCCCTAGAGACATATGGAAGAAACTCAGTGATAGGTTGGCCTAACCCTAACCCTGCGGCAAAGGCCTTAAAGATAGAATATAGAAATTGCAATCTCGTGCGGCAAAAGTAATTACTGGTGCAGGCTATGAAACTCGCTCAGGAGATATACTTGATTGCTTAGACTGGAAAACTCTCCAAGAAAGACAAATTCAAATTAAATCGACATTAATGTATAAAACCCTGAATAATCAATCTGCACTATATTTAAGAGAATCATTTATAAGACTTTCTGAAAGTAAAATTCAATATAATCTAAGAAACCTTGATACGGACCTAGCACTTCCAAAGCCAAAAACTAACTATCTAAAGCGCAGCTTCAAATACAGCGGTGCTATGCTTTGGAACAGCCTACCGGATAAGGCTAAGAAGGCAAATACATTAGTTCAGTTTAAACGCAACATTGCCTCCATGAATGACACTGAGTTATGCTGATTATTTCTATTTTTGTTCGTCATGTTTTTAAATGTAAGCTTAATATGAGCCATCGTTAATTCATACCATTCATGAATCTTGTATATATATACACCAATCTTTGTACGCCCCACTTGGAAATCAGCTCGCGGGTCAACATTCAGTGTTGTAGTGGCTAGCGTATCAAAATAAAGTATATGTATGTATGTATGTATGTAACTATTTTATTCCGCCAGACATAAAACTTGCCACAAGTCAGGGGCATAGCTTCCTTTACGCATATACGCACGTGCGTACACTTTGAGATGAAAATTTCCTGTTTGGCCTTGTACTTTTTTTACGAGAGGGGGCCCTTAAAACCGGTAGCTACTGCACTTGTGCGTACAACTTGAAAATGCCTAGTAACGCCCCTGCAAGTAATAAAAATTAACAACAACTTGTATGCATAGTTCAATTTTATTACATTGTATAGAAATAGAATATACCATGCTTTATATACCATGCATGTATGTAAGAAAATATGTATGTAAGAGAAACTTACAAAAAAAATTTTTTCCGGTCTTGGTGCGCTTAAACGCATGAAGCCATTTGCTCCTCTTGCGACTCTTAAGTACTGTTTAAAACACGAACAGCAGTGTTTTATCAAGTTTAAAAATTCGAGGACGAAGCCCGAGAATTTTTAGGCTTGATAAAACACGTGCTGTGAGTGTTTTAAACGGCTTCAAAAACGCTTTACAAATGCAATGAAAGAAAGACGCACATCTCAAGGGAATGCTTACTTAATGAACCTTTGTATTCACAACGCTATGCAAAATATTTGAGTAATCACCGCCTGCAATTACGAACATCTCAAGGGAATGACATGAAGAAATTACCATACTATGTTGTTTGAAGCGGCGTTTCGCAATGCAAGAAGAACCTGCACTTGAAGGATTTGGTGTCGTGGTTTACCTCGATAAAGTTCAAGACTTGGAAAGCGATGTGACTGACATAACGGCAGACTCTAAATTTTTGACTCCGGCACAAAATATGTAAGTTTCATGCACGTTTTTATTATTTTACGGCTTTGAGTTTGGTTTAATAATTGGAACTAAACAGTGGCTCGGTAAACAAGTAATGGTAGTTGGATAACTTCATTTTAAAAATATTATCTGTGTATCTCGGTAGTCTGCTGATATTAGTAAATTTAGTGCAAAATTTATTATCTAGGTACCTTATGTTCTGTGTACGTTTTGCTATATTTGGGTCTTTATCAGTGAATTCTTAATTAGGATGAAACTTTATATAAAATTTCATGTTCATTAGTATTCTTTATATAAAACGTTCATCCTAATTAGCAATTCAATGAGAAAGCTGAAACATCAATAGAAATTCCATTGTCTCAATCATTAACCCCGTTTCCCCCTGGGACAGAATTCAAATCGCTCCGCAGGCCTTTTAGAATGATGAGATTTTATCAGGTATAAAGGGGCATGCACGTGACTGATTTGCTTCATGTGATTGGACAAAATGCTCATTAATTATTCATAAGTTTTTGAACTCAGTTTTAGCTTCAGCACTTAATCCGTCCATGGTTAAACAGTGATACTTTAACTGATACATTAGCTATTGAAAGGACCAAAATCAGATGATAGTCACCATGCGAGCAGGGTCTTCTTCCCGCTAAAAGAGAAAAGAAGGCTCTGCCGAAATCCTGTTAAGTTTATACTGAGCATGCGCGAGTGTAGCATCAATGCTCCAGGTTGCAGTGTTGAGTCACCAAGGTTTATTTCGTTTGTTGAGGTGCACAGAATCGAACTGTCAAGCCATCAATTAGTTTAGAAAGAGTCCTTGCTGAGTCATGTTATCATGCACTTATTAGTGTTTCCACGTATCACTGTCCAATCTAACTGTGTATTCACTGAACATAGTAAGTATACTGTGTTTTTTTCACAGGGTGCCCCATTCAGCTCCTAGGCTGGTATATCTAGAGGGGCCCTGTATAGTACATTACATTACAGAAACATGCCAACAAATATCTGCACGTACTACTGAAGATGTTAAACTAAGCAAATAATGACTCAGCAAGAGCGCAATAGATGTATCTTTTAATGAGAGAGTATACTCTGTAAGGGCATATTTTTATTTTGTTTTCCATATGTTACTTTACTTTATTTGGAAATTACAAACACCTTAACAGGATATTTATTACGATCTCACTTTTAGAATATATATATCCGTATAAGACCGTCAGATGTACCGACTCTCCTTGCTGCTGTTCGCAGGTTTTACTGCATGGAAAGTGCAACATTTATATTTGCAAAATAATCCGTGTATAATTTTGCAGACCCTGAGAACAAAGATCACAAACCAACAGGCCAAGAACCCAATGACGGTCAGTAAAACATTCACCGCTATGTTGGTCTACTCTAAAGATTTACGTGGACGCATGCGCAGGGAGAGTTATATATTAAACAATTAGACACGCAGCCAGAATGGGCTACGAGTCAATAGCCCACGAGGCGCAGCCTAATGAGCTATTTAACTCGTAGTCCATAAGGGCGAGAGGTCTAATTGTTTTAGTATAAACTAACTAGTCGGACAGTAGAAAATAAAAGAAACAAATTGAAATTGATACAAAATGTTATTTCGTGAAAATGCGTGCGGTTTTTCTCTACCATGGGCTATCACAATTAGACCTATGGTAGGGTAGCCAATCAGAATGCAGGATTTGTATATATAGTTCACTAGTTCAACATTCGGAAAGAGTGTTAACAGTACTGCTTGAGTATATATGTATCTCTTATTCGGGGCGAAATACCAGGCTACCTTGAAGAAGAGATATAGAGAGAGTGGGGCAGGAGTTTAGCCATTATAGCTAGTGCCCTAGAGACATCTTGAAGAAACTCAGTGATAGGTAGGATAAGTAACAAAGGTAGATAATTGCGAACTGGATGGAATATTAAACGACATACGTCATCCCTGTCATCAGCTTATTCATAGTCCAGTCATGGGCTCTCGCATAGATCTGTTGAATCTAAGTATCAACTACGTTCTTCTCAAACTGGTAAGCTCAAAATGCCATTTTCAGGCACTGACAAGAACTCATTTATTCCGCGAGCCATGAAACTTGCCACAAGTTATAAAATTAACAACAATTTGTATGCATGCATAGTTCACTTTTTATTATTACATTGTATATAAATACAATATACCATGTTGTAGCTGTGTTTGTACATAACAGCAGTGTTCACAACTTTTTAACCGCTGTTTTATATGTTTTTGTAGATCAATTGTATTTATTTTCTAAAAATGGATAGTACAGAAGAGCACTAAAGGCTCGTGAAACCCTTCTGGGTCCTAATCATCCTGATACTTTGTCGTCAATGAACAATTTGGCGTATGTGCTTGTCAAGAAAGGGGAATTTGATGAAGCAGAGACTCTACATAGAAGAGCACTAAAGGCACGTGAAACCCATCTGGGTCGTAACCATCCTAATACCTTGTCGTCGATGACAAATTTGGCGTATGTGCTTGTCAAGAAAGAGGAATTTGATGAAGCAGAGACTCTACATAGAAGAGCACTAAAGGCACGTGAAACCCATCTGGGTCCTAATCGTCCTAATACCTTGTCGTCAATGAAAAATTTGGCGTGTGTGCTTGACAACAAAGGGGAGTTTGATGAAGCCGCGACTATTCATAGAAGAACACTTAAGGCACGTGAAACCCATATGGGTCCTAGCCATCCTCGTACTTTGACGTCAATGGACAATTTGGCGTGTGTGCTTGACAACAAAGGGGAATTTGATGAAGCAGAGACTCTACATAGAAGAGCACTAAAGGCACGTGAAACCCATCTGGGTCGTAATCATCCTGATACCTTGTCGTCAATGAACAATTTGGCGTGTGTGCATTATAAGAAAGGAGAATACGGTAAAGCCGATACTTTACGTAGAAGAGCGGATGAACGCCTTCAAACGAAGACAGGTATTGAACGTATTTGCCATGCGATTAAAATGAAAGCACAGCATGAATAGTAAGTGGTCGGGTGTTCCTGCGTTCTAACATTTGTTCTTTCAATAAGACTATGCATGCGAATCAATTGAAAAGGTTTTATTTTGTTTCCCATATAGTACTTTACTTTATTTTGAAATCACAAACACCTTCACATGATATTTATCAAGATCTCACTTTTAGAATCGATATATCCGTATAAGACCTTCACATGTACTGACTTTCCTTGCTCCTGTTCGCAAGTTTTACTGCATGGAAAGTGCATGCAGTTGCGGCATTTCTTTCGCATATGCAACGTTTATATTTGTTAAATAACCTGTATTTAATTTTGCAGACCCTGAGAACAAAGATCCCCAACCAACAGGCCAAGAACCCAATGACGGTCAGTAAAACATTCACCGCTATGTTGGTCTACTCTAAAGATTTACGTGGACGCATGCGCAGAGAGAGTTATATATTAAACAATTAGACAGAATGGGCTACGAGTCAATAGCCCACGAGGCGCAGCCTAATGAGCTATTTAACTCGTAGTCCATAAGGGCGAGAGGTCTAATTGTTTTAGTATAAACTAACTAGTCGGACAGTAGAAAATAAAAGAAACAAATTGAAATTGATACAAAATGTTATTTCGTGAAAATGCGTGCGGTTTTTCTCTACCATGGGCTATCACAATTAGACCTATGGTAGGGTAGCCAATCAGAATGCAGGATTTGTATATATAGTTCACTAGTTCAACATTCGGAAAGAGTCAGTTAACAGTACTGCTTGAGTATATATGCATCTCTTATTCGGGGCGAAATACCAGGCTACCTTGAAGAAGAGATATAGAGAGAGTGGGGCAGGAGTTTAGCCATTATAGCTAGTGCCCTAGAGACATCTTGAAGAAACTCAGTGATAGGTAGGATAAGTAACAAAGGTAGATAATTGCGAACTGGATGGAATATTAAACGACATACGTCATCCCTGTCATCAGCTTATTCATAGTCCAGTCATGGGCTCTCGCATAGATCTGTTGAATCTAAGTAGCAACTACGTTCTTCTCAAACTGGTAAGCTCAAAATGCCATTTTCAGGCACTGACAAGAACTCATTTATTCCGCGAGCCATGAAACTTGCCACAAGTAATAAAATTAACAACAATTTGTATGCATGCATAGTTCACTTTTTATTATTACATTGTATATAAATACAATATACCATGTTGTAGCTGTGTTTGTACATAACAACAGTGTTCACAACTTTTTAACCGCTGTTTTATATGTTTTTGTAGATCAATTGTATTTATTTTCTAAAAATGGATAGTAACTCTTGCTGTTATCCACTCAGTACCTATAATAGTTTACCGCTAATCGCACTATTTTAATGGATATTAATTATTGCTGTTATCCACTCATACCTAATAGTTTACCACTAACTGCACTATTTTAATGGATATTAAGTATTGCTGTTATTCCCTCATACCTAATACATGGACACGTCATATACTAGAGGTTAAGAAAGGATTCGCTAATTTAATAAGTTAAATTTGTTAAAACATATATAGTCATGATCACATTTATTTACATCCTAGGAGTGCACATCCATCGCATTGTATTAGAGCTATACCCTACGAAGTTGCATCACGCCGGCATTCGTAGGAATTGTTCTACAGAAATAACTTACGAGATAAACGTAGTGCAGAATATCAGGGTTATTTAACCAAACGAGGCTACAACTCTATGTAATTTGTAGAACAATAGTTTTGCAAAGCTAAGCTTGTCCCTCGTTATGAACTTTTACATTCTAAGGCTAAAGAAGCCAAGGTTCTTTATCCTTTGGTTATTGATTTTAACCCACGGTTATCAGACTTAAAGTGCAAGTGACATATTTTTTATTGCACAGTATTAAAGTTTATTTATCAATAAAGTGATTTTTATTGAAAAAAACTGCATCCTTTTATTGTTGGTGGCCACAAAAACCCCTTACAATTCGCGAAAAATTGACTTGGTGATAAACATCAAAACGAGGCTGTGACGTCACACCGAGAAGTCGACCATCACAAAGCTATACAAGGAAAGCAAGTAATCGTGGTTTCATGCTGAAAAAAAGAATATCTCGTCGCTGTGTGGTCAAGAACTGCAGTTATACTGACTGTCAATTGTATGAGTGACCTTCAAGTTCGTCCCTCGCTCGTCAATGTACGGCTTTCATACGAAAAAAGTTAAAAGATTGCGGTGCAAGTCCGATGCCAGTGATTTGTAGATGAGTGTTTCTCACTGAACCATGGGACGATTCAAAGCAAGCATGTCTATAAAGAAGTAAGTTTACACTTATATTCCTTATGTAGTATGTGGTAACATTTTTTCCGATGAAGCGAATTTTCAGTAAATGGAGTTTACGAACTTCTTCCCGCGAAGTAAACTGTGAACACACTACGCTTCCGGTTGCCTCCTCAAACTGAAGTAGGCTGAAGTATTCAAGATCGTTACTAAAATCAATGTCTCCTGAGTCTACATTGTGTACCTCGAATGTGAAATTATTCATAGTAATATAAATGAATAACAGTATTATTGACTATTTTACAAAAAGCTCCCAAGGCAAGTTAAGTGAAACCGAAATATCATTAACAAGAGGCCTTGAGTGGCCTTTACTCGGGCCATCTTGGCCTAAGTATTGAATACATGGAGTTCTAGCATATTTCGTCATACCTGGTTTGTGCTAGGGGAGCCAGAGAATTGGTTCACTACTGATGCTCTTGTGATAATTTATCAGTATATAATGGAACTACAAATGTCAAATGCCCCATGTATGCCTGGAAAGGAAGGGGTGGGAGTAGTATAGGGCGCACCGAATTAGCCCCTTTTTTGTGGCGCTATGCTAATTTTTGCGGCGCTCTCATTAATTCAATGACGTCACGGTTCTATTGTCTTAGACTCATGAATAAAATGTGGCGCCCTCATGAATAAAATGTGGCGCTATGCTAATTTTTAAGGCGCTCATGAATAAAATGTGGCGCTCTCATGAATAAAATGTGGCGCTCTCATGAATAAAATGCGGCGCGCTCATGAATATCTATTGTTCCTTTGGATGAGGTCATCGATCTATTCGGGCATGTTTGGGCAAAGCCTATTGTTTGGAGCAGCTATAAAGCTAGAACCGATCGGTCCTGAATCCATTCGAAGTTGAATGAAAAGAGTAATAAATATCTCGCAATATCTAAACCCCTTTGTAGCGTAAATAGTAAGAACACACTACTCGTGATAGACTCTAAACTGTCTTTATTATTTTCCTTTACAGTTAATAACTCATAAGATAATTGTATACAAAATCCACTGTGACTCATAAGAGAAATTTTGCTATTGTCCTTAGGGATTAACGATAACTGAAGAGCCTATTGTTTGGAGGAAAACTGTTGTGATGCAAATTCTTCTCTAAAACTGAACAATAATTACCATACGAATATAAACAAACCACTAGATAATTAAACAAAGTTTATTCAATCTCAAAAACACCAATTTTAAAAACAGTTCATTTTCCTTATCCTCGCGGAGTTGATAACTTTCTTATTTCTCAGTTCTTGGGTTGATATAATGTACCGTGTTACAAGATTACGCTGATTTATGTTTCATTGATTTTTTTCTCAGTTCTTGGGTTTTCTTGTTGACAAATGCTACAGACAGTTGTGTTTTTACCGAGGAGAGGAAAATTAATGACCAAGGTAGTCTAGTCTAAAAACTATACTTCAACTAGAAATCGACTTAATAAAACTTATTTCTAAAAGGTACAAATGTATTATTCATCGCGGAATCACTCTGTTCCGGAATAGGTTGTTTTTGGAATTGTTTATTCAACAAGAATTTTCGGTGGTGAATTGCAGCCTCGGTCGCTTCTTGCCATCCATAATCTTCCGTGTTCATCAAGTTTTGTTTCCAAGATTTTTTGGAAATCAGGATCTTTTCTTAAGCTGTGAATCCATTTCATATCTTCGAACAACACTTCTCTTAGGTCTTTTCTATAGGTAGGAACCAAAGCGTTACTGGCTTTGATTTCAGCAACTTCATGACTATCCCCATCGTGTTCATACTTTTGAACCAACGCTTCCCAATCTTCCTGGTGCCGTTCTTTAGCTTCGTTACGAATTCTTTCCCAAACATCCTCTTCTCCGTCATAATTATCATCTGTGGAGTCCGTGCTCTCCTGAGAATCAGAGCTTTGATAAGAATCTTCAGTCATTTCATCATCTGAGTTGGAACGATTAGCAGCCATCGTTTATATCTTTACTCTTCAAGGATCGGGAGTATAATGTCAGACCCTTAAAAGTTTCCAACTTTATAGAATACGAATTGGCGTGGTCACTATTAGCTGATTTAGCTAAGGTCTCTCAGTTAGACCAACATTGTAAGTAGGATTCCTAACCAACATATTTTCCATTATCAACAACTGGATTTACATTCCTCGACAAAAACTTTCTTTTTTGAAGTTTTGCTTCTTGTAAATAGGGTTTACGTTCTTGAGTTGATAACCTATGGACTTGTGCCAAGTGGTTGGATAATTTAACAAGATACTTTGATCCACAATTCGGTACAGGGCAGTTTTTCAAAGTCTGATTTTCCATGTTCACTCGTTGAAAGTTAGTATCAAATAGCACACATCTACTTGATCGTCCCTTTTTATCTCCTTTCGTCCCTTTTGTCTCCTTTTGTCCCGCTTTTTTTCATTTTGAAATAAAAAAAGAAGCATAAAAAAGAAAAAAAAGCGGGACAAGAGGCGACAAACGGGATGAAAGGGATAAACGGAGATAACTCTAGCCGAATGTGGACACGTCTCTTGTCAATAGGCCCTCTCGTCCCGTGTGTCTCCTTTTGTCCCGCTTTTTTTCATTTTGAAATAAAAAAAGAAGCATAAAAAAGAAAAAAAAGCGGGACAAGAGGCGACAAACGGGATGAACGGGATAAACGGAGATAACTCTAGCCGAATGTGAACACGTCTCTTGTCAGTAGGCCCTTTCGTCCCGTGTGTCTCCTTTTGTCCCGCTTTTTTTTTCGTTTTGAAATAAAAAAAGAAGCACAAAACGAAAAAAGGCGGGACAAAAGGCGACAAAAGGGACGAGAGGGCCTACCGACAAGAGACGTGTTCACATTCGGCTAGCGGTATCTCCGTTTATCCCTTTCATCCCTTTTGTCTCCTTTTGTCCCGCTTTTTTATCTTTTTTATGCTTCTTTTTTTATTTCAAAACCAAAAAAAAGCGGGACAAAAGGAGACACACGGGACGAAAGGGCCTACTGACAAGAGACGTGTTCACATTCGGCTAGCGGTATCTCCGTTTATCCCGTTCATCCCGTTTGTCGCCTCTTGTCCCGCTTTTTTTTCTTTTTTATGCTTCTTATTTTTATTTCAAAATGAAAAAAAGCGGGACAAAAGGAGACACACGGGACGAGAGGAGATAAAAAGGGACGATCAAGTAGATGTGTGCTATTTGATACTAACTTTCAACGAGTGAACATGGAAAATCAGACTTTGAAAAACTGCCCTGTACCGAATTGTGGATCAAAGTATCTTGTTAAATTATCCAACCACTTGGCACAAGTCCATAGGTTATCAACTCAAGAACGTAAACCCTATTTACAAGAAGCAAAACTGATCAAGGCTATTTTAACTGTAGAGGAAGATGCAATTTCTGCCGCAATTACCTTAAAGAAACTAGTACATTCTCTAGCACTAAAACTGGAAGAACCTATCCTATTAAACAGCATATCAGCTGTTATTTAGTAATTCTAAGAATGTAATCTATATAGTTAGTTGCAAGAAATGTTCAGTTCAATATATTGGTTCTACCATAAATCGCATATGAAGACTAATAAGAGAACCTGCGAGGTAGCGATTCAATTTAATAATAAACCTCACGTTATTTCAGATTTTCAATTTATCGGCATCAAACGTATTTTAAATATTACTGCTAACCAAGACAAGATTCTTTTGACTCGAGAAGCTTTTTGGAGTGCCCAATTGTGTACACTCAATCCACATGGACTGAACAAAAGACAGGAATTTAATTCCAAAAATCGCATCATTTATAATTAGCACATCTTTTTAACTTTGCACCATATTTTTCTATTTAACAAATCGCACACATTTTGCCATTGTCTGAACTCGTATTGATCATAGAAATGACGTCATAAAATGTTCAAAACTCAGCACTGCATGCAAAGTGTTGGACATTTTATGGCGTCATTTCTATGATCAATACGAGTTCAGACAATGGCAAAATGTGTGCGATTTGTTTCTTACAACGACGAAGCACTTATAGCTTCAAATGAGTGCGTAATAAACTGCTTTCGAGTCGAAAAAGGCCATTGAAAGGCAAAACGTAAACACTGCTAATTACCGTTGCCGAGAGAAAACTTTCTTAGACAAATGGCAATTTGGTTCACCGATTAACTTCTGTAATTGATGGAATGCTTGTGAAATCCCTTCTTGTTTTTTTTCTGGATCAGAAAAGTTATTGTTATATAATTCGAAACTTCTGAGCTCTGAGAGAACTAGTCTAGTCACAAAGTCTGACTACAAATTCGCCGAAACTTTCTCCACTCAAGAGAAAACTCTCATTTTGCCAAATGGCACACTACAAAGAAGTTTGACTCACCGATTAACTTCTCCTAGTAATAAAATGCTTGTGAAATACTTACTTTCTTGTTTTTGGAAGCGAAGTTTCACAAACCTCGCCGTGAAAGCACTTTGCAAAGCTACCACGGATTGCGAGTGACGTCATTTTCATTGTCCGTACTTATTTTGCATATAGCGGAGAGCCAATCAGAAAGCGAGAAAATTGGATATTGTTGTTAAAATGCTATTACTGTCCATGTATGGGTATGCACGATTACATAACTCCTATTATCTATACATGGCAGAGTTACATCATCATATTTTTAGTATATACTTATAGTCACGGTACTCAGTCACAATGGTTTTAGTTTTGCTCTATGATTTCTTTTATTATCTTTTTAACTTTTATTATCTAATTAGCTTCTATATATAGTGCATTTATATTTATATAACTTAGTTCCAAGTATTTAGACTGAATTTCGTACTGAAGAAGGCCGAAGGCCGAAACGTTTACTGCAGCATTAAATTATGGACCAGTAGAAGATAACGAAAAATGAAAAAAACATTGAAACTTTGAAAGCGCGCGCTCGTTGTTTGAAATGACGTGCTCAGATTGCGTCAAAAGCGCGCACAAACTAAAATTGAAAACTTTTCACTCAAATCACAGATAATTGTCTGCATTTTCATTTGAAAGCTACATAATGTACCCGATGTTAAAGAGTATGCCAAAGACTAGCGACATTCTGAATTTTAGTGGTGATAGCATAACATGGTACTAAGTTATTGAAATTTCAATATATAGAGTTTTATGTGGGTTTGAGCCAGTTAATATGCCTAACTAGCCTCGTATTCGTGATTTTCTCTGTATTTAAATATCAATAAATTGCAGCAATGAAAGACCAAACTCTCAAACTGCTCAGTATTACTTAGGCTATGGCATGCTTTAATACAGGTGGCATTCACTTCACCTAAACAATTTTGGTTTTTGGCATTATGCAAATTGGAGCAGCCATATTAGTATAAGATCTATAACAACCAGAAAAAGTAGTAAAACTAGTGATCTGTGATAAATGTAGGGAATGGCTGACTAACTGCATATTAATTCAAGTCATTTTCTTACTTTCCAGTGCCAATCTGGCCTTCCCTTCCACTGCTTGAAATGGATGAAATGTCGGGGGAAAAGACAGATGGCCTTCAAAATTATAAACACCGTCTTATGTTTCTCTCTTCTGATATGCGTTCAGTACTATGCAAACGTGATGATGTTTCTGAAATAGTAAAAGCCTTAAAAGCTAGACATACGTCAGTAATAGAAACTACTGGCACTTCTAATGAGCAGAAACGAAGAAATGAATTACTTCGTTATGTATCGAACATTTCGGATAAACGGAATGGACATGTTATTAAACATGGAGACACTTATTCACATGTAATAGGATTTGAAACAAGTGCTGATGTTGAATCTGTCTTTGAAGAGCTTGGTTTAAGTACAAGAACTGTAAAGACTGGATCGGACGTCACAGTGTACCAATTACCAGTAGATGAAGTCATAACACCATATCTAAACCAAGCGGTAAGACGCATCCGAACCCAGCGGCACAACGTAGGAAGAATCCAGAGTGTTATTCCGTACTACCATGAAGGTCAAACAGCTATTGTTATTTACACATGCGATATCTCACCAGAACTCTGCAAGAAAGACTGGTCTGAAGAATTTCTCGGGGTTCCTGTCTTCATTGTTAATTTAATGTCATGTTACGAAGCAGACCCGCCAATTATTCCAGAACCCTATCCCGTCATTCCAAAAGAGGACTACCCAAAATACAGCGAGACGAAGGATGAAGTCACTCGAGAACTGGCAAAGAAACATTCCAATTTGTCAACAATTTCTGTCGATTACAGAATAAGGAAAAACAAGCTCGAAGATGAGCAAATTTGCATTCAGATTGGTGTTTTGACAAAAGGAATCGTGCCACTAGGAGAAGAACTCTTTCCTCCAGAAATAAAAGGTATCCCTGTGGATATCGTCGAAAGTACTGCTGTCATGTGTGTCTCAAGTACGCCAATGCTTAGAAGAGCGGAGCCAGTGAAGCTTGGTGTAGGGATTGGCGTGAAGGGGGATAACGAGCGTACAGGATCTTTAGGTGCTGTTGTAAAGCATAGAGAATCTGGTGAAATATTTCTCCTGTCTAATGCTCATGTTTTGAGCAAGCCAGCAAAGGTAGCAATAGTCCAACCTTCCCAGCAAGATTATGGCACGTGGGAAAGGCAGCTAACAAATGCAAAAGAAATGCAAGCAAATCGTTGCGAGAAACTAAAAAATGGAATAAAAAAGAAAAAAGATTATGGTGCAAACACCAAAGGCATTGAGACAGGATTAAGAAAATGCCAGGAAGATCTTGCGACCACCAAGGAGAAATTACGACGTATAGCAGAGGAAAGTCCTCGTCAAATCGGGACATTCACTTCACAAATTGATTACTATGCGGTGCGACAAGAGAAATACTGTACTGATAATAAGCTATATGGCATTGATGCTGCTATAGCTGAAATTGAGTATGATGAGTTCAATGCTGAAGACATTTGCACAATGTACGAATGGCCGGATGATCTCAAGGATAAAACTGGCGGAGCTGTTGAAGAAATTCAGCTTAATGGGAACTTTATGAGTAAGAAAGATGTCGAAAATGCACTGGTTGATCGCCCCGTTGTGTATAAGTGTGGGAGAACAACTGGGGTTACAGAAGGAACTTTGTATAAGGAAATAAATGTGAGAATACGTGACAACAGTAGATCAGAATTTGTACCCGTTCCCAAAAAGAGTGACGAAGTAAGAGACGGCAAAGTAATAGGTGCATGTGCTATCTCAGTTGAAGTTTCCGAAAAACTAATAGAATCCGACAACGATGACATGTGGTATAACGTGTTGCATATCAAATCTACAACACTGCCAACGGGCAGGGAGAGATGTTTTAGCGCACCTGGAGACTCGGGAGCAGTCCTATTTGATGAGAATGGCACGTGTGTTGGACTACTGTTTGGTAGGATTGACACACAATATTCATCAATTGGTGGAGGGTTAGCTACTCCAATGCATGTTGTGCTTGATGCTCTTAATATTTCATTGGCATCGCCAGATGATTTTACATTGCACGACATTTCGAGACGAGAGAGCAAAACACTGAAGCATGAGTAGACTCAATGCATTGATATATGAAGACTAGGGTTTGTTGCACTCGTAATTTTTGATGGAAAAAATCAACTGAAACTTATCAGTATATTCTCGTCCTGTCCCATGCTTAAAAGTCGTGCAAAGAAATCTCATGTAAAAAAATAAACTTCACACAGTTTCGCTTGGTTTTACGAAAGTAGAGAGGGTTATTTTCGGTGAGAAATTAAGAGCAGTTGCTTTTCGAAATTTCTACCACATCAGTTTTTCTTATAAACTTTATCTCAGATCGTATAAATTTGTAGTGCTAGTAACGTTGTTGTGTGTTTGTCGAATCTGAGCTATATAGTAACTAGGTTCAGAAATAAGGTTTTAACACAAGCTGCAGAGAAATTGCAGCGTACGAGATGTGTTCAATTCACTTGCGATATAGGGAAAACTACTAGAGTCGTTTCAATTTCAGCGTTAAGCATCTTACTAGTTAAACAACGTAGCATAGTGCCTTGAATATTTTATTATTGAAAGAGAACATCGATTTCAGTCATTTTTAGTTAGATGTAAAAATAAGTAAGATATTTTAATTGCCACTAAACTTAAACCGCAGTTACACGAGCGATTTCTTGTCGCTTGCACAGACTTTATGAAAAACTGTCGCCAGCGACAGCTAAAAAAATTCCGAAAACAAATCAAAAGACAAAAAATACGGACTTGTCAAACGTGGTTACGCCCTAAAACGTTTTTCCGGCGCCTGCAACGCGACAATAGCGTATCTTGCTAATAAGTGTGCCGTCTTGCATGTATCGCGCTGCCTGCTTGCCAAGGTTTGTCGCCCGTGTACGTAGCTACAACCGCGCGCTGGGCTCGCGTCGCCTGTGCAAGCGAAGAAATCGCTCGTGTACTGGCGACTTTATATGAATGTAAGTGATAGCAACATTCATAGTTAATATGGTAAAAATCATGTGACCGATTACAATTTGTAGCAAATGGTGCAACATGTAGCTAATGTACAATGTTGTGATAAATGGTGCCAATCTCGCTGTATTAATGAACACTATTAAAAAATGTTTGCACTCGTTGAAAATGATCATGAAGTTTCGCGTTGGAAATATACTTTTTAGAAATCTGAAAACGGGGACAGCGCTTCTTCCTACGGGAAAATAGCCTGCGAAACAGGCCCTCAGTGTTATTTCAACGCAAAGGAAGTGATAAAATGATTTGGCCGCGTGAAAATGGAAAAAGGAGACTGGCACGAGAGAGAAGAAGGAGGGCCTGCAGCCATCCCTTATACATTTTCATTTCCCATCCAGATTCTGTACGGGAAATACTGATTGGTCAATTAGCTGTCATCGCTGTCATGTGTCACGAAATGTCGTACATTGGCTCCTGCGAACTGACTGAAATGGCGGCGACAAGAGAGATTGAAGTGATCGAGCGGTTGAGCGTTACAGTTTATTTCACAAAACTTTGGCCGCACGGATTGCCAAATTCGTTTGGAGCTTGGGAACTATGTTCCGAAGTACGCAAATTACTTTTGTACCTGTCAATCAAATTGTGTTCTTCCAACTGAACTTCACAACAAAGTTCATCGGGCAGAATCCGGCGACATTTTCTGGGTCACGTGACACGGTTTCACGCGCTTGATTCAAATTTGTGCACGAGCACACATGCCAAATTACAAAGAAAACTGGCCAAAACTCGGCTACATGTCGAAAATATTGTCGATTTTTAGTTAAAACAAAAACTAAAACAAAAAATGTAACAGCGAGATTTTAAAGAATAGATATTACGCTGTAAATACCGCTAATTTGGAGGTAAATTAAGTGAACTTCTGTGCCATGAAAAACAGGTTGAAATTTGAGTCTTTTCAGACAGAAAACATATGGAAAGTGTTTCATTAGCTATTCAACACTTATTTTCTCGCGAAATGTTAAGTATCCAAAATTCTAGTGGTCAGATAAGCTTCAATGATATCTTATTTTAAAGCTACAAAATTACATAATCTATTTCTAGACCTTTAGGTCAGTGATGCGAACTTCTGAACATGATCGTTATTTTATGTTTAGTAAAGTGCTGTGATCTGAACTAACTCGTATTTTGTTTTTAAAGCTACAAAATTACAAAACTGTTTCCACACATTTTTATGGTGCGCTCTCAAAGTGAGTGATCATGACTTTTCGCGTTTAATAAAGCGCTTTGGTCAAGAGTTAAACAAAAACTTTTATAGCTTGTATGGAGTTTGAAATCTTTCGCTTGGATAGCTCGTGCGAACAATGCCAAGGTTCACTTTTATTTAACTAGTTTCACAACTATGGCACTAAAATAAAGCTTGCTGAGTTTGACCAGAAGTCCATAACCAGAAGTGTCCATCTGTATTGGGGTAGCGTCCCATCAGTTTACAGAGTAGTCTATTTTTAGAAATGCTAATCTCAAATTTCGCGGGCAAAAACAATGGCGGAGATTGGGTCAAATGAGGGAGTCGGGACTCCGGGGGGGCACTCATGTACCCGACGTAAATGAGATGTGTGGCGGTACCGGGAACAGGTTTGAGCTCAATTTGGCAAACCAAATCTTGTTTTGGAGAAAATTAACTATCAATTAGGGTTGATTTTCATAAATTTCATGGAAATTCTGGTTAATAAAAACACCTTCACTACATTTTATTTTGCAAGCTGGGTCGGGCTCTGAAGACGACACCTCACATACCTCCCCTATATTATGCAAGCGGTGCCCCCCCGGTTTGAAGCTCAGTACATACAGGTCGCCAAGCGGTGCTACAAACTACAAAGCTACGGTGGCAAATGTCGTACTTTTGACGACTAAAATTGAAGATATTGGAATTCAAATGAAAAGAAATGTATAGACTGATCATCTGTGCCTCTTATAGTGGATCTTGGGGTGATTTGAGAAAGTTCAAAGTGATTTTCAAGGCTTCAACTTCAAGTGTTGACTAGCGACGAGTATAAAAGTTTGAATTAATGATGAATGAAAACGGAACCGCAAATTCACATTCATCTCGCTGAAACAACTGGCCAGCAATAACTGACATCATACAAGGACAAAATTCATCAAAGTAAGCCAAGTTTACTGTTAAATTTTTATTTAATTGTTTTGTTTTTTATCCATTGAAATCCTTGGAAACTCGGTCGCATGTGACCCGTTGCCGTGAGACAGTTTATTCAAATATAAATCTTGTTTAAGAAAAAACCCTTGCTTGTATTAATTTTAAGAACTGGAATTTTATTTCCAGCTGCGATAGTTGCGTTCAGTTTTCGAGTTTTCGATTGTGAAGTTTATTCTTGGAGATGTAAAACAGTTACTACTGTCTTTAATAAAACAGCAAGGTGACAACTGTTTCATTGTTTGATTGTGCACAGTCTGATGAACTGCCTGATTTTTGGTAGTGTTCAGTCAGTATTATTTAGCCTTACTTGGAGATTTGCCGGGCTGTTCTTTTATCTGCCAAGCGCAAATTACTTACAGGATTTTCAATTTTTCACTTGAGCTCAAAGATGAGTCAAACTCAAAGAAGTAAACAAACTCGTAGACTGCTATATCAAACGTTTTTTTTCACCCTCCTAAACTCGAGGAAAAAATCAGGAGGGTAAAAAAAACCGTCTGATATAGCAGTCTAACAAACTCGGTGCACTTAATTGACTCTTGAGAGAACATGTGATTGTCTTTTTCAGTAAATTTCTTAGGTCATATTATAAACAAAAATAGCATGATTTGAACGTAATATTTATCACTTGATGTATTTATGCCAAATATCACTACAAAAATCTGCGTTTATGAACCAAAAGGCAAAACTTAGCTTCGTTCTGTGTACATCACACACTGCTGTAAACACGAAGTCTTATACAGATGAAACGGGAAAATAAGGTTTCAAAGGAACCACATGTTCTGGTTTATATGGACTAATGGTTTTTCCTGAACATGTGCTGCTCACCAGTTCTTGCCTGTTATAAATGAGAAATAACTGTTTCTACACTAGCAAGTAGCATTCGCTCGCCTTGTCCGCCAAAATTTTGTCGCATATATAATTAGCTGTACAATATTACAAACAAAAGAAATCGTTGTCTTAGCCAATCAGGTGCTGCTGATAAAATTTCGAAGAATATGATTGGCTGCGAGATGGCGGGAAAAGCTTTCTATAAATAGACTACTCTGTAAACTGATGGGCCAAACCCTATAGTGGGAGATGGACACTTCTGGTTATGGACTTCTGGTTTGACTTAGGCTTTTCGAATAAGCTCTAAATGCAGACATTATACTCCATTTTAATTTTGACATGAGTCAAACCTCGAACGCAAACGAAATAGGTTTGGAAACGTCGCGCGGCAAAGCTTATAACCCAAGTAGCCACGGCAAATTGATTTACTGTTAACGAGTTTAGCTATTTACCCAAGGTCTATTGAAATCTCTTAAAGACCTTTGGGATTTCAGTTGGTCCCATGACGAGATAGATGACAGTGATTGACAGGCCCAAGAGCAAGTATGGGAATGAGGTATTCCCAGAAGGATTCCCTAGCAGCCAATCACAAGCGCTTTGCTGAATATCTAATAAGGCGTATCATAATTATTCATATCTCACGGACGCGAGTAAATGTCGCCTAAAACAATGGGTTTCTACCCGATGTGCTCGCGAAGTTGGGAAGTTGGCGGTGAAGTTCGATCCCATTTTATTATGGCATATTCGTTGCAACGGGTAGGTACACGATAAGCCTTTCTTTTGCACAAGGGATGATGTCAGATCGTGAGAACATGTTATTTTGATTGACAACGGAGCGGTGCTTCTTTGCATACTTCACTTACTAGTAATTATTGACTAAATCATTCGCTCGACTATGGGATTTGCGTAGATTTGGACTGAAGCGCGTATAAAAGTTTGCCGTGACATCCACAAACGTTTGCTGTAAACTTGTGGGCTACCGTAGCTCATGGATAGCACGACGTTTGAATCGGACTGCGATACATTGAGTTTTAGACATTTTCACGATAAATTATAGAGGAAAACTAAGCTTCAAAAAGTTCCCATTGTAACCTAATTGTCCTTATCGAGGCAGGGCGTTTGGCCCAAAAAAAATAGAAAAGTGTTATTCTTCCATTGAGCTGCCACAGGCAAAGTGACATGTCGACAGTAGGACAGTTTGGGGTCAGTAAAGTCGCGTCTGCATACTGTTTATTCGTCGTTGAGTTTCGCTGTTCCCTCCTTGGGAGCACAATTGTGAAATGATTTTATTTACAAATCTAATTTTACGCCACCGAAATGAAATGTGCGATGTCGGACGATGTTTCATATATTCTCATCTTGTATATATTTTTATATATTGGATATTGGTTTTGTTGCTCCTCTGATGCTGCTGAGAGTTGGCATCTCTGCCATCAGATTTATTTCTCAGCATGACCTTATTTCCTGGCCGAAGCGGAAACATTTCGCAAAAACCGGGGGTAAGTGTTTTTTACCTACCCCGTTGCAACCCGGTTCACAAGCACTAGCTGCTGAACTAAAAGGCTGGATGCTATATCTTTCATAGGGGAATTAGACAATGATACATTTTGCTTAATCGGTAAAGTGCTCGGGTTCTGAAAATAATTTGTATGTCTGAAAATGGTGCCAAATTAAATCTGACATCACCTTGGCTTTTAATATCCGCAGGATGGCTGCTTGTTGCATCTGCGGCCTCTTGCTCTACCTAATGATTTCGTTGACTAGTTCTTGGTAGCAGCGGGATGTCTTTGAGCAATTGTAGCTGATAGATCAGCAAAGCTTTTGCTCCAAGTGGAAGTTCCTTTTGGAACATATAGTTGAATTGATCTTCGGTGAACACTTCGCTTGCAATTTGATAAATTAAGCAAAATGTATCATTGTCTAATTCCCCATCCAGCCTTTTAGTTTGTCTGTCTCACTCAGTACAGTATAGTGCTTGTGAACCGGGTTGCAAACAATATTCCATAATAAAATGGGATCGAACTTCACAGCCAACTTCCCAACTTCGCGAGCAACTTTGTTCACAGGCAGCCCAAGCTCATGTTACGAAAATATAAGGGTTTGTATGGGAGCGTAGCGAACTCCGTTTACTAGCCAAAAATACTGTAAAATATTTGAATAAAATGACTTACCTTGCCACTGTGATGTCTTCTGTCGTGTTTCTCTCCTTGTTGGGTGGTTTTAAGCTGATTTCAGCCGGGTTCTTTTTTCGGAGCCCCACGCAACAAGGAGAGAAACATGACAGAAGACATCACAGTGGCAAGGTAAGTCATTTTGTTCAGATATTTTACAGTATTTCTGGCTAGTAAACGGAGTTCGCTACGCTCCCATACTAGCCTGCGAAAGCAGCCGCCCAAAGAGACGTCTGCGACTCGAGGGTAAAAATTCCATACTGATGACGTAAATGCGCCCAGATTCCGGGCGCGGCTTCTGATTGGTCAATCTACAACATATTTATAAATGTGCATAAATTAACAGTTCAGCTTTATTAAATGGCAGTGAGTGAGAAGCGTGAGCTTTTAGGGTTTTTAAACATTGTGCAAGTGAACTTTGCCGTAAGTTTAATATCGAGAAGCTCACCAGTAGTCAGGTCATAGCTCTACGTAGTTTTATGGAAGGAAAGGATGATTGTGTTCGTTAATTTGCTGACTGGCTCGGGGAAATCATTGGTGTTTGGTGGAGATGTGGATGCATTAAATTGAACGTTTGCAACAGTTGTGGAAAAATGATCCCATCATTTAGATCAGGTTAACGTTTGAATTCAATAGGGTTGAAAGCTAAATAGGTTAGAAGCGACCAAAGCGAAGTCAACGAAGGAATAGTGGCTATTTCTCGTACGTACGTGTTTTTGTCGCCCGAATCGAGCCATTCTACGGATTCCTTTCTACAGGTCATTGTTTGAGAACAAGCTCTACGAAGAGATATTAGTCGGTATAGCTTACAAACGCTAAGCCAAAGGTTTGTTGAATCTCGTAAATAAAAGAGCCATAAAATAGCAACCTGTATTATACATTTTACAATCTCCATCGCCATTGGCCAAGAGCATATACAGATAATTCCAAAATTCCAAAGTTCTAATTTATAGAACAATAATTTAACAATAATAAGTCATTTCAGGAGCCTATTACCAGGAGCGTCCATATATACTATATCCGTGAGTCAGCGTATGACCAGTTTGAGCTATTTTTAGAACATGTTTCCCGGGTAACTGCCTTCTGACTCGGCACTGCGTTCCGTGCACGCTTGCCGTAATTATCGAGATTGAGAATGATGTATTGTTCGTTGAGGTGATCTACTAACACTGCATTGTTCTGACTATAGTTTGATTGGATTCTCAAAGTGTGGGCACGTGAACTCCCATGAGATCTGTTCTAAATATAGCTCAATCCGGTCATACGCTGACTCACAGCCCTAGTATGGGAGATGGATGCTCCAGGTAATGGGCTCCTGGTCATTTATATTCTTTATAGTCCATTTATTTTTATTATATCTCTATTTTTAAACCTATATTTTTATTTCTATGAGAACCTCCATGAAAAACACCTTTGGGTGACTGGGGAATCATCTTTAAATATATATTTTATTATTATTCCGTTTTTGTGATATCCAGAACAATCAAGGTCTCAGTAAGTGTTTTGAGCCTCAGCCCTGATTATTTTGGGTATCACCAAAACTTTATCCAATAATTATTTATTTTATGTAGCTAGGTAATTTTACTAGGTATGATTGGTCAATTTGTGGTTCATAATTTCCCGTACAGACCTGGTATAAAGTCGTTTTTTGATACTTTTGTGCTAACCTTGTTTGCCAGGACCTTACCTAAAATTATGGATCTCCATATTTTCCTCTTTTTTATGAACTGTGAACAGTCCCTATTCCCCCCTCCGGTATTATTGGGGTACGAGTGGCTATATTTGAGCAGAGCGAGCAGGGGTGCTCCACTCATACCTCACTAATAAAAGGGAAAAGAAAGGAGTGACTGCTTCTATTGGCAAATATAAACAGTGTTGTATTAATGGTATGTATGGTCACTGAAAATCACCCTGCCATGATGGGAGCATAGTGAAGGAAGGAAGGAAAAATATGGGATGCTATAAAACGTACATGTATCTACATTTTTACCTCCACCCCCTTTGGGGCATTTTGCAGAAAGAGCAAGGCATCTTCAGACTTTGTAACAAGGCCCAGGTGGGTGGGGGTTAAAGCACATGTCAGGTTCAAGTCCTTGTAAATCAATGGCCTAGCTGGTAAGGGAGGGGGGTTATATTTGTATACTTCCATAATAATTGAAGGAGTTCATGAAAGAATAGAGTAGGTGACTTCTGATCAGGTTCTAAATTCTCCCTTAAAAATGAATATGAAGGAGAATTAATTATTTAGAATTTGATCAGTAGTCAGTGACACTGTTCTGCAGGGAGCCCTTCAATCTGTCAACAATCTATAATAGCGATGCCAGATATTTGCTATGCCTAGTTATGTTATACAATGTAATGACTGCCTTTAATAAATTAAAGGTATTTATCCTAGCCAAACTGGGGCCAACTAGAAAACTAATGTTTATTTAGCCTCTAGGCATAACTTGTAATAATTTTCTGATTAAAAAAAACTGGAACTAATTAGATGGATGCAGAACTTCCTTGAGATTCTTTCTAATCCTTTATAAATTTGACGGCTAAATGTATTTAACTGTTTCATCTTTAATAAAGAGTCAATTACATTTTCTCTCCCAGTAATAATGTTGTTATCCATCATGTATAAGCATCAACACACAGTCTTGGCTCCTTTGGGACAATCCCAATAATTAAACATGCATCAGGAAGAATAATTACTCCTTTAATAGCTATGTAAGTTCATGATCTCCAACTTCTTGTTATAAACAATATATTTGTGAGCGGTTAGTGGGCGGATTACTGGTCTACAGTTCAACAGTTATGCGGGCCGCCATCTTGGTATACCACGAGGCTCCGGCACCAGCTCGAGGCTACACAGGTAGCCCACTGATACCACAATTAAAATTAAAACTGCAGGAAATTGAGTGTATGTTATGCACAAGTCTTTGCTATGGGAACAGGCAAATGTATCCACTGTTGTACATTTGTGTTGGTTAAAAACGTTTCCTTCAATTTTCTCTGCGGAAATCAGGCTGTAATCACCTACATAACTGAAAAACCTGACTATACATAATGAGCTTATAAAGCAGTTTGGATTTCGTAAAAAGAGAAGTACATCTTTGGCTATTGTTGATTTTATTACAAGAATTAATGAAGCAATCGATAATGGAGATATTTCTATTGGTGTTTTCTTGGACCTGTCAAAAGCCTTCGATACAGTTAACCATGAAATTTTACTTGAAAAATTGCTCTACTATGGCATTGAGGGGTCTGAACATGAATGGTTTCATAGCTACTTAAACGATAGAAAACAATTTGTTAGTATAGATGGAATTAACTCTGATTTTCTGCCTGTTACCTGTGGTGTTCCTCACAGCTCGACTCTAGGTCCCATATTATTTCTATTATATGTTAATGATGCGCAGTTTATAATGAAATCAATACATCTTCTACTTTATGCTGACGATATGAATATTCTTCATCATCATAAAAATATGAATTCATTATTATCTGAACTTACTTCTGATCTTAAGCACCTTTATGAATGGCTACTTGCAAACAGATTGAGCATTAATTTAGACAAAACAAAATTTTAGATTTTCACCTCAAAACAAAAATCAAGACATCTACACAATGTGCCCCATCAATTATTATTTTCATACAACGTTATTAACAAATCGACTAGTACTAAATTTCTTGGTATAAAAATAGATGAGCACTTGATGTGGGATTTACATATTGATGATATTTCGAGAAAAAATGCAAAATCTATCGGAGTACTCTATAAAGCAAGACACTATTTAGACATCAATTCCTTGAGAGATCTTTATTACAGCCTAATTTATCCTTATATTTCGTACTGTACATTGACATGGGGTAGTAACTACCAGTCAAAACTGAAACCTATTCATATTCTCCAAAAGCGTGCAATTAGAGCCATTTCATTTGCTGATCCAAGAACACCAAGTAAGCCTTTATTCGATAGATTGGGTGTAATATAATAATAATAATCTTTATTTATATAGCGCTGTTTCCACAGAGAATAAGTGCCCAATAGCGCTTAACAAATACATAAGGCTGCGCGTAACAATAAAATCGCGCTCACAACAATATTGAATAAATAACTATATCAACAATAAAAATTAACCTGCAATTACAGCTAACTAATTAAAAACATTATAGAAATGAGAAACTAAAAACTAGCCTAACTATAGGTAAAATGATAAAAACAATCTGCGTTTTACATGGTATAAAGTAAACAAAGATATGTATAAAATTAATAAAATGCCTTCTTGAACAAATAGGTCTTGAGTTGCTTCTTGAAGCTCATAAGTGAGTCACAGACCCTTATATCCTGTGGCAGGGAATTCCACAGAGTAGGCGCAGCACAAGAAAATGCTCTATAGCCATAGGAGCGCAAGTTGTAATGTGGGACTACAAGCCGGTTACTGGAAGACGATCTAAGATTACGCTTAGGAACATAGGCAGTAATTAAGTCGGCGATATATGACGGTACCGTTCCGTGTAGAGCCTTATTGCGTTCGAGCGAGAGCGAGAACGCATACTAATCTCCACAGGCGCAATCCAAACACGGAAAACGTGGGTTTGTAACCTTTGCGCATAAATTAACTCAGCATGTCCATGATGCATTACGATTTACGGTTCGCCTCGTGGTTTGAACAGTGCCGGTGAGTAGTGATTTATCTCGGTAATATGCTGAAGAAATTCATAAGTGTTGCTCATCAAAGCGTGGTGACTGATCAAATTCTAAACTTAACCACAGATCGTCTCTTCTCGCGTCAATATTCTTGCTGCTGGAGCGGAAAGACGAGAAACATATCCAGCTATCGTTGTTCTCTGACGCCTCTAATTCCGGCTGGGGCGGCATCGCGAACTGACTGATCGGATCCGAAGCATTAAAGCTCTTTTAATTCAGAAGGAATTGCACTTTCCCAGTAGAAGTTTTCTGGTAAGAGTATAGAAGTTTTTGCACGTCTTTCAATATGACAAACGTTGCTTCAAAACTCTGTTGATGTTCTGTAAAAAATTAGACTGACACGTTCACGCCTGACTGATTTCATGCACATGGAAATTGAGACTCCAAGAAGAGTTGAGATTTTAATACGCAAACATCTACAATGATTTCTGCCGAAACCTTTTAATAATAGTAACAAGACAAGGATCTGCCGTAAACGTGAAACTACACTGAAGCAAAAGTTTATTTAGTGTTATGCTTTGCGCTCAGCGAGTGAGTCAAGCTTTAAAGCGGGCCACGTACTACCGGTCTGGGAACTAAGCGAGCAGCCGTTTTGTTTATTTTACGGCTCACGATATTTCGATAACTGCATGGTCCGAATTTACTTGAAAACTTTATGCAATCACTTTTACAAAATAGTGAAGAAAGTAAATTTAAACATGGTTAGGATGCCATATGCCCGTAGTAGACCATTTAAACGAAAACATTGCCAGACATTAAAGGGGCCGTCTCACCCACAGTGCTTAGCGCGCTCACATAGCATTGCGGCCATTTTCGATGCCATCGAAATCCAGACTTTTATGGCAGTGATTTTAATCTTCTCTACATCTCTGCCATCCTTCCAGCTATCGTAAAAAAATCATACTAGGTTGAATCTTTTTTATTGCTCTTCCTATTGAGCCTCTTATTTAAGTGTTTTAAATTATTTGGTCATGCAAATTTTAGTTTTATTTCAGGTGGCCGTAGTTCTCTGATGGTGCCAGTCTCGTTCGTACTCAACGAAAGGAAACAATTGTCCGTTTGTGTCCACGATTTCCACCTACAACATGGAGAAGCTATTCTGACCATTAATATTTATATGTAAAGATATATTGGCGCTTAGTTCGAGTATCTACTATCTTTGAGCCGACTTGGGTTTTTGAACACCGTGGCTGGCTTACGTGACCGCCACAATTTGTAACAAAACTCCACTTGAAGAACAGTTTCCTAAATTATTTTCAGGGCTTTGGCGTTTAACTTGTGGAAACAGGTCTCTCACTGGTTTCAAAGGGCGGAATTCGGGCTATTAGACAGTGATTTTGCCGATATTTTCGGATTCACCGGGTTGATCATTTGAAGTTTATACTCGCACGAAATTTGACAAACAAAGCCGTCGAGCTGCATGATAAAATTTCCTATTCAAGCGAGCTGTTATTCGTTCACTGGTCTCTCTTGAACTGATTCTCTGGCACCAGCAATGAGATTTACTGCTAGCAGATGCTCTCTCTCTCTCTCTCTGCAGGGAAAAATAAAACCGAGGGGAGAAACCTCTCTTTTCATAATTGTTATTCTCTGTTTATAGTACTGATGACAGGGTTTGGAAGCGACGGGTTCACGAGCGGTAAATATTATAGTGAACAAAATATTATAGGCAACGAAACTCCGCTTGGTCGACCCGAAAAGAATTGAGCAATTTCCTAAAATCATTTTGAGAGCTTCGGCATTTAACTTGTGGAAACAGGTCTCTCTCTGGTTTCGAAGGGCTTTCACGCCGTGATTTCGCCGAGATGATCGATCAAAGTTTATGACTCGCACAAAATTTGACAACAGAGCCGCCGTGATAATAATTTCCCATTGAAACGATCGAGCTGTAATTCGTTCACTGTTCTCTCTTGAACTGGTTCTCTGCTACTGCCAGCAACGAGATTGCCTGCTAGGAGATCTCTTTCTCTCTCTCTCTGTCTGCAAGTAAAAATAAAACCGAGGAGAGAAATTCCCAGAGAAACCTCTCGCTTTCATAAATATTAGTATTACCCGGAGAGAGTGTTCTGTTTATAGCAGCGACGGGTGAGCGGTAAATGTTATAGTACAGCCAAGTACTGCTGTATAACACTTTGTTGGCTTCACATTCAACTTGTAAGGTACTGTTAGTTTCATCAAGGTCATCCATGTTCAAATCAAAATTATCATGTCACCAACATAAAGAATATGCTTAGTTCGTGAGCTTCCCGCTGTGAATAAGGGTCAAAGTCCCGGATATAAACGATAACAAAAGCACGCTAAGCACTGTGGGTGAGACGGCCCCTTTAATGCATGTTAGTATACATTACACATCAAATCTTATACCGTTTAAGGCCATCCCTATTTTTTTCTCCGTTTCTCATCGTCCGACCGACCCATTTTTGTGGCTTTTTCTAAAAAATAAAAAATAAATTGGGGGGGGAGAGGTAGGGGTGAAGAAACCCTAGAGCAGCTCCTGGAAGCTCATGCTCGAGGGTAGGTTACACAATAGTTTCGGCGGTGCATTTGTAATTCCATGTTTGTAGCGTATACGGACAACAACATCGATGGTTTCGTCGTCCATGTTGGTTTGTAACCTCGCCTGTGCAACCGCGCCTTATTAGTTCCAGTCTCTCCGTGCATTTTTATTATAATTTTTTTTTATCACCCGACCGACCGACCCAATTTTTGAAAACCCCACCGATGAGAAACGGAAAAAAATTTGGGATGGCCTTACCGTTAAAAACAGTTAAAATATATTAGTTATGTAACTATATAGTTTTATACCCAGGGAGCCAGAGGCAAATCTTCCAAGTAAGAATTGCATGTCTACATATAGCAGATAAGTCTAGCACAAGGATAACCAGTTGAATTGATATTCATACGATAATTGTAAACAATGAGAATAAATATATTCATTATTCATTTGTGTTTACTAGTCCATTTCCTCTAGACGCAATCAGACAAAAGGGAATGATGTAAAACAAAAATAAGAGAGGTATATTTCCTTGGTTTCACCAAACGAATACATTTCTAAAATCTGAATGAAATTTATATTACTTCAAAATATGATTCTTTTCGAACGAACGCACTTCCTAACTGATAGTTACTCTAGTAAGTAGTTAATAATATCTTAAATATAATCCGTTCTTCTACCGGAAGCCAGTGTAAATTGAACAAAACAGGTGTTATATGGTCACACTTACGGGTTAAGGTAACCACCCGAGCTGCGGCGTTTTGAACACTCTGCAGACGGACAATAAGGTGTTTAGGTAAACCATACAGTAGCGAATTACAGAAATCTAACCTAGAAGTAACAAATGCGTGGACTAAATGTTTATGAGGTTGTACGTTTTCAGTTAGGAGAATTAGTTTACAAACATGTTAAACATCTAATCCCTGATATATTTATTATAGATTTTCTTCCAATCACTCATAGATATGATACCCGTTCAAAAACTAATAACAATCTGTCCCTCCCAAAACCAAAATTGAACTATGGTAAATTTAATGTTAAATTCGCTTCTGTAAAAGTTTGGAATGATCTCCCACAAGATATAAAGAATAGTGCATCACTTCCTATTTTCAATCAAAATTTAAGAAATATCTGTTTTCCTCATAAGTATAGCTCCTTTTCTCTACTTACCATAGTGCCTGATATATTTTATTCTTCAAATATAATTAAGTTAATTAAATATTAACTCTTTATCTTCTGCTATCTTCGACATAAAATCTTTTTTTCCTCTTCTTTTTTACATAGGGGTGCAAGGGGCATTTTTTAACCGCTTTAGAGGTTGTTAGCCCTTGCATCCACCACCTAATTAAATTAATGTATTGTATATTGTGCTGTGTGTGTGTGGAAAAAATAAAACCTTTGAAACCTTTGAACCTTCAATAAACTCAGAGAACTCGTTCCTTTAGAGTATCTTGCAAATCACCAACTGTTCCTTTTGGCGGCACGTACAATGTACTCAAGGTTTTTGGCGATTTTTTTCCTTTTATCTAGATTTACACAAAAAGCAGCAACTGAAATCAGTCGAGAATTCAGTATTCAGAATTCAGAATTCAGTCAAGCGAGGGCGTTACGTCATCAGTATGGAATTTTTACCCTCGAGTCGCAGACGTCTCTTTGGGGGAAGGGAGCCCAAGCGACCAGAGCTCAAAAGAGGCGGCTGCTTTCGCAGGCTACTCCCATACAAACCCTTATATTTTCGTAACTTGAGCTTGGGCTGCCTGTGCTTTGTTGTGAAGTTCAGACCGAAGTTCCAAAGCACAATTTGATTGACAGATACAAAAGTAATTTGCATACTTCAGAACGTACTTCCCAAGTTCCAAACGAACTTGGCAATCCACGCGGCCAAAGTTTTGTGAAATTAACTGTAATCCAGGAAAGTATTTAGAGGAACAAAGCAGGCAGTGAATAGTCTACATTTGTACTTTCTAGGCGAGATATTTTGGCGGTTTTATCAACAGGTGAAAGCCTTATTTTCCAACTGTTTGCAGTGGAAGTCGAGTCAGACAGGACGTAGCGCTTCGGCATTGTCCAATATTTCGCAAAGCATTGTGAAGGATCAGTTAATCGAAACTAAATACACTGGGACTTAAAGCCATCTCCCTCTACGATCTAGACGTAGAACTGAAGGAAATTACGAATTTTCGCTTCTGCTGTGTCAGAGACTGTTCGAGTGAAAGAGTCAGTCAGGGTCGAGTAAATGAACTGATGAAGGAAAAACTAAGCGGGAACTGAGCGACTTATAGAGGCCGTGGTCGTGAATAAATCCCACACAGTAGAGACTTGGACAGGAGAAATAAAGGTAATAACAATGAACTGTGCAATGTTTTGACTACACATCTTAGATACCGACAAAGTTATGTTACACAGAGTTTGATTGACATGTTTAATAATCATGTTAATCCATGCGGAAAAGGGCAGAATTCAAATTTCCGTAAGATGGCGGCAGGCGCTTATTTCGCTCGGATCGGTATTAGCCTGCGTTGCGGCTCTGGAGTATCGGAACGCAGCGAGCGGAGATTAGGGGGATTGGTGCGAGAGAAAAAAAGAGAGGGGGTGGGGAGGAGAAGAGGAAGAGAGAGCCTGCCGGCAACCCATGGTTATTTTGATATCCACCCACATTCTCGTTCCCAGTGCCTCCTCAACTAACTGAAAAATCGGAGGCTCTGGTAAGACACAAACCAGGCTCTAATTTCATTGGCTAGCCAAATCGGCTGCGCGATGAAGAGAAATAAAACGGTTGCTGCGCATAGCGCTTTCTTCCGGTTTTACGAAAATAATTCGTTCCAGCATAAAACCGATTCTCCGGCATGAGAACGGGTATTTTGTAGTTATGTAGTAGAAGGTAATATGTGTTTTAAAATATGACTGAACAGAAGAACGATTTTATTCAAAAGTCAAGAGAATAAGATTTTCTTTGCCTACTAGCCGAACGAAACTGATAACACACACTCGTGGAGCCAAGGTGCGTTGCCTTTGATGCAAAAGGCCAACCGAACGTTTGCTGATCAAGAATCCTCCCGAGACAGCAAATCACTTTGCAAACGATCCATTGCAAAAGCAAAGGGAACTTGGAGTTGAAGTGCTAAATTATAGCCAACATAAAAAATGGACTTACAATTCGAAAAGTAACTGCTGATATTAAATGTGCAGTTCTGTAAATATTTTTTATGTGAAATAAATTGAAATTATTATATATTTTTCAAGCACTAGCCCACTCTGTAATTCATCCAAGTCTTGTGCTCTTCATAATCAGGTGTAACTTTATAGGGATATAACGATCAGTTAAACAGTATAAATAATTTAAAAAGTGTTTGAAAAGTCTGTGAAACATCAAGGGATTCAAGGTTTAGTGTACTGAGTGTAGCTGGATGACATTGAAAGGCACAACAAAACAGGTACATCCAGTGCTTTTAAAAATATATATAATTGTCTTGTAATCAGTGCCAATTAATCTATTCTTCATACCTCATATCATCGCAGCCAATGATCGACCCAACCTCTCCTTTTTACTAATGATGGTCATGTACCATTGATAAATATAGTACAAAGCAAGTCTTATAGCAATTTTTTTGAGGACCAGTAGTAAACAGATGTCTTAGTGTGACAAACAAGCCAGATGAATTAATACATGAAATTAGCCAAATATGAGACAGTTTCCCTTTGCCCTGGCCTACATCAAGCACAGGCTGGGAGTCTACATCGAACCAGGGAAGGCAGAGCAAAATTTCAAGTTGAGGGGGGAGGGGCTTAAAATTGTCATTGAGCCAGTGTGACCAAGATATAGTCTTAAACTGACTGAGAAGTAACTAGGAAAATATATTTTTAGCCCCACATCTCCCATGGCTATACCATCCCTGTGAACCTAGGACAAATGCATTAGCAGTTCAGATATCTTTGCAGGAAATAAATTAAAGCATGGGTTTGAAAGACTGATACAAATCTATCTAATAGAATCTCAAATCATGAAACTTCTCCCATACGAGCAAGAATTTGAAGCTTACAAAAGTTTATTTATATGACATGGGGAGGGGGGAGGGTGATGAAGTTATTGACATTGGGATTGTACAAATTATTGTTGTATCCCCTTTCCATCTCTTCAGCTTTTTAAGCACCCCCCTCTTGTAACTCCAGTCACTTTTCAAGAGCTCCCCTTTTAACTGACCAAACTATTTATTATAAAGAGCCCACTCAATAATAATAATAATAATAATTTAATTTGATATAGCGCTAGCTCCACTAATTGCCCAGAGCGCTTTACAATAGTAATAAGAATCTGCAGCTAAAACCTACTATAATGCGAACTCTAAAAAAAGAAAAAAAAAACTACTATAATGCAACTAAAAAAAAAGAAGCATTACTAATACAAACTAATAAACTACTAACCGATACAGTTAAAATATAGTTAAAAACTTCTAAACAATGAGTCAAGATTCATAAGCTTCTATGAATAAATACGTTTTTAACTGTTTTTTAAAAATCTCCACTGAAACTGCACTCCTTATATCATAAGGCAGTTTGTTCCATAGCCTGGGAGCGGCTATTGAAAAGGCTCTGTCTCCATAAGTCTTTAAGTTAGATTTTGGCACGTGCAGAAGCTCTTGGGAATTCGACCGAAGCAAGCGTGTACACGTGCGATAATTGAGCAGTTCGACAATATAACTAGGTGCCAGGCCATTAAGGCCTGGCAATATATTCACCCACCCCCCCCCCCCCCCCCCCCCCCCATAAAGTTTCCCTCGTTATACTTATTCAAGGAAGAAGAATTCCCAAGATAGTTTAAGTTCACACAGAGTATATTCACTTGTGTTCATACTAATAATCCTATTTATAGTTCTGGGACCACCATTTTGAAAGGCAACCAAGCCTTTTGTGATGTTGACGCTGGAGACGAGTCAGCTTAGTTAGAGCCTTGTATCTAGTTAGCATGATAATCAAAAGCTATCCATATTCATAGAAAGAGGGTTTGTATCAGTGCAGGCTGGTCAAGTCCATCTGCGATACCATAAAATGTCTGTCTATACTAAATAGCAGATCTACCAGATTTACTGCAAAGTACCTTTTCTTATAAAATAATGCTGTCACTTTTTATATATTTAGAAGTTATGGGCAGTGAACTTAATGTAATTATAATGACACTTAAAAGCCTGTTGATGATGAAAAACCTGATAGTCAGAATCTATTTCTCAAAATTAAAAAATGCAATTTAGTCCTATTTTCTTTGTAAACATAGTTACGTAGAGGCCATAATTAATAAACAAGTGGGCTAAAATTGTATATGGCCACCACGAGTTTACTAGTTTAATTGTATATATGCTATAACACACTTGGGGACCGGTCATTATTTATGAAGGAGGGAAAAATTATTATTAAAGACAAAATTTACTAAAGCCCCCCTTCCTCAGGCCTGAAAATGACAAGCGAGAGAGAGGGGGGATCCCCCCAACACACACACAACACACATCGTTCCGGAGAACCATTCTAATAGGTGAGGGTCTCCCAAGGGTTTCGGGGAACAAGGGACATGCCAAAAAATCCAATGGGAACAGGGAACAAACTAAAAATATATCGGGGAACAAGGGAACATGAATAGAGGTTTTTGGGAACAAGGGAACAATTTCAATTTTTCTAAATGGAAAAATATACTGTTTCCTTGGAAAAAAAATTGGGAACAAGGGAACAATTTCAATTTTTCTAAATGGAAAAATATACTGTTTCCTTGGAAAAAAAATTGGGAACAAGGGAATATAAGGTAATTTTAGTTGGGAACAACTAAACCTGGGAGACCCTCATAGGTATTGGGCATGTGGAGCAGGGCTGACACTAAGAGATCATGTCGTAAGCGATAGTACGTAGTGATCTTACCTGTGGAACACTGTTGGAAGATGTAAATCTACGATAGTGTTGATAGTCAACTAAGTTTAGTACTGCACATAACCTGTGTAACATGTGGACCAGTGCCCCGTTCTGTGTCCACTTCAGGTTGTTTTCTCTGTTGGTGGTAATAACATTTTGCATCACACCCCCCCCCCCCCCCCCCCCTTCTTTACTACTCAGAATAACATGATCCACCCCTTATTGACTAAAGAAAATGCACATGACCCACCCCTATTCCCCCCCCCCCCCTCCTTCATAAATAATGACCGGTCTCTTACTTTGATTTCTGAACCCATATTTCAAATGTCTTGATAACATTCAACCACTGAGGACCAGCAGGAGAGACTCCTATTTGGAGCACGTATACTTTAAGTAGTTATTCAAAATCTTGTTCACAAATACCTCATTTCAAGAAAACTATTTTTATCTACACAAACCTCTGGCTTTACTTGTTGTATAAAGTAGAAAAATAAGACAACGGCAATTATACAAAATAATGGTACAGCAATCCAGTACAATACAAATCCACTTTGCACTCAGCTTGAATTATGGCAACTTCAGCCTCATTTTCTCAGGGTGTTTCAAATTACAGTAACTTCAAAGTCCTCAGCAATCCTCAACACAGCACACTGAAGTCCTTTCGCCCTAAGTTTAGAAATTTGCTCCTCGATAATTGCGTTCAGGAATCAGGGGAGATACAACGACCACGATTGAGTTGGATGATCCTTGAACTTGAAGTACATCAAACACAAACGGTAAACTTTGGTAAATAAACGACTTCCCATAACCGGTCTGAAGGACACAGAATCAGTCCTTATCTAAACTAATTACACGAATAGCTTCCAACTGCTTACTTTTTAAAGAAAACTGTATTTAGCTTTGTAAGTGCGAACTGAATAGCTTCAATGAAGCTATTCAGCTAAACAGCGTGCGCAGTCTCAATGTCCTAGAATCTAGGACATCCGGTTTCGTGTCTTACCAGAGCTTCCGATTTTTCAGTTAGATGAGGAGGCACTGGGAACGAGAATGTATCCACCCACTAATTAAAATGCATAAAATTAGTAAGTCATTCGACCGATTCATCCAATCATCATGCGGCAGAAGTTTCAAAGAAGAAGTGCTGCATACTAACAACGTTAGTACATGTACATGGCACTAGTTGTGTCTCACAATATATTCAGTCCTTAGTACGTGAGTATGTGGCACTAGTTTTGTCTCACAATATATTCAGTACTTAGTATATTACTAAGGACTGAATATATTGTGAGACACAACTAGTGCCACATACTCACGTACTAAGGACTGAATATATTGTGAGACACAACTAGTGCCACATACTCACGTACTAAGGACTGAATATATTGTGAGACACAACTAGTGCCATGTACATGTAATATAATAATACAAATATTTAGACAGGCTAGTGCCTTCAGTAATAAATACTGCTATCAATGGCAGCCCTGTATAACTTAAATACAAAAAGCTAAAAAGTTAGTAACAATATATAAAAAATCTTAATTAAAAACCTTAAAAATCGCTAACAAGAAATAAAATGATGGCAGATTGCGTTATATCTTTCCCTAGGGGTCAAAATTGACTTAAGATGTACAGGCAGCGCATTGTATATGTGTGCCCCTTGATAATAAAAAGCTCTCCTTGCTACTTCCAGCCTCACTTTAGGCAGTTCAAGATCAGTGTTTGAGCGTCGCGTATTTACACTATGGATCTCTTTACGGGTAATAAAATAATTCTTAAAATATTTAGGCACTACCCCTTCAGTACATTTCATCACTAGCTGAACACAGTGCATTTGTCTTCTACTTGTAAGGGATGCCCAACCCAATCTAGTAACTATGGTATCTGTATCTTCCTGTGTCTTGAATCCCGAGACAATCCTAGCCGCGCGTCTCTGCAAACGTTCAAGCGCTCGTGAATTATTCACACCTAAGCCACAATAGCAGGTGTCACAGTACTCCAAAACTGGCAAAACCATAGACTTGTATAAACGATTTTCCGATTCACTTGTAAGGCAGTACCGCATTCGTGACAGCATTCCGAGTGTCTTTGAAACTTTACCCTTAACGTTACATATGTGTTCATTGAATGAAAGACATTCATCCAACGTCACACCCAAGTACTTAAATACATTGGAATGCTTAACGGCCTCACCACTGATATAAACACCATCCACATTCTGTTTGCCTAGCTTTTGCCGTGTTCCAAATATGACATACTCAGTCTTCTTCATATTTAAAAACAAACCGTTATCCTGAAGCCAGGAAGTGATGGTATTTAGATCGAGGCTCAGCTTCATTTCTACTTCAGACAAGCTTTGCGCTGCGTAATATACTACCGTATCATCCGCATAAAGCAAAACATTTGAAAAAGCAACAACATCAGGAAGATCATTTAAATACATAATAAATAATAAGGGTCCAAGTATCGATTCTGAGGTACGCCACTGTCAATAACCGTGGCAGATGAGAGATGATTCTCGTAGGATACAATCTGTGACCTGTCCGCCAAATAATTCTCGAACTAGGTGAGAGCTGCTTTCTGGACCCCAAACCTATGAAGCTTAATTAAAAGGTTATTGTGGGGGACAGTGTCAAAAGCCTTTGTTAAGTCGATGAACACTGCACCAGTGACAAAACCTGAGTCCATGTGACGGCGAATCATGTCACAGAGGTAAGTTACAGTCACCTGGGTAGAGTGATTCTTCCTGAACCCCGACTGATATGGAGACAATAAATCATTCTCTTGTATATAAAGGTGCAGTTGTATGAATACGACTCTTTCTACGATCTTGAATAGCACCGGGAGTATTGAAATAGGGCGATAGTTGTCAACATCGTCCTTCTTTACCGATTTAAATAGTGGAACTACTTTAGCTTGTTTCCAGTCCCTCGGCAATACACCCGATTTAAGAGAACAGTTAATTAAATGAGTTATGCATCGTGCTGTAACTGAGGCACTGTCCTTTAAAAGTCTTGCCGGTATACGATCTAAGCCAGTAGCTTTGGTGGTCTTAAGGGCCTTAAGTTGGAAATAAAAACAAATGACTGAGTCACTTTGTTAAACGAGTAGAACCTCTTCTCTGTAAAAGAGGAGTCTAGGCCATAAACAGTACGGTCATAAATAGCCCTTGGACGATTACTGATTTCAAACAGCTTATTAACGACAGATGTAAAGTGCTCATTAAACCGTTGCGCAACAGTTCTCTTGTCTAACATAGTCTCGTTTCCCATAGTATTCTTTGCGACTGACTTCTTGTTTGGTAGAATTTTCTTCACAGCTTTCCAAAACGATTTAGAATCTCCAGTGTTCTCTGTTAGCAGTTTCTGATTATAAACACCTTTTGCATGTCTGATCTTATTATTCACCTCATTACGTAGTTCTTTGTAATATGCAAAATCAGTGTCAAGCTTCGATTTCCTGAACCTCCGCAGAAAGAAATCACGTTGACGCATTAAATGCCTGATATCGTTCGTTAACCAAGGGCAGTTTTGACCACGAACTTTCTTTGTCACTATCATCTGATGCCCGATATGGGATGAGGAGAGTTGGGTATAAGTAGTATAGGAATTGGGGGTTCTGGCCCAGCACCTCCGCTTTTCATATTTCGACCCTATCCAGCACCCCCGTTTTCATATTTCGACCCTATCCAGCACCTCCGTTTTTTTTATTGCATTTTGGCACCCAATTAGAGGAGTGATTAGTATACAGTATATCCATCCATGGTACTAACGTATATTCTTTACTTCTCAATATTAACGTATGTTGTTACCTTAGTACGTATTAATACCACACAGATGAGACAAGTGCGTGAGTCGAACGGACCTCAACGCAGACGCCTCAACTAAGATACCAATTAGAGACAACATATATAGGTATTCGCAACGATGGAGAAAGTCACTTGTAGTTGGTTGATGCGGGGGAAGGACAGGAAATGTGTAAGGAAGAGTTCTAAGATATCGGAGTACTGTGCTCAACACAACTTCCAGATACAAAAAGGTAGCACCCCATTTGTCCCATGTTCGAAGTATGGTAGCGGATGTCGTACGAGTTACGGGCTTTGCTTAAAGTGTGGGGTAACGCAGCGTCGTCGCATCCGCGAGAAGAAATACCTCGAGACGAAACTCCGCACTCAGGATTGCTTTTCAAAGGTGTTGGTGGAATTGAAGAACCACAAGGTATTCCTAGATGATTAGAAATCACGATACAAAAAGAAAAAAGAAGGAAGATAAATTGGTATTCCACTACTACCAGTCTATCTTCCTTCTTTTTTTCCATATATCAACAAACAATTAGATAATTTATAGGCCTATGGTATATACAACTAGTATGGACGATCTTCTTAGATTGCTTGGTTCCGAAATTTGTGCAAGCCTACATATCAAACCTCTTATTCCACGGTTACGTCTTAACACCGGGGAAACGTGTCCCGAATGTCTCTGTCCAATGGAAATGCAAGGAATGGAATTCATATGTCCCACCTGTGGTCTTGTTTCCGAGGCCGAGTCATGTGAAGAAACGAGCAATGTTACTACTCGGTTGCGTATAGTAGGTCCGGATAGCTTTCGGTATCAACATGATCTAGACCGCACGGGCCCAAAGCAAAGGGATAACCAAGAATTGCAACGACAAACAATTATGCGAGAACTACAGGCATACAACACTGTTTATAAACAAAATTATCATCTCTCGTTTCCCACAAATGTATTAGGAATCGTAGCCGACGCATTCATCCAAGTAAAGAAAGTTGTATCAAGCGTAGCCATGCAAGACGAACTATTTTGGCCGCGCTGCTTTACCAGGTATGTATACAATGTGGGTTCGTCCGCTCTAAAGGTGAGGTTGCTCATTTTATGCAACTCAACAACAAATGCATCTGTCGCGGAAATGACTTTATACGTTCTCTACGTGATGACGATAAAATCGATATAGATTTAAATGCCGATCGCATAGCTCCCCACATCGCAACGACTTTTGCTAAACTCGACCCCCGGGGAGTACCTAAGAATGTCCAACAAATAGTCTATGAGATTGTTCATACGGCAATGGAAAACAATATAGGTACCAGCTCCATACTTCGAACTAAAGTCGTTGGGGCAAGCTACGAGGTGCTACGCCGTTCAGGATCACATATATCTCTTATCGACGTTATTAAACGATGTGGTACACATAAGGGTTCGATCACGCGTTTTATCAATGAGTTGCTTGCTTACAATTCCCACTTCGAGCCCATCTATATGAGACACGGTCTAACTAGTGATAGAGTTTAATTAAAAGAAATAAAATACGTAAGAAGAAAAAAGCCGATAAAGAAAAAAAGCAAAACTGGAGTTCTCCAGAACCTCTCTAGGAACCACTTTCACCTTTTTCCTTCCTTCGCCTTTTCGTTCCCAGAGAGGTTTTTGCTTTATTGCCGGGCCCGGCTTTTTCACTGTATTTGTTCTACTGCATTTGTTCTACTGCATTTGTTCTACCGTATTTGTTCTACTGTTATTTGGAACCTGTCCTAACTGGTTGAGGCACAACCGGCACTCCTTGGAACTATTCAAGTATCCGTAAGCTCTACCCAAGCACCCGACGCAGTATTGACATTATTTCTACTGCAATTAATCGACTTCTGCCACATCGACAGACGCGCTACGATTTGTGAGGGGCTGGAGGCTTTTTACCCCCCACAAACCGATCTACCACATATAGCCCCCGCAGGATTCGAACCCTGAGCTGAAAGGGCCTCCATTTTCCTTCCAGCCCAGCGCAGAACCGTGAGGCTATATGTGCTAGACGAAAGATTTGGTAGCAAAATATCCTACTTATGTCTTAAGCAGTCGCCGTATGCTAATTAGCGGCGCCCACGCGTTGGCTCGAAATTTATATACGAACCAAAACAACACGGTAATTTATACGAATTAAGTGCAGCTGCGCTTAGCAAAGTGAAAATAAAATCCACGCTGGTTTCTTTCGTAGGAGATATCGATTCTTATCCCACTAGACTGCCAAGTTTTTCTCTCATCTCCTTTCGGAACTCGGAGCGAAGTTCTTCTACGTTTTTTAACCCCCCTTCTTGCCCATTTTTTTGTCGTATTTCAAGCTTAAGTGCTTCATATTTCGATTTCTCACCAATAACGCTTCCAAACTCGGATTCTGAAACATTACCATCGGCTAGAGCTTTTGAGACTTTGACTTCCACGGAATTGGCCTTAGCTTTTGCCAGCATAACGGTCTTTTCGTGCTTAGAGACACGAACCCCCAGTTTCTTACTGGCAATAGCCATCGAAGCCGAAATGACGGCGCAAAGAAATCCAATTGATCCTAAAGAAAGACCCACAGGCAGCCCGATTCCTGTAAATGATATACCTAACGCTGAAGCGGATAAAACACCACTCAGGCTACCTGTGGTCACAGCAACCCCGTGAACAATACCACGTGCTCGGGCATATTTTTTGCGAACAACTTCGTAGTGCTTTGCCTGTTGCTCGAGTTCGGCAAGCGTATCGCAGACTTTCTGCAGTCGAAAGCTCGCTCCAACGTCGCTCAGTTCCTTTAGACCTTCTGATGGATAGATATTTGGTGCTGTTGGAAATGGTTGAATTGAATCGTCATCCATCGTATGTATATGCTATATACGTATGATTTACTCAATCTTCAATACGAAATGTAGAGGCTGTTTGTTGAAGTCTATGAGAGTGCCGTTCTCATCGAGAACTGTGAGGCGAATGTAGTTCCGCATTGTTCCTAGGGCTCGAATGGGTATGATGGTTGGTGGAAAGTAAGTTGTTGCTTGAAAATTATGGGTTTCCATAAGGAAAGTATGTAGGATTTTAGATGGTTTTCCCTCAAGAAGTGAGAAGTCGGAATCCACCACATCACAGTAGATGTATGCATAATGAATATCTTGTGGCACTAGGGTGTATTTTCCCACATTGATAGTCACATAGCCTGTCGCATCTCCATTTCCTTTGAGGCCAAACAAATCGCAGATATTCTTTCTGAATTTAATTGGTTTCTTGACCTCTAGAAACCAATATTTCCTAAATGAGTGGTCTATGAATTCCAAGAAATCAGCATCGACTGCGGTATCGAAGCAGGATATCAAGACTGCTATACTATAATGTCCCGGCTTAATTTCATGTGGAAGCATCACACCATCGACATCCCACTTAAAGCTACCTGTCTTTGCTAGGTTCCACCAATTGTGACTAAGAGTGACCTCAACTAGTGAAATGTATTGGATTTCGATGGGTTTATCGAAGTAGACTATATGGTCAGACGTAGGACAGGTGACATTTAAGATAACCATTTCATATATTAAAGGTATAAACTGCATACATATTTAGCTTTAATATGAGGAGGCACGGAGGTAATTTCAGCTACCATTATGAGGGGGGAGACGACGAGAGAGATGATGAGACTCCAACACAGAATGCTAATTTACGGTCAAAGACTGAGATTCTAGCTAGTAGAGATAGAGAGAGAATAGCTGAGGAAAACACGAAGATCAAGGCATCGAAGGCCAAGGAAAACGCGATGGTCGCAACATTGAATGCCGATCTGTTGGTGAAGTTTAAGAAAAGATACCCACACGCAGATTTTCACCAGTTCTATGCATCCACGGATATAGATGGCCCTGGCAAGTATTCGACGAGTATTTGGTTTCGAGATGGGAATTCTAGCTATGTGGTCTATGTCGATAATGTCTCCAAGTTACCTGCCACCATTCAAAAACGCATTGATGATGTACTATGGATATACGTCACACCCACGAAAAAGTTCGAAGCAGGCGTCCCGAACATATTCAAGGAGATCGTCGTAAAGCATATAACAGCAAATGAGTCTCGTAGATGGTTATCGGGTCCGGATTTCAAATATTGGCCTCAACAGCTAAATTTCGCAACGTGGTGTGCAACTTCTGGATGTGAAGTGTCGTTGTTCGACCCCGCGTTCAAAACATATCCACCCGTTGTTCAAGGGTTCCTACGATTTCACGTTTATTTCACAATACGAAGAATTCTGCATGAACTTGGTGGTGCTCATGGAGTGCCTCTACCTGATGACTCTGCTTTCAAGCAGCTCGATAACCTCTACAGCAAAGCAGCTCTTGAGAAATTATGCATCGAGTTTGGGTTATCTCGAACGCCAGACTTTCGACGGAAAGAAGGTAGGAATGGCGGATTAGGAGACGTATACGTATACATACATGGAGGGCTGGTGAACGCCAACGATAAATGGGGAGCGCATAATACCTCATATGATTCGAAGTGGCCCGATGGCGATTTCAAGTTTCCTGATGAGAGTCGCAACGAATATCAGTTTCCGCTAAGGTTCATTCGTAACGATAGGACTGAGAAACAATACAATTGGTTTACGCCACCAATCGGAAGGGGTTTGACAGATGCTGGATTGGGTAGGTTGAATAGATCTGTCGAGGCCTTTGGATATTGCATGCTGGGTGCTCAAGCCGACCTGAACGAATCCATCATAGATAGCCAAAACGTGAAAGAAAAGTTTAAAAGCTTGGTTGAAGGCGCTATTAAGGTAAACGATTTAAAGTTAAGCTATGATAATTATCTTACAGCTATAAAAACAACGCATAAGAGGCTTGATCTAGCAATAGCTGTAGGGGTGCGATTACTGCCAAGCAATCTGGTGTACTACCTCGGTAAGAAGGATGGTTATAAAAATCCAATCCCGAGGGCCACGAAAGATATGGTGTTAGGTATGAATGATATCAATACGGAGGTTAAAGAAAAAACATACAAACTAAAATCTATGGAAGGATCCTCCGAAAAGAAGCGACTACCACACAGTGCGAAGCAACAAGATTCGCCCCCCACACGTAACGAAAAAACCACCTACGTACCAAAGCCCACTCAACAACACGAGATAAATCTAGCGGCGGTATCTATTGCTGCAGCTGGAACTGCATGGGCGTTGTTTCGTTAACGTCGTTTGTATTGTTCTATTACGAACACAACTACTGCTACGATTAACAACCAAACATTATTTGCTAGGAATCCCACGACGTCACCAGCCATATTAAATATGAAGCTTGCAATTGGTCCAATCATCGTAGGTAGAATCTCACCCAGCTTTTTTCCTATTGCTTTTAACGCTTTGGCAACAGCTTTGGCGAAAACTTTGGCAGCATCTCCAAAGCCCGGTGGTATCGCGGGAACTGCCTTCATCAGATTGGAAACTATTACACCAACTATGGCACCAACTATGGCACCTGCTACGGCCAGCACGCTAACTATACCAACAGCGTACTTCTTGAAAATAGCTTTGACCCTATCGCGAAGGGGCAATAGTTTTCGTAGGGCTTCTTCTCTACGTTCTAGGACTGCCATTTCCTCATGGATGGTGGCTATATCATTCTTAGCTGCTTCTTTCTGAGGCTCGGTCGATGTAGGGGCTCGAAGTATGCCTTCTTTTCGTTCGAGACGCCCATCGAGCTGTTTCCAAGCCTTGACGACTTCCTGATCTGCCTCCTCGCACGTAGGCCCCAGAGCTGCCTCGAGGGACTTAGTAAGCCTCTTATATCTTTTAATGTTCCCATGCTTATCCGGCCAGGTGGTCAAAGGGGTAGGAGCCTTTTCACTTCCAAACTCGCGCACGTAGATTCTACCCCTTCCCTTTTTAACGTCGTATATGGTTGCCACCTCAACTGCGTGCCGAACCCCCACATCGGGATAGTAGCTACGTACAGTATCTACTAGCATCTCTTTCGCACTTTCTGGTATGCCTTGTTTGAAGATGAACCCTCGATAGTTGACTTTCGGAGCTAGGATTTCTTCCAATAATTCATCGTTGGTAAATGAGGTTTCCTTATTCTTCGGCTTAGCACCTTCTTTGCCGTAGTCGCGTCTGGTTTCCATTTGTATCACTTCGCCTGGCACCGTAGTTGTGTCGTCTGAAAATGTTGCCTTCCACTCCTCTTTGTCGACAGTATCCACATCCTCGTAGTCTTCACCTGCTTCGGCTCCGCCAGCATTTTCCTCGGCGTTAACATCCACATCTTCCATATTGAACTTAACTATATATCTTGGTATATTCAACATGATATCGTCGAAGTTAATTCCCGCGCAAGCACGAAGAGAACCTCGAGCACTCAAAGCTCCACGTACCCTATATAGGAAAACTTTCACCCCATCATCTGCCAACCCAGGAGAGACGCTCTATGTGGAAGTACCAACGCTGGGAGAAAACATCGTATTAGTACCTGGTAGCTTAGCACTATTGGGTGACATCGTATTGTCTGGTGGACATGCCAATAATCGTGTGGTGGCCAATGTCGGACGCTGCTTGGTTACACATCGAGTTTGTAAAATGGGAGCCGAAATAGTAGAAGACATTGATCGGTCAGATCTCCTACAGACATATTCCGATATATACCTATCTACGCAGGAGAGAGAAGCTAGAACACAACAAGGTATCCAATCAGAGAATACAAACAAGCTACGTTCTAAGGTAGGGGACGCAGGCACTTCAAACACCGGTGAAAACGCGCTCCTAGCTGCATATGGTTCAAAGTACAGAATTCCATTAGACGTCGATATTCTGACACAACATGGAGTTCTATACCCCCACGCCCTAGAAAACACTATCTTATTCGAGTTGACTCTAGCACCCGCCATCGAGATACTGGTTGGATCAGACATCACGAAGCTAGGTACATACAAGCTTAACAACATCCAGTTAGAATATGAAGCAATCAAAAATGAAACTCTAGCTAGGAATGCACTTAACGCATACGAAGCGGGTACTGCTTTCGTATACAATCACGCTGTCCACTTCAAGACCGTACCTATCGCCAAGGCATCAGATACTTTGATATCTCAGAACATCAATGTTCTACGACGATCCTTTACTGGGCTACTTCTACTATTCGTAGATCCACCTATCGTCGGTACGCGAGATAGCGAAGCATTCTCATATCCTGATATTTCGAAGATAGAGGTAGATGTCAATGGAGTTCCAAACAGATTCTTTCCAGGAGGTATGTTACCACCAGATTTCTGGGAGGCTGCAAAAGGATGGTTTGCCACATCCACTACTTCTATGACTCCTACCAAATTTCACAACAACAGATTCGCCATCCTATTCGATTGCCGCACAGCAAACGATTCCGCTGTTCATGGCGATGGTATGGCGCAAACGGGCGGTGGAAAAGACATCGACCTTCGTATACATAGGACCGCAGGCAAAATCGTTAGCACTGTAAACATGTATATCTACGTCTTTGCAGATGCCCAGCTCACTATATTGAACGGAGCCCTACAGAGTATAACATACTAATGGATTCCCTGGTAGAACACATCCCATTCAACACACTCGTAGTAGGACCCACAAACTGTGGAAAGACTGCATTCCTCATAGAGCAGCTTCGTGGAGCATTTCGTGGTAAGTTCGACTATATAGTATTAGTATGCCCCACGTATGCCCACAACAAAACATATCGTGGATTTGCCAATCGAGATCCACACTTCTATGTCGTATCACCACCAAAGGATGCTATCAACGCCGCATTGAATCTTTGTGCCACCTTTTGGGCAGGTACCAATACGCTATTGATACTTGATGATTGTGCTGCCTCGAAAGATGTAAAAAGAAGAACTGACAAGCTCGTGGATCTGGCATTCTTTGCTCGACATATAGGACTCTCTATTTGGGTGCTATCCCAACAATTAACAAGCATATGCAAACCTTTCCGAGAGAACGTAGCTGTGGTAGTTGCCTTTCATACTGCGTCGGCTATAGATGGTAAAAGGATATTTGAAGACTACGGAGGCTCGCAAGAAGATAGTGAGTTACGATCGGTGCTTCGATCCCACAAGTTTGCTCGCATATGTTTCTGTTTACGACATCCTTTTGCAGTAGTGTTAGAGCTACCCGCACCTATAACATATTATCATGGATGATAAAGATGTACTCGAGCTACTGGGTGAGGATGTAACAGGTCCACCACCACCAAAGACAGAGGATGTCGTAACAGATAACCGGGAATCACTTTCAATTTTGGCCGCGACAGGCACAACAAAAAGAATATCTAGGGAAGAATCTCTCTTTAGGAGATATTGCTAGACTATCTGAAAAAGAAGTATATAGATTATATAGAAGGTATCAGGCCGTTCTAGCTAAGCAAATAACAGAAAGCTTAGTCAATGGTGTGATGCGTCTAGCTACTCGCTTAGTTGCTTACCTAGTACCCATAGATTCTCAAGAAGAACTGATCAAAGACCTACAAGAAGACCACCTAGTCCGCAACGAGATCAGTGCTGCGACTGGTCTGTTATCACTTAAAGCAGGTCGCTTTGTAGCTCTAGCTAGCGTCTTGTTCCATGTATCTGGTCACATAGTTATTCCTAGTACACCTATTGAACCTTCACACATACCTACTATATCGAATCAAGATGGAAGAAACGGATCAGATAACTGCGAATCCTCCAAAGACTGTGCCTGAGAAAAAAGGAAAAGATCCAAAGCGTGTTGCAGCTGGAAAAGCATTGGCAGAAAGCAACAAACGTGCTAGAGAGGCTCAAAAGAGAGAGATGGCGCGTGAAAGTGAATTATCTAAAGAAATCGATGTGGAAGAAAGCTGGTCAAAAACCATATCTACCAATACTACTACTATAGCGGCCATTGGCGTAGGCGCTTCGTTGGTGGGAGCGTACTATCAATACAAAAGATACAGAGATGACACTCCTAAGAACATTAGTACGATACGATCCGCGAGTCCAGTAGGGCCTACTAAGGTAACATTGCCAGATATGGAGTAACATTTAAAGACTAGAGACCATACGATATATGTTAGAATGGTAGAGAATAAGTTGATGAAAGCGGCGTCTGATGCTACCATTATAACGGGACTTGCTACAGGCATTGGGTGGATCGCAAAAAAGGTGACCAAGGAATCTATGCTTAGTGATCCTTCTTCTTCTATCATAAATTACGTGAAGTGGACTGCTGTGTTGGCTGGTAGCATAGCTGCCAAGCAATACCTCGAGGACCAAAAGTACATACCAAAGGATTCGTAGTAAGTATGGTAACATTAGCAGCGGTTGGAATGACTATTTTCGGGGCAGTCTTGAATGCAACGGCATTCACCGGTGGTGGCATACTAGCAAGATTGCTTGGAAAGGATGATATCGATATAGAACGGAAGAGACACGATGAGGCCCTTGAGAAATACACAGCTGAAAAGATAGCCTATGACAAGGAGTGTCAAAGACTATACGACTATGCTCGAGAACAGGGAGGTCTGGAGCGTGCTGCTTACGACAACCAAACCGACACCGACAAAGCTTTCGTGCGATCCGATAAGTTACGCCAGAAATTGAAACGACCTCACCTATCTGACTACTATCGGCCTTCGAGTGAACAGAAGACGGGCGAGTTGATCTATGTCGGTGGTGGAATGCTAGTTGCTGGCTATGCTGCTAGTCGCTTGGCTTTTTAAAAACGAACTTTTTTCTGCTTGTTGAAGTTTTGGCGTTATAGTGTAGATATATTGGATGATCGCCTTGCGAATATCTTCTATGGTCCCAAGGGATACTGGAAAGGTCACGCTGCAATTGGTAAGCTATCAGTGGCAGCAAAGGTACCAGAAGACGTCGCTGCAAGTTGGTTAGAGAAACAAGCACTATGGCAGATATACCTACCACCGCCACGACATATACCACGACCACATTGGACTGTATCGAAACCAAATGAGGTTCACCAAGCTGATTTGATCTTTCTACCTCACGATAGACCTCGACGTGGAAGGAAACTATATAAGTATGCTTTTAATTAGTGGTAATCGACGTAGCTTCTCGATATAAAGAGGCTGAGCCTTTGGCTTCGAAAGATAGTGGTGAAGTTTCTGCAGCTTTTGAACGAATCTACAAGCGTAGTCCACTAGAATGGCCAAAAACGTTACAAGTCGATCCTGGTAGAGAATTCATGGGACGTATGTCTGAAACCTTAGAACTACGTGGTACGAAAGTTCAACGAGGTGAGGCTGGCAACCACAGGGCACAAAGCTTTGTTGAGAGAGCAAATAGAACACTGGCTGAGAGGTTGTTTGGATATCAATATGCACAGGAAATGGTACTCACTTCAGAAGGATTAGATGCACGTAGTAGAGAATGGGTGTCGCGGCTTCCAGAAGTTATCAAAGCCATGAACAACGAAGTTACTCGGCTGACTGGGAAAGAGCCTTCGAATTCTGTAGAGGTACAGCAAGTGAACATAAAAACTCCTACATATTCGCGGACTGTCGGATTGGAAGAAAAGTGTTTACCATTCGACGTTCTAGTTCGATATCTTTATGCACCAGGAGAATTGGAAGGTGGAGCAAAACGAGCAACTGATCCTGTGTGGAGTTTACAGACATACGTCATTTCACGTAGTGCGATATCTTCGAACCAACCAGTTCTGTACTATTTGGAAAAGGACGCACCAAAGCGAGGGTTCGTGCGTGAAGAGCTACAAGTCGTGCCACCAAATACTGAACTACCTCCAAAGGGAATTCTGTTCGTACCCAACCGATCTAAGATAGCATCCAGCAAATGAGATCGTCAAAGTCTTCCTCCTCTGGAATAGTGTTTTTATGTCCATACGCTAGTGTATCGATTCCGTTTGCTGAAATCCAGCGCTTACTATCGAATGGGGATAGAGATATCTTATTCATATGCATACCATACATCCTGTGACCTTCGCTTCGAAGTGTATCCATACCATGGCGGAATACTTTCTTATCTAGCAAGCACTCTTTGTATTGCTCATGACGAATACGATGTTTCACAACTGCCTTTTTGGTGCCTTTAGCTTTCCTAATCTCCCCACCATCTACTTTCAAGATCGAGTAGAGCTTTGATCGTAGTCCAACATATTCGATAATGGGAATACCTCCACATTCGTCTTTCATTTTGCCAAGTACTTTCTCGTTGGATACGTCGTATGATGGATGGTCTTTGCTGTAGTTGCTCGTATCATAGAGATGTTTGTTGATGTTCATTTCTGCATAGATGTCTTCAGTTTCGATGTGTAGTAGTAGACTGTCAGTGTCAGTGTAGAGTAGATTACAACGTTGTCCATACTGCTTCTTGAGCTCGTTATAGTAGAAGTCATACATCAGATGTTTTGAGAGATCTAGAATTGACATTCCAACATATACTGGGCGGTCAAGCCGTAGCTTACTTTTGTAGTTGTGTATAGCGGCTAGGACGTCGTCGAAGATCGTAGAGTTAGCATAGCTAGGTTTATTCAAGAGACGTTGTAGTCTACTTCCTTCTGAAGAGCGCACTTAAGTTGGATATCTACACGCTTTCGTAGATTCTCCATTGTTTTACCAAATACGCTATTGTTCATCAGTTTGTATAGCTCTTGCTCGAAAGTGCTCTTCGCTCGTTTTCGTAGTTTTGTATTCATTCGTATGTATGGCTCCATCCATGGGGATTGGTCGAATCGTAGTGCTCTGCGTATCTTTTTCAAACGCATACCAAGAGATAGGTATAACTGTAGGTTTCGGTGATGAAGAACGTATCGCTCTTTATCTCGGAGGTTAGGTATAAGCTTCTCCGCTTTCAAAGATCCTTTTCCTTTGTATAGCTCCTCGAATAGATTTGTCTGATACTCTGAGAACCAAGCTTTATCCACTTGCATTCTCTCTGGAGCTAGCGGATAGCTGTTGTGTGCGTCGTGAAGTTCTCGAGGATACTCAAGGTCAACTTCTAGGATGTAACCTTTATCTGAATCGTCTGTAAGATTGGTGATTTGTTCTTCTGTTGGCGTACACCACTCAAACCCTCCCGTTGGTAGATATTGACTCATAGCCCAGCCGTATAGATTGTTAGCGTCAAGATAGAGTATATGGCTATTTGGATTCTCCTCGTCAAAATCGGATACGCTTGGGTTGTTTGCTTTGGCACTACGCTGAGACACCATAGATATCCCACCACGTAGACCTTTCTCGATAAATAGATGCATGTCATAGTCGGTTAATAGTTCAAGCTTCACACCTGTCTTCTTCAACAACGCATCCCACGATAGACCAGGACTTGTATAGTAGTGAGCTGGATCTAAGCCATAGTTTTGCATACATGTCGCACGAAAACTCTCAAACACATCTGCTAGAAGAAGTACGTCGGTTTGGAGGTAAAGATCATGGTAGTCCCCCAATGTTTCACAGCTATATACGTTCCAAACTTCTAGTGCGTGGTCATAGTCCTTGTCGGATATGTCCTCTAGGTATAGCTTACTATAGAATTCTTCTTTCGGTGGAAGAGAAGTCTCAGTGAATCTATCCCAAGAGTCCATGTACTCATACGGATAAACGCCTTTGCGTAGTAGCAGCTCGTCGTGTGTATACTTCGTAGTTTGTCGAAAGGTGTCTGGGGCTGCACTTGCTACGAGCTTGTCGAGAGAGGATAATAGAAATTGAATGCTATCTATCAACCGTAAGTTACCAAGTGAGAATGAAATGTATTTCTCCATATTGTTTGGAATACAAGAGATATCGCCCTCTGTCTTGGAGATGGATTGCATCAGTAGGTGAGCATCGTATCCACGTAAGTTGTGAAATACGACTGGAATGATAGGTGAGATACGCAATTTGAGGTTGCAGACTCTGTGTGCGGCACCTCGAAACTCACCTGTGATGTGACAATGATCACGTACTCTATCGTCACCAACCAATGGCTCCTGGCAAATGTGACAAATCGTTGCGCTATTATAAACCCTATAGTTTTCTGGTGACATACATAGCGGCTTGGCCTTTTGGCCTTTGATCTTCGCCTCTTCCTCTTGTATGCATCGTAGAAAGCGTTCGATAGTATCTGTACCTCTATATAGTACAGGTGGCTCGCTGTGGCCATCAGAACGTACGACTATGTAGCAAAATCCACAGGGAATGTGTTCTTCTGTCTTTTGTGTGTTACTTTTCTTGGGGTCTTGGGCAGGTCCTTCGATCTTAGTGGTTAAGGCCTCAAGGTCAGCATAGATAACGTAGGGAACTTTGAGCTGTTTGTTGATATTCCGAAAGGAGACTATGTTGTTCTCCTTGGTAGGCATTTCAATTCGAATGGCTCGGTCATCAACGCCGTTACACTCTGGGATGTGCTTTGCAAGAAGATCTTTGTCGGAATATCCATGTAGACAACGCTCGCAGAAGTGTTTCCTACATTTATGTTTCGTCTGATCGTATAAAAGCTTATCGAAGTCCTTGATCCAACAGTAGTGCTGCCGACCACTCTTTGGGCACTCTATAAGTAAGAGGTTAATGCGTTTTGAGAAGGCCTCCTTCGAGATGTGATGTACGATCAAGCACTTTTCCTTTAGATCCCAACCATATACATTGATAGAAATAGTGTTTTGCTTCTCTACTCGTTTTATTTGTGAGATTGGTGTTGGCGCATCTACCCCATCAAAGTTCAACCCATCATCTTCTCGGTACTTCGACGTTCTCTGAGGGTGTTTTGCGAATCGAAACTTCTCGGCACGTAGCGACCAACGTAAGCAGTTGTCGTCGTCGTTCTTTACGTTGATCACGGCTTTCTTATTCGCGATTTCTGGAGGTAGTGGTAAATACGAACCTCCACGGAGTGGTTGATATCGAGCAATGTCCAACCACAAAATGTTGACTTTATCTATAACCCAGTTTGACCCTCGACTTATCCACCTCTCAATGCGGTTGTAGATCTGAGCATGTGCTTCTACTATTGCCCCACGGATCCCAGAATCATTGGTCAAGACGGTTTGTGAGCTACGGAAGGTGACTATCTCATATTCTGAACCCTCAAGTTTGTCGAGCCGTAGCATGATATTCAAAGCTAGCTGAATCTTGATGCTATTGTGGTCTTGAAGCTCTTCCTCGAGCTTTTCAGTAGTCTGCTTCCGCACACCAGCTAGGAAGGCAGCTGGGTATGCTCCAAGTGGATTACCATCTGGAACGTCCATCTTCCATCCACGTAAATAGCCCTTGATGGTCCTTGGTGCTCGGACGAATTCGAGTGCCGGTGTGTTCAGCCATAGTATAATACCTTAATAATAGCCTTTCTCTAATAGGGTGTCACAATTATCTAATTGTTTGTTGATATATGGAAAAAAGAAGGAAGATAGACTGGTAGTAGTGGAATACCAATTTATCTTCCTTCTTTTTTCGTTCTTTCATATCGTGATTTCTAGTCATCTAGGAATACCTTGTGGTTCTTCAATTCCACCAACACCTTTGAAAAGCAATCCTTAGTGTGGAGTTTCGTCTCGAGGTATTTCTTCTCACGAATGATACGGCGCTGTGATGCACCACACTTCGTACAAAGTCCGTAACTCGTACGACAACCACGACTACACTTCGAACATGGGATGAATAATGCGCTCCCTCTTAGTATCTGGAAGTTGTGTTGAGCACAGTACTCCGATATCTTAGAACTCTTCCTTACACATTTCCTGTCCTTCCCCCGCATCAACCAACTACAAGTGACTTTCTCCATCGTTGCGAATACCTATATATGTTATGTCTCTAATTGGTATCTTAGTTGAGGCGTCTGCGTTGAGGTCCGTTCGACTCACGCACTTGTCTCATCTGTGTGGTATTAATACGTACTAAGGTAACAACATACGTTAATATTGAGAAGTAAAGAATATACGTTAGTACCATGGATGGATATACTGTATACTAATCACTCCTCTAATTGGGTGCCAAAATGCAATAAAAAACGGAGGTGCTGGATAGGGTCGAAATATGAAAACGGGGGTGCTGGATAGGGTCGAAATATGAAAAGCGGAGGTGCTGGGCCAGAACCCCCAATTCCTATACTACTGTATAATAAATTGTGACGGTCACAATACGTCACAACCTCACACAGCCTCGTTGATTATCTCATCCAAGATGGCTTTCGCTTCGAGACGGTAAATCTTCAAGGTGAAAACTGGCAGAACGGTCTTGGTAGCAGCTCCCATTTTCTTGAAAAAACATTTAAGGTAATTGATCCTAATATCGGACATGCCATAACCTATTCTAGGACACTCTAAATTATTTTGTTTTCTCCATTTAGCGAAATCAAACGAACGATAAACGTTAATGTTTCATTTCTTTCCTTTCGATTACAAAGTTACATGCGAAACACAATACAAAGTTTTTATATGCGAAACAGAAGATTGTTAGTAGCACAAATAAGAAATGGCGCTTTCAGTTTCATGCGGCAAACTATGTTTTCCTTTATACAACAAAGACAAGATTCCCGAATATTTTGATTTAATTTGGGGCGAAAACCATCTCATTTCGACCCAAACAACTTCGGACAACTTGCATTTAAGTTCCGTAATCCTGGTCAAACCCGAATTTGTTGTGGTTTCTGCTGCAGCTCAAGAGGCCTGCAGATTTCAAGAAGGTTCCTAATATTATCGAACGCGACAAAACCTAAAACAGTAAATGCATGTTCGTGAAGTAGTTAAACGGTAGAATTGTCATCCAGATCAATATGGGTGTCCGAAATAAGTTTTACGTCCGATAATGGGTTCGAATTATCTGAGGAAAATCACTTTCTGAACTTGCGATTTGTATTAATTTAATATATGGTACACATTCAGTTATCACAAGAACTAAAGTTTGTATAAAAGGAGGAAAAGTTTTTGCGAGAGTTTACTTCATTTTGCAGGGGAAGGAGCATTCTCTTTATTTTAAAGGGCAATTTTGTGTAATAATATATTTTTCAAATCAACAAATGAAAATTAAAAAATACTTTGAACTTTAATTATAAACTGATAACGGATACTTGTCTGTAGAAGAGAAGGCCACAAAATAATCCCAATTACAAACAATTACAATTAAACCATAGGCATAGTCAAAAGCTTCAAAGAAATCTAGATCAATAGCCAATCAACTAGAAATCAATGCTGATTGTTTTGAAATTTACATTTCAAAGAAGCATTAGCTGATAATAACTGTGATTACATAAGAACAATAAAATTGGGGCAAAGCAGCAAATAAACCAATTGCTAGTTTTCACTTGACGTCATAGCCGCCATGTTGGTGCCCTTAAACAATAGATTCCTCGTTAGCTTCTTTTGTTGGGACACCAACATGGCCGCCATGCCCTTTGTCATTTGAATCTCTGGGGATTGAGTGAAAACCAGCAATTCAAAACTATGGTGTTGGTCTCCCATTGAAATTTAAGACCCATGCTTGGGCTACGCCCTCGGTTCATGAATTTCCATGGAAGACCTCAACCTATGTTTTGAACCTATATAGATAATTCACATATCAGTGTTCTCCCCAAAATTTATGTGCAGATGGGTGTTCTATTATTTATTAGTATAATATACCACACCAGTGAATATGACTTTTCGCGCGCTCTGATTGGCTACTCAAACAGTGAATATGATTTCATATTCACCTCCGAGCAAAGCAGCGATCATCTCGTGCAAGTTTGTGTCCATTTGAAAGAAAATATAATAACTATTTGGTGTTGGCTATTCACCTGGAGTGTGGTATATACTAAAACAATTATTCACCTCAGTGTTGGTAAATAGTGGTGGATATTTGCCTCGTCGAAGCGGCCCGGTAAATATCCACCACTATTCACCTCCACTTCGGTGAATAATTGTTAATTGTTAATTTTCCTTCCGGCCATGCGTTTTGGCTTACGGGCACATCAAACAAGACAAAAGAGTTTTCGCCAGTTCCATATCCTCGTCCATATTCACTAGAATATATTTTTTCATTCAGTTCTCGTCGCGGACTCTGTGACTTCCAAAACTGCAGCGATGGCTCCGCCATTATCTTTGACATTCACGATCATTCATTATTTTTTCGCGCCAGTCGTCCGGTAGTACCAGTTTCTTCCAAGAATAGTACCCAGTTTCTTTTTAAGAAAATCGTGGTATTTTGTGTGTCGAAGTCCAAACTTATGCGTCCCGTTTTTATATCAGTCGCACTTAACGGTCAGACGTTTAATACGTCTAGACGTCTTAGACGTCTGTAGTATAACAAACCGGCTATTATCTGTTCCAAGAGAACAGTTCCCGAGTGCGAAGCTCGAGGGAAACTGAGCTTTGAGGATCAGATAATGTTCAAGGACAAATATCAGGGCATATTTCGACGCCACAATGTAGGTTATTGTTATCATCCTTAAAATATTTTCTTTGACGCGCGCTTATACGCTCACTGATATTTCCCACTCGCGGAGAGAAAATACTTGATGGTTATAAGCTCTATTTCGTTCGCGAATGTTTCAGTTCCGAGAAGAGAACAGTTCCCGAGAACGAAGTGTTGAAGTATGATCTCATTCTAACAAGTTATGGGATACCTGTTGTAGTTATGTTAATTAGAAATAAAAGTCCCGGGTGTTGTTCATCCTGCGAAGTGACAAACATGGCGTGTTTTGTTGTTTTGCGATCACTACTATAATCCAATTAATCCTTGTCTCCATCATGAGTTTAACAGGTTATGGGCCCAGTTCGAGATATGGTCGACTACTATTCGATGGGGATGAAAGAAGATACGAACAGTGGGAAGTTAAATTTCGCGGTTATATGCGACTACAAAAATTGAAGGATACGATCGATGCGGCTGACGATGCGGAGATTACCGCAGCCAAGAACGAAGAAGCGTTTGCCGAGTTAATACAATTTCTCGATGATAGAAGTCTTTCTCTCGTAATGAGGGACGCGCAAGATGACGGGAGAAAAGCGTTGACAATTTTGAGGGCGCATTATGCTGGTGCAGGCAAGCCCAGAGTGATTTCGCTATACACAGAGCTGACGTCGCTTATGAAATCGGCAAACGAGACAGTGACGGACTATGTTATACGAGCAGAGACTGCAGCGACAGCTCTTAAGAATGCTGGTGAAACCGTGACAGATAGTCTTCTCATAGCGATGGTGTTAAAAGGTCTACCGGAAGATTACAAGCCGTTTGTTGTCGTTATCACCCAGAACGAGAAACAACAAACATTCAGTGAATTCAAGGTCGCCTTACGGAGTTTTGAAGACACTGAGCGAACCAGAATGGTGATGGGAAACGACTCAGTCATGAAGACCGAACAGAGACAGTTATCAAAGAGGAATATCATCTGTTTTCAATGTGGCTTGGCAGGGCATATTGCTCGTTTCTGTAACAGTAACAGCAGCAATAATGGACGGGGACGCTGGTGCAACACGTGTCACAACTCGTCACACAGTGACAGTACATGTCGGTTCAAAGGAAGAAGGACTGACAATGCCAAGCAGGCTTCTGAGACTTTTGAAGAATCTGATGAGGGAGTGGAGCATTCATTTGCATTTGAGATCAACGCTGATGCAAATGAGAGGGCTACTAGTACGGCAGAAACAAATACACTTCTGGTAGATTGTGGTGCGACCGCCCACATCATCAATGACGAGTCCAAGTTCATCAAATTTGATGATAAGTTCAGACCAGACAAGCACTATATCGAGCTGGCAGATGGAATACGATCTAATAATGTGGTACTCAAGAGAGGGGATGTTGAGATAACCATTATGGATACCACTGGAAGACATTTCAATGCGACGCTGAAAGATGCATTATACATTCCTACATACCCTCAGAACATATTCTCAGTGCAAGCTGCAACTACAAGAGGTGCTACAGTGACTTTCAATCCAGACTCTGCAGAACTAGCTTACAAGAGTACCAAGTTTAACATTGAGAAGCATGGTAGACTGTACTATATCAGTACCTTTGACAAAGCTGACTCTGTCAATTATACATGTGATCTGAAAGGCTGGCATGAAATACTAGGACACTGTAATCATGAGGACATTGTGAAACTAGAAAGTGTAGTAGAAGGTATGAAGGTAAGCGATAGTAGTTCCAGTAACCCCGGGGATTGTAACATTTGTATTGAAGGGAAAATGACCCAAAGTAGGAATAGGAATCCTGATGTGCGCGCTACAGCCGCACCATTAGAATTAGTTCACACTGATCTTGCTGGACCCATTGATCCAGCCTCTGGAGAAGGTTTCAGATATTCCATAGCTTTCACGGATGACTATTCAGGAGCAATTTTTGTATACTTTCTTAAGAGTAAGAGCGAGACTGTAGTTGCAACAGAGAAGTTTTTGGCAGACTCAGCACCATATGGTGAAGTTAAATGTATAAGGTCAGATAATGGCGGTGAGTTTATTTCTCATAAGTTTAAGTCTCTCCTGAGGGAGAATAAGATAAAGCATGAAACATCTGCACCCCATTCTCCCCACCAAAATGGGACGCAGAGCGACACTGGCGTACTCTATTTGAGATGGGAAGGTGCTTACTCCTACAAGCCAATATGGGCAAGGAGTTTTGGCCTTATGCAGTAATGGCTGCTGCGTACATACGTAATAGGTGCTATAACAATCGCCTAAAGCAAACACCATACTTCACTATCACTGGCAAGAAACCCAATTTGTCAAACATGAGAAGTTTTGGATCTGAATGCTATGCATATAAGCAGAATACGCAGAAGTTGGATTCCAGGTGCACTAAGGGGATCTTTCTTGGGTATGATAAGGGGAGCCCTGCGTATCTGGTGTACATCCCAGAGACCGGCAAGGTTATGAAATACAGGGTGGTGAAGTTCCCTAAGAGAAGGGTGGAACAACAGACTCAAACTGAAAGTCTGTCAAGTGATGATGATGTAATGCCATTACAACACAATTCTAACCCTGATACATGTAGTGCATCTGATGTTAACAGGTCTCAAGAGGGTCCAGGTTTGCTCATCGAAGGACTTGGGGCTGAGTGTGAAACCAGTCCTCCTTCAGAGCCTCTGATGAAAGCATAAGACGTTCTAAGAGGGGGAGAAACCCCCCAGCATACTTGAGCGATTATGCCACAGACATGGAGGATGTTGATCAGGTACTAACAAGTGTTGATTATTGTTACAAATTTTCTGATTTCCCTCAAACCTATCAAGAGGCTATGGAATCGCCTGAGTCTAGCAGCTGGGAGGCGGCGATGAGGGAAGAGATGAATTCTCTAACTGAGAATAACACTTTTACTTTGACTACTCTACCAGAGGGCAGAAATTCAGTGGGGGGGGGGGGGGGGGGGGGGGGGGAGGGGGCGTTGGGTGTACACTATCAAAGAAAGTTGTACTGGTGCTAAAACTTTAAAAGCAAGGTATGTTGCTAAGGGTTACAGCCAAGTGAGAGGTATTGATTATAAGGAGACTTTTGCACCTACAGCTAATCTCACATCTGTGCGTGTGCTAATGCAAATAGCCGCACAACATGATTTGGTTTTACACCAAATGGATGTGAAGACTGCCTATCTCAATGCCCCTATTGATTGTGAGATCTACATGGATCAAGTTGAAGGTTTTTGAAGTTCCCCCAGGAAATGATGGCACACAGGTGTATAAGTTGAACAAATCTCTGTATGGATTGAAGCAATCAGGAAGGAATTGGAACCATGTGCTACACTGTTTCTTACTTGAGAATGATTATGTTCAGAGTCCTGTTGATAACTGTGTGTACAACAAACAGGTTGGGAGTAAACTTGTTGCTATGCTTGTCTGGGTAGATGACATCATTATTGCAGCAAGTGACATGGTGCTAGTATCTGAAACTAAAGGGATGTTGAGGGAGAGATTCCACATGAAGGATCTGGGTAGACTTTCTTACTTCCTGGGTATTCATTTTGAGCAAGGAGATGGCTTTGTGAAAATGAACCAGAAGAGGTACATCATTAAGGTACTTGAGAGGTTTGAGATGTCAGAATGTAAACCAAGGCCTACACCTTCTGAGCAGAAACTTGAGTTTGTTAGTGAAACTCCCTTTGATCCTAGGAGATATCGTGAGGCAGTCGGTAGCTTGATATACGCTATGACATGCACTAGCCAGACATATGCTGGATTGTCACTAAGTTGTCACAATTTCTGACTAACCCAATGGACGAACACTGGGTTGCAGTGAAGCATGTGCTGCGGTACTTCAAGGGGACTCTAGACTATGAGTTGTGCTACAGGAGGTGTGATGATGATCTCACACTAATAGGCTACAGTGATGCTGATTGGTCATCATCTACAGATGACAGACGAAGTGTAAGTGGATACTGCTTCAGCTTGAATAGAGATGGTCCTCTTGTCTCTTGGAAGTTGAGAAAGCAGCCAACTGTGGCCCTTTCGTCATGTGAAGCAGAGTACATTGCCCTAGCAGCAGCAGTTCGGGAGGGCCTTTATCTCATTCAGTTGGTGGGTGATATTGGTGAAGCAAGTGAGCCTGTTTTGATATTTGAGGATAACCAAGGGGCCATTGCCTTGTCTAAAAATCCAGTCAATCGACAGAGATCGAAACATATTGATGTGAGATATCACTTCATCCGCACAATGCAAAATGCAGGAAAGATAATAATTGAGTACTGTCCCACCGCCAGTATGGTGGCTGATATCATGACCAAACCAGCTACAAAATTCAAGTTGCAACAGTGTGGGAGATATATTTTTGGTTCATGAGACATTTTAGCCTATATAGCTAGTATACAAGGAATATACAAGATTTATTTTATTTTATTCATTTGTTTGTTGATAATTTACTGCATGTTTACATTGTTAATGGTAATATGATCACGTATATCATTTTAGGAAATACATAGAAAGAGATCAAGTGGGGGTGTTGAAGTATGATCTCATTCTAACAAGTTATGGGATACCTGTTGTAGTTATGTTAATTAGAAATAAAAGTCCCGCATGTTGTTCATCCTGCGAAGTGACAAACATGGCGTGTTTTGTTGTTTTGCGATCACTACTATAATCCAATTAATCCTTGTCTCCATCATGAGTTTAACACGAAGAACAGCTTCGAGGATCAGATAATGTGCAAGGACAAATATCAAAGCATATTTCGACACCACATACAATGCACGTTAGTGTTATTATCATCCTGAAAGAATACCTTTGATGCGCGCTTAAAGTGCAACTAACCCCTTTTGCAATTTTTATACATATGAATCTTTGAAAGGTTTTGAGTACTTCTGCGAATAAATTTTTGGCTTACATAGAATACTCTATGTTCTATCCTTGTTTGAAATGGTGAAAATTCGACCTTTCCTGACCCATGACCGCGTAAGAAAAAGACTGGGTCGATTCTTGATCTTACGTCACCTCATTAATGCATTATTCTCCATGTCGCCTTTCTATCACAACAACATCGATATATAGATAATATACACAGTCTGTGAGTTGTTAGTAAAGAAAGCAGTTATTTTAGACAAGCTGCTAAATATTTATTCAAATTATTGCAAAGTGGAATGAATTAGATGACGTAAGATCAAGAATCGACCCAGTCTTTTTCTGACGCGGTCATGGGTCAGGAAAGGTCAAATTTTCACCATTTCAAACAAGCATAGAACATAGAGTATTCTATGTAAGCCAAAAATATCTTCACAGAAGTACTCAAAACCTTTCAAAGATTCATATGTATAAAAATTGCAAAAGGGGTTAGTTGCACTTTAAGCTCAAGGGGAGAAATATCGGGTCACGTGACTCATTCCACCAATCACGCGCGAGAGAAAAATACATGATGGGTTATTAAGATCAACAAACTGGAAACAAATTTTAAACTTAGTATTTCCAGTTCGTTGTCCCATATCTATATCCAATATATATATTACCACAGTTTTGCCGTTTTGTTTTCCTTGAAGAAAGTATGTGCCAAGTCGAAGTGCTTGATTTAATTTGACTGCCAGTCCCCAATTATCTTCAGAGGGACCAATTTTGAATAAATAAATTATAACCAATAGATGAACACCTGTTTGTGAAATTTAATTCTACCTGGTTTGCAGGAGAGGGGATAGTGGTGACGTGTAAAAAAGACTCTACAATGTCAGTGTGGAATGAATTCAATTCATGATTTGGATTTGCCCTAAGATTGTTTGATTCGTTCGCAGAAATTAATGAAATTTCGAAATTAACCAACGTGTAGCCGCAGCCACCCTCAGTCGGGAGTCAGGAAATTGTTTCAGCTTTTTATCCGATGATGTCGATGTGCAAAGAAATTCGTCAAATAAGAACGCGGTACTAATTACCGTGAGACGAAATAATATGGTTAGAGTTTTGAATTTGAAAAAAAAACAGACCGCGAGGAGCTCCTGAGAGTCTTGGCGTTACACAAAGACAGCTAGACTCCAACGGATTGTCACTAACTAATTTATCAGAGTTTCTTATTTTGAGATTTATGTTTTGTAAAATTGAACAATTCTTGAGCCCAGTGGCAATCTAGTGCGTCCCCAAAACAACTGAGTTTGGAGAATTTTCTAGAAAACCTTGCCAAAGTATGAATTTATTTTCGAAATGTTTGCTTATTTCATAAATTGCAGTGCATTAAACATTTTGTGTTTATATAGTCAAACTATGTTAGGCTTAGTTTTATGTTAGGGTTAGTTTTAGTTGTAAAAATAAGACTCCGATATTTTCAAAAAATAATTACCCGACTCACTCGGAGCCGAACTATACGATTATCATGCACCATATGACCTAAGTAACTTTGACTGCATGCACGATATCCAGACCATGAAACAAAATCTATCCAAGAAAATTAAATAATATCACTTAGGCACTGATAATCAGTTCAGTCAGGTTAAACCATTACCTGAAATTAGGAAGATTGATGTTGTTATGGATATACCACTGACTGAAAAGAAATTAGAAGCATCGATAACAGCTGTCAAAACGGGAACTCTACTACTATGCTGAACTTTACACTGCTAGGGTTTAGCTGCATGTTCGTACGCGTACGTCGAAGTCCATAACCGCTTCAGCACAAAAAACGGTAAGTATATACTCAAGATTTTAAGTATTATTTTCTAGTTGTGTCAGTAAAATATTTATTTTTAATCTGAGTAGTGTTTGGCAGTTACTTATAAAAATATGTAATTTCAGCGAAATTTGTTGAAGATTTTCCCTGGGCAATCTTTAATGAACATAATTCGCTGAAATTGCACACACGGACAAATGAAGAACAGATGAAGACTTCAGGAAAGTTTTCGTTGATTTTATTCAGTATTTCGGGCCTACCTTATCTGACCAAGTAATCGTTTAAAACGTAATATGCATGGTATCTATTGAACAGTGATTGAAGAGCCTTTAACATTCGAGACGATGTCTAACTATTTGCCGTCAAGTTTCTTTCACAAACAGCATAAAGGTTCGACCTTCGTTATCAGTTTAAGACCTTGAGTGTTGGCCCAAACAAGAATCCAACCCAAAAGTTGGAACTCGTCGAGGCAATATTTCAAGAGGCCGGAGTGCATGAAATTAAAATTATATAAGATTTTTTGTTACCAAAAGTTTTAAGAAATATTTTTTTCCGCCGGTATAAGGGAAGTGTCACATATTGATTTTTCCACGAGAAACGTCCAGCGTAGTTTCTTTTTCAACCCCTCCCCCAAAGAAACGTCAGAAATTTATCGATTTTTTAAAAAAAAGTCAGACACTACCTCTTTCCATTCATGTCCGCCTTTTTATTCCAACTTAATACCGCTATCTATGTCGGTGAGTTCTCAAAATCATAGGAAATTAGATACGATACACGCATTGTCCCACAGCTATCGCTGGTCACCCTGGCGGCCGCGGTTGTTCCAACAGGGTCATTCATTTTTCTGGCTTTTTGAAAAAATGAAAGCAGTTGAAAAAATCAAATTTAATTTAATTTCTGTCCGCATCCGTATTTAAGCTCCACTTTCTCGCAATATGGCGGACGATAACGAGTTGACGGGAAGGCAACAAAATGAAAATGAAGGAAAAGGACGCAAATTTTATCTTCTAACGAGTCTCTTTCTAAGCTTTATATCTGTTTTTTTTTTATGCAATTTCAAAGACAACAGCCTTACATCGTTAATCGCCATTTTATTTTACGAGCGTGCCGCATACGAATGACAGTGATCTAAACATTATCATGGGCTCAACCATGTCCGGTCTCGGAAATATTCTCGTGTAAACAGCCCTTGCCGTTCCACCAAGGCTTGCGGACCCGCGGTGCCACTTTTTATCCGATCCGTTTCAAGATATTTCTCGTGTAGATGGGCAAATGTTCATAGAACCGGTACCTCTTTCTATCCGAGCCATTCCTTTTTTTCTGTCGTATAAACGGGCCTGGCCATCTCTAATTCGTGCTTTTTATTAATTTAGCCCTTTAAGCCGGGCTATATAGCTAATATACTCGTTCGGAATGTCCTCCACCTGTCGGTCATAAATAAAATATTCATTGCTGGGATTTCTCTAGACTGATAACATTCGGCCGCTTTTGACGGCCCGTTAATTTTACACGATAGAAACTAAAAAGGAACGGCTCGGATATAGAGGAAAAAACTACCCTGGTCCCAGAGGTTTTCTAGAGAGAGAACAGCCGCGGAGAAAGCCGCGAAGCTCGCTGATCGAGCCGCGAAGCACGCTGATGGCCGCTTCGCGGCTCTTTCGCCGCGGCTGTTCTCTCTAGTAAACCTCTGGAACCAGGGTAGAAAAGTACCGGTTCCACGAGAAATACCTTGAAACGGTTCGGATAAAAAGTCGCACCGGTCCACAAGTCTAGGTGGAACGGCAAGGGCTGATTACACGAGAATCTTTCCGAAACCGGACATGGTCGAACCCATAATGTTTAGATCACTGTTATTCGTATGCGTCGCACACGACGCTCGTAAAACAAAATCTCAGAAAAAGCAATGGCACGGGTTCGAAAGCGTTTACACGATGCACAGGAACTGAAAACACGGGTACCTAACCCAGTTGTATCCGTTCCGTTTCGGGACCATAGGCGCCTATGGTCCCAGAACGGATAAAACTGGCACGGGTAAAAGTAGGGTACGGGTCGTGTACACGAATGAAATTATCCGAACCGTTCTACTTTTTATCCGAGCCGTGCCATTTTTTCCTGTTGTGTAAACGGACCTTTTAACACTACAAATTGATCTTATGATAAACAAAAATCCTTTTGCGTAAGCATTAAAATGAATTACAATGTGTTTACAACTAGCTGAGGTAGTAAATTTCACTTAACAAATGAGGTCTTGAAAAACTGCGGATGCACGAATGGAACGCGAGTGCCGATTAGCAGCCTCATCAAGACCTCGAAAGTGCATTATTTTGTTATAGGACACAGGAGAACATTCTATTTGTTATATGAAATAAAATTCGATCAACGTGGAAAGAAATTCTCGAGCGTGCATTATAGTAAATTAACTATTCCAACTTCGTGCACAGTACAAAACCCAAGCAGATCATTGGCTAATGACAGTGCTTTATTGGTGATTAATATTCCAACTTCGTGCACAGTACAAAACCAAGCAGATGATTGGCTAATGACAGTGCTTTATTGGTGATTAATATTCCAACTTCGTGCACAGTACAAAATCCAAGCAGATGATTGGCTAATAACAGTGCTTCATTGGTGATTAATATTCCAACTTCGTGCACAGTACAAAATCCAAGCAGATGATTGGCTAATGACAGTGCTTCATTGGTGATTAATATTCCAACTTCGTGCACAGTACAAAATCAAAGCAGATGATTGGCAAATGACAGTGCTTTATTGGTGATTAATATTCCAACTTCATGCACAGTACAAAACCCAAGCAGATGATTGGCTAATGACAGTGCTTTATTGGTGATTAATATTCCAACTTCGTGCACAGTACAAAATCCTTGCACATGATTGGCTAATGACAGTGCTTTATTGGTGATTAATATTCCAACTTCGTGCACAGTACAAAATCCAAGCAGATGATTGGCTAATGGCAGTACTTTATTGGTGATTAATATTCCTACCTCGTGCACAGTACAAAATCCAAGCAGATTATTGGCTAATGACAGTGCTTTATTGGTGATTAATATTCCAACTTCGTGCACAGTACAAAACCCAAGCAGATGATTGGCTAATGACAGTGCTTTATTGGTGATTAATATTCCAACTTCGTGCACAGTACAAAATCCAAGCAGATGATTGGCTAATGACAGTGCTTTATTGGTGATTAATATTCCAACTTCGTGTACAGTACAAAATCCTTGCACATGATTGGCTAATGACAGTGCTTTATTGGTGATTAATATTCCAACTTCGTGCACAGTACAAAATCCAAGCAGATCATTGGCTAATGACAGTGCTTTATTGGTGATTAATATTCCAACTTCGTGCACAGTACAAAACCCAAGCAGATGATTGGCTAATGACAGTGCTTTATTGGTTGTATCGCCAGCGGATCAAAATGGTTTAACGCGTTTAATGGTTTGACTTCAAGGATATGACTCACGGTTTACATGCACTTGTGATCCTCACTATTTGAGTAGATTTGTCGGATTTGACGGTAAAAACCTGGAAAAACACATAAACAGAACTTACACACAATGCTTAACTTCTAGCAGGCGATATCACAAACATAAAGCCACAGAAACTTACCAAAATGAGCGGATAAATGGACGAACACGCGGCTGGCGACACACGAAACACAAAACTCACAGCTCAGCAAAAGCACATGTTAAGGCGCAAGGCATCACGGGACAACAACAAGTTACGGGACACGCGCGGGACGTAACGGGACACTGAAGAACACAATTGTTGAGCATGGCCTCAACATCCTGGGGGGCCAGGCTGAATGGTTACGAGCCATGCAGTAAATTGAATAACAACGTAACGGTACGCTCCGTACATGCGTATGAGAAACTAATAATAACAACAGTTCGAGTGTTCCTAAATGTTCCTTAAACAATGGTATCCTTCGCTAAGCAGTCTGTGATCGTCTAGTCGTTCTCGTATCCACGTTATGCCGATTCCTCGAGGAGACACAGCTTGGTCACCGGACGAACGAGCGTGGAGTTCTTCGTCTTCACTTCAGCAGCACGTACACGGGAGTCTTCTCCTGGGAAGACCCTGACGACTCTTCCAAGCAGCCATCGGCTCCGAGGTACACAGTTGTCTGCGACAAGAACTAGATCGTTCACTGCAAGGTTCCTCTTTGGGAGGACCCATTTCTGACGTTGCTGCAACGTTGGTATGTACTCCTTTATCCACCTTGACCAGAAGCAGTCCGCTAGGAACTGTGCGCGTCTCCACTGCTTACGTAAGTACAAGTCCTCATTGGCGAACACTCCAGGGGGAAGAAGAATATTCTTTCTCTGCAGTAGCAGGTGATTTGGCGTGAGAGGCTCCAAATCACTCGGGTCGTCGCTGTTAGGACAGATCGGACGACTGTTTAGGATGGATGTAACTTCGGCAAACACTGTCCTAAGTGTTTCTCGGCTCACCAGCGCGGCGGGGTTGCCTAGAACAGCCTTCATTGACTTACGCACACTCCGTATACGTCGCTCCCAGACACCCGACATGTGACTTGCTGCCGGGGGCTGGAACCGCCATCTTACGATTGGACAGCTATACCACTCCACGTCTCTCTGGTGCAGCTCCTTCTTGACTGCTTCCTCATCGAGCTCTCGAATTGAACGTTTCAGTTCTCTTTCAGCTCCTGTGAAGTTGGTCCCATTGTCGCTCCATATCTCTTTCGGGGATTCACGTAGGGACATGAATCTTCTAAGTGCTTGAATGAACGCGTCAGTTTCTAGGGAACTGACATCTTCTACGTGGACAGCTCGACTGTTGAAGCACACAAATATGCATCCATACACCTTCTCGGTACCGCGGCCACGCTTGACATGGAAGGGTCCGAAGAAGTCAACGCCAGTGTACGTAAATGGTGCCTCGTAGGGCACGAGTCTCTCCTTTGGCAGGTCCGCCATCATTTGCTGCATAGTAGGGGCGTTGCGCTTGCGACAGTCGACACACACATGCAACACTTGCCGAACCAATGCTCTCCCTCGTAAGATCCAGAAACGTTGACGCATATCCGACATTACATGCTCCCGTCCAGCATGACCTAGAATCTTGTGATAGTAGCGTACAATTAACCTGGATACCGATGATCCTTTGGAAGGACTATCGGATGCGCAGCATTGAACGATATCGGTGCGCGATGAACTCTCCCACCCACTCGTACAACTCCTTCAACTAGAGTAGGGTTCAACGTAGCTAACTTGCTGCTCACTTTAACTTGTCCTCCACTTTGCAAGGCAAGTAGTTCCTCCTGGAAGCATTGACGCTGTACGAGTTGTACAATAACGTCACTGGCGTGATGTACCTCAGCAAGGGTAAGTGTTCTTCCGGAACCCTGCATGCTCTTTGTTCCCTTGATCCGTCCCACGAATCGTAGCAGCCATGCCATCACTCTTACCAAGCGAGTCCAGGACGAAAAACGTGTCAAGAGATCGTCAACTGGAGTCGGATGTGTGCTCATTGACATCAAGTTCTTCTCATTTCGGACTTCTGCATCGTCGTCGGGAACTTCTCCTACGACTTTAGTTGGCCATTTGTCTTCTGACTGCCAAAGAAACTCAGGTCCGGACCACCAGCGACAGCCTGGGATAAACGACTCGATATCCATCCCTCGCGATCCATCGTCAGCTGGGTTCAACTTTTCGGGGACGTGATGCCACTGTTCGGCCGTGGTGATATCTTGAATTTCTGTAAGGCGATTTGCGACGAAGGTCTGGAACCTTCTCTTCCTGTTCTTGATGTACTGTAGGGTTATCATCGAATCTGACCAGAAGTACACGTCGTCTATAGGTATGTCAAGTTCCTCTGAGATCACTCTGTGCAATCGTGTCGCTAGTACTGCCGACTGCAACTCTAGACGTGGTATGGACCAGTCCTTCATTGGGGCATTCCGCGCCTTCCCCATGATGAAGACACAGTGCACTTTCCCTTGCTCATTGGTCATTCTGAGGAAGGAAACAGCGGCATATCCCCGTCTCGACGCATCTGAGAAGTGGTGGATCTGGGTCTCGCAGATGGTTCCAAGATCGGAAGGCTTATATCATCTTGGAAGCCTAACATGGATAATACGAGGCAGGGACTCCACCCATTTCCGCCATTTCGATAAGTATGGCTCTGGAATATCATCATCCCAAGGACAGTTCATCCTCCATAGCTCCTGTAACAGCACCTTGATCGACAGAATAAGCGGCGAGAGGAAGCCAAGAGGATCGAAGAGAGAACTCATAACAGACAGTATTCCACGTTTCGTGGGCAGCTTCTCGGTTGGCACAGCCTTGAACTGGAAGGTGTCAGACTCGGCATCCCAGCATATGACAAGCGCTCTCTGAATGGGAAGTTGGTCAAGATCCAAGTCAAGATTTGGGTTCGCTCTCTCGACAACGGGTATGGATGCCAGAACTTCACGGTTGATACTGGTGAACTTAGTTAGGTGAAAACCTCCTTCCTTCAGCAGTCCAATTAGGCCCACAGCTAGCTTCACAGCTTCCTCCTTTGTGGCTGTTGATTTCAATACGTCATCAACGTAAAAGTTCCTTCGTACGGCACTGATAACCTCGGGGTCGTACTTATCTTCATTGGCATCTGCTGTCATGTTCAGAGCCTTATTAGCACAGCATGGTGATGACGTCGCTCCGAAAATATGGACGAGCATTTGGTACTCTTCTGGTGGTGCATCGATACTGCTGGACCACCAAAGGAATCGTAGGGCGTCTGTATCACATGGAGCTACCTTTACTTGGTAGAACATCGCTTCGATGTCGGCGGTAAACGCTACCTCTCCTTGTCGGAACCTCATCAGGACTCCTGGTAGATCGTTGATAAGGCACGGGCCCTGGAGTAGCTTGTCGTTAAGGGACAAGCCGGAAAACCTCGCTGCGGCGTCAAACACAACCCTCACCTTGCCTGGCTTATTTGGGTTGCACACAGGGTGATGAGGTAAGTACCACGTGATGTCACTTCTTTCAGCGGCTTCTTCATCGTTCAATCTTCTCGCGTACCCTTTGGACAGATATTCTTCTATGACGGCCTTATATTTCACTGCTAGGTCTGGATCACGGTGAAAACGCTTCTTCAGATGACGTAACCTCGACTCCGCAAGGCTTCGGTTGTAAGGCAAGTTAGGATGCTCATGTTTCCACAATAGTCCCATCTGGTAATGACCTTCATTCTTACTGATTGTATCGTCGATGATCTTCATAGCCTCGCGGTCCTCAACAGACATTGACTTGGCGTCTCGCCTATTTGTACCGTACGACTCGGACTTCCAAAATTCTTCTACTTGACGGTCAAGTGCGATGTCTTCAGAGTTGATGAAGTTAGAGTTAAAATGTCTGTTCGTGCTACAACCCGAGCAACCACCAAGAATGCTCCAGCCCAGACGCGATCTAATGGCTAGGGGTTCATTTGGTCTTCCTTTCTTCACTTCAAGGGGTATGAACACTTCTTGGACGTTGGTGCCAAGTAGGACCGAAATCGTCTTCCTTTCTACTTCCGGAAAACGCACGTGTCGTAAGTGCGGCCACTGCTCGACGTGCCTTGTTAACTTCTGGTGTTTAAGTGGTATAGTGAGGTCTTTCACAGCCCATGCGGCTCCGACTTTAATTATGTCGTCGTCGTCACCACTCACAGGCGCGATACTGAAGTTGACCTTAACTCCTTCTTCTTGTATGTTGTTATCATTCACTGTGTTGAGCGAGAATCTGCTTGTGGTTCCCTTCATGTTCATTTCCCCTGCTAACGAGGGGCCTATCATGGTAATGTCAGAACCAGAATCTATTAAGGCGTAGGTTGTCTTCACTTCACCATTGTCTCCGATCACCTTTAGGGGGATGACCTGAAGCAGAACCTCCTGCATGTCATCGGCGGTGGTTGTAGAATATGATCCATGTGCAGCGTCTTCTGCTGGAAGAGGGTTAGCTTCAACGTGGTTGCTGGTTCCGGAATCCTTATTCACGGGGGGAGTCCCTTTCTTAGGTTGGGCGGCTTCCTTCAGGTGTAGCATGGTGTGGTGTGGTTTGCCGCAGCCTTCCGCTCGGCATCGGATGGAAGATTTACACATAGTAGCGATATGCTTGGTTGAACTGATGCAATCGAAACAAATTCTCTTCGATTTGACAAACTCGCTACGATCCTTCGGCGACTTTGCCTTGAACGATTCACAACGGTATAAGCGATGCGACTGATTACACAGCGGGCAGGCGGGTTCAGTCATATCTGCGTTAGTAGCGTAGGTCATAGCTCTATTTGTTGGTGCCTTCGATTTCGATGGATTGTGGGATGCTAGTGGGTTTTCAGACTTAGAAAAGAAAGGGTGATTAGCAACATCGGCTCTATCCTTCAGGAATTCGACTACATTCCTATATGTTGGCATTATTTGCCCGTTCCGATCTAGTTTCCTAAGGTGTTCTGCAAATCTAGTGTGTCTCCACTGCGGCAAGCGTGCTATGACTTTCTCTAGATTGTCAGTGCTCATTTCTCCAAGGAATCCCATAGCCTTTAGGGTATCATATGTCACCTGTGCTGTGTCTGCAAGGCGTCGCAGGCCTTCATTGTCGTTTCTTTGGATAGGGGGACCTTTGGTCAATTTTTCAACACTTGCACGCATGACCTGTGATGGGCGACCAAACCGGTCCTCAAAGAGTGTTCATCTCACTACGAAGGCCACCCGGGAGGGCCTCATACCTTTCAACTGCTTGAAGGGCGGGGCCCTCCAAGAACTGCAGCAACATGGCCATTTTTACAGAGTCATCAAGAGGTCTAGATCCCACCATCTGATGGAATCTTTGTTTCAAAACTGGGAATTTCTCGGGAGAGCCGTCGAACTTCTGCACTCTCACCTTCGGGAGATCGTGGGACATGCTGATTTTCTCCATTGTTGCAGCAATGGAAGTGAGCAGGGTTTCGCTCATCATGCCACTTACCATCGGCATTTGTTGTTGCTCCACAACCTGGTCTCTGGCTGGGCAGAGGCCATCAGACCCCCAGGCTGGGGGTCTGGACACAGGGTACACTGTTGGCTGGACACCGGCTGGGCGAAGACCATCCAACCCCCATGGTGTGGCCATAGGGGGTGTATACACAGCAGACGCGGTAGACTGGGCTCCAGCAGGGTGAAGACCTTCCGACACATGGGTTGAGGCCACGAGGGGCGTGCATACGGGAGACTGGGCTCCAGTGGGGCGAAGACTTTCAGACACATGGAGCGAGGCCACGAGGGGCGTACACACAGGAGACTGGGCTCCAGTGAGGCGAAGACTTTCAGACACATGGGTTGAGGCCACGAGGGGCGTGCACAGAGGAGACTGGGCTCTAGTGGGGCGAAGACTTTCAGACACATGTGGCAAGGCCATGAGGGGGTTATACAAGGGAGAAACAGTTGATTGGACTCCGATATGGCGAGTACCATCAGGACCCCAGGGCAGGGCCACGAGGGGCGTAGAAGTGTGGGGTGAGAGGTTACCCCCCGGGGGACCAGGGCGATCCCTTTGTTGAGGGGTTGGCGGGGGTTCGATTTGTACAGTTGGCTCTGAGAGAGATGGGGACTCTACGATTTCTGTTTCCCTTTCTGTCATGGTTGGTGGCATGGGAGACTGGGCACGAGACTGAGTCTGAGTCACCAGATCACTGCCAGGGTCTAAGGGCTCTTCTGTCATAAAAAACTCAAGCCTAGCTAGTTCGGCCTTGTCCTTGGCTTCGGCCAGTTCACCCTCGGCCTTAAGTCTAGTCAGCTCAAGGCGGTTTCTTAGTTCGAGTTCCTTCTGTTTTATTTCGATTTCTACACGCTTCATTTCAGCTTCAATCGTTTGCCCTTTCCTTTTCTCAGCTTGTTGTTCGGCTTAGCAGCCTTTGCAGCAGCGAGTCTCACTTTGTACCTCCTTGAGCTCGAGGTACTCGTTCCTGAGGCTAGACTCACTGCCGACCCGACTGAACTCTTGGACGAGGCTTGCCGGGGCGTGTTTATTTCCTCAGCCACCTGTCCGTCAAAATATATCCTGGCATTTGCTAGGTATTGCTCTAATTTCAACTCATAATTCCTATTTCTAAGTGACTGGATTTGAATTGATTCTGTACTTCTTCATACTTTTCACTATCATGATCAATGTAATTGTACTCATCACAACACCTACAGCATTTTTTCCATGTCGCTTCTAGTCGAGACTGAAGTCCCTGCACCTTAACTACATTCGCAAAGTCTTCTATAGCAATGTCAACTTCGTTTATCACTCGAGTGAGTGATGCCGTATAACCTCTTCTAGAACGGTCAAGCGCCTCAATTCGCTCTAAAAGCGCTCCAGTGTCATTCATACTTGCACAAAACACAATATTTGGCAACTTTGGTTTTTACAATATGTATCGCCAGCGGATCAAAATGGTTTTAACGCGTTTAATGTTTTGACTTCAAGGATCTGACTCACGGTTTACATGCACTTGTGATCCTCACTATTTGAGTAGATTTGTCGGATTTGACGGTAAAAACCTGGAAAAACACATAAACAGAACTTACACACAATGCTTAACTTCTAGCAGGCTATATCACAAACATAAAGCCACAGAAACTTACCAAAATGAGCGGATAAATGGACGAACACACGGCTGGCGACACACGAAACACAAAACTCACAGATCAGCAAAAGCACATGTTAAGGCGCAAGGCATCACGGGACAACAACAAATTACGGGACACGCGCGGGACGTAACGGGACACTGAAGAACACAATTGTTGAGCATGGCCTCAACATTGGTGATTAATATTCCAACTTCGTGCACAGTACAAAATCCAAGCAGATGATTGGCTAATGACAGTGCTTTATTGGTGATTAATATTCCAACCTCGTGCACAATACAAAATCCAAGCAGATTATTGGCTAATGACAGTGCTTTATTGGTGATTAATATTCCAACTTCGTGCACAGTACAAAACCCAAGCAGATGATTGGCTAATGACAGTGCTTTATTGGTGATTAATATTCCAACTTCGTGCACAGTACAAAATCCAAGCAGATGATTGGCTAATGACAGTGCTTTATTGGTGATTAATATTCCAACTTCGTGCACAGTACAAAACCCAAGCAGATGATTGGCTAATGACAGTGCTTTATTGGTGATTAATATTCCAACTTCGTGCAAAGTACAAAATCCAAGCAGATGATTGGCTAATGACAGTGCTTTATTGGTGATTAATATTCCAACTTCGTGCACAGTACAAAATCCAAGCAGATTGGCTAATGACAGTGCTTTATTGGTGATTAATATTCCAACTTCGTGCACAGTACAAAATCCAAGCAGATGATTGGCTAATGACAGTGCTTTATTGGTGATTAATATTCCAACTTCGTGCACAGTACAAAATCCAAGCAGATGATTGGCTAATGACAGTTGTTTATTGGTGATTAATATTCCAACTTCGTGCACAGAACAAAATCCAAGCAGATGATTGGCTAATGACAGTGCTTTATTGGTGATTAATATTCCAACTTCGTGCACAGTACAAAATCCAAGCAGATGATTGGCTAATGACAGTGCTTTATTGGTGATTAATATTCCAACTTCGTGCACAGTACAAAATCCAAGCAGATGATTGGCTAATGACAGTTGTTTATTGGTGATTAATATTCCAACTTCGTGCACAGTACAAAATCCAAGCAGATGATTGGCTAATGACAGTGCTTTATTGGTGATTAATATTCCAACTTCGTGCACAGTACAAAATCCAAGCAGATTGGCTGATGACAGTGCTTTATTGGTGATTAATATTCCAACTTCGTGCACAGTACAAAATCCAAGCAGATGATTGGCTAATGACAGTGCTTTATTGGTGATTAATATTCCAACTTCGTGCACAGTACAAAATCCAAGCAGATGATTGGCTAATGACAGTGCTTTATTGGTGATTAATATTCCAACTTCGTGCACAGTACAAAATCCAAGCAGATGATTGGCTAATGACAGTGCTTTATTGGTGATTAATATTCCAACTTCGTGCACAGTACAAAACCCAAGCAGATGATTGGCTAATGACAGTGCTTTATTGGTGATTAATATTCCAACTTCGTGCACAGTACAAAACCCAAGCAGATGATTGGCTAATGACAGTGCTTTATTGGTGATTAATATTCCAACTTCGTGCACAGTACAAAATCCAAGCAGATGATTGGCTAATGACAGTGCTTTATTGGTGATTAATATTCCAACTTCGTGCACAGTACAAAATCCAAGCAGATTGGCTAATGACAGTGCTTTATTGGTAATTAATATTCCAACTTCGTGCACAGTACAAAATCCAAGCAGATGATTGGCTAATGACAGTGCTTTATTGGTGATTAATATTCCAACTTCGTGCACAGTACAAAATCCAAGCAGATGATTGGCTAATGACAGTGCTTTATTGGTGATTAATATTCCAACTTCGTGCACAGTACAAAATCCAAGCAGATGATTGGCTAATGACAGTTGTTTATTGGTGATTAATATTCCAACTTCGTGCACAGTACAAAATCCAAGCAGATGATTGGCTAATGACAGTGCTTTATTGGTGATTAATATTCCAACTTCGTGCACAGTACAAAACCCAAGCAGATGATTGGCTAATGACAGTGCTTTATTGGTGATTAATATTCCAACTTCGTGCACAGTACAAAATCCAAGCAGATGATTGGCTAATGACAGTGCTTTTTTGGTAAACACAGCACGTTGTTCGCTCAGTTGGAATATTAAATGTTAGAGACTTCGTTTGTGTTTTATTGACAAATACAGATCTTTCCCGATAACTACAGAAATGATCTTCAGATGTAAAACATTGATACACGGTAGGAATATTATTATTATTAGTATTAGCATCTGTTTTCAAAGACTAACTAAATTGTTTGACTTATAGAGACAAGCTCTATACAATCACACAAAATCACAACAGATAAGGCACTTTTTCAAATCGCCGGGAGTTGAAATCCAAATTCGCTAGCGAGTCACTCAGCACAGTTATCAGCAAAACCTTTGTCTTGAAAGGCACTTGTTCATCGATTTCCACTAAATAAAAGCTGGTTTTAACCGCTTACTACTACTAGCATATGTTCTTAAAGACTAGCTAAATTGTGAGAAGCTTTCATAACTACACAGAAAATCACAACAGAGAAGGCATGTTTTCAATTCGAGTTTCTCAGTTAACTGTATCTTGTTGGCACAATTACAGCATATTTGCAACCATGTTCACCTTACAGTTTGCTTCAGACAAACTAGACGATTCTCGTCGATTATAGTATACGTAATCTTCTTCACTATATTGAAGCTTTCCGACGGAACAAGTGAAGTCGGAAAGCGTATTCATAACGGCTTCAGCCCATCATTGTTAGTAGTAAGGTGTCGTAGTTTTGTTTATATTTGGCATGTCATTGGTGACAAAAGACCGCTATGCAATGGTGCATGTATATAACGAGCAACTAATTCAGAGAGCAATTCATATCTCGCCGTTCGTGCAGCGTCCGGAAGGCAAATTTTATTCAACCTGTAATTATTTACTAGAGAATTATTTTAAGGTCTTAACCCCCGAGACCCTGTGCTACTGCATTCGTTCGGGGAATACATTTCCCAGAGTTTTTTTTGCCTAAAGAAGGTTTTTATCTCTGGGTTTTTCGTATCGGGCGGAGCACGTTTTTAGATTATGTTATTTCCATTTAGACAATCTTATTGATGTAAACTTATTATAGTATAAAACACGTAAGTGTGAATCATTAGTGTTAAGTCATTGGACACTCTAGCACTGTAAAACTTAATATTATACAGTTACGTGTGAAGTTATTTTTCACCAGTAAACCGTGAAGTCTTGGACACATGTACACTGTAAGCTATTGTGATGCATGTAAAGTCATTATCGACACAATTAAGTCGTTGTGCAGACAAACCTAAGGTGTAAAGGTACTATAGATACATGTGGAGTGCCGTAAAGTCATTGTAGACACGCGTATAATTATAGTCATAAGGTGTAAATCTATTATAGATGCATCAGAGTATAAGTCAGTGTGGCACATATATAGTCACTGTGCACAGACACATGCAGGCGGTAAGCTATTATAGATACACGTGATGTGTAAATCGTTGTGAACACACGTAAGCCAGGTACAGCTATTAGATACCTTTAGCTTCAGGTTTTTCACGTGAACGGCAAACCGCAAACGGCAGTTTGAGGTTAGGCGTTTGGCGTTTGAGGTAGCAATTCTTGGCGTTTTAGCTAGACGATTTTTAATTCGCGAAGAAAACAAATATATTGGATTTCCATGGCTGTGCAATGCTTGTTTTTTTTAACGAAGATAAAACGCTCAATATACACTCCTTCCACTTAACTTTTATCTCGATATGTAGACAAAGGTCTATTTCACATATCTGTAGCGTCAATACGTGGCATAACTCAAAATTAAAGCAAAGAAACCTTGAGGGAAATCACAAACCTGAAAACCTACCTCTTCCCGTCGAAAACGCGCGTTGAAAACCTCAAACGTGACGTCTGGGCCTTGTAACGTGACTTGTAGACGTTTGCGGTTTGTCGTTTAGAGCTGAAAACCTCTAGCTAAATGTAATATAGATACTTGTACTCGTAAGTAATAACAGAAGTCCATAACTAGAAGTGTCCATCTCCCACTATAGGGTTTGGCACATCAGTTTACAGAGTAGTCTATTTATAGAAAGCTTTTCCCGCCATCTCGCAGCCAATCATATTCTTCGAAAATTTATGAGCAGTACCTGATTGGCTAATACAGCGATTTCCTTTGTTTGTAATATTGTACAGTTATTTATATATGCGACAAAATTTTGGCGGACTAGCCGAGCGAATGCTACTTGCTAGTGTAGAAACGTCTTGATAATCAGCTATTTCTCATTTATAACAGGCAAGAACTGGTGAGCACCATATGTTCAGGAAAGACCATTATAAACCAGAACATGTGGTTCCTTTGTAACCTTTTATATTTCCGTTTCATCCGTTTCAGACTTCGTGTTTACAGCACTTGTGTGATGTATACAGAACGAAGCTAAGTTTTTGTCTTTTGGTTCATAAACACAGATTTTTGTAGTGATATTTGGCATAAATACAGCGAGTGATAAATATCACATACAAATCATGCTATTTTTGTTTATAATATGACCTAAGAAATGTACTGAAAAAGACAATCACATGTTCTCTCAAGAGTAATTAAGTGCACCGAGTTTGTTTACTTTGAGTTTGAGCTCAAGTGAACATTTGAAAATCCTGTACTGAAGTAATTTGCGTTTGGCAGATAAAAGAACAGCCCGGCAAATCTCCAAGCAAGGCTTAATAATCGACTGGAACTGAATAAAAATAGCTATAAACTGTGAAAAAAGTCGATTTCGGGTACACTTAACACTAGCAAGAAGCGAAGTTTGATTTCAGGCAGTTCATCGAGCATAATCAAACAATGAAACAGTTGTCACTTTGCTGTTTTATTAAAGACACTAACTGTTGTACATCTCCAAGAATAAACTTCACAATCGAAAACTAGAAAGCTGAACGCAACTATCACTGCTGGAAATTAATTCCAGTTGTTAAAATTAGTACAAACAAGGGTTTTTTCTTCAGACAACCGCCAGTGAACAAGATTATTAGAAGATTTGAATCAAATGCCTCACGGCAACGGGTCATATGCGACCGAGTTTCCAAGGCCGATTTCAATGGATTAAAAACAAAACAATTAAATAAAAAAGTAAAAGTAAACTTGGCTTACTTTGATTTAATTTTGTCCTTGTATAATGTCAGTTGTTCCTGGCCAGATGAATGTGAATTTTCGGTTCCGTTTTCATTCATTGTCATAATTCAAACTTTTATATTCGTCGCTAGTCAACACTTGAAGACTTGAAAATCACTTTTAACTTTCCCAAATCACCCCAAGATCCATTAGCAGAGGCACAGATGATCAGTCTATACATTTCGTTTCATTACAATTCCAATATCTTCAATTTTAGTCGTCAAAAGCCCGACATTTGCCACCGTACTTAGCTTTGTAGTTTGTAGCACCGCTTGGCGAACTTTATGTACTGAGCTTCAAACCGGGGGGCACTGCTTGCATAATAAAGGGGAGGTATGTGAGGTATCGTCTTCAGAGCCCGACCCAGTTTGCAAAATAAAATGTAATGAAGGTGTTTTTATTGACCAGAATTTCCAATAAAATTTGAAAATCAACCCGAATTGATAGTTGATTTGCTCCAAAACAAGACTTAGTTTGCCAAATTGGGCTCAAACCTTTATCCGGTACTGCCGCACATCTCATTTACGTCGTGTACATGAGTGTTCCCCCGGAGCCATGACTCTCGCATCTGACCCAATGTCCGCCATTGATTTTCCCCGCGAAATTTGAGATTAGCATTTCTAAAAATAGACTACTCTGTAAACTGATGGGCCGCTACCCCAATACCAGATGGACACTTCTGGTTATGGACTTCTGGTAATAATCATTGCGGACACGCGTAAAATAATTTTGGACACATGTAAATCATTGTGCATAGACACACACACAAGGTGTTATGCTATTATATATCCATGTGAGTGTAAGTCCTAGTGCTTTGACACATGTAAGTCCTAGTGCTCAGACACATGTAAGTGTATTTAACCCTTTCCCCCCTGCACCGCCCGTAACCGCCCAATATGAAGCATGTACCTGGAGAAAATTATTGCATCAAACCTAGACATGCTGGAAATACGATGTTGTGATATTATTTCAAGGGGATCACTTGACTCTCCCACTTTGGAGAAAACCTCATTTGTTTTGGAGATTGTTGTTCATTTCTTCGCTTTTCACGAATTTTGAGGAGCTGAAAATCGGCTCAAAAAACCCTTCCCATTCACACTTGAAATCAAAAGCAAATCAGTACAAAATCACCACTCAGTCGTTACAGTACCTTGTTTAATCTTTCCAACCAGCAGGTTTGTTTGCATAAATGCACCAAACGACTGTGAACCACGCCGATGTTTACACTGCATTTCACTCGACCACATTTACCTGCTCCCACCTCCAACTGCATGCTGGGTAATCAACAAAAATTCACAAGGGGTTCCCCCCTCTGGTAGATTTTTTTTTATAAGTCTTTTACCCCTACAACCAAGAGCGGTGATTTGGACTCAAGCCGTTGCTTTAAAGTGACAAAAACACATCGTAATAGGTTGAGCAGGGGGAAAAGACAACCAAATGCAAAATTTCAAGGATTTCAGTGAATAATTATTTCATGTGTCTCAAAGCAGAAACACAACAGAAAAATCCTGTGAAACCCCTCACAAGGCCTTCTAAAATCAAACCAAGTACTTTTCAGCCGTCCTCAGACTTAATGATGTCCTCAAGCTCTCTTGCAGTGGTTTTTTTCTCCCAAATTAGAGCACATTTCATTGGAAACCCTACCGAAGCAGCTACGTATACCTACCGCTAACGAGTGCACAGAATTCTCCCAAATGGCATTGTGGGAAAAGTTTGAGCCCTCGGCTTAAAAAGTCAGCAGTATTTAACTGCCCCGGGCTAGCCAAACTTGAACCGTAAGTCTTTGTGGACACGTAAGTCATTAGGGACCTTAAGAAACCGGGACGGCGACGGCAGTGACGACGGGACGTAGAAACATGTTTCTCCCAAAATTTGGTGTTTACAATTTCCCTTGTTCGTCTTGAATTGTTTTTGACAACCAGATTTTCGAAAAATTTAATGACTATAGAGTTCCGTTCACGCCGAACGAAAAATGATTTGATTTACTTTCTAACGTTCACGTTGTCTTTAAAACGTACAATTTGGAGTTTTCACGTTGTGTTTTTGCAGAGAACGATGAAAATGTAGGAGACTGCGTGCATTTTCACGTGCAGTTATTGTATTTTGTAATTAAGGCTATTGTTTTATGCCGTCGTCCTAGACGTTGCCGTCGTGCTTTCTTAAGGTCCCTATTGTGCACAGACATACGTAACGTTGTAAAGCTATTATATATCCATGTGAGTGTAGGTCTTTGTGGACACATACATGTAAGTCCTAGTTCATAGACACTTGTAAGTGTAAAGCTGTTTTCGATACACGTGAAGTCTTTGTAGACACGTTGTGTACAGCTATTATCGATACATGTATACGTAAGTGTCGTTCATTCTGCATATACACGTAAGGTTCAATTTTAAAGCTATTATACATACATGTGAGTGTTAAGTCTTGTGTTCACACTTAAATGTACAGCTATTATAGATACACATACACCTAATTAAAATCATTGTGGACAAATCATTGTGGACACACGTGAAGTGCATAGTTATAGTAGACATAGATGAAAAATTAATGTAACCTCATTGGACACACAAGGTGTTAAACTAATATAGACACAAAGTGTAAGTGTCGTTGGACACACGAATAGGACACACGTGAAGTGTAAGTCATTAACATGAAGTGTATAAGCTGTTGCAATACACGTGAAGTGTAAGTCATTGACACATGTGAAATGTACAGTCACTGTCACACACGTGAAGTGTAAGTCTTTGTGACACACGTGAAGTGTAAGCTGTTGCAATACACGTGAAGTGTAATTAAGTCATTGACACATGTGAAGTGTAAGTCATTGACACATGTGAAGTGTAAGTCATTGACACACGTGAAGTGTAAGTCTTTGTGACACACGTGAAGTGTAAGTCATTGACACACATGAAGTGTAAGTCATTGACACACGTGAAGTGTAAGTCTGTGACACACGTGAAGTGTAAGTCTTTGTGACACACGTGAAGTGTAAGCTGTTGCAATACACGTGAAGTGTAAGCTGTTGCAATACACGTGAAGTGCATGTAATTAAGTCATTGACACATGTGAAGTGTAAGTCATTGACACATGTGAAGTGTAAGTCATTGACACACGTGAAGTGTAAGTCTTTGTGACACACGTGAAGTGTAAGCTATTATAACACGAGAACTGCAAGCTATTATAGCACGTGAGTGTAAGTCATTGTGACACGTGAAGTGTTAAGTCAATGTGACACACGTGAATTGTAATTGTAAGCTATTATAGCACGTGAGTGCAAGTCATTGTGACACGTGAATTGTAAGCTATTATTGCACATAAGTGCAAGTCATTGTGACACACGTGAATTACCAAGTAACAAGGGGGGTCCTTGTTCCCTTTTGTTCCCTTGTTCACAATTTTTTTCCAGGGAAACAGTCAATTTTTCCATTTAGAAAAATGGAAATTGTTCCCTTGTTCCCTAAAACCTCTATTCATGTTCCCTTCTTCCCCGATATATTTTTAGTTTGTTTCATGTTCCCAACGGATTTTTTGGCATGTTCCCTTGTTCCCCGAAACCCCTGGGAGACCCTCAATTTTAAGCTATTATAGCACGTCAGTGTAAGTCTTTGTGAAACACGTGAAGCGTAAGTCTTTGTGACACACGTGAAGCGTAAGTCTTTGTGACACACGTGAAGTGTAAGTCTTTGTGACACACGTGAAGCGTAAGTCATTGTGACACACGTGAAGCCTAAGCTATTATAGCACGAAGTGTAATCTATTATAACACGAAGTGTAAAGTTATTGTGACACACGTGAATTATAGGGTATTTTAGACGGAAAGGGCGAGAACTCTTTATGGAAGTTATAGTACTTGTTTGTTTGTAAGTTACGTTATAATATATCTGCTATTGTCGTTGCACACCTCGGTGACAGTACATTAACACACTCCATACAGTTGAATTGTTGTTGACGCGGTAAAGAGTTATGAATATACAGACTTCTGTCTCCGAAGTGGAGTGTTGGAATATTGTGCACTTATCATTGGCTTCCCCAGAGGTTGACTTTCGGGATACCCCCGGGATTTTCAATAGCAAACAAAAGCCACTAAAACCCCGGTATATGGGGCAGAAATGCATGATAAATGCCGCCCTCCCTGTTTTAAGAACAAAGTATCAAGGCAAGCAAATGTTACGTATATAATAGATGTACCCATATTCAGGTTCCTGACTGTGGCAACACAGTCACAAAGACAGTTCCTCGTCGACTTCTCCATCATCCTCGTCTTCTACTCCCGGGGGGGGGGGGGGGGGGGGTACTTACATGAAAAATGGGTATGTATGTCAGGCCTAACCTGACCCTGTTTGACCCAATCCGAGCTCCAAAACCCTGATTGTCCCCTTTTTGGGGAAAAACCCTGATTGCCCCTTCTTTAAATTGTTTTAAAAACACGGTCGGATATATATCCCGGCCGGTATACCGCGTACCAGGATTGCGTGGGAAAATACGGAACATTTCAAGTCTGGACGTAGCATTGGGTAAACAAATCAGCAGATGAAGTACATAGATAAGTACTGAAGTACGAATTAGCGGCGTCACGATGTATGCGAACCTCAGTGCTTGCATGTGGGCAGGCGATCAAAATCGCGGGAATTTCCCATCGCGGAATTCCGCTGACCAACTCCAGACAAATCCCGCGGGGCGTCACCGGGCGTTAAGCGTTTCTTTCCAAAGGCGTACAATGACCCTACCCCGAGGGGATAATAAACTCTCCAAAGTTGACTAATCCCCTCCTAATCCCGGGATTGTCCCTGTGGTCAACCCCCTGGGAAGCCAATGACAAGTGCATTAATCCGAAGCCATTCGCAAAATCGAAACTCGGGAACGGAAATGCGGACGTAAAGGAAAGCAATTCCGGTTTCTAAAAATAACTTTCGTGAGATTAAGATATCCCAGCCAACATCCCGACACTCCCTCTTAGATCTTTCTCCTTTATTTTCTCTTGAAGTGTCTAGATCGCTCATTATTACTAAATTATAACTAAGCGGTAAACACCACAGGGAACCCGAAAGACATTCCGAGTCTGAGAAGCCTGTGCACCAAATTCTGAATGGGCGTGATCAGTCTAGTGTCTGCTCTTTCACGAAGCCTCTGGAGCCCGAGTACGACAGCAGCGTATACAAAATTTGCAGACGTTTTAAATGTTTACGAGTACTTTTATGTTTTGCGAACAATATAGAGAATTTTATGGCAAGGATAAGCTTCAAATACTCAGATAATTTCCTAAGAAAAACATGTTTTGAACAGTTTAGTTTGAAGGATCTCTCAACCAGTGTGCACTGCACGCATCTGTTGTTGTTATTATCCGGAAGCGTTCATGAAGCATCTGCCCTCCGAAGCATCGTGTCATTCGTTGGAGTTTCAAAAGTCATCATTCCTCAGTCTGTTTTTTACGAGATTTTTGCGAGATCTCAATTTCGGGGCCCTACAAAATGGCGGCCACTGGGATTTGTGCGCGCAATGCACACGTACTGGTTGAGAGGGACCGTTTGAGTTAATATAATTTACTACAAGCAATTCAAAATTCCCGCCAACTTAAAGTGCATATAAGCTCTGGCCAGTTATGCTAAAGTTTCAAAATGTTGAAATAAAGATGTTTTCATTATTTTTTTAGCGACTGAACTTCCAAATGTAGAATAATTTCCGCGCACGTTCGGAGACTGGGACGAGAATAAAACGTGACGTCATCAACAGAACTCGTCACTTCGTTGCCTTATTTGCAAAATAATTGAATAGATAACCGAGATTGATGATAATATCGCGCTAAAGTTTCGGAGAGCTTTATTCGGCAAGTCTTTAATGCAATGGCGCATCGAGCGTGTTCTGTTGATGACGTCAAAACTAGATCCAGTGCCAATTTTGTAAAGCGCTCTCGTGCGCTTGATTTTTGTCCACCGGCAACCCAAGACAGGTTTTTGGGCAACTTTGAACGGCCAATACACCACAACAAATCAATCAAATCAACTTTTTATTCCGGAATCCTTTGTCTATGGCCTGTAGTCTCTTCGTAAGAAATATAATTAGCCAGGGCTTATATGCACTTTAAGGTCATGTGCCCTAGTTATGCAGCGGCTCGGTACCAGTCCACTTTCAAGTGTTAAAGCCAAATAAATCGGCTATCGTTACACAAAATGCTACAGACCTTACAACGCTTTTCATTCTTTATTTAAGGACAAATGTCGGCTATGAAGTGGTTTGTACTGGTTCTGTCTAGCTTCTCAATTGTTGCCTTGGTCAGCGGCAATCCAGGTTGCCTTGGTTTCAGAGCATCACGTAATCAAGGATACGCCCTTAGAAACCACGTGATCAAGACCCTGCAAGGTATGGAAGAAACAGAGTGTATCGATGCCTGTCAGAATACACTCAGTTGTTTTTCTACCAATATATACCGTGAGAAGAATGGCCACGTGTTGTGTGAACTGAACAGGTCTACGAAGGATCAAAGTCCGGATTCCTACGTCAAAAGGCCAGGTTATGAATACAACGAGATAACGGTCAGTAGACTGGGAACTAGAATAGGTAATTAAAGGAAGTAGACTGGGGATTGAAGGAGAAATTGTGTGGCGACTGGGTGCTTGAAGGAGTACTCGAGAGTAGACTGGGTACTTTTTAATATTATGTGTTTATATTGGGCATTCGTAATTAGCGCTTTGCGCATTCCCTAAGGACCTCCCCTTGGAATATATAAGCATGTAATCACATTACGAATTCACTTGACCTTGCCAGTTTACATTACTCACTTTGTTCTGCTACCGGGCCTAATTTTATTCAGTATTACGATGCATAATTACTACTGATAGAATCTACTTTAGTTACTAGAAACTTGTACAACATAGATATTAATCTTGAAACTTGTAAGTTATGTAATCATCTCTATTAATCGTCTCCAATAAACGTAACTGGTATTCGTCTTTCCTATACAGTGTCTGTTATGTAGAATATACAATATAAACGTTTTCTGTGCGAAGGAACGCAGTGATAGAGCACATAATTATTTCAATATATATATTAAATTTATCATTTCATCATTACACAGTGCAGTATTGTGGATTTACATATACAGCAGTGTATACCTAAGTGTATTGCTGAGTATAATTAAAGCAAATACATGCTTATTCGGTATAGACCCCTTTACAATGTGAAATACTACTTTTGGTAATCCCTGGTTTTCACGTGATGTCATCAAAAACCTAAAATCTAAACTATAAGTTCAACAAACCTGTTATTTGTATACATTCTAGACATCGATAATAAAAGTCTACACAGATAATTTCACATCGATGGGATGTACTGTTCCGGAGTAAATAAATTTTGAATTTTATTACAGAACGACCCAACGTGTTTTCCGTATAAATATTTAAAAGTTGCATTCAAAGAGTTTTGAAGTGAAACCCAATGATTTTGGTGGCAAATTAAGCTTTATTTGTATTTTCGTTTTGTGGCCGCCATGTGGGATACAAAGATGGCGGCCGCACACAAAGTAATGTAAAATTGTCGTACATTCATTGGCCCACAGATCCGTTAGGAAATAATCTAATGTTCCAAAATTTGGGTTATAAGTGTATTTTTAGTAGTTCTCTCTTTACAAGGCCCAATATGTTTTTTGATTTTATTAGTGCAATCCAATTTTGCGATCGCGTGTCATGATCGACGATGAAAACCACCAATAGACCCTTCCACGGTTTCTTTGAACTTTTGATATATACGTATATGTTGCGGCGTGGTACTGCAACACAATACAACGACTACGGAGGTCGAGATCTTGTAGTGGACTTGTTTTATTCTCAGCTTCTCTCAGTTCTACCCCGGGGGGGGGACTCCCATACAAAAGGGGTAGGGGTGCTCGTCGGACATTTTCGATTTGACCCCTGAGAGGTACTAAAATGGGCGTGGCTCAAGCTTATTTTGACCCCTAAAAGATAATAAAAATGTAAATTGATAACAGCTTTTTTTGTTCAATGGACACCCGACCCCTAAAAGGTACCGCTTTACATAGAAATGTCTGTGTTTGATGGTGGATACCCTAAGTGGTACCAAACTCCTGATTTTGACCCCTAAAAGGTACGACGAGCATCCATGTACCCCTCACATAAGGGAGTCCCCCCCCCCCCCGGGAGTTCTACATGTCGGCCTCAGTGCAACACTTGTGCAACACACACATAAGGAGAACTTGGGGCGCTCCTTATATAGAGCCACCTCAAAGAACTTCTCGCTGAGTGACACTAATCAATCACTATTACAATTTGATTGGTTAAGAACAAATATGGAGATAATATAATATGATGTAACTGACTCATTAGCTGAGTGTAAAAGATTGACAAAAGTAAGTTTAAGTTATGAAAACTAGTATATCAATAATTAATACACCAAGACCTAGTCTGCACTATTGATACATGGCCTTTGTGGGTCCGATATAATACTTGAATGTTAAACGATTGAAGCAATAGTAAAGTATCAATTAAACTGAGCCAAAGGTCAACGCGAATAATCATGAACAACGCCTTAATCAAACAGTACAAAGAGGATCAAGACTGCCTCCTTTTCTCAATATCTGTTCGAAAGCATATGGTTACATCTGTTGATGGTTCAGTCAAACCTCGATGCAATATAACAATAATTAAATTTTACTTTTAATATGTTATCAGTTTTGTTTCTTGGTTATATCACAGGCAGCTCAATCTATGGGTTTGTGCATGAAAATAGAAGATATGTATGGGGTTTTATAAATCCTTTCAAATTGCCGTACAATGGAGGACAATGTACAAATAAACATACCTTTTCGCTTCTATATTGTTTCGTTGTTTTTTCTTGTCTTGAAACCATTTTAGGCTGTTTTGGGGGGTTATATTGGTCACGACACAAGGTCGCCAAAGATTACATAAAACATATCTAATTAAAAGAAGAACTGTGCGCTTCCTTCTTAATCTGATTTTGATATGTTTGTAATTATTTCCTTGTCATCGTGGTTTTGAGTCTTAAACCTTTATTTAAATTTTGAAGCTTTTTATGTCGTAACACGTATATTAATAACAGCAAAACCGTCGATACTGCTGAAAAGAGCACCTTGAAGTTAGTCAAAATCCCAAATTTGAGTGTTATATCTTGAATAGGAGCAAAGTTATAGGCCCGCAAACTCGGAAAATTGTGGTTTTTTTTTACAGACGTTTGTATGGAAATTTTGATTGGGGGTACACACTTGCCCCCCAATCAAAATTTCCATACAGACGTCTGTAAATTTTTCCGAGTTTGCGGGCCTATAACTTTGCTCCTATTCAAGATATAACTCTCAAATTTGGGATTTTGACTAACTTCGAGGTGCTTTTTTCAGCAGTATCGACGGTTTTGCTGTTATACGTATATATCAAAAGTTCAAAGAAACCGTGGAAGGGTCTATTATATATGTTGGTATATAATCAACTAAAGTCGATTGAGGTATGCTAACCGCCGTGGAAAGCGAGTAGCAGCTGACGTTTCGAGCGCTAGCCCTTCCTCTGACTTCAGTTGATTATATACCAGTGTTTATCTTCCCCGCCAACGCAGACGTCGACCAACACTAGTTTGACAGGAACTGGTTACCCATGGTATCTATTGTATATGACTTTCTATCTTACATATGAATGAGACTGAGGTCTTGAAAAAAAAAACACTTTATGGAACTGTTGCAACTAAATAAGATGTAATTGAAGACTGGGTTAGGATAGACTGGGTGGAGCAGCATATTGGATAATAGACTGGGTACTAGAAGAGTCGTCTATTGGGATTGGGATAGGTTGGGGTCGGGTGGAACTTCTCGAAACGTGCGACAGTATTGGCCTACCCAACAATAGAAAACATCTTAACCTTTAGAAGGTGCATAAAGTGCAATTATTATTATTATTATTCTCTTGTGATTTTAGGCCAATATTTTCTTTTTGTAGGACAGGACTTGCAGTGCAGTAATCGACTGCTACCGTAAACAAGGTAAACTGTGCCTACATTAGGATCACTGGTAGCGCGCTGGTTAGCTCAGTTGGTAGAGCACGGCCGGAGGTCAGAGGTTTGAATCCCAGCCTTGGGAAGGGACGTATAAACCTTGGCCTTGTGAAAGAACCTGTTGTGTTATTTCGTGAAAGAGTAGGGATTGTCTCCTGACACAACAGCCTGGTATTCTGAGGTACTAACAATCACTCATGATTGTGAACTGCACGGCAGCACATTGCAGCACAATAGCAGTCTGTGTCACAAAAATAACCTTGCGAAGCGCATTTGAATGTACCGATATTGAATTTGCGCTATATAAATGAACACCAGAAGTGTCCATCTGGTATTGGGGTAGCGGCCCATCAGTTTAGTAGTCTATTTTTAGAAATGCTAATCTCAAATTTCGCGGGGGAAAAACAATGGCGGACATTGGGTCAGATGCGAGAGTCATGGCTCCGGGGGGGGGGGGGGGGGGGGGGGGGGTGTTTTTTTTGGGCCCCAGTTCAGATCAGTGAGCAACTTTACCATGAGGCCTTGCGCCCCCAATCCAAGATGGCGGACAAAGGTGGCGGACATGGGGAAAGGAAATTGTTCTCGGGGTGGTGCTAGTAAAATTTTGACAACTATGAAGACGTAATTCAAGAAACCACGTGATATTACCATAATAAAGGGAGGAGCGGGTCAGTAAGAAATAATACGCAGTGGGTGGCTAGCGGGAACATAATAGTTCATGGAAGATTTATTACGACTTCGGCACCGGCTTTTGCAGTCGGATCGTGGGCGGATTTTCAGTATTCTTACTAAACTGGATTTCTAAATGGAGCCGAATAAGAAGGGGTTTGAAAAATCTCAGAATCTCTTGTTTCCTGAATAGTACAATTTTGTTCGGGTTGCGATACCTAGTTTAATTTGACACATTTCTTTGCGTTCAGTTCCGGGACATCAACCGAAAAGCTGCAAGTTGAAAGGTGAGAATTTTAAGTTTCCTTATTAAAAAAATTAAGACCTTATAATCTTTAATTACTTATGATTCTTTTCCGATTGTGCAAAGCAATTATTCTCTTCCTGAGAGAGAACAAGGGGATCAAGCTTAATAAATACCCGGCCTAAGTGCTATAACGATAAAACAAAGTGAATGTTAAAAAAGTAATTTCCTTACGCAAGGAACAAAGGAACAAAGTATATTTTATAAACATTTTGTCGTAATTCATAAGAAAATATTATATTATATTTTTAGGGATGGTCGTAAAACATGGACGGGGGACGGGGACGCGGGGACGTGACCTTGGAAACACAGTATTTTTGACCGTTAACTGAATAAAAAGCGAGTAATTATGTGTGTATTCAATGCATTGTTTTATCACTAACTCGTCATTTAGGTTAGAAAAAACGTAATCAAAAGCCGTTTGACTTCACAATACGACGCCATCTTGGAAAGACCTCGTTTCCATGCGCCCTGAGTGAGGTAACTGAATGAGCATGGGAAGCAACCCGGGTGGAAAAAAAAGATACTCACCAAAACTAATAGGGGTTGTTTACATGATAAGAGGGTAACCCTTGTACTAGGGTCATCCTAGTAGTAGAGTCATTCTACCGCCATTGTATTCTGCGTTCTGTTTACACTGTAAAGGGTCAGTTTTGTCTCGGGTACCTGAAAAGTAGGACCATCCTAGCACTAGTTCAACTTTTGCATGCGCTATTTCATGTAAAAGTTCGCTAGGGACAACTCGTCTACCCGGGACAACTCTATTCTAGAGCCGAATTTTACATTGCAAGTTGCTGGAGTTGTCTAGCAATTAGTAGGTCACATACCAGCACTATAGGACACTAGACAGCAGAAATTAAGGGCACCACAGAACGTTATTTAATCCACCAATGACCCGTCAAAACTCTACTCGTGTCCTCTATGCTTGAATGATTTTGGCAGCCGCATCATGTTGAGTTGACTCGGGCTACCTGAATCATTTTGCTTGTAAACCCGGGCTATCTTTGAGCATATTGCTAGCACTAGGGTCAACCCCCTCTCCTCATGAAAACACCCCCTTAGCCTCCAAAAACCGCCGACTTCTTTGCGCTCACTTCGTGACTCCCTTTAAACTGGGCTATCAGATTTTCATAAAATGACTATTTGCAGTTTGAAAAATCTTAGAATTTTCTTCATACCTAAGGCGGAGTATGCCGCATATTATGTCGCTTGATGACCGGTCCTTCCCAGGCTCCTTAATCTCACTAAAGGAGCGTGGGAACGAGGCTTTTCCAAGATGACGTCGATTCGTAGCGTGTTTTCTAACTTAAATGACCAGCTGGCCGGTGATAAAACAATGGATTGAATACACACATAATTACTCGCTTTTTATTTTAGCGGTCAAAAATACTGTTTCTAAGGTCACGTCCCCGAGTCCCTGTCCCCACGTCCCCGAGTCCCCGTCCCCACGTCCCCGTCCATGTTTTACGACCATCCCAAAAATACTGTGTTTCTAAGGTCACGTCCCCACGTCCCCGCGTCCCCACGTTCCCGAGTCCCCACGTCCCCGTTCCCACGTCCCCGTCCCCACGTCCCCGTCCCCACGTCCCCGTCCCCACGTTCCCCGTCCCCACGTCCCCGTCCCCACGTCCCCGTCCCCACGTTCCCGTCCCCACGTCCCCGCGTCTCCGTATCAAACTGAGTTTCACGACCCAACATCACAGTCCTGTAAAATTTATGCTTGTGATAATGCTGGTTTGCATATGGAAATGCCAGGGGGGGTTGTATTATTTTTTTGAAAGTATAGAGGGGGGTTACTATGAATAAATCACCTGCACCCCTGTGGTGTACTTAATGAACACAGCCTTAGTCCAACTAATTTACATGCTGTACATTTACTTCAAATATCACAACTCAAAAGTTCAAAAGCTCCACAGGGTAGCTTATTTATAAAGAGATCATGAAGTCATGCATCCTTTTGTTGACCAGGCACAAATAATCAGTTCAGTGTTGGATAATAAAGAAGTACATTTTGTTATTTTTTGCAAATGTTATTACTGTAAAGAAATACTAGACTTCAACTAAGGAAAGAGGTGGAACTGAAACAAATCAGTATACTTAGGAAGGGGTAGTCTTTAACACATAACCTGCATAACCCTACCCTCCCTCTCTCCCCCACCCCATCTCCACCCAAGCCTTATAAAATATTCCTAAAGCATACTCAAAATATATTCATAAGTCTAAAATTTACAAGTACTCCACCTCAAATATTTTGATTGAAAATGACTACCAAAAAAAATAAAGATTGTTGGATAACTCATATTCCCTGAAGAAATTTTAAATTATAGATTAGTACCCTTGCCTTTCTCTACCTGGTCCAACTGTAACAAATACATAAATATATATTAATGTTGTCTTACAACTGCACCATGTATTGGGAAAGTAAAAAAGGCTTCATAAGTGCTGTAGGGGGGGGGGGGGGGGGGGTACTGGGAGTGCTATACAAATGACTTTTTATTATAATATATTTTACAAATTAAAAACAATATATTTTCTTATGAAATTACGACACAATTTTTATAAATCTTGGGGGCTCTACCATTGTTCCAAAGTCGGAATCTGCCATTGGAGTGCGTCTTCCCTTTATAAATTAAAATTGGGCACTCACTCTCTGTTGACCCCGAACATATTTTTAGCGCGCAAAAACGTCGCGTCAAGTGCGTGATTTAAGACGTGAAAGGCGAACACGAAGCTGAAAGCAAATTAACTTGCGTTGATCTTTGTGCTTTGCGTAAGGAAATTCGTTTTTTTATTAAACATTCACTTTATTTTACATTAGCACTTACGGGTATTTATTGCCTTTCATATTTGAAAAGATCCCCTTAATTGTCATCTCTCTGAAGAGAATATATACTGGGATATATAAATCGCTTCGCACATTACCAACAAAAACATATCCTAATGTTTTTGTATCGGGAAAAGAATCAAGGTCTTATAATTTTTAATTAGGAAACTTAAAATTTGCAGCTTTTCGATTGATGTCCGGAAACTACGCAAAAAATGTCTCAAAGGTATAAACCAGATAAACGATCGAGTACTGAATTGCACTGTTCAGGAAACAAGTTTCCGAGATTTTTCGAACCCTTATTCGGCTCCATTTAGAAAAATCCAGGTTAGTAAGAATACTAAAAATCCCACGATCCGTGCAAAAGCCGGTCCCGAGTTGCCGCCAGCCACCCACAGCGTATAATTTCTTACTGACCCACTCCTCCCTTCACTTATGGCAATACACGTGGTTTCTTGAATTACGTCATCACAGTTGTCAAAATTTTACTAGCACCACCCCGAGAACAATTTCATTTCCCCAAGTCCGCCATCTTTGTCCGCCATCTTGGATTGGGCGCGCAAGGCCTCATGCTAAAGTTGCTCACTGATCTGAACTGGGGCCCCAAAAAAATTTGCCCCGGGTGGGGGGGGGGGCATTCATGTACACGTCGTTTGGCAAACTAAGTCTTGTTTTGAAGCAAATCAACTATCAATTCTGGTTGATTTTCATAAATTTCATGGACATTCTCGTTAATAAAACACATTCGCTACATTTTATTTTGCAAACTGGGTCGGGCTCTGAAGACGACACCTCACATACCTCCCCTTTATTATGCAAACGGTGCCCTCCCGGTTTGAAGCTCAGTACATACAGGTCACCAAGCGGTGGTACAAACTACAAAGCTACGGTGGAAAATGTCGGGCTTTTGACGACTAAAATTGAAGATATTGGAATTGAAATGAAACGAAATGCATAGACTGATAATCTGTGCCTCTGCTAATGGATCTTGGGGTGATTCGAGAAAGTTCAAAGTGATTTTCAAGTCTTCAAGTTTTGACTAGCGACGAGTATAAAAGTTTTGAATTATGACAATGAACTGATGAAAATGTAACCGAAAATTCACATTCATCTGGCCAGGAACAACTGACATTATACAAGGACAACATTACATCAAAATAAGCCAAGTTTACTTTTAATTTTTTATATAATTGTTTTGTTTTTAATCCACCGAAATCGGTCGCATGTGACCCGTTGCCGTGGGCCAGTTGCCGTGAGGCAGTTGATTCAAATCTTGTTCAAGTTGCCTGAAGAAAAAACCCTTGCTTGTTCTAATTTTAAGAACTGGAATTTCAATTCCAGCTGCGATAGTTGCGTTCAGTTTTCTAATTTTCGAATCTAAAGTTTATTCTTGGAGATGTATAACAGTTAGTGTCTTTAATAAAACAGCAAAGTGACAACTGTTTCGGCATTGTTTGATTGTGCTTGATGAACTGCCTGAAATCAAACTTTGCTTTTTGCTAGGGTTCAGTGTACCAGAAATTGACTTTTTTCACAGTTTATAGCTATTTTCTCTCAGCTCCAGTCGTTTATTTGCCGGGCTGTTCTTTTATCTGCCTAGCGCAAATTACTTATAGGATTTTCAAATGTTCACTTGAGCTCAAACTCAAAGAAGTAAACAAACTCGATGCACTTTACTCTTGAGAGAACATGTGATTGTCTTTTTCAGTACATTTCTTAGGTCATATTATAAACAAAAATAGCATGATTTGTACGTGATATTTATCACTTGCTGTATTTATGCCAAATATCACTACACAAATCTGTGTTTATGAACCAAAAGGCAAAACTTTGCTTCGTTCTGTATACATCACACGTTGCTGTAAACACGAAGTCACGGGGAAATAAAAGGTTACAAAGGAACCACATGCTCTGGTTTATATCGACTAATGGTCTTTCCTGAACATGTGGTGCTCACCAGTTCTTGCCTGTTATAAATGAGAAATAGCTGATCATCAGAAGTTTCTACACTAGTCTATAATATTACAAACGAAGGAAATCTCTGTATTAGCCAATCAGGTGCTGCTGATCAAATTTCGAAGAATATGATTGGCTGCGAGATGGCGGGAAAAGCTTTCTATAAATAGACTACTCTGTAAACTGATGGGCCAAACCCTATAGTGGGAGATGGACACTTCTAGTTATGGACTTCTGATGAACACCTTTACATTTATTACGATCCCATTGCGCATGCCTACACCGAAAACTATGCTATTCTCGACCCCAGGCCCCTCTCAGTTGTTTATTACGCATTTGGGGTCGAGAATGGAAATATCCGTAGTGTTCACTTCGTAACATTTCCCGATCCCAATAACTTTGTAGCTTACATACTGTTGTTTCATATTAAACCGGAAATGAATAAAACATACAACATAAAAGTACACACACCCGGAACAAAGGATTTAGTGACGAGCAAAATAAGTAATATTAATTTATTTCAAAGCCAGGGACGGCATGTGTGCGGTTTTCGATTGAGTCCAGACGGTAATTAGAACCAATCACGGGGGCATATAAAAAGGCAATGAGCCAATCACAGGGGCATGTAAAAACGCAATGAGCCAATCACGGCGGCATGTAAAAACGAAATGAGCCAATCACGGCGGCATGTAAAAACGCAATGAGCCAATCACGGGGCATGCAAAATCACGAATTGAATTAATTGCCTTATGGACCAAAACAATGTGGTTTTAGTTTAGAACTTGATTGTCTGATAATTACAAAACAAAATCACAGCCAATAGATGGGTTGCAGTCAATCCCCAGATTCAAATGACAAAGGGCATGGCGGCCATGTTGGTGTACCTAACAAAAGAAGTAACGAAGAATCTATTGTTAAAGGTACACCAACATGGTCGCCGTGACGTCATGTGCAACCATCTATTGAATCACTTATTACTTTCGACACTCAATCGAAAACCGCTCTGTCACATACATTTGTTTTGTAGCTCTTTTGGATCGTTGGTTTCGCTTCAATTCATCGATGTTCAAATATATTTCTACACCAAAAACCTGGCATAGCGCTAACCAACACTGCAAGTCACTTGGTGGAAACCTGGCCTCGGTTTCAAGTAAAACGGAGAACAAGTTTGTGTACGAGACACTCGTGAGCCCTGCACTGAAGTGCATCAACTGTAAGTTCTGCGTGTTTCAGCATTACTACAAAGAATACGGTTCTCAGTTATGGAATCAGGAATAAAAAATCGAGTAGTACAGTTACTGTAAAGGACATTTTCATGATGACGTCTAAAAGCTCCTAGCGTAAATTTCAGTGATAATCCCAGTAATTGGGATGCGCAGTTTAAGTATTCCATGCATATGGCCAACAGTAGAATGTATATTCTAAGGACTTGTAAAAATTTAAAACAACTTTTTTCAATATTTCCTTTCATTTGTTCAATTTTGTATATATTTAGCACAATGTGGCTACTTTAGTATACGAAGTTAATAAATAAATAAATAAATGCGGCAAGCTATGTTTTATTATCTCTTTCTTCAGGTAATACCACGGCTGATTTGATAGCGAAATGGAAGTTCGATGGAACAGACATAGGTGTGAGGTAAGGTTTAATTCCTCTCATTCAAAGGAAGAAATTGTAGGCTTTATATAGGCTTACTGATAAGCTAAGTCAGCTTAACAATGAGGGTCCCAATTGACTATTTGAACAACGAGGAACACCACGGAAATAACTCTACAGTTCTATTTTACTTCTTTTGTAGCCTTTCAGTAGACATCCTATATATTCCAGTTTTCAAAATTCCCGTTCACCACACTCCCTCCCCCTCCCCCTCCCCTCCCGCGCCCTGTCCCTCGCTCCATTGGTTCGTCTTCCAACACTCTTTTCTTTCAGTTTGTACCGAAGTGCTGAGTACCGTACCGTCGACAGCACGAGATCTCTGTACCTTAACGGACAAGGAGCCTATGTTACCGTGCCCGCTGTGAACGTCCGCACTACAGACTTCACGCTCGCTATGTGGATAAAACCTATCAGTCCACTGGCGACCAATGGACACATTTTTTCTGATTGGACGAGTCCTTGGCAATTTATCTTTAATATTCTTAACGATGGTAGGGTTGGGGCAAACTTCCGCACGGGCAGTACTTCTGACTTTTTAGCTTTTACAACACCAAGGTACGTAGCTCTAATCTCTTCAGTTTAGTCTCTGTACATGAGGGCGCTTAATACGCGCCTTCCAACCCAAATTCCAGTTCGTCGGATTGCTTAATCATCAGCCTCTAGCTTGGCAGATCTGGTAACGGCTTCCTGTATTTTCGACGCAAAATACACTATTTGGCATTTTTGACTCGAAACATCAGCTTTGATCAGACTCGACACGTTATTGATGCCGTAGCGAGCGAGCCTGGAGCGAGCAAGCATGTCAGTGATGCAAAAGGTAGCTATAAACAAATAATTCTTCGCTTTTCATCTAAATTTCTGATAATTATTATCTTTTAGCAGTAACGTTTTTGAAGCAGTTCAATAAACTCGCAGCACGTGTTTTATCGGGTCTAAAACCACTCGGGCTGCCCCCATCGTGGTTTTAAACCCGATAAAACACTGCTGCTCGTTTATTAAACAGTACTTAAGTTTTCAACTGAAGTCGACCAATAGACCCATTCAGCTTGCGTATTTGTTGCCCATTTCAAACCACGTGATAGTTCTCCAGACGATTCAGTGCTTTGTTTTCCAATTATCGAAATTGGTACATTTCCTCTTGGGATACAGAAAAAACAAAAATCAGTACTCAAGGGAAAAATCACGTGGTCTCAAATGGGGCAACATTAAGGAGAATGCGTTGTGCTTTGATTTACCTGTGATTTTTAGGTCTGAGAAAATAACTGTTTTAATGAAATGCTCTCATTAAACTATTAAAAGAAATCATGTTTTTCATTCTTAGTTATTGAAAATCTGAAAGAAAAATATAAAATTGTCATGTTATTATTTTGCATATTCTAAAGAGAAGTCAACCACGGAAAACATGCACATTTTAAGTTATGCTGTCTCATAAGAGCATTATAAGAGTTGAATGTTGTCTAACATTGCTCAATAAAGACCAAATCACCTGTCACCAATCTTTCTTACGAACTGGAAGCAAAGTCCAGAAAACAAATACTTACTAACCTATTGACTCGATTTTATTCAGCACAATCTCGCGTTTAAACTTATCCTGTGTAGTGGCTGAGGGAGAGGCAGCATAACTTTATTTGGTCACGCTAGTTTTATTATTTTATTCGGTGAATGTCTATTTTGGCTTCAAGTTTAGTTTAATTCTTGTCGCTCATGTTTTACTTGATGTTTTGTCTACTAATTCAACAACATTTTTTTAACAACACAAGAACAGCATTTTTTATTAAATATATATATATAATACGCAAGCTTACATTAAATGGCACAAGCCCATAGGTATATGCCAATCGAGTCGGGTAGTGTTATATTAAACTTAAAAGGGAACTTATTACATATCCTTACAGTTTTCAAAATAGGAAATCTAGTTATAATAATAAATAATGAAACGGGTTTAATAAGAGATATAGATACAAAAGAGAAATTAATATAGTTTTAGTCGAATATTATATATAATATTAGCATCAGGATTTTGTAATTTTTGTAATCAGAGTAGGCATGTTAACATTAACATCCTCATCACAGCACAGATACAGATGTGTTTACACTTCGCCTGGGATCGTCGTTTCTTCGGGATGAAGATTTACTAAATTACTTACTTACTTACTTATTTCAGTCGCTTGACTATCGACGCATGGAATCACGTGGCTTTCACGTGGAAACGATCCTTACGCATGCTCAAAATCTATTTCAACGGCACCTTGGCAGGAAAATACGTCACGTCGTCTACGAATATCGACTTCACGAGCAATACTCACGCCACGTATGATATCGGTATGAAGAGGGATTCAAATAGTAACTACTTTCACGGATATTTGAGGGACATGCTGATTTTCCACAACAAGAGGACAGGAACCGAAATACAGACATTACTTGGTATGTACTCATTCTCGTCCCCAGACCCTTTTTATTTCTTACTGCGCACGTTCGACGAAACGGTAAGAAATGAGAAGGGTCTGGGAACGAGTATTGTTGCTTGATCATGCGCAGTAACACCTATGACTATCGCATACCCCGCCCCACCCCTCCATCTCCAAAAAAAATCCTCAGGGGTAGGATATCGGCAAGAGACCCCGGGAAGAGACCATCACCTGAGAGTACCGATCTGCCATATTGAGCTCTCTCTCCATGATAGACGACTGCGACGATTTATTCTTAACTTGCATAAATTCAGGGTTCGACACTAACTTTATCAGGTACTAGCCTATGGACTAGTGACTGTGGGAAATTAATAGTCTCTAGGTCTTTTCCACTTACCCAATATACATCCCTTATAATGAGTTGTCCTGAGAAACACTTTTTAATAATAAAGTCGAAATATTCGACCAAATGTAAAATCGACCCATTGACTTCTTACAGGAGTTAATTCGCCATGTTTTATACTATCATAAAACACGATGGGCATTTGAGAACATGAGAGAAATGTTAAAGCATAAGCCGAAGGCGCGTGCTTTCGACATTTCTCGAGTGTTCTCAAATGACGTGAGTGTTTTATGATAGTATAAAACATGGATTTAAGGCTTCTTTATCTGTTTTATAATATTGATTTACACGCGCGACGAAAGGAAACCGCCAGTTGAAAAGAATAAAATACGGCAAACCATGTTATGTACTCTGATAAAACATGACTTGTTAGCCAATCAGAGCGCGCGTACTATCATATCTATATTATAAAATTGGATAACAAATGACTACCACTACCACTGACAAAAACGTAACCCATGATTAGTTCCCAGTGTCCTGAAAAGCAACATTTGTCAAGATGGCGGCGTGATCTGCATCTGCATGTGTTCGACACTCTGTAACGTCTATCAACTGAACTAGCTGTGGTGGGTACTGTGGTTAGTTGAGGTATCATGCACTAGTCTGCACCAAGCGGACCTCTTTGCTGACATTGAGGGTTGTCACGGCCAGTGTTTCTTGCGTCCTCAGTGCTCGTGAGTAACTCCAGCTAGCTGGATGATTCCTTTTGATTACACTTTAATGCCGGTGAACTATAGAATGACCAGTATTGATAGCGAAGAGGTCACAAAAACTTTCAACAGTACACGTTAAAAGTCTTCTAGTCTGGCAGGCTAGCTAATAGGATTGTCACTAGTCCTAAGCAAACTTTTACAAGTCCGAGACTGGTAGACTACCGCTAGTGTCGAGCCCTGAAATTAATTGGACTATTTTTACCACTACCCGATTGGTTGTTTGTGTCACGTTTCCGAATGGGCCGGCGAGCGGCGAGATGGGGAGCAGAAAATCAAGAATGCATTCAGTGTTCATGTAAAACAAAACTAATCCAAACCTACAGCAGCATTCACAATGTTCTACTTTCACAGGTTCACATAACGGTGTTGCAAAAACGTGTCCAATTGAGTGTCGAAATGTAAGACATTTATTAGTGGCATTAAGCCTGGCAACCCGTTATATACCGGCGTTATCCACAATAGGGCTCTACATCTATTCTTTAAGATCCGGCAATTACTGAAGACCTTGCGTCCTAAGATAAGATGGATAAAACAACCCGTCTGCGAGACTTCGTAACTGTGAAGTATTTGATCACTTAATTTAACTTAATTTACCTATTTAAATATGTAATTTATAATTAATCATTAATGTAAATCACCTGTAATTCAACTGCAAGTGGTGTTAAATAAACATATTATTATTATTACGATAATCTAGCTTCTACTTCTAATCCCTTTAGCGAATTGTAAGCGTCTGTTTACGATATTTCAGTCAGTGATTGCTTTGTTTTATACGAAAGCGGTCGATAATGTATTCTTCAATTCTGGGAGAAGGTAGTTTCTTTAACTATGACCTCGGTCGATGTTCGCTTGCTTCAAACTGAACGTTTAAAGAATTATAACCATCAAAAACAGCAAATTATCTGGCTAATTCTGATACTGTTAAATATTATACAGATCCCAAACTTGGTCTACCTGTGGTCCGGGTAGTAAGTTTAGGGAGCAACACATTATTCAGAGCCAGTCAGTTTGAAGCTCCATATATCGCATCCATCGCCATCTTCATGAAAATTATTCAAGAAAGGAGATGGAACGAGTACAAACCGCGAGGAGCTGAAACCGAATCTGAAAATAGCATCGTGACGTCCACTGAGCCAAAAATAGATTGGCGCAGATTCATAGCTAGGGTCGGAGATCAGTTGGCTTTGGTGATGGTCTCTTGGATAGCCATCATGACCTTCAGAGATTTTTCAGTTGGGAACGAAGCTTGGCATGAATTAACAAAACATACTTTATTTACAACATATCATTATTTATAATGTCAAGTTTACAAGTTTAAATTATATATTATTTTAATATCAGAATTGTTGTGCAGAACTTTGATCAACGAATGCAATTTCTTTAATTTTTAAGGTGGAGTTTTTGTTGACATCGGCGGAGCCTGGATCGGACTCAATGATGTTACCACCGAGGGGACATTCCTGTGGTCCGACAGTAGTCCGCTGGCATATAGCAGGCTCGAGTCCGCAGCCATGGGGACTGATAAAGACTGTGTGGCCATGACAAAAATCGATGATGACAACGACCGCTGGACGGCAAAAGCTTGCGCCGCGGAACTTCCATTCGTTTGCGAGAAACACTGAAATGTATTATTCCATAGCGCGTTTTCATGGAGGCTTCTCCGGTACAATCACTGTACGGTACAATCACTATACGTTACAATCACTGTACGGTACAATCACTGTACGGTACAATCACTGTACGGTACAATCACTATACGGTACAATCACTATACGGTACAATCACTGTACGGTACAATCACTGTACGGTACAATCACTATACGGTACAATCACTGTACGGTACAATCACTGTACGGTACAATCACTGTACGGTACAATCACTGTACGGTACAATCACTGTACGGTACAATCACTGTACGGTACAATCACTGTACGGTACAATCACTGTACGTTACAATCACTGTACGTTACAATCACTGTACGTTACAATCACTCAATCACTATACGGTACAATCACTGTACGGTACAATCACTGTACGTTACAATCACTGTACGTTACAATCACTCAATCACTATACGGTACAATCACTGTACGGTACAATCACTGTACGGTACAATCACTGTACGGTACAATCACTGTACGGTACAATCACTATACGGAACAATCACTGTACGGTACAATCACTGTACGGTACAATCACTATACGGTACAATCACTGTACGGTACAATCACTGTACGTTACAATCACTGTACGTTACAATCACTCAATCACTATACGGTACAATCACTATACGGTACAATCACTGTACGGTACAATCACTGTACGGTACAATCACTGTACGGTACAATCACTGTACGGTACAATCACTATACGGTACAATCACTGTACGGTACAATCACTATACGGTACAATCACTGTACGGTACAATCACTGTACGGTACAATCACTAGCTGTTCGGTACAATCACTGTACGGTACAATCACTAGCTGTATGGTGAAATCACTATACGGTACAATCACTGTACGGTACAATCACTGTACGTGGATTTCACAAGCTTGTTAGGTTGGAAACGATCACTGTAATTTTAACAGAATATGGTAATTTCAAGGTTTTTATTTTGAGATTTTTCTTCCGTTACGTTTTCATCATATCTTTTGCAATTAAGGTTGTTGGAGTTTTACCTTTCAGCTAGTAAATATATATTTTACAACCCAGACCATTCTCAACCTCAGACCCTTGTCTTTTCCCGACCGCGCATGCTCGACGAAAGCGTTTTAGTAAGAAAGAAATGCGAAGTGCCTGGGGTCGAGATTGCAACCAGGAATGGAACTAACGCATGCTCAACTTATTTGATTCGTAACCAAACACAGCTATAGAATTTCGCACAAACGATAGATATTCGTTCACTGAAAAGTTCAATGTTCGGTTCTTAATTTTTTAGGAATCGTTGAGTTGGACAAAAATCTGCATGCAAAATATTTGCTGTTTATATTTGAAAGTAAGATTCAATAAACACCGCGGAACTTCCGCGGAACTTCAAAGGATTTAACTCCAGTAAACGACGCTGCAACAATATATAAAATGAGCAGATATTGTTTTAATACGGCACGCCAGTAGACAGGTAAAAAAGACATTTTAAACTGCAGGGCCAATACTACGTCAAAGTATTTTACAAGACCAAGCTGCTGTTATAAGTCATTTTTTTACATCCTTATATAATATCAGCTTGCCCTGTAGAAGACTAGTAGTTTTCTAGTCGAGATGTTGACCTCAATTAAATCGACCCTACTGATATCTTTAACGTAGTATTAGCCACGAGTGACGTTCAATTCAAGCATCGCTACCACAAGAGATCCCGAAAACTGTGCCTCACTTATAAAAGCGTATTGTCCTGTGCACCCAAAAGTTTATTATAGACTGGTAAAGTTATGGGAAAAGCAAGATGGTCACTTTAGTGGTTATTTAACATGTTTGTCAGTTAACCATATAATTCATGATTCGTCTAAAACGATAGTGGGTTAAATACAATTTCATAGTCAGTATCTAACAGTGAGGTTAGGGTATTAGGGTATAACACTGACTTTCACGGGTAAAGTAAAATCACTACCATCAACGGCAAACGGGAATGTAAAAGGTGTCACTTTTTGATATATATTCATAAATTCAATTTAAAAAAATCATTTTTGAAGTTTTCATTCAAGAGAGCATAAGTAGTTAAGGAGGGAATCTCGCAGTGTGTGGCGTGTGATGATAATGTCTAATAAAATCTATTTTTAGTAACCGGAAGCAGTTGAAGCAAAGTGGGCGCGTTCGACAACTAAAAAAAATGGTGCGAAATATAAGCCGGCAAAATGTTTTCGCGCCATTTATTGTGCACGCGTGCGCCACTTTGCTTCAACTATTTCCGGTTACTAAAAATCGATTTTGTTAGACATTTATGCTCTCTTTGATCTCTGGTCAACCTCGTTCCCAGGCTCTTTTCCTCTCGCTGGAGGAAAAGAGCCTGTGAATGAGGTTGAAACTAACTTGGGCCCTAACTTGTTTGATTTCTTCCTCCTTTCCTATTGATTGGATGGTGTTTACTAAGTCTCCACAATAAAAATGGCCACCAGCACACAGTTCCCTTGATTTTCTGCTTCTAACCTTACCTGTGGACATCTCAGACAACATATTAAATCACACTCGTATGCGAAGTTATGCTCACAGGAAACCCAAGCTCTGTTTATGGCCAGGAGCCCATTACCAGGAACGTCCATCTTCCCCATTGGTTCTGTTCCCAGCACAGGAGTAGATGTGGCTATATTTAGAATTGCATTTCGCGCGAAATAAACAAAGGCCATGTTGTCCTAGCCAATCAGATAGCTATACGTCACTTCTCATTATTATTCATTATCATTCATCACTTTCAACGCGGGAATTCGAATTCTAAATATAGCCACATCTAACTCCTGCTCCTGATATGGCTATTTTACAAGGGTTTGTATGGGAATTATAAAATCTAGCTTTTCGATAAATATACTGTAATAAACTTACCTGGTATCTATAATCTGTGTATTGGCTGTGTCTGTACGTCGTTTCAGCGAATTTGGGCGAATTTTAAATCCCGTAACACAGGAAGCCCAAGCTGTGGAATTATTAAATCCAGCTTTTCTTTAGTTGCAGGGTAAGGGATTTGAAATTCGCTGCAACTGCATACAGACACAACCAAGACACAGGTTATAAACACCAGGTAAGTTTTATTTATTTTATTACAGTATATTTATCGAAAAGCTAGATTTAAAAATTCCCAACGGACCTTATAAAATAGCCATAAACAGAGCTTGGGTTTCCTGTGTTGGCACCACTCTGGCGAGTGGCTGCTGCTGGTGAGATTTTGGCGGACTCAACAGTGGGTTGTAGCTCGGCAAATACAGATATCGTCATTTGGTAGGCACAGATCGACTGGAAATTTATCGCTACGTATGCTGATGGGGATAAACCGTAAAATCGATGCGATTTTCGTGAAAATTTCGACCCAAACGTGAGTGCCTTTGAACCCGAGATTTGAAGTTAGTTTCCAACCTTCCATTTCTTCTTTAGTATCAGTAGAGTAAGGGATTTAAAATTCGCCCAAATTTGCTGAAACAACGTACAGACACAGCCAAGAAACAGATTATAGACACCAGGTAAGTATGATTCATGTTATTACAATATATTTATCGAAAAGCTAGATTTTAAAATTCCCATACAAACCCTTGTAAAATAGACAAACAGAGCTTGGGCTTCCTGTGATATGCTCATTATCGTAGCCTATTGTCTTTTCCAATAGTTCTTTGGCGAATATAATCATAATACTTAGACGGTAATTCTAAACCACCTGTTTTGTCAGCCCGAAAAGATAGTAGTGGTATAAATCTTTTGAATGAGTCATTATCTGACGAATTAATGTAACCCTGTAATTTACCATGCCAATATTTTATTTCTTAATTCTCGTGCCGTCTCATTTTACGGGTGTCTGGAAAACGAAGACCTAGAAAGCGAAGCCCGAAGACCGAAGACCTGGAAAACGAAGACCCAAAAACGAAGACCCCATAAATAATATAACATGATATGTTAAATGCTGCTGCTATTGTTAATTGGAAATCGCGAATCGCAGTTGAGCCGTAAAAGTGCGTTGGGGAAGAAATGATCTTCGTTTTACGGATCTGAAATATATCGAAAATATATATACGTCGGTTAGACACATGCAATTTAATCGAAATTGGATATAAGCACGAATAAAAACATTATCTGTGTGTCGGTTAGACATAATTTAATCTCAATTGGATATAAGCACGAATAAAAACATTAGCTGCAGTTATTTACGCTAGGGTCTTCGTTTTCCAGATCTGGAAAACGAAGACCCCCTTTTCAATTGAACAATCGTAAATATGGTAGCTAGAGAATTCGAGCGACTAGCCGGGAAGACACAAATTGAATATAGATTGGATATAAGCACGAATAAAATACGATCTGCAGTTGTTTAATTAACAATAGCAGCAGCATTTAACATATCATGTTATATTATTTATGGGGGTCTTCGTTTTTGGGTCTTCGTTTTCCAGGTCTTCGGTCTTCGCTTTCTAGATCCGGAAAACGAAGACCCTAGCGTAACTAACTGCAGCTAATGTTTTTATTCGTGCCTATATCCAATTTATATCCAATTTGTGTCTTCCCGGCTAGTCGCTCGAATTCTCTAGCTACCATACAGACCATATTTACGATTGTTCAATCTAAAAGGGGGTCTTCGTTTTCCAGATCTGGAAAACGAAGACCCTAGCGTAAACAACTGCAGATCGTGTTTTATTCGTGCTTATATCCAATCTATATTCAATTTGTGTCTTCCCGTATACGATTTGTAAGTGTTAGTCTACTCTCCATAGATCAACATGCCTCAACGGGCAGATCGACTGTTCAGCGATATTGTCTCTGCATCTGGGATGAGTCGATTGCCAAGCGAAACGAGATCAATCAGTCTCCTTCGATAAGGGTAAATTATTTGTATCGATTTGTGTCAGAGGTCTACGACAGCGCTGAAAATCTCATAAAAGAATGTTGTCTTCCTCTCGATACATCACTAAAACGTTTGTGACCCTGGTGAATACTTCCAGCTATGAATAAAGCGGAGTTTGACATGATAATTTGATAAAATGGTACTTCAGTATCCAGCCACTTGAAATCAGTGTTGAAATCGGCGACCACGAAAATGCTACATCCGGGACATATCCTCCGAGCCCAGGGCGTCAAAGCGAGGCGATCACCGACCGGCTGGTTGGTGGGTGACCATGAACCCAAAATATTTTTCATGGAAATGTATACGTGCGAAAAGCTATGCGTGTGGTCATCCTGTGTTGTAACGTCAAGTTTAGTGTTGCTGCTCGCTACGCTCGCAGCAAAAATGGGGGGAAAATACTTTCCCACAGAAATGTAGTTTTGGCTAGCCTGAATTTCAGCCGTCTCCTCCGGTTCGTTCCTCCGAACCGGAGGAGACGGCTGAAATTCGTTCCTCCGAACCGGAGGAGACGGCTGAAATTCAAGCTAAGTTTTGGCAGCAATTTTTCACATACCAAAAACTGTTTAAAAAAAATCAGTACGCAAAAGGAAGTTTTTAACCGGAAGTAAAAAGTTCTGTTTCATTGACAGCAGGTCAATTAACACATGACATAACGTAAGCTAGCATAAATTCATTTCATGTTTATTGAGAAACGTTTTTCCAGCCCCGATCCATGGGTTGTTGGCCTTATGTCTTCCAAAAAGCAAGCAGTGCTAAATGCTCTAGCAGGGCTAAGCTCCAGCAGGATGCCCTTAGCATGGAAAGAAGCAAAACGAGGCCAAACAATGCATACGACTACGAGCCTCGCAAAATCGGACAAGTTCAGACAGAGTGCCGAGTGGTCCACATCTGAACATAAAGAAGAATTGATAGGAACCAGCCGAGAGAAGATTTGTTTCCAAGAAAGCTTAGATGGAAACATATTAAAACTCTGAATCGCTTGAAACCAACACCACGATCTCGCTATTTGCCGTGCTGTTTCAGGACCTTTCAGACTGTCACTGGCATTTAAGGCCTTTGATTTCTGTGCGTTTTGGCTTTTCCCCTCAAGGACCTTTCGTCTTTTCCATTTTCCAAGTCATATAAGAAAACTAGAACCGGCTATAAAATATTCTCGATACGGCGCGTAGCTTTGATCGGAAATCAACATTGCATTTTCGGGAAATCTTGGGCTATTTTCTACGCTTTCGATTTTCAACCAAAATAGAGTTTTAAAAAAGCTCTAACTCAAGAAGAATTGATTCGATTTGTCTGAATTTTTACACAATTGATATCTCTGCTGCAAAACAAAAATTTGTTGGGGAATTGGGAAATTCTAAAAAGAGAGCTCTTGACGGTGTTTCCCGCATATCTACCCTTATATCTAGTCGGCTTTTCACCGTAAATCGAATTTTGATATTCCCCTGCACGGTTTTGTAATACGATTCCTCCGAAATGCGACAAAGCAACCATAAAATATTTTTGAATTTGGAGCTTCTGAAAGCCATCTCACTAGATCGGAGAAACGGGATCGCGGAAAATTTTCAAAATCCCCCCCCAAAAATAAAATAAATAAACACAAAAAAACAAGCCGCATTTGCACAGAAAATAATCGAGCGAGCCAATTGCAATATCACCCAGAAAAAAAATCAAGCAAGGGCGAAACTTTAAAAAAATCGTGCAAGGTTCTGATGGCAGAAAAAATTCTTGCAGCAACTGAGAAGTCGTAAAAACATTTTGAGCAAAAAAAAACGGGCCCCCTCTCCATCAATTTTCAAATGGTCCGTCCCTAAATCTAGTTGCCAATGAGAACAAAGCTTTCAGCGTTAATTTCGTATTTGTGTTGCAAAAGCCTTTCTTCAACAAGGGCAATAAAGTGGTTCAATGTTAAATGCGTAACGTTCAAAAGTTAAAATTAAATAACAAAATAGTCAGACAAAGCAGTCATGCTAAAAGATAATACCGTTAAATTAGCGTCACTCCACGGCTGCAAGAGCTCAAGTGACCCATACAACAGTCCGTTTCATACAGAAACCTGTATTTAGCCGGGCCATTTCGCGTCCGCTTAAAAAAAAGGAAATTTGAGAAATTCGTATCACTGTATCACCGTATCACCGTATCACTATATCACCGTATCACCGTATCACTGTATCACCGTATCACTGTATCACCGTATCACTGTATCACTGTATCACTGTATCTTGGTATCTCCGTATCATTGTATCTTGTAACACGTTATATACCAAGCCGTGAATGGCGCCTCGTTAAATCTTGCGAATTCGTACAAACTTTACTAAAAGATTACCACTGATTCAATAATGGTAAGCCAGCATGATTTGCCATTTTCCGTAATAGATATGTATACAAGGTGTCATGGCAACAAACTATCCTTATCAACAATGTGGCGACTAATACTCAAAGATTACAATTAGATGAATCTTAGAATTTGTCTTGAGATATAATTTTATTTCGATTCTAGTTTATTTTCATGTTGAAACGAAATAAAACTAATCAACACTGGGAGGCTGAAGCGAGAGGAATTTAAAGAACTCTAGCAGGTTTCACACGTCATTCTAGGTGAGTAAGGAGTATGTGTGCATTTGTTTGTGGTTCTTTTTAGTGAATGAAATATCGGATAACAGCCACTTACTAAGTACTCATAGACTGCACTGACTACAACCCATGCAGGATAAACTGCAGATTAAATTCTTGGAGAATGAAACCAATAGCGGGTATTTTGTGCACAAATTATGTACAATTTTTTATGGCTAGTTGAATCTTAATACTATATTTGCATTTGTAAAAAGGGAACCGTTTTCCTAAACTGTGCATGATACTAAAGTTTTCAATCGGCACCGATTACTCCCTTTATATTGGTGTTACCGTAAGCTGTATCACATGTTATACCGTTAACAAGCGACAATGACTTCAAGAAATTTCGTGATGTTGTTTGTTATCGAGGTTGTACCGAGGTGAATAAGTAAACTTCAATTACTTTTTCAACCTGAAAATAATCATCAAAAGTACCGAAGCAAATTATCGCGTTTCTCGTCACGTATATTTCACGTTCACAATAACTCACTTTTAATCTCATTGGGAAGGATTTTGACCTGTTTCGTCATCATCTAACAAGATTCTTAGTAAAACCCAATCGTAAAATTTTGCAATTTTGCATTATGAAATGCCGCATTAATTTCCCCCTTTCCCTTAATTAATTCATACTCGTGTATTCCCTTGACAAGTCTTATGTTCCCATAGTAATCTGTTGTAGATATTCTGGCCCTTTATTTGGTACGATATTTCGTTTTCTATTTTAATCATACTCAACAAAATTTCTCCATTCTGATTGGCTGAGTGGAGTGCAATTAATCCCTAATTGCACTGTTTGGTCTAATTGTACTCAAAATCAGGAAGTTGACAATCTATACATCGAAAACATAAAAGCTCCAGATTGAAATCGAAGTACATAAACTTGTTCACAGTCATGTTTTGGTAAGGATTTTTTCCGAATATTTTCCTAAATTCCGAAAAATTTCTAATGTTTAAAACTGACTGCTGCGCTGTGGTTACAGCAAAATCCTGTAAATTCATTTTAGAGTACTAAACATTAACATTTCAGATGATGTAACCGGATTACTTATTTTAACGGTGCTTCAATTTTTCCGATATTTCCGAAAAATTTCTAATGTTTAAAACTGACTGCTGCGCTGTGGTTACAGCAAAATCCTGTAAATTCATTTTAGAGTACTAAACATTAACATTTCAGATGATGTAGCCGGATTACTTATTTTAACTGTGCTTCAATTTTTCCGATATTTCCGAAGATTCAAGTAAATTTGTTGAGTATGATGATTAACAATAAATTATACGGGTTTGTCGTGCAATTCTATGGCGCGTGATCGGGGTCAAAATTCAATGTAATAAATTCGTTGGAAAGTTACATTCAATGAAGCTCGTATTCTTCTAAAATCTAAATTTGCCGAAATTCAAATTCATCGGAAGTCGAATTCGGCGAAAGTGAAATTCGTCAGAATTTGAAGTCGTCAGAATTTGAACGTCAAAATTTGAAGTCGTCAGAATTTGAACGTCAAAATTTGAAGTCGTCAGAATTTGAATTCGTCAGAATTTGAACGTCAGATCAGAATTTGAAGTCGTCAGAATTTGAAGTCGTCAAAATTTGAATTCGTCAGAATTTGAACGTCAGAATTTGAACTTTTACCCATGCCCCCGGCGCCATGCTCCCCAAATCCCACGACGCTTTGCGAGCGTACGCACGATCCTCGTGCATGGGCGTGCAACCTTGTAGTTGTGTTTCTTTCTTCGGATCTAAATTAATTCCATTTTCCGCTATGGATAACGTCCTAAGCGACTGTGCAGAAAAGTTGCTCACAGTTGCAAACAGATTAGTTAATGCTAATATTTCAACGACTCCTGGCAGCGACTCAACGACTCCTGGCAGCGACTCAACGACTCCTGTTGTCACCCGCAGCGAGCATCGTGTCGTCCCGGCAGAGAACGTGCAGGTAATAACACGAACGCCGGTTAACCCGGTTGCTGCTCCTCGTTCCAATCCTACAGCTCTAGAGGAACACGGCGCATTTTTGGGTTCCGCACTCCTACTGGAGCACCAGTTAGGCGTACTGCTGTAAGCAGAAGTGGTGCACGTAGTCATAGCAGGCCCTACTTTACTCCGCGTAATACTTATACCAAGCCATTCATTTGCCTATCCAAAACAAGACAAGCAAAAACACCTGATGCCTCCGAGAAGATTTCCTTAGCTGTGGCGGGGCTGGGGGAGAAAAAAATAGTTTTCGATAAAGATGGCTCAGCGCATCACGTACACGAGAAAATATTCGAAACATTCCCCGCTCTGGAGGAAGTGGGGGGCTACGAAATATTGAGGGCTGCGGAAAACAGCCACAAGCTCCTCATGGAAGTACCGTGTATTAACATGGGGTACACGGTGGAGTACCTCAGGAGTGCCTTGGGTCATACAAAAGCGTATGTTCGCCCTATGCAAAAAGATATTTCGCTCAATGAACAAAAGTCCCAGGTGAGGCAATTATTCTGTAGAAGAGTGCCGTTTGGCGTTTCTTGTCTGTGAATACTGTATTTGGCAATGCTTGATATTATATATGTGACCACCGCCGAACAGGATTAGTGTAAAAAAGGGAATTCTTAGAATGATTCAGGACTGAGCTGGGAGATGGGTTGGGATTTGTATAATCAAGATCAGGCTAGTGTTTTACGGCACAGGTGCCTGAAATGGACGTGTACATGTAAATTAAGCCTGGTGCACACTAGCTAGTGACATAAAAGTGACTGACATACAGTGTATGCAGACTCTTTATATGCAGTTATTATCTCCCAATTACGACACTGAGTCTGTATAATTTATGTCGCTTGTGCTTATGTCGCTAGTGTGCACCAGGCTTTAATGTGGTGCTGACAGTGTCTACATGTATAGGTGACTTTTGTCATTTGGTTATATTAAAAATAATTTATTAATTTATTGCAGGATAACATTCCATCAACATCTTGATCCCATCTTTCTTAAAATTTTGTATCTTAGCTACTGTTTACAGAACATTGCATTGATTTCACCCGCCTTCTCTGGGTTTTCTTAGTTCCTTCAGTCTTACTTGAGAGTGAAGTGATTAGTAATTAAATTTGTTAAATTTGAAGCACCTTATCAATTTGTGATTCCCATCAATGTGCCACAAAGCTAGCGGGCCACCCACGCTATATGCTGTTCTAGGGGTTACAGACAACCATCGTGTGGCTACACCTTCAGGGTCTGTCCTATGCATCGCCTCTCTCAGACACCCTTTGTTGAGGGACCCTGATGTCTCTGGAACGAAGGCGGTTGGGAGTGAATCCGGCGGTAACCAGCATTGGGAAATTCGTTTTGAATTTCGCGCACAGACGAATCCAATTGATTATCGTCTAATGATGCATGGTCAGTTCGAACTGTCAATCCATACTCACGGACTCTACGCTTGATAGTGCTTATAGAGACACCAAGGGCTTGAGCAATGTCCTTCAATTTTATGCCGTAATATATCATGTATTGTAGTTCTTCGGCTGGAATAACAAAGCTTGGTCTGCCTGACGCCACGTTTGGTTCTTGAGGGCAACTCCAAACATTACTTCTGTTTCTCTCTATCTCACCCAAGGCAGATAGCACTCCTGACAAAGTGTTGTATGTTTCTTGAAAAAAAGGACTTCTGCCTTCTAGTCTAAGCAGATGGTTGCAGATTCTTTCTAGTCTAAACTGAACAAATTCAATGGAATCTGGGGTACCTTCGTGCTCCAATCTCCTTGATAGGTCTAACAAAGACTGGCGCAAACCCCTTATCAAAACGGAGTTTACGTTGTCCGCCATGTTGAAGTGCGTTCGCTCGCACAGCGTCATGGGATTTGGGGAGCAGGGGGCCGGGGGCATGGGTAGAAAGTTTGCGACGAGGAACGCCTGCATGAACTTCAAATTCTGACGACTTCAAATTTTGACGTTCAAATTCTGACGTTCAAATTCTGACGACTTCAAATTTTGACGACTTCAAATTCTGACGTTCAAATTCTGACGAATTCAAATTCTGACGACTTCAAATTTTGACGTTCAAATTCTGACGACTTCAAATTTTGACGAATTTCACTTTCGCCGAATTCGACTTCCGATGAATTTGAATTTCGGCAAATTTAGATTTTAGAAGAATACGAGCTTCATTGAATGTAACTTTCCAACGAATTTATGACATTGAATTTTGACCCCGATCACGCGCCATACAATTCTGGGTCAATTATGAAAGGATGCCTCGTTTTGGAGTTGAAAATCACCGCCGCATCAATTGGATGGGAAAGCTCCAAAACGAGGCATCCTTTCGGTTGGACTTCCGGTGGCTCGTCAAAGTGTGGAGAGGTGTTTGGGACGGCGAAATTCGAGGTGACAAAATCCTTTCTCGGTAGTCTTTGAATGTTTGGTCATGAAACTTGGAGGATACGCAGCAAGGAGATCTGTCTACGGGATCCAGAAGTATCACTTCGATTGAGTGGATTTAAGGGTCATTTTTGCCGTGGAGATGACAGGTATGTGAACACGCCATCGCGTCCGCTTGCCTGCCTTTCCTAACTTAATGTAGAGTGAATCCATGTTTCCTAGAAACTCGTTAAATCAGCCCCCAAACCCCCAAATTCAAGACACAACTACTTAATCTTTATCAAAGCAAGTTTATTGTGTTATTCATTTCCCATTTAGTGCAATAAAATACCAGATATTCTGGATGTTTGAGCCTTCGTAGTTCAACTGTCAAATAAATTCAAACTTTGAGCTTGGGCTGCCTGTGGCGGAACATATGAGGTTTGTATGGCTTTTCAACACCGTCCTGTCGTTTATATTTATTTCTTCCGTTTATGAGAACTTGTAATATTCCAAATGATCTCAATGATCAGTGTAATTTTTTTGCCGTAATGCGTAACAAATTCAATTTCCAACTATAATTTCCGTTACATCTCGGCGTGCACGCATACGCGTCATGTTCTTTCTGTTGTATGCCGTCATATTTTCCGTTACATCCGTCATCTGCACGTGCAGTATTTATTACAGTTTTATGCACTCGTTATTGACCAATCAGAATCCAGATATTTTGTTGAGTACCATATTATAAGGGGAAATTGGGCACTTTCAATATAATAATACAATTTATATAGCGCCTATACATTGCTGTTCTAAGCGCTTTACAATGACATAGATCTAATAAATAATAATATTAAAAAGTATTGAATAATTACAAATTACTATATTACATATTAAAAAAACCAAACTAATAATAAATACTACTAATGCTTATAGGAAAATATGACTGACAGGAATATCAAAAAACAGCACCGTTAAATTTAACTAATTACAAATTGTAAGCAGCTTTAAAAAGATAAGTCTTCAGCCTAGACTTAAAAATTATTACATTCTCACTCGACTTAACATTTAGTGGCAATACATTCCACAGTTCAGGAGCAGCTATGGAAACGGATCTATGTCCAAAGGTCTTCAAATTGTAAATAGGCTTATTAAGGCGTAACACAGCATTGGGTGAACGGAGTTGTCTACGTGGTCTGTATAACTCTAGCAACTCCTGCAAACACTTAGGTGCTAAATTATGTAAAGCCTTAAAAGTAAGTTAATTAATCTTAAACACAATTCTCTGTTCCACAGGCAACCAGTGAAGATCTTTAAGCGTGGTAGTGATGTGATCATGTTTACGTAAACAAGCTATAACACGCGCAGCTGCATTTTGCACATATTGAAGTTTCGTAATCTCATGTTTTGGCAGGCCATATAAAAGCGAGTTGCAATAATCCAACTTGGAACTAACAAATGCATGAATGAGAACCTTACTAGTATCGAAGCTAAGATATTTCCTAATTTTAGCAATATTGCTAAGGTGGTAAAAGCCAGACTTAACAATACAATTAACTTGGTAAGTCATGGACATAGTGTTATCAAACACCACACCGATATTACGCGCACGATCAGACGGATATATGATATCAGAACCTAAAGTAAGAGAAGGTAGCGGAATATGTGGACGAAATATAGAATGTAACAGTTATAAGTCATCCATTTGTCAATATCAATTAAACAACCTTCAATGCTACGTACGCTGTGCAATAGCAAGTTCCTGATCATCATTGCAAGTGAATGTAGTAAAAAGCTATGTATCGTCCGCATAAAGATGAAACGACATACCACACTTGCATATAATGTCTCCAAGTGGAGAAGTACAATAGGGTCCAAGGACGGAACGCCGTAGCACACCACAGTCAAGCCACCGCACAGTGGAAGAGGCATCATCGATCTTAACAAATTGTGTACGGTGAGTCAAATACGATTGAAACCAAGCAAGTGCATTCCCTCTAATTCCAAACTTAGAGGAAAGTCTTCTAAGCATCCTTTGATCCACCGTATCGAATGCCGCGGATAAATCCAGCAGTAGCAGAATAACACAGCGATGATGGACTTACGAATATGAGTCCATCATGTTATTGTTTCAGTGAATAGTTGATGATATTGGTACAGTTTATAATGGCTGACACTTATGACAAAAATATATGTCGTATATTTTCAGCATTCCTTACCGCAGCAGAAAGGCGTAACCTACTGTGAACGTGTAACGAAGAAAGAGTTCGAAGAACACAGCATGTTGAACTCTCAAAAGGCTCTCAGAGATCTTTTAAACCAAGTCATTGATGACGAGTCTATGTCGGAAAAACAGCGCAAGAAACAACTCAAACAGGTACGCAATGATATCTTAACATGGCCGCCGTGATTAAAGGCCAACAATCGGGCTTCCTGTGGTTTTCACAATCCACAGGGATCCCAGTTTTTGTCAAACTGAAGCTGTACTCACGCGTCGTTATTCACGTTATGTTGTTTTTGTTTTCTCAACACAGTTTGAGAAGTCCTATCCACACATTTACTACGCTCGCCTGCCTGGAGACAACACGTCCACATCTTCGCTGCTGAGACCTGAACGAAAGAAAAGTCTCATGAAGCCATTAGCTGCATTGAAGACGTTCAGATGATTAATACTATAGTTTAGCAACTGACATCGCACTGCCAACGTTACACTGTATGACTGGACGATTTTTAAGTCAACATAGTGTAACATGGCACGAGCAACATGTTGCCAAGCCTTCAAAAACCTGCAACGTTGTCCTAATTTTGTCGGAGAGCTACGTGTAACACACTCGCCGTTGATTTTTCGCGCAACGTCCTTGGAAACGAGGCTACAGCGACAAACAAAATACCCAACTCGTCCGCCATGTTTTTTAAAGAAGTTGTCAGAGTAGGTGCTGGCTAGATGATGCCCTAAAAATCGTCCCGTGTAACATAACTGTTGTGATCTCGTGTAAGGACATGCATTGAAATTCGTCGTTGGAAATCGTCGCGTTTAACATCACTGTTAAACGTAACCGATTATTTTCCACATATCATGCGGGTTTTCAACTAACAATAAAAGCTAACGAGAAAGCAGTTCCACCAATATGGCGGCGGTGACGTAACATGCAAACGAAGGGAGGCAGATGTTTTTTAGACCTAAATTACCAGTCGGCATTTTATGTTGGTACGGTTTTTATACTGTTAAACCTTCACAGGAGTATATTACAGAGGAGTGTTGCTCTTCCCACGTCACTTTTAACCAATCAGGATGCACTGAAAAATCGTAATTAACACGGTTCAAACTGCTAAAAATACTAAAGCGCAAGAGAACAAAAGACAACGTAATCGCATACCAGAAGTTGCGGCTATAAAGAGACACACCATCTACTGTGTTAGGGGCCAACACAAGGGTCCAGGAACACTCCTGTGTAATATACTCCTGACCTTCATTATTATTTTCAGGCCTTGTTGTTAGGCTGTTTTAACGACGAACGATTATTTAGGCACATGCAAAAGAATGAACCACACATTGAAATAGAACTTGAGCAAGTTGGGTGTTGCGGAAGGTGAGACAGAAAACAATGACAATATGTACGCACCCTCCATTTAGAAAGGTTGGCACTTGATCGAGAGTTTAGTTTGTAGTATTTTCGCTGCTGAAATTCGGAATTCCAAATTCCAAATTATTAACAAGTGATGTAAAAATGTCAATTGAATTTTCGTTTATATCTATCTACCTATCTATATTCACAAGACATTAGCTTTTATAGTTTCCGGAGTATTTTGATATATTAACTAACCTATTTGTGGCGTCCAAATATAAATACAATAACCTATTTATGGCGTCGAAATTTACCCTGATATCTCGTCCGCGGACATTGGCCGTTTTTATACTAGAGACGTCTAAGTCGTCTGGAGACCGCTTAGACGTCTCGGACGTCTAGAGGTCTAGTGTAAAAACGGGAAATAAGACAGACGCAGTTAAATTTATCTTCGTCTTCTAAGTGCGACCGAACGACGCACTTAGCAGACGTCTAAGCCGTGTAGTATAAAAACGAGACGCACTAAACTTGGACGCACTCAGCCAGTCAGGGCTTATTGGAAAACGATTTATGAAAGCGATAACCATTTCTCCACCATCACTTGTTCATCTGATTAGCGCTAATCCAGAGTTAATTACCATGACAACTAATATGTTTTGTAATCCAGGATTAGCGCTAATCCGGCTTTCAGGAACCCGGCCCTCGGTTTTCTTTTCCTTCCGGCCATGCGTTTTGGCTTACGGGCACATCACACAACACAAAAGAGTTTTCGCCAGTTCCATATCCTCGTCCATATTCTCTAGAATATATTTTTTTCATTCAGTTCTCGTCAACTCTGTGACTTACAAAACCGCAGCGATGGCTCCACCATTATCAGTGACATTCACGATCATTCATTATTTTTTCGCGCCAGTCGTCCGGTAGTATCCAGCCAGTTTCTTTTTAAGAAAATCGTGGTTTTTATGTGTCGTAGTCCAAACTTATGCGTCACGTTTTTATATCAGTCGTAACTTAACGGTCAGACGTTTAATGCGTCAAGAAGTCTGTAGTATAAAAAAACGGCCATTATCTGTTCCAAGAGAACAGTTCCCGAGTGCGAAGCTCGAGGGAAACTGAGCTTTGAGGATCAGATAATGTTCAAGGACAAATATCAGGGCATATTTCGACGCCACAATGTACGTTATTGTTATCATCCTTAAAATATTTTCTTTGACGCGCGCTTATACGCTCACTGATATTTCCCACTCGCGGAGAGGAAATACTTGATGGGTTATAAGCTCTATTTCGTTCGCGGATGTTTCAGTTCCGAGAAGAGAACAGTTCCCGAGAACGAAGAACAGCTTCGAGGATCAGATAATGTGCAAGGACAAATATCAAGGCATATTTCGACACCACCGTACAATGCACGTTAATAATTTTCTCTTTAGCAACCCTAAAATGGCTAAGTACAACTTAACTGATCGGCAGCTAGCCCACTACAAACGTAAAATATAAGAATTTTAAGACGAAATGAATAAAATACATGATACTCTAATAATTTGTTACTTTAAACTTAAGCCGGTCCATGTAAATCAAAGCTCAAGGGGAGAAAATATCGGGTCACGTGACTCATTCCACCAAGCACGCGCGAGAGAAAATACTAGATGGGTTATTAAGATCAACAAACTGGAAACAAATTTTAAACTTAGTATTTCCAGTTCGTTGTCCCATATCTATATCCAATATATATATTACCACCAATATATATATTACCACAGTTTTGCCGTTTTGTTTTCCTTGAAGAAAGTATGATGTGCCAAGTCGAAGTGCTTGATTTAATTTGACTGCCAGTCCCAAATTATCTTCAGAGGGACCAATTTTGAATAAATAAATTATAACCAATAGATTAACACCTGTTTGTGAAATTTAATTCTACCTGGTTTGCAGGAGAGGGGGATAGTGGTGACGTGTAAAAAAGACTGATTAAAAAATACTCTACAATGTCAGTGTGGAATGAATTCAATTCATGATTTGGATTTGCCCTAAGATTGTTTAATGAAATTTCGAAATTAACCTACGTGTAGCCGCAGCCACCCTCAGTCGGGAGTCAGGAAATTGTTTCAGCTTTTTATCCGATGATGTCGATGTGCAAAGAAATTCGTCAAATAAGAACGCGGTACTAATTACCGTGAGACGAAATAATATGGTTAGAGTTTTGAATCTGAAAAAAAAAGACCGCGAGGAGCTCCTGAGAGTCTTGGCGTTACACAAAGACAGCTAGACTCCAACGGATTGTCACTAACTAATTTATCAGAGTTTCTTATTTTGAGATTAATGTTTTGTAAAATTGAACAATTCATGAGCCCAGTGGCAATCTAGTGCGCCCCCAAAACAACTGAGTTTGGAGAATTTTCTAGAAAACCTTGCCAAAGTATGAACTTATTTTCGAAATGTTTGCTTATTTCATAAATTGCAGTGCATTAAACATATAGTGTTTATATAGTCAAACTATGTTAGGCTTAGTTTTATGTTAGGGTTAGTTTTAGTTGTAAAAATAAGACTCCGATATTTTCAAAAAATAATTACCCGACTCACTCGGAGCCGAACTATACGATTATCATGCACCATACGACCTAAGTAACTTTGACTGCATGCACGATATCCAGACCATGAAACAAAATCTATCCAAGAAAATTAAATAATATCACTTAGGCACTGATAATCAGTTCAGTCAGGTTAAACCATTACCTGAAATTAGGAAGATTGATGTTGTTATGGATATACCACTGACTGTGAAAAGAAATTAGAAGCATCGATAACAGCTGCCAAAACGGGAACTCTACTACTATGCTGAACTTTACACTGCTAGGGTTTAGCTGCATGTTCGTACGCGTACGTCGAAGTCAATAACCACTTCAGCACAAAAAACGGTAAGTATATACTCAAGATTTTAAGTATTATTTTCTAGTTGTGTCAGTAAAATATTTAATTTTAATCCGAGTGTCCGTTTTGGGTATTAGCTCTATTGTTAGTCAGTGTTTGGCAGTTAACTAGAAAAATTTCTAACATTCGAGTAGTTATTATATTGAATTCAGTCGTAATAAGAAGTAATTTCAGCGAATTTTTTTGAAGATTTTCCTTGAGCAATCTTCGATGAACATAATTCTCTGAAATTGCACACATGGACAAATGAAGAACAGATGAAGACTTCAGGAAAGTTTTCGTTGATTTTATTCAGTATTTCGGGCCTACCTTATCTGACCAAGTAATCGTTTAAAACGTAACATGCATGGTATCTATTGAACAGTGATTGAAGAGCCTTTAACATTCGAGACGATGTCTAACTATTTGCCGTCAAGTTTCTTTCACAAACAGCATAAAGATTCGACCTTCGTTATCAGTTTAAGACCTTGAGTGTTGGTCCAAACAAGAATCCAACCCAAAAGTCGGAACTCGTCGAGGCAATATTTCAAGAGGCCAGAGTGCATGAAATTAAAATTATATAAGATATTTTTTGTTACCAAAAGTTTTAAGAAATATATTTTTCCGTATAACAGAAACATTTCTAAAACTTTCATGCAGTGCATGCTGCGAAAAAAGAAGAACATCCATTCACCACTGACAAAAGATATGCCTAACTTTGCGTCCTGTTAGTAATGTTTCAAAGCCGACAACGAGGCGCAGCCGAAGACTGGAACTAATTGCGAGGCTGGAGGCTTTGGAACGACTTCTCATACTCATTAATTATTCACGAGGTAATATTGTTCTTTTTATCGCCAAATATTAGGTTTTGAGAATTATAAATTGAGGGTTTGGAATTGGAACGTACTTGGTTTTAGGGGAATTTGCTGTTTGTTTGTTTTTATTTGAAATAAGATTTTACTAAGGAACAGGTGTGTAAATATGAAAGGTATTTCACGGAGAATTTAAAAACGTTGATGCAACTAGACATTAAAAATTACGTCACTTGTTTTTTCCCCCAATACTTTTAATACCATAGAAGCTGACAATTGCGTAAACTATTGTATTGTATTGCTATGCAAATTTGAGATCGAGTCAGAAAATGTTCGCATTTTTAAAATTTTAATGCAGTTTACCATACTCTGGATATTTATCGAAGTCTGAAGTGTGGGCCGACATCTCCGCGTATTTTCAAATTCCATCGCTTTCTCAGCTGTTCATTGGAGGCAAATATGTGAAAATAATCCCTAGATCTTCTTTTATGGCTATTATTTGTACAATTGGAATAACAGAAGTGGAGATGAAGTAGCTTTTTCATCCAAACTCGCGACCAACAACAGAGCAAATAGTAACCTCTACGTAACCGACAACTCGGAAGCCTCGCTTTCAATCCAAGATGGCCGAAATGCGATAATAGCGAATATAATTTACTACAAGCAATTCAAAATTTCCGCCAACTTAAAGTGCATATAAGCCCTGGCCAGTTATGCTTTTTTTTTACAGCTTAGACCTTAAAAGGTAGGGAAAAGTTTCAAAATTTTGAAATAAAAATGTTTTCATAATTTTTTTAGCGACTGAACTTCCAAATGTAGAATAATTTCCGCGCACGTTCGGGGACTGGGACGAGAATAAAACGTGACGTCATCAACAGAACTCGTCTCTTCGTGGGCATAAAGCGTTGCCTTATTTGCAAAATAATTGAATAGATAACCGAGATTGATGATAATATCGCGCTAAACGTTTCGGAGAGCTTTATTCGGCAAGTCTTTAATGCAATGGCGCATCGAGCGTGTTCTGTTGAGACGTCAAAACTAGATCCAGTGCCAATTTTGTAAAGCGCTCTCGTGCGCTAGATTTTTGTCCACAGGCAACCCAAGACAGGTTTTGGGCAACTTTGAACGGCCAATACACCACAACAAATCAATCAAATCAACTTTTTATCCAGGGCAGGGTACCAGTCCACTTTCAAGTGTTAAAGCCAAATACATAAGGTTATCGTTACACAAAATGCTACAGACCTTACAACACTTTTCATTCTTTATTTAAGGACAAATGTCGGCTTTGAAGTGGTTTGTACTGGTTCTGTCTAGTTTCTCAATTGTTGCCTTGGTCAGCGGCAATCCAGGTTGCCTTGGTTTCAGAGCATCACGTAATCAAGGATACGCCCTTAGAAACCACGTGATCAAGACCCTGCAAGGTATGGAAGAAACAGAGTGTATCGATGCCTGTCAGAATACACTCAGTTGTTTTTCTACCAATATATACCGTGAGAAGAATGGGCACGTGTTGTGTGAACTGAACAGGTCTACGAAGGATCAAAGTCCGGATTCCTACGTCAAAAGGCCAGGTTATGAATACAACGAGATAACGGTCAGTAGACTGGGAACTAGAATAGGTAATTAAAGGAAATCCTTGCTGTTGGAACAAGTTGCTGTTAAATTGTTGCCAATATGATAGTATGTTGAAAACATTGGGAAATTTATTATAGTTTTTGAAAAAAATTGACATAGTATGAGCCATTTTCGGTGCGGCCCGCCGCCATCTTGGATCTGATGACGTTGTTTGCTTGTTGTTTACACGACAAAAGCTTATTGTTTTTAACAATAGGGACCACCGTGAAACGTCACCAGATCCAAGATGGCGGCGCCCATGTCCTAAATGGCTCGTACTCATGCCCAATTTTTTCAAAAACTAAAAAATATTTTCCATTTCTGTCAACCTATTTTCAATCTAGACCATATTGCCAACAATTTAACGGCAACTTGTTCCAACAGCCAGGGATTCCTTTAAATGAAGTAGACTGGGGATTGAAGGAGAAATTGTGTGGCGACTGGGTGCTAGAAGGAGTACTCGAGAGTAGACTGGGTACTTTTTAATATATCTGTGTTTATATTGGGCATTTTGCGCATTCCCTAAGGACCTCCCCTTGGAATATATAAGCATGTAATGACATTACGAATTCACTTGACCTTACCAGTTTATATTACTCACTTTGTTCTGCTACGGGGCCTAATTTTATTCAGTATTACAATGCATAATTACTATAGAATCTACTTTAGTTACTAGAAACTTGTACAATATAGATATTAATCTTGAAACTTGTAAATTATGTAATCATCTCTATTAATCGTCTGCAATAAACGTAACTGGTATGCGTTTCTCCTATACAGTGTCTGTTATGTAAAATATACAATATAAACGTTTTCTGTGCGAAGGAACGCAGTGATAGAGCACAGAATTATTTCAATATATATATATTAAATTTATCATTTCATCATTACACAGTGCAGTATTGTGGATTTACATATACAGTGTATACCTAAGTGTATTGATGAGTATAATTAAACATGCTTATTCGGTATAGACCCCTAATTTACAATGTGAAATACTATTTTGGTAATCCATGGTTTCCACGTGATGTCATCAAAAACCTAAAATCTAAACTATAAGTCCTACAAAGCTGTTATGAGGGTCTGAATGGGGGGGTCTACATGTCAGTTGTCAGTTAAATGTTTGGCCATTTGTCAGTTGTCAGTTAGTCCTAGTTAATCATTGCTAGAGAAAATTTACAATGTTTGACCCACAAACACCAAATTTGTCAGTTGTCAGTTATTTTTCGGTTGTCAGTTGTCAGTAAAAAAATCGTCATTTGTCAGTTGTCAGTTATTTTTAAGGCCGTTTGTCAGTAGTCAGTTAACCCCATTCACACCCTCTGTTATTTGTATACATTCTAGACATCGATAATAAAAGTCTACACAGATAATTTCACATCGATGGGATGTACTGTTCCGGAGTAAATAAATTTTGAATTTTATGACAGAACGACCCAACGTGGTTTCCGTATAAATCTTCAAAGTTGCATTCAAAGAGTTTTGAAGTGAAACCCAATGATGTTGGTGGGAAATTAAGCTTTACTTGTATTTTCGTTTTGTGGCCGCCATGTTTGTGTCCCAGAGAGGGACACAAAGATGGCGGCCGCATACAAAGTAATCTAAAATTGTCGTACATTCATTGGCCCACAGATCCGTTAGGAAATAATCTAATGTTCCAAAATTTGGGTTATAAGTGTATTTTTAGTATTTCTCTACAAGGCCCAATATGTTTTTTGATTTTATCAGTGCAAACCAATTTTGCGATCGCGTGTCATTACGGTGAAAACCACCAATTATATATGACTTTCTATGTTACATATGAATGAGACTGAGGTCTTGAAAAAAAAAAACTTTATGGAACTGTTGCCCTGACTAAATAAGGTGTAATTGTAGACTGGGTACTAGAAGAGTCATGTATTGGGATTGGGATCAGTGTGTGGTCGGCAGTATTGCCTTTTAGGTTGGTGCAGGTTGGTGGAGCAGCATATTGGATAATAGACTGGGTACTAGAAGAGTCGTGTATTGGGATTGGGATCAGTGTGTATCGTCAGTATTGGGTTAGGTTGGTGTAGGTGGGTGGAGCAGCATATTGGATAATAGACTGAGTACTAGAAGTCATGTATTGGGTTTGGGATCAGTGTGTGGTCGGCAGTATTGGGTTAGGTTGGTGCAGGTGGGTGAAGCAGCATATTGGATAATAGACTGGGTACTAGAAGAGTCATCTATTGGGATTGGGATAGGTTGGGGTCGGGTGGAACTTCTCGAAACGAGCGACAGTTTTGGCCTACCCAACAACACTTAGAAAGTGCATAAAGTGCAATTATTAGTGTTAGTATCAGTGTCAGTGTTATTCTCTTGTGATTTTAGGCCAATATTTTCTTTTTGTAGGACAGGACTTGCAGTGCAGTAATCGACTGCTACCGCAAACAAGGTAAACTGTGCTTATATTAGGATCACTGGTAGCGCGCCGGTTAGCTCAGTTGGTAGAGCACGGCGGGAGGTCAGAGGTTCGAATCCCGGCCGCGTCCTTGGGAAGGGACGTATAAAGCCTTGGCCTTGTCTCCTTCCTCTTCTAATCTATACGAGGGGGATATGAAAGAACCTGTTGTGTTCTTTAAACAGACTGGTATTCTGAGGTACTAACAATCACTCATGATTGTAAACTGCACGGCAGAAGATTGCACCACTGAATAGCAGTCTGTATCACAAAAATAACCTTGCGAAGCGCATTTGAATGTACCGATATTGAATGTGCGCTATATAAATGAACACCTTTACTTTTATTACGATCCCATTGCGCATGCGTATACCGAAAACATGTTGCGCGAAATATGCTATTCTCGACCCCAGGCCCTTCTCAGTCGCTTATTACGCATTTGGGATCGAGAATGGAAATATCCGTAGTGTTCACTTCGTAACACTTCCCAATCCCAATAACTTTGTAGCTTACATACCGTTGTTTCATATTAAACCGGAAATAAGTAATATTAATTTCTTTCAAAGCCAGGGACGGCATTTGTGCGGTTTTCAATTGAGTGTCGTAAAACCAAGGCCAGACGGTAATCAGAGCCAATCACGGGGGCAAGTAAAAACGCAATGAGCCATGCAATCACGGCGGCATGTAAAAATGCAATGAGCCCTGAATCACGGGGGCAAGTAAAAACGCAATGAGCCCTGAATCACGGGGGCAAGTAAAAACGCAATGAGCCCTGAATCACGGGGGCAAGTAAAAACGCAATGAGCCAATCACGGAGGCTAGTAAAAACGCAATGAGCCAATCACAGAGGCTAGTAAAAACGCAATGAGCCCTTAATCACGGGGGCAAGTAAAAACGCAATGAGCCCTGAATCACGGGAGCATGTAAAAACGCAATGAGCCCTGAATCACGGGGGCATGTAAAAACGCAATGAGCCCTGAATCACGGGGGCATGTAAAAACGCAATGAGCCCTGAATCACGGGGGCATGTAAAAACGCAATAAGCCCTGAATCACCGGGGCAAGTAAAAACGCAATGAGCCCTGAATCACGGGGGCAAGTAAAAACGCAATGAGCCAATCACGGGGGCAAGTAAAAACGCAATGAGCCAATCACGGGGGCAAGTAAAAACGCAATGAGCCAATCACGGGGGCAAGTAAAAACGCAATGAGCCAATCACGGGGGCAAGTAAAAACGCAATGAGCCAATCACGGGGGCAAGTAAAAACGCAATGAGCCAATCACGGGAGCAAGTAAAAACGCAATGAGCCAATCACGGGGGCAAGTAAAAACGCAATGAGCCAATCACGGGGGCAAGTAAAAACGCAATGAGCCAATCACGGGGGCAAGTAAAAACGCAATGAGCCAATCACGAGGGCAAGTAAAAACGCAATGAGCCAATCACGGGGGCAAGTAAAAACGCAATGAGCCAATCACGGGGGCAAGTAAAAACACTGAGCCAATCACGGGGCATGCAAAATCACGAATTGAATTAATTGCCTTATGGAGCAAAACAATGTGGTTTTAGTTTAAAACTTGATTGGCTGATAATTACAAAACAAAATCACAGCCAATCGAAAAGCTAAGCAAACACAACATTAAGCAATCACTTATTACCGCCTCCACCTCCTGACCGCCTTCACCTCCTGACCGCCTCCACCTCCTGACCGCCTCCACCTCCTGACCGCCTCCACCTCCTGACCGCCTCCACCTCCCGACCGCCTCCACCTCCTGACCGCCTCCACCTCCTGACCGCCTCCACCTCCCGACCGCCTCCACCTCCTGACCGCCTCCACCTCCTGACCGCCTCCACCTCCTGACCGCCTCCACCTCCTGACCGCCTCCACCTCCTGACCGCCTCCACCTCCTGACCGCCTCCACCTCCTGACCGCCTCCCGGTTAGCTCAGTGGTTAAGCTCCGGTCTGTTGAGCGGGAGGTCGCGGGTTCAAACCCCGGCCGGACCAACACTCAGGGTCTTAAAATAACTGAGTAGAAGGTGCTGCCTTTGTGAAACAACTGCAAATGGTTAGACCTTCACGTCTTCTCGGATAAGGACGTAAAATCGTAGGACTAGTGTCCCCAATTAGTTGCAAAGCTAAATAGATTTGACACTTAAATAAAGTTACTTACTTACTTACTTTCGACACTCAATCGAAAACCGCTCTGTCACATACATTTGTTTTGTAGCTCTTTTGGATCGTTGGTTTCGCTTCAAGTCATCGATGTTCAAATATATTTCTACACCAAAAACCTGGCATAGCGCTAACCAACACTGCAAGTCACTTGGGGGAAACCTGGCCTCGGTTTCAAGTAAAAAGGAGAACAAGTTTGTGTACGAGACACTCGTGAGCCCCGCACTGAAGTGCACCAACTGTAAGTTCTGCGTGTTTCAGCATTACAACAAAGAATACGGTTCTCAGTTATGGAATCAGGAATAAAATATCGAGTAGTACAGTTACTGTAAAGAACATTTGCATGATGACGTCCAAAAGCTCCTGGCATATAGTTCAGTGATAATCCCAGTAATTGGGATGCGCAGTTTTAATAAAATCTCTCATGCATATGGCCAACAGTAGAATGTATATTCTAAGGACTTGTAAAAGTCATGGTTATGGCTTAGATGATTTTCACACACTTCTACTCACTTATCATGGCATTGCTTTCCTATGGCGACCATGTATGGGATGTGGCCTGTTATAGTAAATATCTAAGTAACATAGATAAGATCCAGGCTAGGGCCTTAGAATTTGGTTATGTCAAGTCTGTTATTCCGATAAATGAGATACAGGAGAAGAGTTATAGAGTGCTTTGAAACAAAATTGTTAGTTATCTTTAAAAATCTGAATAAGAAATATAATTTGAAAAGGAATCTGGTTGTAGTTAAATGACGCCATAATACGAGGTAATGAGGGTCTCTTTACATGATGGGAGGTTGACCCTGGCACTAGGATCTCTCGAGACTGTTTTACATATTGATAACAATGCTGCTGGTCCTAGCAGTAGGGCTATCTTCATTGTACTGTAAATTATCCCTCGAGACTGTTTTACATATCAACAACAATGCTGCTGGTCCTAGCACTAGGGCTATCTTCATTGTATTGTAATTCCTAGAGACTGTTTTACATATTGACAATAATGCTGCTGGTCCTAGCACTAGGGCTATCTTCATTGTATTGTAATCCCTAGAGACTGTTTTACATATTGATAACAATGCTGCTGGTCTTAGCACTAGGGCTATCTTCATTGTACTGTAAATTATCCCTCGAGACTGTTTTACATATCAACAACAATGCTGCTGGTCCTAGCACTAGGGCTATCTTCATTGTATTGTAATCCCTCGAGACTGTTTTAAGGTCGGCACACACGAAGGGACAAGTCCCAGGGACATGTGCCGGGGACAAATCCCTTGTTGTGTTCAGACGAGGGGACACGTGTTGCAGGGACAGTTGTGATTTTAGCAGACGCCATCTTGAAATAGAGTTCGTAAGGGCTTGTGGGAAAGTAAAATGACGCTTTACGATTGGTTTATTTTCATTTTATCCCAGGGACATGTTTCATGGACAGTTCACACGAGGGGACAATCACATTTTGTCCCCGGGACTTGTCCCCTCAATTCAAACCAGTTTGATTTGAAGGGAAAAGTCCCGGGGATAAAATGTTGTCCCCGCGACAAGATTGTTCCTAGTTCAGACGAGGAGATAAGTCCCAGGGACTTGTCTCTTCGTGTGTACCGACCTTTACATATTGACAACATAGCACTTGAGCTATCTTCATTGTATTGTAATCCCTCATGACTGTTTTGCATATCGACAATAATGCTGTTCAGTAGCGACGAATGAATGATAATTAATAAGATGAAATACAAAATCTTAGGGTTTGGAACTAGTCAGGGAAGGTACGTTTTTTTTATCGCTGTACGATTGGTTTATTTTCATTTTGTCCCAGGGACATGTTTCATGCATGAACAGTTCACACGAGAGGACAATCACATTTTTATTTGAAGGGTAAGGGAAGGTACGTTTTTTTTATCGGGAAGGGGGTTGGGGCTGGGGGGATTGGGGCTGGGTCTTGAGAGGGGAGGGTCATGAAATAATATCGAACGTTTGTGGAGGGACAAGTTTTACATTTTTCTACCAGGGGGAGGGTTTTTTCACTCCCATTTATTGAATGTGTTTCAGTTCTGCTATCAATAAAAACTCTTTGTTTGTTTGTTTGTTTACATTTGCTCATTCAAGATTTGTGGTAAGGCAGATGAGAAGAATGTTGACACTCATTTAGTGTTACTGTTCTATAGCCGTACATATACTGGGCTAGACATCACTAATTCCGAAGTCACTGATAAATCCAAAACGTCACACAGCATTTTGCACTACCCACATGAACTGCCAAATCCGAAGATACATCCCAACTGCGATATGCTGATCAATGGCCATTTTCACGGATGTTCCTTATTTTAACCCGACTAGTAAGGATATCATGAACAACACTTCAAAAATCGTCAGCTTATAAAAGGGAGGGTCATGCATTTTCTTTTAGCTTTCAGTGAGGGGTCATGAAAAAGGTTTGTACAGGGAAATGAAAGTCCACCGAACATGTTATTTGGTACAGATCCTTCCCCCTCGATACAAAAACGTACCTTCCCAGGAGCCCAATACCAGGGGCGTCCATCTCCCATACTAGGTCTGTGAGTCAGCGTATGACCGGATTGAGCTATATTTAGAACAGATCTCACGGGAGTTCACGTGCCCACACTTTGGGAATCCAATCAAACCAGGACAATGCAGCGTTAGTAAAATCACCTCAAAGAACAATAGATCATTCTTAATCTCGATAATTACGGCAAGCATATGCACGATCGCAGCAGAGTCAGAAGGCAGTTACCCGGGAAATATGTTCTAAAAATAGCTCAAACCGGTGATACGCTGACTCACGGGTAAAGTATATATGTAATGTACTGAATGCAAGGACCAATTCGGACGAAGTGCAGGAACCGGATCACCTTGGATGGGATCTAATCAGCAAATATATACGAATATCAAGACAAGATGAAAGGCTGATTGTACGGTACTGGGAATATATATAAAGTATGTATGGACGCTCCTGACCTTCCCTTATAGGACATTTCATTTTACTACAACTACCAGAACCCTTTTCAAATTATTTTTCTCATTCAGATTTGTCAACTCCTTTGAGAATTCCAAAACAATGGTCTACATTAGAGGAACAAAAGGATCCGCGCAAAGAGTTCTGGTAGTTGTAGTATGTGACGTCATGATGCAGATGTACTATTGGATTGTGCTGTGTTGGTTCACCTGGGGTAATTCAATAAAACTTTACAGCTGTATTTTAGAAGTTTCATTGTTTCAACACCGGAAAACAATGGCCAAACTTGGAAAAGTCTTATCGAATTGGCTTATGTCCTCAATTTAAAATAGTTTTTCTCAATGTTTTATTTTGTATATATTTAGTACAATTGGGGTACTTTAGTATACGAAGTCAATAAATAAACGCGGCAAGCTTCGTTTTATTATCTATTTCTTCAGGTAATTCCACGGCTGATTTGATAGCAAAATGGAAGTTCGATGGAACAGACATAGGTGTGAGGTAAGGTTTAATTCCTCTCCTTCAAAGGAAAAAAATGTTGGCTTTATATAGGCTTACTGATAAACTAAGTCAGCTTAATAAGGAGGGACCCAATTGACTATTTGAACTATGAGGAACACCATTAACACCACGGCAATAACTCTACAGTTCTATTTTACTTCTTGATTTCTCTTTATTAATATAACAAAGGAGTCTTTTGTAGCCTTTCAGTAGACATCCTATATCTTCCAGTTTTCAAAATTCCCGTCCACCACACCCCCCCACCCCTCCCGCGCTCTATCCCTCGCTCCATTGGTTCGTCTTCCAACACTCTTTTCTTTCAGTTTGTACCGAAGTGCTGAGTACCGTACCGTCGACAGCACGAGATCTCTGTACCTTAACGGACAAGGAGCCTATGTTACCGTGTCCGCTGTGAACTTCCGCACTACAGACTTCACGCTCGCTATGTGGATAAAACCTATCAGTCCACTGGCGACGAATGGACACATCTTTTCTGATTGGACGAGTCCTTGGCAATTTATCTTTTATATTCTTAACGATGGTAGGGTTGGGGCAAACTTCCGCACGGGCAGTACTTCTGACTTTTTAGCTTTTACAACACCAAGGTACGTAGCTCTAATCTCTCCAGTTTAGTCTCTGTACACGAGGGCTCTTAATACGCGCTTTCCAACCCAAATTCCAGTTCGTCGGATTACTTAATCATCAACCTCTAGCTTGGCAGATCTGGTAACGGCTTCCTGTATTTTCGACGCAAAATACACTATTTGGCATTTTTGGACTCGAAACATCAGCTTTGCTCAGACTCGACACGTTATTGATGCCGCAGCGAGCGAGCCTGGATCGGAGCGAGCAAGCATGTCAGTGACGCACAACGTAGCTATAAACAAATAATTATTCGCTTTTCATCTAAACTTCTGATGATTATTATCTTTTAGCAGTAACGTTTTTGAAGCTGTTCAATAAACTCGCAGCACGTGTTTTATCGGGTCTAAAACCACTCGGGCTGCCCCCATCGTGGTTTTAAACCCGATAAAACACTGCAGGCTGCTCGTTTATTAAACAGTACTCATTAAGCTTTCAACTAAAGTCGACCAATACACCCATTCAGCTTGCCTATTTGTTGTTATTTATTAATTCACAGACTTCGTTACGAGCTAGTAAACAGCGCGCTACACTATGCTTGCAAAAGTGTACGAAATGCACTGTTCAAACATTCCCTGATTCCAAATAACTACAGCAGCTCACACAGGATAGCCATGTGAACAATCGACATTCATTTGAAGTGATACAAATTGTTTTCAAGTGCATGACATCCGATAAATAGAACGTGTACAAACATAACGTTAGTTCACGCCACGCTGACTTCGTGTTTTTTTCGAAATTTTCGAGCTCATTTTCGCAAATCAAACAAAAAAAGGCTATAGAACTAATAAATATATACATCTAAAATACTGTACGAAGTTTGGAGAACTGATGGCCCACACAAGCCGTTAAATTGGACCAGATTATACCACGCTCGCATTGATGGCGGATAAGTTGAATTTCCCGTGGCCCACGGAAAACTCAACTATCTCGTCTCTACTGCGCATGCGTATAAACCGATGACCATGCCCCTTTAAAGAGAATGCGTTGTGCTTTGATTTACCTGTGATTTTTAGGTCTGAGAATATAACTGTTTTAATAAAATGCTTTCATTAAACTATTAAAAGAAATCATGTTCTTTATTCCCAGTTATTGAAAGTCTGAAAGAAAAATATAAAATTGTCATGTTATTATTTTGCATATTCTAAAGAGAGGTCAACCACGGAAAACATGCATATTTTAAGTCGTGCTGTCTAAGAGTTGAATGTTGTCTAACATTGCTCAATAAAGACAAATCACCTGTCACCAATCTTTTCTACAAACTGGAAGCAAAGTCCAGAAAACAAAAACTTACTAACCTATTGACTCGATTTTATTCAACACAATCTCGCGTTTGAACTTATCCTGTGTAGTGGCTGAGGGAGAGGCAGCCTAACTTTATTATGTCACGCTAGTTTTATTATTTTATTCGGTGAATGTCTATTTTCGCTTCAAGTTTAGTTTAATTCTTGTCTCTCATGTTTTACTTGATGTTTTGTTGTTAATTCTATTTAACTCTACTAATTCAACAACATCTTTTTAACAACATAACAACAACATTTTTTATTAAATATATAGGCAAGCTTACATTAAATGGACACTAGCCCGCAGGTAGCAGATGCTAATAGAGGCGGGTAGTGTTGATATTAAATATAAAAGGGAGCTGAGACAAGACAGTAAATTAAAAGCTTTACAGAATACAACTTATTACATGTCCTTACAGTTTTCAAAATAGGAAATCTAGTTATAATAAAAAATAATGAAATGGGTTTAATAAGAGATATAGATACAAAAGAGAAATTAATAAACCAGTTCGCGGTAAATTCCGACATTTTGAAAAGGGTGCAAGCATTGCACGAAATACAGTGTTTGTATGGGAATCGATGGGAATCCGATGCCAAATTAAATCCGTAAAATCGAATTTCTGAAATATTCTTCAGATACAAACTTAAAATACCAGGTAAAAGATTAACATACCGAAATTTGAGGGATGTAGCTGTGCTGGGAAGCGTGCAATCGTGTTTTCAGTTTTCCATACATTGTCTGTAAATTTTCACGCGGAATTCGACTCGTTTTTACAGATTTTTCTTTTAGATTTTCAATAACTGAGAATGAAAAACATGATTTATTCTTTTAATAGTTTTTATTAAAACAGTTATATTCTTAGACCTAACAATCACAGGTAAACCAAAGCACAACGCATTCTCCTTAATGTTTCCCATTTGAGACCACGTGATTTTTTCCTTGAGTACTGATTTTTGTTTTTTCTGTATCCCAAGAGGAAATGTACCAATTTCGATAATTGGAAAACAAAGCACTGAATCGTCTGGAGAACTATCAGGTGGTCTGAAATGGGCAACAAATACGCAAGCTGAATGGGTCTATTGGTCGACTTTAGTTGAAAGCTTAAGTACTGTTTAATAAACAAGCAGCAGTGTTTTATCGGGTTTAAAACCACGATGGGGGCAGCCCGGGTGGTTTTAGACCCGATAAAACACGTGCTGAGAGATTATTGAACTGCTTCAAAAACATTACTTCTAAAACATAATAATTTTCAGAATTTAGATGAAAAACGAAGAATTATTTGTTTATAGCTACGTTGTGCGTCACTGACATGCGCAGTTAGAATACGGAGCGAAACTTTGGGTCCCATAGTGTTAGGCCATGCCAGTTGCGTGCAATTTCCATACATTGTCTGTGAAAACGAGTCGAATTCCACTTGAAAATTTACAGACAATTTATGCACCTTAGTCTTAAACCTCAAAATACCCTGGCATTGCTTGTGCTGAGCTCCGTTTGCTGAGAATACAGCTAATTAAATACACACCGTAGTTTGGCGTATTTGGCCACTGCTGTGGCCGTTTATTGGTCTAATTAATTTACAAACAGATGTATAACGAGATTTACCAAGTTCTCAGCAAAGGTGAGGGCAAAATTCGCCACAGCCCAGAGTCTGCGACAGGGCAGCCCCACCCAAAGCGAAAGCAATGCCAGGAAATGGAGAACGCAAAGTGCTTTTATTTATAGCACTATTAAACCCAGAGACCCACAAAGAGGGTACAATTACCTCAGCCATTGCATGAGGTTTTTTGTTTCCCCCTCGGTGCTCCAAGGTTGAACGGATCCATTAATCCTTATAACAATGTAGAATAGATTAGAGTCTGTGAAGACAGGGCAAGGTTACCCCAGCCCCTGCGTGAGGCTTTGCCCCACTTCAGTGACCTAGCAATTAAAAAACTGACTTTACCTTAGACTGACTTTAACTAATGCAACATATACCCAGAGAAATGATTTAAGCCCTACACGAGCTAGCTGCAACTTTTCTATTCCAGGGACTGAAGATAAATTAGCATAAATAATTAAAATAATGGCCCTAAGACCAAAGGACCCTAAAATGTTTTGATGGGATGACTGGCCAAGTATTACTGATGAATGGAAACTGGGCCAATACTAACTGTTACAGCATTCCAACAGGGCATACTGGAAATTGCATTGTCAACCTGATGAAAAACCTATTATTATTCTTGTTAAAAGTAATCCGGTTTTAACTTAATATTATCTGGCAGCTGTCCTGATCTAGTTGTTAATTCGCCAATTCTAAGGGGTGAAAAAAGGGGGCAGCAGCACACGTAGCCCCCCAATCATTTTCCTCTGGTAATCTGGGGAGACTGTGTGATCTATTGCAGCTAGTAACCGGTTCTAATAAAGGCAACGTAATGGCCCCGCAAAGCTAATTTCATAAAATCAGTCTTTGATGGGTCAGGCAGCATATATATTAGCCATCCAGTGAACGAAACCTATAACAGATATCCGTAAGACAACCCCGTTGCTGCTGCATAATGTTTGTGGGCCAAATAGGCAATAAACAAAGCCAGCATTTCCGAGGAGATTGGAATTTTTTGATGCCAGCCTTATTGATGTCAAGCTGAAACTGTTTAAACAGTTTCCAAGATTTTTGATCAATGCTTATTGACGAGGGCGATAATGCACTGTCAAATAAAGTAGTTAGGGTAATTCTCAGTTTCCCAGCTGCAAGTGAGGTGGAATGCTGTGCAAGCAATTTGAATCGGGTGACTTGCAAACGAGAGACTGTCAGCTAGAACATTCTTATTTCCGCTTGTGTTTGGCTTTGAAAAGGATGTTATGGTTTAGACATGTACGTGTAAGTAGCAGTATCCGAAGCAGGACTAAAAAAAAAAAAAAAAAAAAAAAAAAAAAAACTCTTGTCTTTCGTAATCTGCATGTTTATTATATATGCACTACCATCTCATTGTCAGAGTAAAATGAAGCTTTCTTATTGGAGAGCAGCTGACTCCACAACCTGAGTAGACAAACTTACAGCCAAGCTTTTTACCCCAATATTTATTAATGGTAGGAGACTGTGTGCAACCTACAACAAAGACCTGGAAGTCGACTGTACTTTTTAAAGGCATCAGACTTCCATTGTCTCAAAAGACTTATCTGATAATTGACAATAAGAGTGTAACCCAAATGAACAATATATTAACCAGAACGAATAGATTGATTCAGAATGTCAGTGTATTTGCTACTGTCCCACTATATGACCATGCATATGTTACTAAGATGAACCTACTGACCCGAACAGCGCCCCTGCTACTGTCCCGTTATACACGTTACTCTACCTCAGAACAGGAACTACAAACATACTCTATACATACAGTACATGTATATGCTATATGGGAGAACGTCAGGGAGGCCAGAAAAAACCTACATGTATGCAAAACCCTTTGGGATAAAAACATACAATATAGGAAATCTGGGTGGAGCCAAGACGTAACTCCAGTCCCTCCACCAGACAAGTAACTTAATTATTGAGTGTAAGTCCAATGAGAAACATGAAGAAACCCACTTGCATCAACCAGGAGTTCCTCCTGTCATTCACACACTGACAGTGCAGTAAGACCAAGTTAGTACTGACGGCCGGGCAGACATTGCATGTACAACTGCCTGTGAAACAGCAGCAGGTACCGGTTGCTGACCACCAAATGACCATACAATGGGAGGAGGCATTTGGGAGACCATGTTGATAGTGAGTAGGGAATGCTGATTTTTTCCTCAGTGGACACCAAGGTGCTTCATCCTCACACTTCTTCGTAGTCTAAGGTGTGATAACAGCCGGTTTGCCTGTAACAGTAGCTGGCATTCTAGGAAAAGGAAAACAAAAAAAACAAAAAAACGGAGGCCGCCACAACATTCAAATTAACTAATGAACCCCCCAAACAGTACAGAAAGCTTGAGGATGGTGGACCGCTAAGACAGGTTGGAATCTACAAATTAAACCCACAACCCTCCGGCACGGCTGGCATACAAACCATGACATAAAATATATAATGCATGGAGGTCAACAAGACCACAACGGTACTTAACGCATGAATGGCACAAGACATGTACTAGGACTGCTTGGCCGCAGGGATCATGCTATACCAAACAAATGCAATATATGTAAGGGTATACATGTAAGTAACCCATAATTACATTGTATGTATGTTGGGTATAAATAACCCAAACCATACAAATGCAATATATGTAATGGTATAAATAACCCATAATTATGTATGTTTGGGTATAAATAACCCAAGAACCATTCCCCTTATGGGGGAGATAAGAATTGACATCGTAAACCGAGCCGGCACAGAAGTGCAGTTATAAGGTTATAAAGCTAATCCGCTTGGTAGAAATAAATAAAATATATGCTAATTAACCACAAGCTCGCCGTCACTGTTCAGGAGAATTCACCGTGGCAATGTGAATAGAATGGCGCCCCAATAGCTCCTATACAGAGCTCGATGTCCGTTTACCACACAGATCACTGCATTAATTATTGCAAACCCATATGCTGGATTGTGTAACCATTTTCCAACAGAGGGGAAAAGCATGCTACGCCACCTTTGTGTTGATGGGGCATTGCAGAATGAAGCACACTGTGGAGAAAATTAAAAGAATAAGGCAACCACAAGGGATGGCCCTCTAATAAGGCTCAGCATAAAGGCTTAATGATCTTGATACTAAAGGGGCCTACAATTAACAAAACCGAAATGTTTTACATTAATAATGATGCAACAACTGTGCAGTAATAGTAATAACAATACTAACACAGCATGAGCAGCAATAACATATTAAAACCTTGATAATTATTATTAGCCTAATAATGGTGCTGATAAGAATCACAGCACTAGCAATTTTAAATAGGAATAATGATGATAAAGAGAATATGATACAATAATAATAATAACAATGATTTAATAATAATAAAGATATAATAATAATAATAACAATTTTATTTTGCAGGATAACTGGTAACAGTTCACACTGACAAATAATGTACTAATCCTGACAGTGTTATACCTGTACTTGTACCTGAAACACAACTATATATCCCAATTATATAATGATCAACAACCAGTATTATATAAACATATAATGAGCAGGGTAGCATGGCTGACAATACAAGCAGTGTTGCCACAAAGTGCTCCATATAATGCTTTACAATAACATGGCCATAATCTGAGTGAATAGGCAAGGTAATTTCAATGCCAATACTGTGCCTGCTACAATGTAGGTGCTACGGGATTAACATCCTTCATCACAGACCATGAAAACACAAACAAAACTAATTAAAACAACACATACCTATTCATACACATATAAACAATGAGTATACAAAACAGGCACAGCCTGTTATAATAATAATGATAATAATAATAGTAATAATAATAACAATAGTAACAATAATAACAATAATAACAAGAGTAATAAGAATGGTAATAATAAGAATATCCATATTATAATAACCCATAACAGCTTACACTGACAAAATAACGACTTACACCGTCTGTGTTATACCCGTAACTGGATAAGAAACACAACCAGACGACACAATTACATCCACAATAAACACAATTAAATCATCAGGATAGCATGGCTGACATCACAATCACAGTGTTGTCACAAAGTGCTATAATGCTGTAGAATAACAATCTGGAGCACTAACCGTCCTCCAAACTAACAAGCACATAAATAAAGTGGCAAAGCCCAACGGCATTGACACATGAATGGCTCAAACACTACGTGAATGGCCGCAAGGATCGTGCTATAAACCGTACATTTTTCCGGTGCAGTTATGTACAAAAGGTGGCAAAAGCAACCTGTTAAATTAAATGTCGGCCAGCTTAAAAGGCAAAATAAATGTAAACAAGATTTCCGCGGATACCGTTTATACTATACAAAGTTCATAAAGTTAAGTGTATATAATGTGGCTTCTCTATAGTTTTGGAAAGTGGTTTGTTAGCATAATCGTTTAAGTGAATGCTATCACGGACATAAATGTCAGTTATTGGCTTACGCAGTCAATGGTGCCAAAATTTGGCAAACTCAATTCCCTCTATAGCCTCCCTTAAGGTGATTTTTTAAGGTTTCAACCAACTGGTTGTACTCCTGAAACGGGGTCGGTTTCTCCGAATTGTTTTGCACGCGATTATAAATTGCACGTTCATAATTTATTCAGATCGTCACAGCGTTATGTTTTTCAATTGTTCGACCCCCTTGTGTCGTGAAAACGGACTTCAAACGACTTGCTGAACTCAAGCGATGAACCCAAAACGCTCACTGGACTCCGTCGAGGTAAAAGTAATAAGCCTTCTCACAAAGGAATGGCCAAGAACTAATGATCGTGGCTATTAAATTGTTGTTATTGAGCCATCACCTCGCTTGGGTTAAATTGCTGAAAAGTCCGGTAAAAAGTGTTGACCCTCGTAAATATAGTGCTACATGGACAGACGATTAACAATTTAGAAGGGTACTTAACTTTTAACTCTTTGAAGAAGGTCGATGAAGCAGATTTTTTTGTGGTCGAAGTGGACGATAAATTTAGCAACGTTCGTGTCCACGATGGAGGCGGGAAAGGCATAATTTCACGTGATAACCATCCATGTGCCCACCCCTCGTAATAACCGGAAGTTGCCAACACCGGAATTAAGTAACAATAATTCAACTTAACAATCCTAGTTGCATAAAGCTATTTATTTCACCATTTGTGAATTAAATTATTTGTATGGAAAACTGAAAACACGATTGCACGCTTCCCAGCACAGCTAATTTCGATATGTTAATCTTTTACCTGGTATCTTAGTTTGTATCTGAAGAATATTTCAGAAATTCGATTTTACGGATTTTATTTGGCATCGGATTCGCATCAATTCCCATACAAACACTGTATTTCGCTCCATGTTTGCACCCCTTTCAAAATGTCGGAATTTACCGCGAACTGGTCTATATAGTTTTAGTTGAATATTATAATTATATAATATCATCAGGATTTTGCAATTTTTGTAATCAGGGAGGGCATGTTAACATCCTCATCACAGCACAGATACAGATGTGTTTACACTTCGCCTGGGATCGTCTTTTTCTTCTGGATGAAGAGTTACTAAATTAATCACTTACTTACTTATTTATTTCAGTCGCTTGACTATCGACGCATGGAATCACGTGGCTTTCACGTGGAAACGATCCTTACGCATGCTCAAAATCTATTTCAACGGCATCTTGGCAGGAAAATACATCACGTCGTCTACGAATATCGACTTCACGAGCAATACTCACGCCACGTATGATATCGGTATGAAGAGGGATACAAATAGTAACTACTTTCACGGATATTTGAGGGACATGCTGATTTTCCACAACAAGAGGACAGGAACCGAAATACAGACATTCCTTGGTATGTACTCATTCTCGTCCCCAGACCCTTTTTATTTCTTACTGCGCATATTCGACGAAACGGTAAGAAATGAGAAGGGTCTGGGAACGAGTATTGTTGCTTGATCATGCGCAGTAACACCTATGACTATCGCATACCTTGCCCCACCCCTCCATCCCCAAAAATAATCCCCAGGGGTAGGATATCCGCAAGAGACCATCACCTGAGAGTACCGATCTCCCATATTGAGCTCTCTCTCCATGATAGACGACTGCTACGATTTCTTCTTAGCTTGCATAAATAGACCAGTTCGCGGTAAATTCCGAAATTTTGAAAAGGGTGCAAACATGACGCGAAATACAGTGTTTGTATGGGAATTGATGCGAATCCGATGCCAAATAAAATCCGTAAAATCGAATTTCTGAAATATTCTTCAGATAAAAACTTAAGATACCAGGTAAAAGATTAACGCTTCCCAGCACAGCTACATCCCTCAAATTTCGATATGTTAATCTTTTACCTGGTATTTTAAGTTTGTATCTGAAGAATATTTCAGAAATTCGATTTTACGGATTTTATTTGGCATCGGATTCGCATCAATTCCCATCGGCAAACACTCGTCTGCATTTCGCGCCATGTTTGCACCCTTTTCAAAATGTTGGAATTTAACGCGAACTGGTCTATTCAGGGCTCGACACTAACTTTATCAGGGTTAGTGACTGTGGGAAATTAATAGTCACTAGGTCTTTCCACTAACCCAATATACATCCCTTATAATGAGTTGTCCTGAGTGTATCGTTCTAAATGATATGAATTTTGATTGATGACATCATAAGATTTGACACTACGGGAGTTTGAAAGACACTATCGCTGGCTAAATGATGAGCAAGAACGCCACCGGGTAATTATTTCTCTGTTTTTGAACATAATGAATTGTACTTTGATTGTAAACCGTTCACAGACTGACGTCTCATGTTTGTAACTTTAATTATTTCAGATTTCGAACTTCCTCCCTATTCCTATCAACTACTGATAACTTATTAAGTTAAATAAATGGTTTGAAACCGATGGGTTAATCTTTGGCTGGCGATACATTCGAAATTCGTTTCGTTCTACACGGATCTACTAAAAGATGGCAGAGGAAGCCAAGAATGTACGAAGATCAGCAAGATCAAGATTCACCAGGAAAAGAAACGAATTCCTGAGATCTGTCCACGACAGAAGAAGCGTAGAGATAGTCGAACTCAATTACAGCCAGCTCGTCGAGGCGTGGAATCTTCTCGAAGGTAAACATGATATCTATACTATGTATCTCACTGACGACGAAACGGACGCCGCAGAACAGTGGATAAGTGAACTACAAGCTGCATTTACAGAAGCCACAAATTTCAAAATTGAATATGTTAATAATATCAAAATGACGGAATCTAGAGCGCGCGCACAAGCCGAGCGTAACGAAATAACGAGGAAAGAGAAGGAGTGAAAGCAACGAATGATGGAACAAGCTCTAATTAAGCGAGAAACCGCGCGCTCAGCATTTGACACTTTGAGCAGTAGCATTATGCATGTTATGGAAACTGATAGCGCTACTATTTCACTCATGAAAAGGCTTCAAAAGCAAATTGAAGAGGCATTTGCTGAATGCAAGCAAACACATAACACGTTGCTAGAATTTCTCAACAGAGAAGCAGTAGGGGCAGAATTGCCATGGATGACCAGTGTTCAAGCACGGTAGTCGGTATCACGAATTAACTGAGATACTCGAGATTCACTTAAACAGTGAAGAAAGTAAGACTGACCCGAAAGTTGATGGAGTTGCTAAACAAAGCAATATCCAATTAGAGAAAATTAAGATGCCTCATTTCGAGGGCGACATAAGAGAATACCCGCAATTCAAAAAGGATTTTGAAAAACAAGTCATGCCAGGCTTATCCGCAGTCACCGCCCCTTACACATTACGCTCCTGTCTCGCTAAGGACACATTTGCTCAGGTGAAAAGCGTCGACGATATAGACGAGATGTGGAAGCGATTAGATGAGAAATTTGGTGACCCAGCAAGAGTTGTGGATGCAATAATGAATGATATAAAACGGTTTAGAACCCTTAAGGAAGGGGAGAGTAATTATAAGAGATTCATAGAATTTGTTGCTATTGTCGAGGACAGTTATCGAGATCTCAAGCGATTCAACCTTGAGAGAGAAATTAAGACAACAAGTTCTGTGAGCGTTATCGAAGGTAAGCTCCCTAGTGATACAAGAAAGGAATAGGCTAAAGTCATCAGCCAGGACAACACCGATGTCGACTTGACAAACAAATTCCCCAGTCTTCTGAGATTTTTGTTGAGTCAAAAGCGGGCAATAGAATACGACACGGCTGATTTGAGAATAGCAAGTGCGCGAGGAATATCTAACCATACAATGGGGAATGGATATAATGAGAATGGGAACAAGACACAGAGCAAATGTTTGTTTCATGAGAACGGCAAACATCCCACGGGCGAATGTCGTATTTATCTATCGAAACCGATCAATGAGCGAATTGAAATGTTGAAAGAAAGGGGCGCGTGTTGGAGTTGTTTAAAGCGCGGACACAGACAATCAAGTTGTAGAAAGAAACGCACATGCGGCGAGAACGGATGCACAAAAACACACCACAAAACGATCCACACAGTCGAGGAAAACAGAGGGGAACAAAAGAACGACCAAAGAGAGGACTCCTCTGGAGTAGCGGGTGCGTGTAGTAGCGGCCAGATAGTTGACACATGTCTTCTACAATTACAAAGGATACGAACCATGAAAAGTTGGGCAAACGTCATGTGAGATAATGGCGCGTCACTCTGCTTCATCACGAATGCCAAGGCCAAGGCTGAACATTTGAAAGGATCACGTTGCCATTTATCATTAGTGAAAGTTGGAGGCATTACAGAGAGAATAGAAACCTTCAAGTACAAACTCCCATTAATTGATCAGCAAGGACGTGAAGTGTACTTCAATGTTTATGGCATCGATAAGATTACATCTGATATTCAAGAAGTCAACATGGACAAAGTTTTAACTCTCTTCAAATACATCCCCAAAGAGACATTGGTACGACCAAAGGGTGCTGTCGACGTATTGATCGGATACGAGTACAGGCTGGTTATCACCCAGAGAAAGAGCGAAGTATCGGCCATGTACTCTTGTTGCGAAACCGATTCGGAAGGTGCATTGGTGGGAACCACCCCTCCATCAGAGAAATGAACCATATCAGTAATTGTATAAGAGCGTGCCACGTGAAAGGGGTAAGCATTGAAGATTTCTACAATATAGAAAATCTAGGCATCGAATGCAAACCTAAATGCGGTAGCTGTAAATGTGGCAAATGCGCGCTCGGGAGCAAGAATTATACTATCAAAGGAGAGAAGGAATTAGAGCTAATCGAAAAAAATCTCCAGTTTGACCCGAACGAAAATTCCTGGATAGCTGAGTATCCGAGAATTAAAGATGCAAATGATCTTCCCGACAATAAGCGGGCAGCGATGGCGATGTTGATGTCCACTGAGAGACGATTAAACAAAAATCCACAACACGCCGAAGTTTATGACCAACAAATCGAGGATATGATCTCTAGAAACGTCGCTCGCAAACTCACTAAGGAAGAACTTAATAACTACAAGGGGCCTGTACACTATATTTCGCATCATGAAGTTTTGAAAGCGGAATCCAAATCCACACCGGTTCGCATAGTTTTCAATAGCAGCGCGAACTTCATGGGGCACTTACTAAATGAGTACTGGGCGAAGGGTCCAGATTTGTTGAACAGCCTCGTCGGAATTCTCATACGGTTTAGAGAAGAAGAGGTAGCCCTGATCGGTGATATAAGGAAGATGTATCACACAATCAAGACGAAGCCCGGAATTGATCATCATGTCCACAGATTTCTATGGCGGAACATGGACACCACTAAGGAACCAGATACCTACGTCATCCAAAGGGTATCGTTTGGCGATAGACCGACAGGCACAATTGCTACCGTTGCTCTTCGAAAAACAGCCGACTTGGGAAAAGGACCGGTACCCAGACGCAGCAAAAATCGTCCTCAACAACACATACATGGACGACATTATAGAAAGCACAAAAGAATCGAAGACTGCAACTAAGCTTACTAAAGAAATAGAGAGTCTAATTGACAAAGGAGGATTTAAAGTAAAGGGTTGGATTCTCTCCGGCAATCCAGATACTGAGGGAAAGACAACAATGCCCAATGAACCGAATGGAGCGGTAGAAAAGGTGCTGGGAATCAGATGGGAACCAGTTCAAGATAATCTTAATTACGAAGTGAAGCTTACATTCTCTAAAAGGAAACCGAAGACGAAGAAAACAAACATCACATCTGATAACACTGATTTAATCCCGAAACAGCTTACGAAACGCCTGATATTGTCACAAATTAACAGTATCTACGACCCCCTTGGACTAGCCGGTCCATTCACTGTTCGAGCTAAAATCCTGATGAGATAGAAATATGGAGCAGTGACGAGAAATTAGATTGGGACGACCCGATCCCAGAAGACTGACAAAAACAACATTGGGTAGAGTTCTTCAAAGAACTTCTCAACATGGATGATGTGAAATTCAAGAGATGTATGAAACCCAAAAATGCGATCGGAGATCCAATATTAGTTATATTCAGCGATGGATCAAGTCAAGCATACGCTGCGAGCGCCTACGTAAGGTGGGAAATTGAAGGCAAGAAATACGAAAGCCATCTCATCTTACCAAAAATCCTCTGGCACCAATAAAGAAAATATCCATCGATAGAATATAATTATGTGCCGCAGTTCTAAACAAACGACTCAAGGTACTTTCGCAACAGCAGTGCAGATACAAGTTTAAGAAATGCTATCACATCGTAGATTCACAGATCGTGCACGCCATGATTCAGAAGAATTCGTATGGATTCAACACATTTGCAGCCACGAGAATCGGAGAAATTCAAGAAGCCGAACAAACCCAAGCGACTGGTATTGGGTGGAAAGTAAGCACAATATTGCCGATTGTTTAACGAGAGGGAAGACGCCAGAAGAGATTGGTCTTGACAGCGTATGGCAAAATGGTCCTACATTTCTTAGCCTAGAGGAGGAGGAATGGCCGATCGCCAGAGATTACAACAAAACGCAAGATCTACCCGAAAGGATAAAGACTAAAGCAGCTCTCACTGTAAAAACAGACCCAAATGACAACTTAGCGGCAAGGATCCACATCGAGAAGTATTCGAGCTATCAAAAACTATTGCGAGTTACCGCAAAAGTTCTTTCTATGTACGAAAAGAACCCAAGACCATCATTCACAAACGCCACAAAACCTTTGACGGCAGATGACATTGCGAAAGCTGAAGTATTCTGCATCAAGGAAGCCCAAAGGACCTTAGATAAAGACACGAAGAGCGGAAAATTCAAACGCTTATCTCCTCGTCTTCGAGAAGATGGAATATACGTTGTGGGAGGACGCTGTGAAAAATGGATGGAGATGAGTTATGACTAGAATGAATTGATACTATTACCTCATACTCATCGCTTTGCACGACTGTACACAGAATACATTCACAACAAGGGACACCATGGGGTATAGATCGATTTCATGTGACGTCATCAAATTGCTAACTTCGAAACTATGAACTCTACCAACTCTACCAAGTTTAGAGCTTACCTAAGCACGTCTTCACACCAAATTTCATCGGTTTCTTTCACTTTGTTCCGGAGATATCGATGAAGCGATTTGAGTCACGCAACACCAGTCACGTATTTTGAGGAGTCAAATTAGTGCAACTTTCAGCCAAAAACCTTCTAAATACAAACCAACATGTTAAATAAGTGAATATCTATGCAAATAGATACATTTTAGGTCAGAATTTTTGGTAATTGTGAACTTTAATGAAACTTGGTAATCTGGCCGCCATCACCAAGATGGCGGCGCCATACATTTTACTGTAAACATGGCGCACATTTGATCGCTTATATTTTGGGCGAGAAATATCCTAGATTGATAAAACTTGTCAGAAATACGTAATTTTTAGTTCTCTTTCAGAAAAACGCACCTTGATTTTATTTGAATCAGCAATAAAGATTTTTAGGATTCACGTGACCTAAGTGAAATCGATCTATTGACGACAGCCAGTAAAAATTACTGAATATGATCAAATCCATCAAATTCAATTGTGTTACATGCAAGAAATTGGATAAGAAGCTATGTGAACAAGAAATGGGCAAACTTCCTGAGGAGAGATTGAAACCCGCTCCGCCATGGTACTGCACCGGCATCGATCTATTCGGTCCATTTACGATTCGTGACGAAGTCAAAAGGCGCACAACAGGAAAAGCATATGTTATCATCTTTAACTGCTTGGGAACAAGAGCAGTTCACATTGATCTGGCACCAAATTATAGCACCGAAAAATTCCTGATGGTTCTTATACGTTTCGTGTCGCTAAGAGGTTATCCATCCCTGCTATATTCAGATAATGGTTCTCAACTGGTTGCAGCCAACAAAGAACTTCAAAAATTCACCGAAGGATGGAAATGGAGTGAGCTCGAAGCATTCGGCATAACTGAAGGACTACGATGGAAATTTACTTCTGCTGATGCACCCTGGCAAAATGGAGTCACTGAAGCTTTAATAAAATCTATCAAAAGATCTATCACTGGAGCAATTGGAGAAAGCATCCTAACATATTCAGAAATGCAAACCGTCATATTTGAAATAGCCAACGGCTTAATAAACGAGAGACCGATTGGAAGGCATCCCACCTCACCAGAAGACGGAAGCTATCTATGCCCTAATGACCTTCTTTTAGGAAGATGTACATCCAGGATTCCTAGCGGACCCTTTAGCGACAACGCAAGTCTCCGTCACCGATTTGAATTCATACAACAGCTAGTAAACCACTTCTGGAAGAAATGGACGCGAGACTTTTTTTCCTAGTCTCATCATAAGACAGAAATGGCACACAGCACACCGTAACGTGACGCCAGGTGACATTGTACTTATACAAGACTCCAACATAGTTAGAGGACAATGGAGACTCGGAAAAGTGTCAAAGGTGTACCCAGATTCGTATGGAAACGTCCGAAGAGTTGAAATCCAATACAAAAACCCTACACCAGGAGAACAAGTGACTAAATATCAAGGAAAGGGCTACGTCACAGTAAGTCGGCCTGTGCAGAGGTTGGTTGTACTAATCCCAAGCGAAGACAGTAGTGATCCTAAGAAACTGAACAAAACAAAGTGAACATTAATTGAACTTTATACTCATGAACTTTAAACCTGTATACTGAAATGTAATATTTGTACCTTTTTCTTAACGCCGCGGGGGGAGTGTATCGTTCTAAATGATATGAATTTTGATTGATGACATCATAAGATTTGACACTAATTTGAAAGACACTATCGCTGGCTAAATGATGAGCAAGAACGCCACCGGGTAAATATTTCTCTGTTTTTGAACATAATGAATTGTACTTTGATTGTAAACCGTTCACAAACTGACGTCTCATGTTTGTAGCTTTAATTATTTCAGATTTCGAACTTTCTCCCTATTCCTATCAACTATAGCCTCCTTTGCAGACGTTTTTAGTTTCGGTCCCATTCTCCCTACACATTCTCCCTACAGAATGGCCAGTATTGGTCGAAGGGGTCACAAAAACTTTCAACAGCACATGTTAAAAGTCTTCTAGTCTGGCGGGCTAGCTAATATGATTGTCACTAGTCCTAAGCAAACTTTTACTAGTCCGAGACTGGTAGACTACCGCTAGTGTCGAGCCCTGAAATTAGTTGGACTATTTTTACCACTCTACCCGATTGGTTATTGGTGTCACGTGTCCGAATGGGGCGGTGAGACCAGGAACAGAAAATCAAGAATGCATTCAGTGTTTATATAAAACAAAACTATTCCAAACCTACAGCAGCATTCACGGTGTTCTACTTACACAGGTTCACATAACGGTGTTGCAAAAACGTGTCCAATTGAGTGTCGAAATGTAAGAAATGTATAAGTGGCATTAAGCCTTGCAGCCCGTTACATACCGTTATCCGCAATAGATGGGTTGCACTCAATCCCCAGAGATTCAAATGACAAAGGGCATGGTGACCATGTTGGTGTAACCAACAAAAGAAGCTAACGAAGAATCTATTGTTAAAGGTACACCAACATGGCCGCCGTGACGTCATGTGCAACCCATCTATAGAGTGGTGGTCTCTAAATCTAGATATTCTTTAAGATCCGGCAATACCTTGCGTCCTAAGATGGCTAAAACAAACCGTCTGCGAGACGTCGTAACTATGAAGTATTTGATCACTTAATGTAACTTAAAATAACTGAGTAGAAGGTGCTGCCTTTGTGAAACAACTGCAAATGGTGGCCTTCACGTCTTCTCGGATAAGGACGTAAAATCGTAGGTGCACTGACGGAGGCAGGCCTAGAAGGGACCTTGAGTCCTATTGCATGTTTACAAGTACTACTGTGATCAGGCTCTGATCAGGCTCTGATCCGAATGTCTCAAATCAAATCAAACTTAATTGACCTACCTTATTATAGGAAATTAACAATGCACTTTATTAACGCGATTTTACAAAATTCGCGTTAATTTAATGTATCTTAATTAATGTCGATGTAAATTTAATGCACGCTATTTTACAACATTGTTATTTTAAAGCACCTTTATTTCATTTCAAAACCTTATTAGTTCATGACTCCTCTATTGGCTCTTCAGAGTCACTATTGCGGTTTGGTTTCCGTCAATCAAACGAGTGAGCAGCTCTTGGTGATTTCACCGTGAGGCTTTGAAAGATCTTTTGAATTGATAGGGTCTAGTTAGGCTTCAAACCTAAATTTTCGGCTTTAAAAAAAACTTAGAATCATCCGTGCACTTGTCTTGGAAGGTTTTATTGACGGAAGCCAAAACGCAGTTTGGCGTTCAGAAATGTAAAGTGCGAGTTTGCAGAATTATGAAAATCGCAGTAAATAAAGCAAGATGCTTATCGAAAAATTCGCGTTAATTTAATGCATGTAAACCTAACTTTTGAAAAATTCGCGTTAATTTAGTGTAACGTAAATTTTCTTCGCGTTGTCAACGTGCATTGTTAATTTCCTATAATAAGGTAATTAAATATGTAATTTATAACTTTAAAATTTATAATTAATCAATTAATGTAAATCACCTGTAATTCAATTGTGTACTGCAAGTGGTGTTAAATAAACATTATTATTATTACGATAATCTAGCTTCTACTTCTAATTCAAATTCTGTTTACGATATTTCAGTCAGTGATTGCTTTGTTTTATACGAAAGCGGTCGATAATGTATTCTGCAATTCTGGGAGAATGTTCGCTCGCTTCAAACTGAACGTTTAAAGAATTATAAGCATCAAAAACAGCACATTATCCTGCTAATTCTGAATCTATAATGTCTAGCCTTAATATACGTGAATATAAGGCGACATATACTATGTATATGAAGTACACAGGGGCGTAGCCAGGGCGAGGTTCCGAGACCTCATAATAATAATAATAATAATACTCTTTATTTGCACCACTATTTAGAATTTTACAAAAATAAAAGAAAAATTATCTTATAAATTACCATATACATACATTACAAAGGAGAGACAATGAAAGAGAGTGCGGGGGAGCTGGAGTAACCTAGGTTTTCGAAGCCAACTCCCCATTAAATAAATTTCACATAAATAAGGTCAAGGTGCGGTATTTCTGTGAAGGGGACATGACAATAAAATAAGTTAACATATAGTATTTTAGTTAATCTTAATTAATTTATCTATAATACAATAATATAAAATTATTAATTATATTAAATTATGCACTGAAGTCTATGATATAATTAATGTCAATTATATCTAAGTAAACAAAGTTGTTTGATTTCTCTTTTAAACTGGTTTCTTGAAAGATTTCTAATTGAATCTGGGATTGAGTTCCAAGTTTGGATACCAGTGAATTTGAGTGAAAATTTTCCGTAGTTAGTAGAAATTGAAGGTAAATGATAGTTACGTGTGGAATAGCGTGTGAAGTGAGAATGAATATTAGAAGCTTGTTTAAAGTATTTAGAGAAGGCAGAAGGTAAGTTATTATTAGTATAATCATACATGAAAAGGGAAATTTGAGTAAATGTAATGTCTTTTAATTGGAGGATACCTAGATCTTTATATATTGGAGGTGCATGGGTTTGAAAATGCGAAAATGTCATTATTCGTATGGCTTTATTGTTTAGGACATTTAGTTGGTTTAAACAAGTTTTATATGTATTAGCCCAAGTTATGTTACCATACTGGAGATAGGGATAAATAAGCGAGTAGTACACTTGTTTGAGTGTATTTAAGTCAAGATAGTATCGTAGTTTAGATATAATTCCAATATTCTTAGAAATTTTTTTACAGACGATATTAACATGATGTTTCCATGTCAGATGTTGATCTATGTGGATGCCAAGATATTTAAATGAGTCAGTTTGTTGTAATGGATGGTCACCCAATGTTATGTTTGATGGGGTTTTTCGTTTTTTGGGTGATGAAATTATCATGTATTTAGACTTTTTGACGTTAATTGAAAGTTTATTAGCTTTAAGCCAGTCTACTAATTGAATAAGTTCTGTATTAACTTGTTTCTCAAGACTGTTTATATTATTATTGGAGTAGAAACAGTTTGTATCATCTGCAAATAATCTTATTGCTAATAGTTCACTACAGTTTGCAATGTCATTGATATATATAAGAAATAATAAGGTTCCTAAATTTGAGCCCTGAGGGATACCACAAATAATATCAGAAGTTGTAGAGAGGATGCCATTCAAGTCAACAAATTGTTGTCGGTTAGTTAAGTAGGTCTTAAACCATTCAAAAGTGGATCCCCTAATACCATAATGCTGTAATTTCGATAGGAGAATGTCATGATTGACAGTGTCGAATGCTTTTGAGAAATCTATAAAGATAGCACAGGTATAAAGGGATTGGTCCATCGAATTTAGGAGATTGTCAATAATTTCACATAATGCTAAGGCAGTTGAATGATTTTTCCTGAATCCAAACTGATATTCATAGAATAGATTATGTTTATCTATATATGAAGTTAAACGTTTGAACATTAATTTTTCCAGTATTTTGGAAAAAGGTGATAGAATGGAGATAGGCCTGTAATTCGATAATTCGTATATGGAGTCAGCCTTATATAATGGTATAATTCTTGAGAGTTTCAAACAGTCTGGAAACTCACCTGTTAAGAAAGATATATTACATATAGCACTTAAGGGTTCACATATATGCTCACTGGCTAACTTCACTAGGGTTATTGGAATACCATGAGGACCTGAAGCTTTTGATGAGTCCAGATTGGAAATTAATATTTCAATTTCATATGGATTAGTTGGGTCAATAAAGAAGCTATCAGGGAACTTGACAGGTGATAGGTAATCCTTAAAATCTTTAGTACTTGGTGTAATTTTTTCTGCTAGGTTAGGACCAATATTTCTAAAATGATTGTTAAATTGATTGGCAATCTCTTGGAGATTTGTTATTTCTTTACCATTCTTTATTAACTTTTGGGGAACTGAGGAACCTTTCTTTTTTAGTTTAATGATTTGACCAATAATTTTCCATGTTTCTTTAGTGTTATTTTGGATCTTAGTTAGTTTGACTTTAAAATAATCTTGTTTGCTGAATTCTCTTATGTGCGTCAATTTATTAGCATATCTTTTATAATAAGCTTTTTGGGCATCAGATCCTTTGATATAATGGGAGTAATATAGATTTTGTTTATGTTTTATGGATTTTAAGATAGCAGTTGTGATCCAGGGTTTTTGAATTAATTTAGATTCTTGTTTAGAGATTGTTCTGTAAGGGACGTGCTCATTAACTATCGAATTAAACTTATCTACAAAATTTGTACATGAGATGTTTACATCATCTTCATTAATTTCCCAATTGGTATTTATTAAATCATTTATGAACTTTTCTTTATTGAATGATTTGAAGTCTCTTGTCTTTTTGTTTCTTATGCTCTTTTTGGTCTTAACCTCCTCGATTAATAGGAATATTGGTAAGTGATCTGATATATCTACAACTCCTATCCCTGGAATAATGTACTTATCCAAAATATTTGTGTAAATATGGTCAATAAGGGTTTGCGTATGGTTAGTAATTCTAGTGGGTTGAGTAATTACAGGGAAGCAAAAATTAGAGTATAACATGTCTAGATAATCACTGGTTGGTTGATGTGAGTTGTATTTGATTAAGTCAATGTTTATATCTCCCATTATAACAATTTGTTTTTTTTTCCTTGGAAATTGTACTTATTTTGTCTGATAGTAATTCATTGAAATTTGAAAAATTAGAGTGAGGATGTCTATATATTAAACCAATAATTAAGTTCTTTTCTTTCCGAGATGTTAAGACTTCAATCCATAAATTTTCACAGTTATCTAGTAATAAATTAAGGTCAGGTCTCAATTGATAATCAACATTATTATGAATATATAGTCCCACACCACCTGCTTGGGTTGGCGAGTCATGTCTTATAAATTCATAGTTGGGTAACTCGATATCAGCAAATGAGCAGTTATTCAGTTTTGTTTCACTTACACCTATTATGCTAAATTCTTTGTCAAGAGTTAGTAGCAAGTCATGAAGTTGGTTAAATTGTTTATTTAAGCTTCTAGTATTGCAGTGAAACAATGAAAATGCCTTTGGATTATTTTGCAATATATTTTTCATTTCATCAGATTTATAATAATTAGAAGAAATTATTGGAATTATGTTGTCAGGATCTTGATTATCAATTGAGTCTGCATCATTAAAAGGACTTGAGGCAATATTAGGCAGGTCTTTATAGTCCTGGTGCAATGCATCTGAGGCATAAGTAAACAAATTATTTAATTCACCATTACCACATTGGTGAAATGGGAGATAACTTAAGAGATTCGAATCAGAGTTAATCGTATCATATTGAGTGTGTATAATTACATGTAGGTACTACTTACTAAATAGGTAACTTTAGACATGTGCCTGTGGCATTGAAACACTTTGCCTAGACTTGAATTCTTCAAAATCAGATAAGGTTGAAAATGACAGAGTTTCAGATGAGTCATCTCTCTTGAGATATATCTTGCCATATTTGGACCAGGAATATTTAAACTTCTTAACCTTCTGGAACTGCCTTACCTCATAGAATATCTGTTTTGCCTTGGCAGTTAGACTTTCATTGATAAATAAACTGATGTTTTGTGAGAAACCCAAGTGTGTGGTATTGAATTCTCTTAGATTTCTTCTGGAGTTATATAGAGTGTCCCTCACACTTCGCCTGTTGAATTTAACAATAATTGGTGGTATCTGACCTTCTTTTGCGGGTAGTCGATGGCTTATAGATATTTCAGAGCTGTCAATTTCCAGATTAAGGAGATCGCCGATTTGCTGGACTATGTCGTCGGTTACTTCAGTACGAGTGGGTGGAATACCGCAGATCTCAATACATTCTCTCCTGGAATACTGCATCAGCTTTTCCAGTTCAGTGTCCATTAGATTAATCTTCTTCTCGTTGGCGGCCAATATTTTCCTTAATTCTGCATTCTCAAGCTTCAGTTCCTTGTTTTCTTGTTTGATTTGTGTCATGAAGTTCAAGATTTTGTCAAATCTTTCACCGATAAATGTCTGACTTTTTTTGATTTCCTGTAGTTCGTCTTGGGAGGACTTGTGGTATTGGAAGAGCTGTTCCTTTATTTCTTTAGACTGTTCTCTAAGGCGAGTATCTAGGATCGCTTCGAATTGTAGGTCGTGAGGGTTGTCGTTTTCCGCGGGAGACGCCATTTTGGATTTGCCAGCATCAGAGCTTTCTTCAGACTGGCTTTGCTGGCTTTGCTTATCCTTTGGCTTCTTAGGTGGCATTACGAGCTGATCTTGCTTCTATAGTGTTGTTTAACTATTTTAATGGCTGTTTTACACGTTTTACACAATATATTTTCTCGACTCAGTCGGTGACTTGAAATTAACCGTCCACACCGTACCGCACCTCACCTCCCCTTCGTGATTTCCAAATGGTAAAAAGCTCTGTAAGATGATGGTCACCAGACTCGGACCCCCACAACTCGCTTTCAAAGTTCATTTTCACGAGTCTTCAACTCAGATCCAGGTCAATCATATCCGGCGGGGCACAGGTAGGCCAAGCTTGGGATCTGTATAATATTAACAGCATTTGTATGGGATTTTTTAGTTTTCCATGTACAACGTAAATCTTGAATAAAAATCGACGAAAACCTATTGTCGATTTTTATTCAAGATTTACGTTGTCTATGGAAAACAAAACAAAACATACAAATGCTGTTAAATATTATACAGATCCCAAACTTGGTCTACTTGTGGTCCGGGTAGTAAGTTTAGGGAGCAACACAGGATTCAGAGTCAGTTTTGAAGCTTCATAGTTTGTTTCGCATCCATAGCCATCATGACCTTCAGAGATTTTTCAATTGGGAACGAAGCTTGTCATGAATTAACAAAACATACTTTATTTACAACGCATCATTATTAATGTCAATTATTTTAATATCAGAGTTGTTGTGCAGAACTTTGATCAACGAATGCAATTTCTTTAATTTTTAAGGTGGAGTTTTTGTTGACATCGGCGGGGCCTGGATCGGACTGAATGATGTTACCACCGAGGGGACATTCCTGTGGTCCGACAGTAGTCCGCTGGCATATAGCAGGCTCGAGTCCGCAGCCATGGGGACTGATAAAGACTGTGTGGCCATGAGAAAAGTCGATGATGACAACGACCGCTGGACGGCAAAAGCTTGCGCCGCGGAACTTCCATTCGTTTGCGAGAAACACTGAAATGTATTATTCCTTAGTGCGTTTTCATGGAGGCTTCTCCGGTACAATCACTATACGGTACAATCACTGTACGGTACAATCACTAGCTGTTCGGTACAATCAATGTACGGTACAATCACTATACGGCTGATACGGTACAATCACTATTCCGGGTACAATCACTATACGGTACAATCACTGTACGGTACTTCGCATGCTAATAAGATTCTCCTTGAAAGAGCGTGCTTCATAACTCAATAGGACATTTTCATTATGGCGTCATTTTACTACAACTACCAGAATCCTTTTCAAATTCTTTTTCTTATTCAGATTTTTAAACTCATTCGAGAATTCCAAGACAATGGTACAAATTAGAGGAACAAAAGAATCCGATCCGCGCAAAGAGTTCTGGTAGTTTAGTATGTGACGTCTCATGCAAATATCCTATTCAAAAGACTTTAGTGACATCCAAACGTGGGTTTCACAAGCTTGTTAGACCTTGTTAGGTTGGAAACGGTCACTGTAATTTTAACAGAATATGGCAATTTCATGTTTTTATTTTGAGATTTTGTTTCAGTTTTCATCATATCGGTAAGCTAAGCAATTAAGGTTGATGGAGATTTACCTTTCAGCTAGTAAATATATATTTTATAACCCAGACCATTCTCAGCAGCCCTTCGCCTCCCAAAACCTTGCATTTTATTGGACCCCATTTGGATTGCACTGACAAAGAATTCCATTGTTTTAGGGTTAGGGTTCGTATTGTTTCAGGGTTAGGCATTGTTTGGATAGCCAGTACTGTTCCACGTTCCGAGGAGGTGAAGGTCGCCTCACCATTCTCGGCCTCAGAAAGTGGCATACGCAGTAAGAAATGCGAAGTGCCTGGGGTCGAGATTGCAACCAGGAATGGAACTAACGCATGCTCAACTTATTTGATTCGTAACCAGACACAGCTAGAATCTCGCACAAACGATAGATATTCGTTCATAAAAGTTCAATGTTCGGTTCTTAAATTTTTAGGAATCGTTGAGTTGGACAAAAGTCTGCATGCAAAATATTTGCTGTTTATATTTGAAAGTAAGATTCAATAAACACCGCGGAACTTCCATTGAATAACAGGTTATGGGTTTTCAAAGGATTGAACTCCAGTAAACGACGCTGCAACAATATATAAAATGAGCAGATATTAATTAATTGTTTTAATACGGCACGCCAGTAGACAGGGAAAAATGACATTTTTAACTGCAGGGCCAATATAACTACGTCAAAGTCTTTTACAAGACCAAGCTGCTGTTATAAGTCATTTTGTTACATCCTTATATAATATCAGCTTGCCCTGTAGAAGACTAGTAGTTTTCTAGTCGAGATGTTGACCTCAATTAAATATCTGATATATTTAACGTAGTATTAGCCACGAGTGACGTTCAATTCAAGCATCGCTACCACAAGAGATCCCGAAAACTCTGCCTCACTTATAAAGCGTATTGTCCTGTGCACCCAAAAGTTTATTATAGACTGGTAAAGTTTGGGGAAAAGCAAGATGGTCACTTTAGTGGTTATTTAACATGTTTGTAAACCATATAATTCATGATTCATTTAAAACGATATCGATAGTGAGTTAAATACAATTTCATAGTCAGTATCTAACAGTGAGGTTAGGGTATTAGGGTATAACACTGACTTTCGCGGGTAAAGTAAAATCACTACCATCAACGGCAAACGGGAATGTAAAAGGTGTCACTTTTTGATATATATTCATAAATTCAATTTAAAAAATAAGCCGCCATTTTCATTTTTGAAGTTTTCATTTAAGTTTTGACAAGAGAGCATAAGGAGGGATCTCGCAGTGTGTGGCGTGCGATGATAATGTCTAATAAAATATATTTTTTAGTAACCGGAAGCAGTTGAAGCATGCAAAGCGTGCGCCACTTTGCTTCAACTGTTTCCGGTTACTAAAAATAGATTGTATTTTAAAAACATGTTTTGATCCAGGCTCAACCTCGTTCCCAGGCTCTTTTCCTCTCGCTGGAGGAAAAGAGCCTGTGAACGAGGTTTGATTTCTTCCTCCTTTCCTATTGGTTGGATGGTGTTTACTAAGTCTCCACAATAAAAATGGCCACCAGCACACAGTTTCCTTGATTTTCTGCTTCTAACTTTGCCTGTGGACATCTTGGACAGCATTTTAAATCCCCGGTGGGAGGGGGGGGGGGGGGGGGACTCCCCATAAAAATAGACGGGGGTGCTCGACCTATCTTTTAGGGGTTAAAATCGTTAGCAGTGCTATCTCTTAGGGGTCTTCCAAAGGTCTGCTATCTTTTAGGGGTCTCCGAGACCCAAAATTGTTCTGGCCGAGAAAAAATAGCGCTGGATCCTTGAGCATGAGACCCCACAAGTTTAATCGGTATTTACGGCTTCGATATAGAGTTTGATACATCCGAATATTAAAGACGAGGTTATGCGGCAGAGCTTTGTCTCTTATTTCCTTTAGTTTGCACAAATTTGTCTTTTGGAGTGCTATCTTTTAGGGCTAATTTTTGTGTGAGCCACGCCCATATTGCTATCTTTAGGGGTGAATTTCATTTCTCACGTCGAGCACCCCCGTCTATTTTTATGGGGAGTCCCCCTTCCCCGGGATTAAATCACACTCGTATGCGAAGTTATGCTCACAGGAAACCCAAGCTCTGTTTATGGCCAGGAGCCCATTACCAGGAACGTCCATCTTCCCCATTGGTTCTGTTCCCAGCACAGGAGTAGATGTGGCTATATTTAGAATTGCATTTCGCGTGAAATAAACAAAGGCCATGTTGTCCTAGCCAATCAGATAGCTATACGTCACTTCTCATTATTATTCATTATCATTCTTCTCACTTTCAACGCGGGAATTCGAATTCTAAATATAGTCACATCTAGGAACGCTCCTGCTCCTGATATGGCTATTTTACAAGGGTTTGTATGGGAATTATAAAATCTAGCTTTTCGATAAATATACTGTAATAAACTTACCTGGTATCTATAATCTGTGTATTGGCTGTGTCTGTACGTCGTTTCAGCGAATTTGGGCGAATTTTAAATCCCGTAACACAGGAAGCCCAAGCTCTGTTTGTCTATTTTACAAGGGTTTGTATGGGAATTATAAAATCTAGCTTTTCGATAAATATACTGTAATAACATGAATTAAACTTACCCGGTGTCTATAATCTGTGTCTTGGCTGTGTCTGTACGTCGTTTCAGCGAATTTGGGCGAATTTTAAATCCCGTAACACAGGAATCCCAAGCTGTGGAATTATTAAATCTAGCTTTTCTTTAGTTGCAGAGTGAGGGATTTGAAATTCGCTGCAACTGCATACAGACACAACCAAGACACAGGTTATAAACACCAGGTAAGTTTTATTTATTTTATTACAGTATATTTATCGAAAAGCTAGATTTTAAAATTCCCAACGGACCTTATAAAATAGCCATAAACAGAGCTTGGGTTTCCTGTGTTGGCACCACTCTGGCGAGTGGCTGCTTCTGGTGAGATTTTGGCGGACTCAAAAGTGGGTTATAGCTCGGCAAATACAGATATCTTCATTTGGTAGGCACAGATCGACTGGAAATTTATCGCTGCGTATGCTGATGGGGATCAATCGTAAAATCGATGCGATTTTCGTGAAAATTTCGACCCAAACGTGAGTGGCTTTGAACCCGAGATTTGAAGTTCGTTTCCAACCTTTCATTTCTTCTTTAGTATCAGTAGAGTAAGGGATTTAAAATTCGCCCAAATTCGCTGAAACGACGTACAGACACAGCCAAGACACAGATTATAGACACCAGGTAAGTTTGATTCATGTTATTACAGTATATTTATCTAAAAATTCCCATACAAACCCTTGTAAAATAGACAAACAGAGCTTGGGCTTCCTGTGATATGCTCATTATCGTAGCCTATTGTCTTTTCCAATAGTTCTTTGGCGAATATAATCATAATACTTAGACGGTAACTCTAAACAATCTGTTTTGTCAGCCCGAAAAGATAATAGTGGTATAAATCTTTTGAATGAGTCATTATCTGACGAATTAATGTAACCCTGTAATTTACCATGCCAATATTTTATTTCTTCTCGTGCCGTCTCATTTTACGGGTGTCTGGAAAACGAAGACCTAGAAAGCGAAGACCGAAGACCGAAGACCTAGAAAGCGAAGACCGAAGACCGAAGACCTGGAAAACGAAGACCCTAAAACGAAGACCCCCATAAATAATATAACATGATATGTTAAATGCTGCTGCTATTGTTAATTGGAAATCGCGAATCGCAGTTGAGCCGTAAAAGTGCGTTGGGAAAGAAATGATCTTTGTTTTACGGATCTGAAATATATCGAAAATATATATACGTCGGTTAGACACATGCAATTTAATCTAAATTGGATATAGGCACGAATAAAAACATTATCTGTGTGTCGGTTAGACAGAATTTAATCTCAATTGGATATAAGCACGAATAAAAACATTAGCTGCAGTTATTTACGCTAGGATCTTCGTTTTCCAGATCTGGAAAACGAAGACCCCCTTTTAAATTGAACAATCGTAAATATGGTAGCTAGAGAATTCGAGCGACTAGCCGGGAAGACACAAATTGAATATAGATTGGATATAAGCACGAATAAAATACGATCTGCAGTTGTTTAATTAACAATAGCAGCAGCATTTAACATATCATGTTATATTATTTATGGGGTCTTCGTTTTCCAGGTCTTCGGTCTTCGCTTTCTAGATCCGGAAAACGAAGACCCTAGCGTAACTAACTGCAGCTAATGTTTTTATTCGTGCCTATATCCAATTTATATCCAATTTGTGTCTTCCCGGCTAGTCGCTCGAATTCTCTAGCTACCATACAGACCATATTTACGATTGTTCAATTTAAAAGGGGGTCTTCGTTTTCCAGATCTGGAAAACGAAGACCCTAGCGTAAACAACTGCAGATCGTGTTTTATTCGTGCTTATATCCAATCTATATTCAATTTGTGTCTTCCCGGCTAGTCGCTCGAATTCTCTAGCTACCATATATGTACGATTGTTCAATTTAAAAGGGGTCTTCGTTTTCCAGATCTGGAAAACGAAGACCCTATAGCGTAAATAACTGCAGTTAATGTTTTTATTCGTGCCTATATCCAATTGAGATTAAATTCTGTCTAACCGACACACAGATAATGTTTTTATTCGTGCCTATATCCAATTTAGATTAAATTGCATGTGTCTAACCGACGTATATATATTTTCGATATATTTCAGATCCGTAAAACAAAGATCATTTCTTCCCCAACGCACTTTTACGGCTCAACTGCGATTCGCGATTTCCAATTAACAATAGCAGCAGCATTTAACATATCATGTTATATTATTTATGGGGGTCTTCGTTTTTGGGTCTTCGTTTTCCAGGTCTTCGGTCTTCGGTCTTCGCTTTCTAGGTCTTCGTTTTCCAGACACCCGTTGTTTTGTGTTTTCCACAAAATGTGCTCGGTTTTTAGCGTCTTGTACGTGGCAGTGAATGGCGCCTCGTTAAGTCCTGGGAATTCGTACAAACTTTACTAAAAGATTACCACTGATTCAATAATGGTAAGCCAGCTGATTTGCCATTTTCCGTAATAGATATGTATACAAGGTGTCATGGCGACAAACTATCCTTATCAACAATGTGGCGACTCATACTCAAAGATTACAATTAGATGAATCTTAGAATTTGTCTTGAAGATATAATTTGATTTCGATTCTAGTTTATTTTCATGTTGAAACGAAGTAAAACTAATCAACACTGGGAGGCTGAAGCGAGAGGAATTTAAAGAACTCTAGCAGGTTTCACACGTCATTCTAGGTAAGTAAGGAGTATGTGTGCATTTGTTTGTGGTTCTTTTTAGTGAATGAAATATCGGATAACAGCCACTCACTAAGTACCCATAGACTGCACTGACTACAAGCCATGCAAGATAAACTGCAGATTAAATTATTGGAGAATGAAACCAATAGCGGAGATTTTGTGCACAAATTATGTACAATTTTTTATAGCTAGTTGAACTGCTAAATGTGTCTTAATACTATATTTGCATTTGTAAAAAGGGAACCGTTTTCCTAAACTGTGCATGATACTAAAGTTTTCAATCGGCACCGATTACTCCCTTTATATTGGTGTTACTGTAAGCTGTTTCACATGTTATACCGTTAACAAGCGACAATGACTTCAAGAAATTTCGTGATGTTGTTTGTTATCGAGGTTGTACCGAGGTGAATAAGTAAACTTCAATTACTTTTCCAACCTGAAAATAATCATCAAAAGTACCGAAGCAAATTATCGCGTTTCTCGTCACGTATATTTCACGTTCACAATAACTCACTTTTAATCTCATTGGGAAGGATTTTGACCTGTTTCGTCATCATCTAACAAGATTCTTAGTAAAACCCAATCGTAAAATTTTGCAATTTTGCATTATGAAATGCCGCATTAATTTTCCCCTTTCCCTTAATTCATACTCGTGTATTCCCTTGACAAGTCTTATGTTCCCATAGTAATCTGTTGTAGATATTCTGGCCCTTTATTTGGTACGATATTTCGTTTTCTATTTTAATCATACTCAACAAAATTTCTCGATTCTGATTGGCTGAGAGGAGTGCAATGTATCCCAAATTGCACTGTTTGGTTCTAATTGCACTCAAATCAGGAAGTTGACAATCTATACATCGAAAACATAAAAGCTCCAGATTGAAATCGAAGTACATAAACTTGTTCACAGTCATGTTTTGGTAAGGATTTTTTCCAAATATTTTCCTAAATTCCGAAAAATTTCGCCGAATGTTTAAAACTGACTGCTGCGCTGTGGTTACAGCAAAATCCTGTAAATTCATTTTAGAGTACTAAACATTAACATTTCAGATGATGTAGCCGGATTACTTATTTTAACGGTGCTTCAATTTTTCCGATATTTCCGAAGATTCAAGTAAATTTGTTGAGTATGATGATTAACAATAAATTATACGGTTTTGTCGTGCAATTCTGGGTCAATTCGAACTCTTGAGTTTTCAAAGAGCTCAAATTGCACTTGCTCTGCGGGCTCGTGCAATTATGATACTCTTTGAAAACTCACTCGTTCGAATTTATCCCGAATTGCACTTGAAACCATATGATTTCCTATACGTATAGTCAATTGTTAGTTTGTGAAAAAAAAACCGTTAAATGAAATAATAAGGATGAACTGGGAAGATTTATTTACCAACAGGTCATCCAGCCGTTCAGTAAATGTACATTGTTATATCTCGTACACTGTCTTTACCAACAGGTCATCCAGCCGTTCAGTAAATGTACATTGTTATATCTCGTACACTGTCTTTACCAACAGGTCATCCAGACGTTCAGTAAATGTACATTGTTATATCTCGTACACTGTCTTTACCAACAGGTCATCCAGACGTTCAGTAAATGTACATTGTTATATCTCGTACACTGTCTTTACCAACAGGTCATCCAGACGTTCAGTAAATGTACATTGTTATATCTCGTACACTGTCTTTACCAACAGGTCATCCAGACGTTCAGTAAATGTATATGTAGTTATGATATTGAATCATGTTTGCCGCGTAGCACTAGTAAGTGTAAAGAATGTAATATATAAAGTGGTAAGCTGTAGTGCTAAGTGTGCACGCCCTACGAGGGAAAGAGAAAAAATCTCTGACCCAAGTGGGACTCGAATCCAACGACCTCCAGGTTACATGTCTGCCGCTCTACCAACTGAGCTATCAAGTCAGATGAGAGCAATCGTGGGTATTGGTGCGTTATATGGCGTCACGGCGATTATATATGTATATGTAGTTATGATATTGAATCATGTTTGCCGCGTAGCACTAGTAAGTATAAAGAATGTAATATATATAAAGTGGTAAGCTGTAGATTGGTAAAGACAGTGTACATTGTTATATCTCGTACACTGTCTTTACCAACAGGTCATCCAGCCGTTCAGTAAATGTACATTGTTATATCTCGTACACTGTCTTTACCAACAGGTCATCCAGACGTTCAGTAAATGTACATTGTTATATCTCGTACACTGTCTTTACCAACAGGTCATCCAGACGTTCAGTAAATGTACATTGTTATATCTTGTACACTGTCTTTACCAACAGGTCATCCAGCCGTTCAGTAAATGTACATTGTTATAATTCTCGTACACTGTCTTTACCAACAGGTCATCCAGACGTTCAGTAAATGTACATTGTTATATCTCGTACACTGTCTTTACCAACAGGTCATCCAGACGTTCAGTAAATGTACATTGTTATATCTCGTACACTGTCTTTACCAACAGGTCATCCAGCCGTTCAGTAAATGTACATTGTTATATCTCGTACACTGTCTTTACCAACAGGTCATCCAGACGTTCAGTAAATGTACATTGTTATATCTTGTACACTGTCTTTACCAACAGGTCATCCAGACGTTCAGCAAATGTACTTTCGGCAGGACAGGTGACATTGATGTCATCAGATTGTTGTTTTTTATGATGGAGAATTTCCCAGAGTTTTTTAAGGTAATCCTCTAGAATATTATATATCTATCATGAACGATCACATTGTCTGCAATGAGTAGAGGAAATCGCATGAACGCGCAAGTGCTATACGGGATTTATAGGCACTGAGTGATATTTTGAAAGTTCTAATAATTGCACAAGCCTTTAGGCGAGTGCAATTTGAGAACTTTCAAAATATCCTCAGTGCCTACAAATCCCGTACAGCACATTAATTACCAATCAGAATCCATATATTTTATTGAATATATTTTAATAGTAGACTGTCGGTACAGCTTTTGTGAAGATTGCTCTCACATTTTTTAGCCCTCTGATGTGTTATAATTGGTATTTATTTTGCACAGAGACCAGAAGGCTTACGGTTTCAAGCTGAGCAGCGTATCTTATTCCTTCAGAACTGTAGGGGAAATACGGTCAGTGGAAATTAGCTTTATTAGTACACTGCTGTTTGCCAACTCTAGAAGGGAGTCTGCATTTAGTAGTTTGATGTTCAACATTTGCTTGTTTTCTTTATTAAGGGACTGGTCATTAATTAGAGGGGTACCAATTTTCATGCTGCAAAAAGATGAGGGCCAAAGTATATTAATAAAGCAATATGTAGAGGAAATTGCATGAACTCGAGTGCTGTACCGGATATTATGGGCTACGGAGTGATATTTTGAAAGTTCTGATAACGGTACGAGCCCTTAGGCGAGTGCAATTTTAGAACTTTCAAAATATAACTGTGCCCATAAAGCACGTAAGCCACATGAGGCTTACCATCCTTACCATCATCTACATGAAGGACGTACTCGACTATAACCTGTAGCATCTCTAAAATGCATCGGACGATAGGAAGACACAGAACTGGCAAGTATAATAAGTAAAGTTTGTTTTGACACAAGTTTAAAGATTTCAACTTTAGAATTAACGCTATATTCATCCTGCAAATTTGAGGTAAACAAGGCAAAATCCGGGGGAAAATCCGTTTGACAACTGACGAAGCCACAGGAAGCCCAAAACCAATTTTGAGGATGGTAAGCCTGTGGTATAGCACGAGAAGTTCATGCGTTTTTTTTATAATAGGCTCGCGCGAGAAACAACCTCGTTCCCAGGGGTCTTACGCGCTTTGCCCGACCATGCACCAGCGCGCGGAACATGTTAGGTTTTGTATGGCTTTTTAACACCGTCCTGTCGTTTACATTTATTTCTCCCGTTTATGAGAACTTGTAATCTTCCAAATTATCTCCATGAACTGTGGAACTTTTTTGCCGTAATGCGTAAAATATTCAATTTCCAACTATAATTTCCGTTACACACAGTGCAGAACCATAATCTTCTCAGTCCACATCAATGGGCATACAGGGAAGGGCACTCAACTGAACTTCTGCTTGCACATATGACTGAGAAATGGCGTTCTGCTCTGGACCATCAAAACGTCGTGTGTGCGGTATTCATTGATTTTCGTAAAGCATTTGACTCAGTCTCCCACACCATTTTTCCATATAAGTTGCAGAGTTTTGGAATTATGGGCGATCTATGGGAATGGCTGTCTGATTACATAACTGAAAGGGTCCAGTTTGCTACAGTTGGTGAAGGCACATCCCAATCCGCCAATGTCACATGTGGAGTACCACAAGGGTCTGTCCTAGGCCCTATTCTCTTCAGTTTGTATACGAATGATCTACCAGACACTATTGCCCAAATTGAAAATGCATACATTGAGATGTATGCAGATGACACCACCCTATTCTGCATTGCCAATGACGTCGAGTCTGCTGTTAAAGAAACCAACAGAGCATTAGGACTTATAGCAAAATGGTGCACCAACAATGCCATGACATTACACCCTAAAAAATGTGAAGCAATGCTTATATCAAGAAAGCGATTCGTAGGCCCCATTCCAGCATTAACAATTAACAACAATAACATCAAGATAGTCAACTCAACTAGATGCCTCGGAATTAACATAGATAATAAGCTGAACTGGACCATGCATCTTCAAGAGACAATAAAATCATTTGCCAAGAAACTTAATCTACTTAAAGCACTACGGTTTCTTCCATTGAGTAGTCTTGAGATATTTTACTTTAAAGTGATCCTGCCTTCCATCACCTATGGACTGATTATCTGGGGCAGTTGCAACACGACCCTCTTTCAAGATCTTGAGAGGATGCATGTTCGAGCTGCCAAGATCATCCACAGATGTGACTGGACCACTCCCAGTGCAGACGTCATCAACAAGGCACACTGGAATCCGCTGTTCTGGAATTACAAATATAAGCTAGTAACGTTTGTTCACAAATCGCTCAACTCAGAGAAACTCCCAAATAAACTCTCCACACTAAGAAACAATACACACTCTCTAAGAGGCGTTTATAGGCTAGTCATCCCACATCCACGTACAGATGCTATACGCAAGTCAATCACATACAGAGCATCCGTACTGTGGAACTACCTAGACAATCTCCTTAAAGACAAAAAACACTCGACCTTTAAAAAACTTGTCAAAAAGTATATTAACTCCACTGCAACCAAATGTCAGGATCAACACTGATAAGTTCTCATACCACTAATATGTTTTATTTATGCATGCCTAACTTATTCATGTTTACTCGTCCAAGTGTTTACTTATACATTAGACATCCGCCTATCCATTTACACAACTACTCGCTTATTCATCTAATTAAGTTATTAGTCAATTAGTTAGTCTTTCAACTATTTAGTTAGTATCATTCCAATATCTTATAATGCAATAGTCTTTCAATCAAAAACTTGTAATTTACATAATCAATGAGGTTAGCTAGATTTCTTTATCGTTACTTTTGCATGCACGCATTACGTTTCCCGTACAACCCATCTGCGCGTGAAGTATTCATTTCGTAAATATACATGCGCGTGCATGTCTTCGTATTTCATTATTGGGAGCTCCGCTCATAAGCTTGCCTATATACATGTATATATATTATACTGAGCAAACATTTGTTGAGCGTGCGACTCTGCACTTTATAACAGTTATATGCACTCGTTATTGGCCAATCAGAATCCAGATATTTTGAGGAGTACCATATAAGGGGAAATTGGGCACTTTCAACATATCTTAAAATAATAATAATAATACAATTTATATAGCGCCTATACAGACCTAATAAATACTACTACTATTGAATAATAATATTGATTATAAAATAGATTCGATAGTACGCGCGCTCTCATTGGCTGAAAGCCGTGTTTCTATAACTCTATAGAAACATAGAAAGTTGAGCGCGTGCTCAGTTTTGATTGCGTGGTTAGGAGAATTTGCATTTTCGTGATACTAATAAATGAGTGATTTTCCATTGTTGTACTTATTTTCTGGGGGTTATTTTGTAAAGGAAATAGAAAACATTTCCCCCTTGTTTCTATAGAGTATAGAAATACTTGTGGAAGTTTGGAAGAACTCGAAATAGCTGTGGAAACACTCGCCCTTCGGGCTCGTGTTCCCACTGCCATTTCTCGTTCTCCCAAACTCCCACTCGTGTTTCTATAACTCTATAGAAACACGGGAAATGTTTTCTATTTCTTAAATAATTACGAATTACTATATTACATATTAAAAACAAACTAATAACAAATACTACTAATGCTTATAGGAAAATATGACTTACAGGAATATAAAAAAACAGCACCGTTAATTTAACTAATTACAAATTGTAAGCAGCTTTAAAAGGTCTTCAGCCTAGACTTAAAAAATATTACATTCTCACTCGACTTAACATTTAGTGGCAATACATTCCACAGTTCAGGAGCAGCTATGGAAAAGGATCTATGTCCATAGGTCTTCAGATTGTAAATAGGCTTATTAAGCGTAACACAGCATTGGGTGAACGGAGTTGTCTACGTGGTCTGTATAACTCTAGCAACTCCTGCAAACACTTAGGTGCTAAATTATGTAAAGTAAGTTAATTAATCTTAAACACAATTCTCTGTTCCACAGACAACCACCTTAGAAATATTGCTAAAATAAGGAAATATCTCAGCTTCGATACAAGCGCGTGTTATAGCTTGTTTACGTAAACATGATCACATCACTACCACGCTTAAAGATCTTCACTGGTAAAAGCCAGACTTAACAATACAATTAACTTGGTAAGTCATGGACATAGTGTTATCAAACACCACACCGATATTACGCGCACGATCAGACGGATATATGATATCAGAACCTAAAATAAGAGAAGGTAGCGGAATATGTGGACGAAATATAGAATGTAACAGTTATAAGTCATCCATTTGTCAATATCAATTAAACAACCTTCAATGCTACGTACGCTGTGCAATAGCAAGTTCCTGATCATCATTGCAAGTGAATGTAGTATAAAGCTATGTATCGTCCGCATAAAGATGAAACGACATACCACACTTGCATATAATGTCTCCAAGTGGAGAAGTACAATAGGGTCCAAGGACGGAACGCTGTGGCACACCACAGTCAAGCCACCGCACAGTGGAAGAGGCATCATCGATCTTAACAAATTGTGTACGGTCAGTCAAATACGATTGAAACCAAGCAAGTGCATTACCTCTAATTCCAAACTTAGAGGAATGTCTTCTAAGCAAGATCCTATGATCCACCGTATCGAATAATATAATAATAATAATAGAGCATTTATATAGCGCCAAGCTCCACTAATTGTCCGTAGCGCTTTACAATATTACAAGTTAATAACTAGATATGGCTAAAAATAACAAAAAAGTTTTTTACAGTTCGCTAAAATAATTTAAAAAGAAAGTAATAATAAGAATAACTATAAGTTAAAAGCTTCTTGAAATAGATGTGTTTTGAGTCAGTAGACTTAAACAAACTAACTGAAGCCGATTCCCTGATATTAGTCGGTAGCTTATTCCAAAGTCTGGGTCCGGCGACTGAATACGCTCTATCTCCATACGTCTTTAGGTTGGCAGTGGGTTCATTGAGTAATTTCTACGAAGATGATCTTAGACAGCGTGAAGAGGTCTTATAACTAATCAATTCCCTGATGTAATGTGGTGCGAGTCCATTCAAAGCTTTATAAGTCAATAACAGTACTTTAAAAACAATTCTAAAATGTACAGGGAGCCAATGTAACTTGACTAGTATGGGTTTGATATGATCATGCTTTCTAGATGAAGTAATGATGCGGGCAGCCGAATTCTGTACGTGCTATAGCCTATCAACAAGATAGTTAGGGAGACCATGAAGCAAATCATTGCAATTATCTAGCCTAGAGGATACAAAGGCACGCACCATTATTTCAGCAGTCTCCTGGGTCAAGCATTTCCTTATCTTAGCTAAGTTACTAATATAAAGATATGAGCATTTACAGATCTTTTTGACATGCTCCTTAAGATCAAAACATTGGTCAAATATAACTCTTAAATTACGAGCTTTTTCACTTGGCTTAACCTCCTCCTCACCAACTTGAATAAAATTAATATAGGGGCGTGGACGGTTCTTTGAGCTAATAAGTACGAGTTCAGACTTATCCTGGTTTAATTTTAGTTTGTTACGTAGCATCCAGTTGCCGATGTCTCTTAGGCATAACTCCATAGCCACTCTTGCAGAACCTAGATCATCCTGGCAGCTAGTTTTGAATGATAAGTACAATTGTGTGTCATCTGCATATAAATGAAAAGGTATACCATGGTTTCTAGCTATATCGCCAAGAGGACTTGTGTAGAGGGAATATATAAGGGGTCCCAGCACTGAGCCTTGTGGAACGCCATATGGCAGATCTCTCACGGAAGACACACTGCCATTGACAGCAACAAATTGTTTACGTGATTCTAGATATAACTTGAACCATTTGAGGGCTGTACCTCTCACTCCAAATCGACTGTCCAACCTTGACAACAAGATTCCATGATCCACAGTATCGAAAGCCGCTGACAAGTCAAGCAAAATTAGAAGAACAGATCGATTATTATCGATGGCAGTCAAAATATCATTCTGCACTCTTACAAGTGCAGTCTCCGTGCTGTGATAGCGTTTATAGGCAGACTGGAACACTTCGAGCAACTCGCACTTGTTATTAGTTAGGTGATCAATCATTTGTGAAGCCACAGCCTTCTCAGTGACTTTAGAGATGAGGTATAGATTTGACACAGGACGAAAATTCGAAAATTTCTCAAAGTCGGCACCAATTTTCTTTAGTAGTGGATTCAGCATAGCTGTCTTGAATCTCTGAGGTATATGGCCAGACTGGAGAGACAGATTTACGATACAGGTTATAACTGGCACAAGTAGATGCCTGCATTGCTTAAATACAGAAGATGGAATCGGATCCAGTGCGCATGACTTCGAGCACAGGCCATCCACACATCCAGATACTTCATTTTCGTGAACAGCATTAAATTCGGTGAGTAGATCCATTGGAGACATGTCGCCTTCAATATCCAACGAAACTGTACGGTAGAAGTCTCTGTTATTACCTTGAATGTTGTTAAGTTCACTGCGAATCTTCAAGATTTTATTCGTAAAGAAATCAGCGTAGCCAGTATCAACACATCATGATACTGTTCCACCAACTTGTCGAGATCAGAAGAACCGTGCAATACAAAGGAGCTACTGATGACGTCATTAAATTCAGAGTAGTCAATGGATCGTAAGTTCCGATAGCGAATGGTCTTTCTCTTCTGCTGCGGCTTACTCAATGCAAGATGCATGGATACAGCAAAATGATCGGATATCAAAGGATCTGCGACTAAAACGTCCTTTACAATATTACTTTGATCTGGAGTAATTAGAAGATCCAGTGTATGCCGCGGATAAATCCAGCAGTAGCAGAATAACACAGCGATGATGGACTTACGAATATGAGTCCATCATGTTATTGTTTCAGTGAATAGTTAATGATATTGGTACAGTTTATAATGGGTGACACTATGACAAAAATATATGTCGTATATTTTCAGCATTCCTTACCGCAGCAGAAAGGTGTAACCTACTGTGAACGTGTAACGAAGAAAGAGTTCGAAGAACACAGCATGTTGAACTCTCAAAAGGCTCTCAGAGATCTTCTAAACCAAGTCATTGATGACGAGTCTATGTCGGAAAAACAGCGCAAGAAACAACTCAAACAGGTACGCAATGAGATCTTAACATGGCCGCCGCGATTAAAGGCCAACAATCGGGCTTCCTGTGGTTTTCACAATCCACAGGGAACCCAGTTTTTGTCAAACTGAAGCTGTACTCACGCGTCGTTATTCATGTTATGTTGTTTTTGTTTTCTCAACACAGTTTGAGAAGTCTTATCCACGCATTTACTACGCTCGCCTGCCTGGAGACAACACGTCCTCATCTTCGCTGCTGAGACCTGAACGAAAGAAAAGTCTCATGAAGCCATTAGCTGCACTGAAGACCTTCAGATGATTAATACTATAGTTTAGCAACTGACATCGCACTGCCAACGTTACACTGTATGACTGGACGATTTTTAAGTGAACATAGTGTAACATGGCACGAGCAACATGTTGCCAAGCCTTCAAAAACCTGCAACGTTGTCCTAATTTTGTCGGAGAGCTACGTGTAACACACTCGCCGTTGATTTTTCGCGCAACGTCCTTGGAAACGAGGCTACAGCGACAAACAAAATACCCCACTCGTCCGCCATGTTTTTTAAAGAAGTTGTCACAGTAGGTGCTGGCTAGATGATGCACTAAAAATCGTCCCGTGTAACGTAACTGTTGTGATCTCGTGTAAGAACATGCATTGAAATTCGTCGTTGGAAATCGTTGCGTTTAACATCACTGTTAAACGTAACCGATTATTTTCCACATATCATGCGGGTTTTCAACTAACAATAGAAGCTAACGAGGAAGCAGTTCCACCAATATGGCGGCGGTGACGTAACATGCAAACGAAGGGAGGCAGATGTTTTTTAGACCTAAATTACCAGTCACAAGAGTATATTACAGAGGAATGTTCCTCTTCCACGTCACTTTTAACCAATCGGGATGCACTGAAAAATTGTAATTAACACTGTTCAATCTGCTAAAAATACTAAAGCGCAAGAGAACAAAAGACAACGTAATCGCATACCAGAAGTTGCGGCTATAAATAGACACCATCTACTGTGTTAGGGGCCAACACAAGGGTACAGGAATACTCCTGTGTATTATACTCCTGACATTCATTATTATTTTCAGGCCTTGTTGTTAGGCTGTTTTAACGATGAACGATTATTTAGGCACGTGCAAAAGAATGAACCACAGATTGAAATAGAACTTGAGCAAGTTGGGTGTTGTGGAAGGTGAGACAGAAAACAATGACAATATGTACGCACCCCATCCCCTCTCCATTTAGAAAGGTTGGCACTTGATCGAGAGTTTAGTTTGTAGTATTTTCGCTGCTGAAATTCCGATAAAATTTAAATCATTAATCAATATTTGTGATTATTTTCAGTCTAGCAGATCTAGCTCTGAAAAATCGGTAATCATTTTTACTTTGAGTGATTGGATCTTATAAAAACGTTTTGTGTTGATACACGAAACACACCTCCCCCCAAAGAAATGTCCAGGAAGTGAAATCCAAACAGATAATCTGCAATATAATCATGTGATTGCGATAGCTGAAGATTAGATGGTTCCTATTGTTTACTCTCCACGAGTCTCCAACTAGTTAAACTGGCTGACGAAAGCATTGTTGGAAGAAAGAAAGAATATGTTTAGCACATGTCAACCACAGTGAACAAATTATTAACAAGTGATGTAGAAATGTCAATTGAATTTTCGTTTATCTCTATCTACCTATCTATATTCACAAGACATTAGCTTTTATAGTTTCCGTAGTATTTTGATATATTAACTAACCTATTTGTGGCGTCCAAATATAAATACAATAACCTATTTGTGGCGTCGAAATTTGCCCCGATATTTCGTCCGCGGACATTGGCCGTTTTTATACTAGAGACGTCTAAGTCGTCTGGAGACCGCTTAGACGTCTCGGACGTCTAGTGTAAAAACGAGAAATAAGACAGACGCAGTTAAATTTATCTTCGTCTTCTAAGTGCGACCGAACGACGCACTTAGCAGACGTCTAAGCCGTGTAGTATGAAAACGAGACGCACTAAACTTGGACGCACTCAGCCAGTCAGGGCTTATTGGGAAACGATTTATGAAAGTGATAACCATTTATCCACCATCACTTGTTCATCTGGGCCCGGTTCCTGAAAGCCTGATTAGCGCTAATCCAGAGTTAATTACCATGACAACTAATATGTTTTGTTGAGAGTTAATCCAGGATTAGCGCTAATCCGCCTTTCAGGAACCGGGCCCTCTGTTTTCTTTTCCTTCCGGCCATGCGTTTTGGCTTACGGGCACATTACACAAGACAAAAGAGTTTTTGCCAGTTCCATATCCTCGTCCATATTCTCTAGAATATATTTTTTCCATTCAGTTCTCGTCGACTCTGTGACTTACAAAACTGCAGTGATGGCTCCGCCATTATCTTTGACATTCACGATCATTCATTATTTTTTCGCGCCAGTCGTCCGATAGTATCCAGTTTCTTCCGAGAATAGTACCCAGTTTCTTTTTAAGAAAATCGTGGTTTTTATGTGTCGCAGTCCAAACTTATGCGTCCCGGTTTTATATTAGTCGCACTTAACGGTCAGACGTTTAATGCGTCTAGACGTCTGTAGTATAAAAAAACGGCCATTATCTGTTCCAAGAGAACAGTTCCCGAGTGCGAAGCTCGAGGGAAACTGAGCTTTGAGGATCAGATAATGTTCAAGGACAAATATCAGGGCATATTTCGACGCCACAATGTAGGTTATTATCATCCTTAAAATATTTTCTTTGATGCGCGCTTATACGCTCACTGATATTTCCCACTCGCGGAGAGAAAATACTTGGTGGGTTATAAGTCCGGATGTTTCGGTTCCGAGAAGAGAATAGTTCCCGAGAACGAAGAACAGCTTCGAGGATCAGATAATGTGCAAGGACAAATATCAAAGCATATTTCGACACCACATACAATGCACGTTAATAATTTTCTCTTTAGCAACCCTAAAATGGCTAAGTACAACTTAACTGATCGGCAGCTAGCCCACTACAAACGTAAAATATAAGAATTTTAAGACGAAATGAATAAAATACATGATACTCTAATAATTTGTTACTTTAAACTTAAGCCGGTCCATGTAAATCAAAGCTCAAGGGGAGAAAATATCGGGTCACGTGACTCATTCCACCAATCACGCGCGAGAGAAAATACTAGATGGGTTATTAAGATCAACAAACTGGAAACAAATTTTAAACTTACGTATTTCCAGTTCGTTGTCCCATATCTATATCCAATATATATATTATCACCAATATATATATTACCACAGTTTTGCCGTTTGTTTTCCTTGAAGAAAGTATGATGTGCCAAGTCGAAGTGCTTGATTTAATTTGACTGCCAGTCCCAAATTATCTTCAGAGGGACCAATTTTGAATAAATAAATTATAACCAATAGATTAACACCTGTTTGTGAAATTTAATTCTACCTGGTTTGCAGGAGAGGGGATAGTGGATGACGTGTAAAAAAAGACTGATTAAAAAATACTCTACGGAATGAATTCAATTCATGATTTGGATTTGCCCTAAGATTGTTTGATTCGTTCGCAGAAATTAATGAAATTTCGAAATTAACCTACGTGTAGCCGCAGCCACCCTCAGTCGGGAGTCAGGAAATTGTTTCAGCTTTTTATCCGATGATGTCGATGTGCAAAGAAATTCGTCAAATTAAGAACGCGGTACTAATTACCGTGAGACGAAATAATATGGTTAGAATTTTGAATTTGAAAAAAAACAGACCGCGAGGAGCTCCTGAGAGTCTTGGCGTTACACAAAGACAGCTAGACTCCAACGGATTGTCACTAACTAATTTATCAGAGTTTCTTATTTGAGATTTATGTTTTGTAAAATTGAACTGACAATTCTTGAGCCCAGTGGCAATCTAGTGCGCCCCCAAAACAACTGAGTTTGGAGAATTTTCTAGAAAACCTTGCCAAAGTATGAACTTATTTTCGAAATGTTTGCTTATTTCATAAATTGCAGTGCATTAAACATATAGTGTTTATATAGTCAAACTATGTTAGGCTTAGTTTTATGTTAGGGTTAGTTTTAGTTGTAAAAATAAGACTCCGACTCACTCGGAGCCGAACTATACGATTATCATGCACCATATGACCTATTTTAAGTAACTTTGACTGCATGCACGATATCCAGACCATGAAACAAAATCTATCCAAGAAAATTAAATAATATCACTTAGGCACTGATAATCAGTTCAGTCAGGTTAAACCATTACCTGAAATTAGGAAGATTGTTGTTGTTATGGATATACCACTGACTGTGAAAAGAAATTAGAAGCATCGATAACAGCTGCCAAAACGGGAACTCTACTACTATGGGGTCTATGCTGAACTTTACACTGCTAGGGTTTAGCTGCATGTTCGTACGCGTACGTCGAAGTCAATAACCACTTCAGCACAAAAAACGGTAAGTATATACTCAAGATTAGTTAAGTATTATTTTCTAGTTGTGTTAGTAAAATATTTATTTTTAATCCGAGTGTCCGTTTTGGGTATTAGCTCTATTGTTAGTCAGTGTTTGGCAGTTAACTAGAAACATTTCTAACATTGGAGTAGTTATTACATTGAATTCAGTCGTAATAAGAAGTAATTTCAGCGAAATTTGTTGAAGATTTTCCCTGAGCAATCTTCGATGAACATAATTCGCTGAAATTGCTCACATGCACAAATGAAGAACAGATGAAGACTTCAGGAACGTTTTCGTTGATTTTATTCAGTATTTCGGGCCTACCTTATCTGACCAAGTAATCGTTTAAAACGTAATATGCATGCATGGTATCTATTGAACAGTGATTGAAGAGCCTTTAACATTCGAGACGATGTCTAACTATTTGCCGTCAAGTTTCTTTCACAAACAGCATAAAGATTCGACCTTCGTTATCAGCTTAAGACCTTGAGTGTTGGTCCAAACAAGAATCCAACCCAAAAGTTGGAACTCGTCGAGGCAATATTTCAAGAGGCCGGAGTGCATGAAATTAAAATTATATAAGATATTTTTTGTTACCAAAAGTTTTAAGAAATATATTTTTCCGTATAACAGAAACATTTCTAAAACTTTCATGCTTCACCACTGACAAAAGATATGCCTAACTTTGCGTCCTGTTAGTAATGTTTCAAAGCCGACTAGGCCTAGATACAAATATCATGATATTTTTTTAGATATTTAGAACCTTCCATGATATTTAGAAAACAATGTGATATTTAGAAAAAAAATGGGATATTGTTGGGATATTTAGGAATTTGTTGAGGGTCTAGGCATTTTCAGCGTAGTTTTTGGTGATTGAAACTGGTTAGCTCAATTCAGTGGCAACAGTAATCTGGATCAGCGGTTTCCCACTTAATAATGTCTCCCATGATGCTTAGTGCAGTCAGTACAGAGCTTTTTGATCAATAATCTCATATCCAGCGGTCAGACTCAGAGCAAAATGGCGGATCCACCTCAGGTTAGTGCGCCGACTACCAATGGTTGTAAGCTTATTTTGTGAAAAATGCGAGTACGATAATAAAAAAGGTTGTTATATTATAATATTTATTAAAACTGTATTAACATTATCTTTGTTAGTGGGAAATTTAGAAAATTTTGCCTGATATTTAGAAAATATTGCCTGATATTTAGAAAATTTTGCCTGATGTTTAGAACTTTTTACGTGATATTCCGGAATGATATTTAGGCGATTTTACGTGATATTTGTATCCAGGCCTAAAGCCGACAATGAGGACTAGACGGGGTTTTAGTTCCAGTCTGAGGCGCAGCCGAAGACTGGAACTAATTGCGAGGACTGGAGGCTTTGGAACGACTTCTCATACTCATTAATTATTCACGAGGTAATATTGTTTTTTTTATCGCCAAATATTAGGTTTTGAGAATTATAAATTGAGGGTTTGGAATTGGAACATACTTGGTTTTAGGGGAATTTGCTGTTTGTTTGTTTTTATTTGAAATAAAGATTTTACTAAGGAACAGGTGTGCAAATATGAAAGGTATTTCGGGGAGAATTTAAAAACGTTGATGCAACTAGACATTAAAAATTACGTCACTTGTTTGTTTGTTTTCAATACTTTTAATACGATAGATGCTGACAATTGCGTAAACTATTGTATTGTATTGTATTGCTATGCAAATTTGAGATCGAGTCAGAAAATGTTCGCATTTTGAAAATTTTAACGCAGTTTACCATGCATGGCTTCCTATTGTATATTGTATATTTAGAATACTCATTGAATAATGTAAGTAAATGTGCGACTCAAGTGCGAATTGTCCTAGATGTTTAACATCTGCAGCTCGCTCTGATGATAGACTCTCGGAACTTAGTAGCTTACCATGTCTGAATATTACATATTCCTCATCTAACTGACCGTGATATTGATCTTAATATGCACTCTCATAATAACTTCGCATGATTTTCATAATAACAAGAGCCCATCTGGGCTTTCACTCGGGCCACATGAGATTGAAGATGAAATTACACTTTCATTTGAAATCCTCTAGTAATAACCGAAGGGAAGAATTATTAACTGAATTTAGCAGTCTTTAGGAGTGGCTGGTAGCGCGGTGACATTCATTCTCTGCTCCCCTAGTATATATATGTAATTTAATATTTTTGTTTTTCTCGTGTAAGTAAATTCCCGGGGGGGGGACTCCCCATAAAAATAGACGGGGGTGCTCGACCTATCTTTTAGGGGTTAAAATCGTTAGCAGTGCTATCTCTTAGGGGTCTTCCAAAGGTCTGCTATCTTTTAGGGGTCTCCGAGACCCAAAATTTTTGTGGCCGAGAAAAAATAGCGCTGGATCCTCGAGCATGAGACCCCACAAGTTGAATCGGTATTTACGGCTTCGATATAGAGTTTGATCCATCCGAATATTAAAGACGAGGTTATGGGGCAGAGCTTTGTCTCTTATTTCCTTTAGTTTGCACAAATTTGTCTTTTGGAGTGCTATCTTTTAAGGGTAAAATTTTGTGAGCCACGCCCATATTGCTATCTTTTAGGGGTGAATTTCATTTCTCACGTCGAGCACCCCCGTCTATTTTTATGGGGAGTCCCCCCCCCCCCCCCCCCCCCCCCCCCCCCCCCGGGTGTAAATTAAAGAAGTTGACCTCTACTTATTCATGTCAATGTTACGCACGCTTATAGCGGAGCGCGGCAGTTACGTCACAGGTCTAGACCCCCCGCCAAGACTCAGACAAACAAACCGCTTTTCTTGTATCAACTTACAAGAATTGACTAGCACTTCAGTTCGTCCTCTGTCTATTCTACCAGAAATGACTGCTTTCCTGGACCATATTTTGAAAGAGAACCTGATGATTATACTGTCGAACAGCTTAAGCTTTGGCTGAAATACAGAGGATTGAAACAAAGCGACAAACGTCGATCTTGTCAAGCGAGTTTTGCATCTTCGCTGGCCAACCAACGAGACATGCTTACTATATAGACTGTCAAGTCCTATTTAAACTGTATCCCAAACTCATCTTTTCCCATGCAATATCGTTGTAAGACTTCACCTAAACATTGAAAAGTTACAAAGGTCAGGTTTTCCTGTAATAATTACGGCAAAAACAAAAGAATGTAGCCGCGTGCCGAGTGCAATCATCTTATTCAATAAAACTCATCGGAGACCAAAGCTGTTATGGCTGGAAGAGCATATACATTATAGGCCCATTTACACTACACTGATTTTTGGGCACGGCTCGGATGAAAGTGGTACGGTACCAAAAATATCGGTTCGCTACCTCGTTTACACTATAATTATTTTGCAGTACCAAACAACCATTTTGTACGGGTGCCAAAGTTTTGGTACCGACAATTTACTTAAGAACGCATGCGCTGTTTGTCCATCCAAGATGGCGGATAAAGAAAGTTTGGAATCCTTATTACCAACAGCATCAACGTAAGCTCTAGGCTTGATAAAGGTATGAAAAGGCGTTAATAGCGAAACCAGGACCGAAAGAAAACGGGACCCCGATTGTTCATGAGGTTAGTGGCTACGCTACTGATCTCCTCCTTCGGTATTTTTGCGTTTTCAAGGCTTCATTTCATGGTTTCTTCTTTCATATTATGATAAGTTCTCTAACATCGCTTTCTTTCCAAGCATGGTCGCACATTTTCTTGGCTGTGGCTAAGACTGCGTTTGTCCGCCATCTTGAATTGTAAACTTCTGAGTGTGACCGCTTGCCAATACGATCGAAGGCCATAGAATAACATCGCGTTTGGTCCGGGTGATCGTTTACACTACGAATTTTATCCGAGTCGAACCCATATTTTTGGTACCCGTACCAATTTTACCCGTGCACGGACTACCTATTTAGAAGGGCCAGGCACGGGTAAGATTGTTGGTTCGGCACGGGTAAAATTAGGCGCGGCAAACCATTTACACTGCTAAATTTATCCGAGCCGAACTCTTTTTTTGGTACGCGTACCAATTTTATCCGAGCCGTGCCAAAAATTCGGTGTAGTGTGAATGGGCCTTTATAAAACTATGAACTGATAGCATCCTAAAATTCGGCAATCTTGCTTATGTTGGTGTGCTCTTTCAAACCATTATATTATTGTTTGCATTTATCGAGTTTTCAAATTTAATACCTGCAGCTCCGAAAGAAATTAACTTCATTTGTGCTCAGAAAATAAATCAAAGCATTGTAGATGTACTGTAGACGAGGCTTTGCTTCCAAAATTTATTTAGAATCCACTGATAAATACTTAATGGTTGAACAGTAGTTCCTTCTCATTGTTTACTGGTGGATACATAGTCAGGGTTGGGTTTCAGTAATTTATAGCCACTTACGTTTCATTGCCAGACCTAGTCTCGTTGTTCTGTGCTTTTAAGGTCTCTTGTACAAACATTTATCCAATGCTGACATTTCTCACTGAATTTGCCGTAAAGGTTTTGGAACAGAAAAGCTCCTCCTGTGAGTGATAAAAAGGCCGAGAAAAGATGAGAAACCTCTACTAGCGGTGTCCATAATAATAACTAATACCGATCGATGCTTCATTCTCCGAGACATATCTCTTTGAGCGCCGGATTTATGAAGGTTTTTCACATCTAGAGTCACTCTTACATCTCCCCCAGCAACAATGCTTGGTAGTCACCATTACTGATATGACTAGGAATCTTACTGAAGCAGCTGAAGGCATTGATTCTTTTTTTTTATCGAAAAAAATACGAATTCGGTCCTAATTTAGTCTGCTGTTCTGCAGGTTCAGAGTACTAATAGATGAGTGTCTCAAATGTATGTTTATATTTGTCCCATATTATAAGTTGTATCCTGTCCACCTATGATGGAGCTATCACTATATTTCTCTGCTGTTCTTTCTACCCTGCGGCTCTTTGATTTTGATCGCGTCCATATCGGTATTTGTTGGACTAAAGATTATTAACTGAAATGCCCGTTTTGTTTATCTCTATTTAAAAGCTTTTACCCTCCTTCCCAAAACTGCAGTCTGATCATTATATTACAGAACTATAAAGGGAACTGTTGGAAGCCTTTAATTTCTCGAACCAAAACCTCGGCCGTGAGAGGAGTCTTGTTTACCGTGAGAGTTGAATAACTGCTTTGATCATCATATTCTGTGCTGAGTGTTTATTACCTACGAAACGTACGGCCTCAAACAAGAGCGCCAGTTGAAATATCCTGAGCCTGTTGGAAGGTTTTCGCACGAGTGAACTTAAATTAAACATTAAACTGCTGACATTTGAGAGATGGGACTCCAAATTTGAGAGAAAATTCCTCGCGCCGTCGTCCACCATCTTGATTTACTGTATTTAATTATGTAAATAAATTAACCTGGCGATTGTTGCGTGACCAGCACAATGCAATCTGATTGGTGTGAATTTGACCTTTAACGCATGCGCAGAAATTTTGCTACATGAAACAAAAAACACACACAAAAAAAAAAAAATGGCTTGCAGATTTAGACTCGGTGCTGCCACAGGCAGCCCGAGTAATTACTATATTAATGAGTGTTTATCTGACCCTAAATCATTTTCTATGACAGTCTTGTTGATATGCTATCTGTATTGTATTTTCCATTTTCATTGATTGGGCTTTCTGAAATTAAGTTTAGAGCTGATCAGGATAGCTTGACAAACATAGATATATCTGGATATGAGTTTGTTTCTAAACGCAGGAGGTGTAGCTTTTTATGTTAAAATTAATTTAAATTTAAACATACGAAATGAAATATCTGTTACTGAATCAGACCTTGAGACTCTTTGGATTGAAATCGAGTCTGATGGTAAACCTAATATAATATGTGGGGTAGTGTATAGACACCCAAACGGTAACTTAGATCACTTTATGGATTACATTAACTCTACAGTCACCGAGAGAATAAACTTTGCTTAATAATGGGGGATCTTAATATAGACCTTTTGAAAATTAATTCACACCCTGGCTCAGACAACTTTATTAACACTCTCGGTTCCTTCTTCTTTCAACCACTTCTTTCAACCACTTCAACTGATTTATCCCTTTTTAACATATGGAATAATTGTTTGGGGTAATACATACCTCTCCACTTTACAACCACTTTTTATTCTGAAAAAAAAAGCTATGCGTTTATAACTTTTTCTAAATTCGATGAACACTCAAGTCCTTTATTTAAGTCATTGAATATAATTAAGTTGCTCGATCTGGTCACCTTCCATATTGCATCTTTTATGTTTAAATTTTGCCATCTACTATTACCTTCAGTCTTTAAAAAGTTATTTACTCCAATTGATAGAATCCATAGCCATAATACAAGATCTGCATCAAAACAGTGTTATTACCTTCCTAAAGCAAGAAATTACGGTATATTTAACATAAAATTTCAAGGATCCGTAAAATATGGAATTCTATGGATAAAAACATGAAATCGTTTTCGTTTTCAAAATTTAAAGAAAAGTTTAAAAGTGATTTATTGGAGAAATATTAAGGATATTTCTTCTACCGCTTCTAAAGTTTATAAAACTATTTTGATCTTTTTTCTCCTGAATTTTAATACTATTTATGCTCTCAAAGATTATTTTATTATGACATCAGTGTAGATCTGTGTGAATGTGTGTTTATTGCTGCTTTTGCCTGTGTGTGTATGTTAGCATTGTTTATGTTGTTTATGTTATGCTTTCTTCCGACCTTGTAATTATAATTATTCTATTTAAACTGGCTTCCTGGCATTTTTACCCCCTTAAGGTTATTTCTGGAAGCCAGTACCCTAATTATATTTATTTTAAACCTTTAAACACAAAACTATTGTATTTTTCAAAACTGTACAATAAATTGTTGTTGTTGTTGTTATCCTACGAGAGCGACACGATAATTTTCGTCCACTCGAACGGTTCAGAAAAAGTCGTTCGTCTAAAGAAGAGCAAGAAATGTTGAAAGAAGCAGTGCCACTCACGACAAGATACAAAAATAAATGGGCGGTAAATTGCTTCAAAGAATGGATAAAAGAACGGCGGGTGTAAAGTACAGGTCAGGTCACTTCTTGTTTACCTGTGAACCCTAGCTCTAGGTGAGTGAGAACCCGTCGTTTACCTGTGAACTCGTCCGATGGTTAGGGTTAGGTTTGTGGTTAGGGTTAGGATTTGTCTTAGAATTAACAACCTGACCTGTGACCTGTACTTTACACCCGCCGATAAAAGAAAGGAAAAACAAAGTTGCCACATTGGAGCCAACAAGCTTGGGTATAAACCTAAAAGCTATCGATGACCTCGTTTACGAACATTGGGAGAACATGACAGCCTCGTCATTAAACTTCTGGCTGGGAAAATTCGTACAAGAAGTGGCGAATAAGAAGGCAGAACATTATCCGGCGCGGACGCTATACCAAATTGTAGCTGCACTAAAACGACATTTTAGAGGCTAAAAATAGGACGGACGTGAACATTCTGGATAAGGCGAACGAATGGTGAGCATTTCTATGTGCAATTCTTAAGGCTGGTTCTCATATGATCGCTGACGATCGCTAGCGATCGCCGGATCGTCCAAATCACTCAACCGAAGGATTGCTCGCGATCGCTGCCATTTGTTCACATATAATGCGGGTATCAGCGGCCATCCCGAGGGGGCGGCCCCCGGGCACCCAGGGGCATTTGTCACAGCAGCCATGACAAATACATGCTAAAACCCCTCGGGTGGGGCAGAAAATTGTGACAAAAAACCCCACCCCTGGGGCAACCTGGGCAACATATTATAAGTATTAGAAGCTAAACGTTTTAGAAGTGTCAAAAATCTTAATAGTTTTATACAAATATTATCCTTTATTTATTTGTTCTGTCTTCCGACGTTGGTGCCTTAATTTAATCTCTTAATTTGAATGATAATGATATGACTTACCTCAAGGACAAAGAAATCGAAGAACGTCGATCGATCGGGCGAAAAAACGCTGAGACAGCAGATTACGTGCAAACCCCGTGGGTATGTCCCCGGGGTATTTTGACGAAAACGCAAAAGCGCTCTAATGCCCCGCGTGTGGGGCATGTTTTTGCTACAATCCCCTGCTAAGCCCCTGGGTTGCCCGTGGGTTGCCCAGGGGCCGCCCCCTCGGGATGGCCGCTGATACCCGCATAATCGCTGGCAAGTTAACGCGCCAGTGCGTGTGAGTTGGATGGGCCGAATTCCCAGATTTGAAACTGACGCTTTGTGCTCGATGTGCACAGCAAGCCAGTCTAGATTCATAAACTCGACTGGCATGGGAACAGAATCTCTTCCTGAACCCAACGGAATGTTCTTTCTCCGTTTGAGGTATCTTCCATACGCAGTCCTGATATGTTTTCCTCTACAGCAGCCGGTGTAATGTTGAACTTTTCACTGATTTTCGTCCACACATTCAACTTCTTGTACTTGTCTTTATATTCTCTGCTGTATTTGTTATAAAGGCATTCGTATTTGCGCAGCTCTTCCATAAACTCTTCCGTACTGCAGCCCGCCATGTTCGAAGCTGAGTGAACCAGTGAATGCACGAGCGACAACAACACAACGACACACCGTTGCCATGGCGTTGAAGTTTGGATCTAGGAAACATTGCATTGTGGGATGTCACAGGATCGCTCGATCGCCGAGAAGTGTGCTCATATAATCGCTGACGATCGCTGGAGTAGAACCTTGCCGTCTACTCCAGCGATCGTCAGCGATCGCGATCGCTGACGATCGCTGGATCGCTAGAAGTGTTCACATATGATCGCTGACGATCGCTGGTCAAATTTTGGACGATCCGGCGATCGTCAGCGATCATATAATAATAATAATAATAATAACACTTTATTTAATGAGGATATGCAGATAAAGTTTACACTTGTTTCCAATCTGGTCCTCCTAACTATTATATGCCAAGATAGAAACATGATATAATTACATTACAAGACATAATAGATAATTATTTAACTACTCAAAAAGGAATATACATTATTGGGAAGATATGAAAAAACATTGAATAAAATATAAACACTATAGCTTTAGGATTATACAATTAAAAACATATATGTAAACGAAAGGTGGTTACATGTATTAAGGGATGGATCTAGAAACATCGTTAGACATCGTGCAGTCAGTAAAACCTATTGCTCTTCAACTCATTAGCATTTGTGAGTCTAGTTTTAAAATATTTCCTACAAAATCTATTAAATTTTGGTAATGTATCAGATTTAGTAGCAGTGACAGGAAAACTATTCCATAGCGACGGTGCTAGAAATGAGAAACAACGCTTTACGGCATTAGTTTAAGGTTTAGGTAGGTATAGCTTATTATTTACAACGGCTCTAGTAGAATAATGATAGGAAGGTCTTGACAATAGCTTAGAGAGACATTCCGGACCAAGATTATTTAAACATTTAAAAGTCTGCGTTAGGATTCGTTGGCGAATAGTTTCATATATTGGAATCATCTTAAGGTCCTTGAATAGACTTAGGGATGGAGTAGAGTAGTCGGCACTAAGAATGATCCTAGCAGCACGTTTTTGGGCTAGTAGCAGTTCGTCTATGAGAACCAGCCTTAAAATCTGTCGCATTTGAAACCGGCCATGTTAAGCTGTATGTTTGCTAATTTTTGTGTGTAATAAAGCCAGTATTACAATCTTCAATGAATCAATTCTAACAGGGACTGTACCAAATATTTTTAAAATCTCGAGAGTAACCCCTATATTCAAAAGTGGCTGTGCAACAGAATTAGGTAATTATAGACCTATAGCAATTATTTCATCATTCAGTAAAGTTCTGGAAAAATGGTATATGACCAACTGATGTCCTTCCTTGAAAAATATAATATACTATTTAATTATCAGTTTGGCTTTAGGAAAGGCTACTCTACAGAATATGCAATACTTGAAACTATAGAAAACCTGAAGACGGCTATAGATGAAAACAAAATAAATTGTGGTATATTCCTAGATTTTTCAAAGGCATTTGATACGATTAACCATGATATTTTATTGGCAAAAATGTATAAATATGGCATTCGTGGTTTACCACATAATTGGTTCTCAAGCTATTTAACAGATCGTAAACAATATGTTAAAATTGATAATACAGAATCTAGTCTAAGAAACATAACCTGTGGCATTCCACAAGGATCAACTTTAGGCCCTTTACTTTTTTTATTGTACATAAATGATCTTCCAAACTCCTCTCAAAAACTCCTATTCAGAATATTCGCTGATGATACAAATATTTTATATTCTTCAAATAACTCTGAAGAACTAGAAAGAGTTATTAATGATGAGCTTGCTAATGTTTTAAAATGTTGTGCAGCAAACAAATTATCGATTAATTAAAAAAAAAATTATATGTTGATAACCTCCCCTAAGAAGAACCCTAATATAAGAATAACTGCTTGCAATATTGAGCAAAAAACATATATTAAATATCTTGGGGTTTTTATTGACGAACACTTAACGATGGGACACTCAAATTACACATGTTAATAATAAAATTGCCAAAAATATTGGAATTATTTGTAAGCTAAGATACCATATCCCTATTACTATTCTAAAGCAACTTTATTATACTCTTATCTATTCGTATTTGAGTTATGGCCTAATGACCTGGGGTACTGCTGTTAAGACTAGACTAAGTAAAATTAAAACAAAGCAAAATAAATGTGTTCGCTGCATTTTCTTTGCTAGCAAATTTGAAAATGCCACCCCATATTATAGAATTTTGCAAATTCTAAAACTTGACAATGCCTTTAATCTGAAAATCTCCACTCTTGTTCACAAAATTAAATATGTTAAAATAGGTGTACCACCTGCTTTTTTCGACTTGGTCCCCTCTGCAACTGATATTCATAATTATAATACTAGATATGCTACCAACCAAAACTTATACAGACCAGCTTCCAGAACTAATTATGGTCTATCGAGATTTAAATCTCTTGCATCACGATTATGGGAAAAAATACCGTTAGAAATAAAATCTCTCCCACACAATAGTTTTAAAAAACAATACAAATTATTTTTACTTGAAAACCAGGCCTAAGTTATTGTGTAAAATTGTAAATATAGAACAATAACTAAGATCGAATTAATATATTCATACCATCTTTATTCTTTGCATATATATAAATATATTGTCAACGTTTCCATATAATTATGTATCAATATTGTAAATAAATTATTCTACCTATTAGTATTAATTCTAGCCGCTTACCACTCAAGAAAATTTGTACAATAGATATTTATGTATTTTCTGTGCTCCAAATATCCTCATTTATTTTTCTTGTGATAGAGGTCAACTAGAAAGCCTATGGCTCCTTTGACCTCTATGCACATTCTTGAAATTCAAAACTATTTTATTATTACCGTACCTCTCTTTTTCTTTCTACAATTATTTTCTTGTGTAATTATCTTTAAAAGAAATAGTGCAAAATAAAACGAACTTGAACTTGAACTTGCAATATGATGATTACAGTGTGATTTTGCAACTCGGTTGAAGGAAACTGGAAATCGTTTAGCATAACTGGAAAACGATTTCCAGTTATGGAAATGAGTTCCAGTTACTTTGCCTTGTACTTCCTCGGGTTTCAAGGTTCGTCACGTGGTCTGATTAAACGCATCTTATTGGCTTATTACCTCGTGAATAATTAATGAGTATGAGAATGTCTTGGTTCAGAGACTAATATATGGCCCGTTTCACAATCGGAAAAAAATGGCACGGCTCGGATAAAATCTAGAACGGTTCGGAAAATTTCATTCATGTGAATTAATGATCCGTATCCGTGTAAGCTCCGTACATTCCTATGGGTTCGGTACTCGTGTTTTCAGTTCCTGTGCATCGTGTAAACGCTTACGTACCCGTTCTATTGCTTTTTCTGAGCCTGCAATGTTTTGTCCTCAGTTGTTTATTTCTGTCCGCATGCGTATTTAAGCTCCACTTTCTCGCAATATGGCGGACGATAAACGAGTTAACGAGGGAAAGGCAACAAAATGAAGGAAAAGGACGCAAATTTTATCTTCTAACGAGTCTCTTTCTAAGCTTTATATCTGTTTGTTTAATGCAATTTCAAAGTAGAACTAACCGATTTCCTTCTTAAAAGAAACAAAGACAACAGCCTTACATCGTTAATCGCCATTTTATTTTACGAGCGTGCCGCATACGAATGACAGTGATCTAAACATTATCATGGGCTCAACCATGTCCGGTCTCGGAAATATTCTCGTGTAAACAGCCCTTGCCGTTCCACCAAGGCTTGAGGACCGGTGCCACTTTTTATCCGATCCGTTTCAAGATATTTCTCGTGTAGATGGGCAAATGTTCATAGAACCGGTACTTCTCTCTATCCGAGCCATTCCTTTTTTTTCTGTCGTATAAACGGGCCTGGCAATCTCTAATTCGTGCTTTTTATTAATTTAACCCTTTAAGCCGGGCTATATAACTAATATACTCGTTCGGGATGTCCTCCACCTGTCGGTCATAAATAAAATATTCATTGCTGGGATTTCTCTAGACTGATAACTTCGGCCGCTTTTGACGGCCCGTTAATTTTACACGACAGAAACTGAAAAGGAACGGCTCGGATATAGAGGAAAGTACTACCCTGGTCCCAGAGGTTTTCTAGAGAGAGAGAACAGCCGCGGAGAAAGAGCCGCGAAGCTCGCTGATCGAGCCGCGGGTAAAACTGGCACGGGTAAAAGTAGGGTACGGGTCGTTTACACGAATGAAATTATCCGAAGCGTTCTATTTTTTATCCGAACCGTGCCATTTTTTCCCAACTTCATGCACAGTACAAAATCCAAGCAGGTGATTGGCTAATGACAGTGCTTTATTGGTAATTAATATACCAACTTCGTGTACAGTACAAAATCCAAGCAGGTGATTGGCTAATGACAGTGCTTTATTGGTAATTAATATACCAACTTCGTGTACAGTACAAAATCCAAGCAGGTGATTGGCTAATGATAGTGCTTTATTGGTAAACACCACGTTGTTCGCTCAGTTGGAATATTACATGTTAGATACTTCGTTTTTGTTTTATTGACAAATACAGATCTTTTCCGAGAACTACAGAAACTATCTTCAGATGTAAAACATTGATACACAGTAGGAATATGTGTGGGTGATTTTTTCGCGATTTGGGGCCTTTTAAGGCGATAGCTTATTAAGGCATTAACCTTATGCCTATGCCGTGAAACATAGCAATAAAATACAATTCCAAACACACAATGTTCAAGTGGAGATCTCCGAATTCGCCCGAGAGTTTACATAACAGTTCTCGGCCAATACTTTGTCTTGGAAATGGCACTTTTCCATCGATTTCCGCCAAACAAAAGCTGGCTTTAACCGTATTAGCATCTGAGTTTCAAAGACTAGCTAAGCTCTATACAATCACACAAAATCACAACAGATAAGGCATTTTTTCAAATCGCCGGGAGTTGAAATCCAAATTCGCTAGCGAGTCACTCAGCACAGTTATCAGCAAAACCTTTGTCTTGAAAGGCACTTGACTGTTCATCGATTTCCACTAAATAAAAGCTGGTTTTAACCGCTTACTACTACTAGCATATGTTCTCAAAGACTAGCTAAATTGTGAGAAGCTTTCATAACTACACAGAAAATCACAACAGAGAAGGCGTGTTTTCAATTCGAGTTTCTCAGTTAACTGTATCTTGTTGGCACAATTAGAGCATATTTGCAACCATGTTCACCTTACAGTTTGCTTCAGACAAACTAGATGATTCTCATCGATTATAGTATACGTAATCTACTTCACTATATTGAAGCTTTCCGACGGAACAAGTGAAGTCGGAAAGCGTATTCATGCATAACGGCTTCAGAGCATCATTGTTACTAGTAAGGTGTCGTAGTTTTGTTTATATTTGGCATGTCATTGGTGACAAAAGGCCGGCATGCAATGGTGCATGTATATAACGAGCAACGAATTCAGAGAGCAATTCATATCTCGCCGTTCGTGCAGCGTCCGGAAGGCAAATTTTATTCAACTTGTAATTATTTACTAGAGAATTATTTTAAGGTCTTAACCCCCGAGACCCTGTGCTGCTGCATTCGTTCGGGGAATACGTTTCCCAGAGTTTTTTTTGCCTAAAGAAGGTTTCTCTGGGTTTTTCGTATCGGGCGGAGCACGTTTTTAGATTATGTTATTTCCATTTAGACAATCTTATTGATGTAAACTTATTATAGTATAAAACACGTAAGTGTGAATCATTAGTGTTAAGTCATTCATTGGACACTCTAGCACTGTAAAACTTAATATTATACAGTTACGTGTGAAGTTATTTTTCACCAGTAAACCGTGAAGTCTTGGACACATGTACACTGTAAGCTATTGTGATGCATGTAAAGTCATTATCGACACAATTAAGTCGTTGTGCAGACAAACGTAAGGTGTAAAGGTACTATAGATACACGTGGAGTGCCGTAAAGTCATTGTAGACATGCGTATAATTATAGTCATTGTGTATAGACACACACGTAAGGTGTAAATCTATTATATTAGATGCATCAGAGTATAAGTCAGTGTGGCACACATATAGTCACTGTGCACAGACACATGCAGGCGGTAAGCTATTATAGATACACGTGATGTGTAAATCGTTGTGAACACACGTAAGCCGGGTACAGCTATTATAGATACTTGTACTCGTAAGTAATAATCATTGCGGACACGCGTAAAATAATTTTGGACACATGTAAATCATTGTGCATAGACACACACACAAGGTGTTATGCTATTATATATCCATGTGAGTGTAAGTCCTAGTGCTTAGACACATGTAAGTCCTAGTGCTCAGACACATGCTTGCAAGTGTATTTAAAGCTGTTCATTTTAGGCAAGTCTTTGTAGACACACGTTATGTACAGCTATTATACATGTATGTATGTGTAAGTCTTTGTGGACACGTAACTGAGTCATTGTGCACAGACATACGTAACGTTGTAAAGCTATAATTATATACCCATATGAGTGTAAGTCTTTGTGGACACATACATGTAAGTCCTAGTGCATGCATAGACACTTGTAATTAAGTGTAAAGCTGTTTTCGATACGATACACGTGAAGTCTTTGTAGACACGTTGTGTACAGCTATTATCGATACATGTATACGTAAGTGTCAGTCATTCTGCATAAACACGTAAGGTTATAAAGCTATTATACATACATGCGAGTGTTAAGTCTTGTGTTCACACTTAAATGTACAGCTATTATAGATACACATACACCTAATTAAAATCATTGTGGACAAGTCATTGTGGACACACGTGAAGTGCATAGTTATAGTAGACATAGATGAAAAATTAATGTAACCTCATTGGACACACAAGGTGTTAAACTAATATACTGAGACACAAAGTGTAAGTGGCGTTGGACACACGAATAGGACACACGTGAAGTGTAAGTCATTTAGACACGTGAAGTGTAAGCTGTTGCAATACACGTGAAGTGTAAGTCATTGACACATGTGAAGTGCCGGTAAGTCATTGACACATGTGAAGTGTAAGTCATTGACACACGTGAAGTGTAAGTCACTGTGACACACGTGAAGTGTAAGCTGTTGCAATACACGTGAAGTGTAAGCTGTTGCAATACACGTGAAGTGTAAGTCATTGACACATGTGAAGTGCCGGTAAGTTATTGACACATGTGAAGTGTAAGTCATTGACACACGTGAAGTGTAAGTCACTGTGACACACGAGAAGTGTAAGTCTTTGTGACACACGTGAAGTGTAAGTCTTTGTGACACACGTGAAGTGTAAGCTATTATAGCACGAGAACTGCAAGCTATTATAGCACGCGAGTGTAAGTCATTGTGACACGTGAAGTGTTAAGTCAATGTGACACACGTGAATTGTAATTGTAGGCTATTATAGCACGTGAGTGCAAGTCATTGTGACACGTGAATTGTAATTGTAAGCTATTATAGCACATAAGTGCAAGTCATTGTGACACACGTGAATTGTAATTATAAGCTATTATAGCACGTCAGTGTAAATCATTCTGACACACGTAAAGCATAAGTCATTCTGACACACGTGAAGCGTAAGTCATTATGACAGACGTGAAGTCTAAGCTGTTATAGCACGAAGTGTAAGTCATTGTGACACACGTGAATTGTAATTTTGAGGGTCTCCCAGGGGGGTCCTTGTTCCCTTGTTCCCAACGAAAATTACCTTTTGTTCCCTTGTTCCCAATTTTTTTTCCAGGGAAACAGTCAATTTTTCCATTTAGAAAAATTACGTTATAATATATCTGCTATTGTTGTTGCACACCTCGGCGACAGTACATTAACACACTCCATACAGTTGTATACATTTGTAGTTGATGCGGTAAAGAGTTATGAATATACAGACTTCTGTCTCCGAAGTGGGGCGTTGGAATATTATGCACTTATCATTGGCTTCCCCAGAGGTTGACCATCGGGATACCCCCGGGATTTTCAATAGCAAACAAAAGCCACTAAAACCCCGGGATATGGGGCAGAAATGCATGATAAATGCCGCCCTCCCTTCAGGGACTAAGAAGCCAGAATACATTGTACCTTTAACGATCCTTACCGTTGTAACAGACAAATTTGTCCATCCGTTTGGCCCTTCTGGCGCTGACTTTTACACATTTTCCATGGTATCACCGACGACTTTATCATGAACCTGAGAATAAAAAAAAAGATGATTAACAGCCATGTTTTAAGAACAAAGTATCAAGGCTAGCAAATGTTACGTATATAATAGATGTACCCATATTCAGGTTCCTGACTGTGGCACCACAGTCACAGAGACAGTTCCTCGTCGGCTTCTCCATCATCTTCTACTTCTGGCTTAAGACTTTCCCCAAGTCCGTTTATGAGATTTTTTATTTTATTTCAGACTTTTCTCAGCTGCAGCGCGCCATTTTTTACAGACCCGTATTTTGGTCGGGGGTGTGTCAGTACTATTATCCAATCAGAAAGCGCGAGCCTAAATAAAGTCAACTCTGAAAGTTTACCACATCTCTAATAGCAAATTCGAATATTAGGGCGTCGAAGGAGCGCTTAATTTCGGTTTCAAGAAGCTTGGTTTTAAAGAAATTAAAGAAAACCAACGTAAAGTGGTTGAAAGTTGTCTTAGCGGAAGAGATGTGTTGATGGTTGCGCCTACTGGACGGAAAAGAGTCTCGCATTCGATTCCAAATCTGACCAATTGTTATCGACTACTGGAAAAATCCGATCTACTACATAATCCACCGACTTGTACTGGTAATATTGAAACAGTTGCCTTATAATCGCTCCTTTGGTTTCATTGGTGAAAGACCAAGTGGCTTATCTTCGCGGAAAGGGGATAAAAGCCATTATTGTTGGACCCGAAAAACAGAGAAGCCAGAGACGCCAGACGGCGAATATAACTGACCTTGTGTTCGCGAGTCCGGAAGTTCTATTCAACAGTTATCATTCTACTATACTCACACTTAAACCTAATTACGGACTTTCCACGCAACTAGCTTCGCTTCAGATGAAAAATACTGCCGCCATAATCTTTACCAAGCTTTCGTTCCTGCGATCACATTTTCTGCAAACGATTCCAGTAACACAAGTTTCTTTGCTGATCTTGGAACCATGCAATGACAACTTCCAAATTTATGCACGCTTGTGTCTTGTCTACCTTTGAAAAAAGTTTTCTTCCATAATCTGGATCGTATATGCTTTCTAAGCAGATTGAGGACACACGGACTCCTTAGATATATTTAAACGAGAGACAATTTTTGTTTGAGTAATTATTCTGTTCAACGTCATGTAAATTTCGCGCCAGTTTTATGTAAATTAAATTAGATTTCCTGCAAGCGGAACATCGAGGAACAAGTCGACTACTCGCGACTTCGTCGCTCGCTGTCGCCATCTCGCTTCGCGAGAGGGCTCCAGTTTTCGGCTTCGCTTCGCCGAAAACTAAGTAGTTTTCAAAGTAGTCGACTTGTGGCTGTGAAGTGCTGCTTCGAAACCATTCTCCACTAGGGCCTTCCTCTTAACTCTTTTAACATCCCACGCTTTGTATAGCGGCATTCTTGAATGTGGAAAGCACTTTGAGTTTGATAAACTATACAAGTTGAGTACAAGAAGTCTTCGCGTCGCAAGAAATTGGAATACCAATGTAAGAAAAATCGCGGAATACCGCTGACCAACTCCAGACAAATCCCGCGGGACGTCGATCGCCGGGCGTTAAGCGTTTCTTTCCAAAGGCGTACAATGACCCTACCCCGCGAGGATAATAAACTCTCCAAAGTTGACTAATCCCCTCCTAATCCCGGGATTGTCCCTGTGGTCAACCCCCGGGGAAGCCAATGATAAGTGCATTAATCCGAAGCCAGTCGCAAAATCGCAACTCGGGAACGGAAATGCGGACGTAAAGGAAAGCAATTCCGGTTTCTAAAAATAACTTTCGTGAGATTAAGATATCCCAGCCAACATCCCGACACTCCCTCTTAGATCTTTCTCCTTTATTTTCTCTTGAAGTGTCTAGATCGCTCATTATTAATTATAAGTAAGCGGTAAACACCACAGGGAACCCGAAAGACATTCCGAGTCTGAGAAGCCTGTGCACCAACCTAATATATCGCGACAATTTTAAAAATTCTGAATGGGCGTGATCAGTCTAGTGTCTGCTCTTTCACGAAGCCTCTGGAACCCGAGTATCCGAAGGACGACAGCAGCGTATACAAAATTTGCAGACGTTTTAAATGTTTACGAGTACTTTTATGTTTTGCGAACAATATAGAGAATTGTATGGCAAGGCAAGCTTCAAATACTCAGATAATTTCCTAACAAAAACATGTTTTGAACAGTTTAGTTTAAAGGATCTCTCAACCAGTGTGCACTGCACGCATCTGTTGTTGTTATTATCCGGAAGCGTTCATGAAGTATCTGCCCTCCGAAGCATCGTGTCATTCGTTGGAGTTTCAAAAGTCATCATTCCTCAGTCTGTGTTTTTTACGAGATTTTTGCGAGATCTGAATTTCGGGGCCCTACAAAACGGCGGCCACTGGGATTTGTGCGCGCAATGCACACGTACTGGTTGAGAGGGACCGTTTGAGTTAATATAATTTACTATACCAGTCCACTTTCAAATGTTAAAGCCAAATAAATAAGGTTATCGTTACACAAAATGCTACAGACCTTACGACGCTTTTCATTCTTTATTTAAGGACAAATGTCGGCTATGAAGTGGTTTGTACTGGTTCTGTCTAGCTTCTCAATTGTTGCCTTGGTCAGCGGCAATCCAGGTTGCCTTGGTTTCAGAGCATCACGTAATCAAGGATACGCCCTTAGAAACCACGTGATCAAGACCCTGCAAGGTATGGAAGAAACAGAGTGTATCGATGCCTGTCAGAATACACTCAGTTGTTTTTCTACCAATATATACCGTGAGAAGAATGGCCACGTGTTGTGTGAACTGAACAGGTCAACGAAGGATCAAAGTCCGGATTCCTACGTCAAAAGGCCAGGTTATGAATACAACGAGATAACGGTCAGTAGACTGGGAACTAGAATAGGTAATTAAAGGAAATCCTTGCTGTTGGAACAAGTTGCTGTTAAATTGTTGCCAATATGATAGTATGTTGAAAACATTGGGAAATTTATTATATGAAGTGAAACCCAATGATTTTGGTGGGAAATTAAGCTTTATTTGTATTTTGGTTTTGTGGCCGCCATGTTTGTGTCCCAGAGAGGGACACAAAGATGGCGGCCGCATACAAAGTAATGTAAAATCGTTGTACATTCATTGGCCCACAGATCCGTTAGGAAATAATCTAATATTCCAAAATTTGGGTTATAAGTGTATTATTAGTATTTCTCTAGAAGGCCCAAGATGCTTTTTGATTTTATCAGTGCAAACCAATTTTGCGATCGCGTGTCATGACGATGAAAACCACCAATTATATATTACTTTCTATGTTACATATGAATGAGACTGAGGTCTTGAAAAAAAAAACTTTATGGAACTGTTGCCCTGACTAAATAAGGTGTAATTGTAGACTGGGTACTAGAAGAGTCATGTATTGGGATTGGGATCAGTGTGTATCGTCAGTATTGGGTTAGGTGGGTGCAGGTGGGTGGAGCAGCATATTGGATAATAGATTGGGTACTAGAAGAGTCATGTATTGGGATTGGGATCGTATCAGTGTGTATCGTCAGTATGGGGTTAGGTTGGTGTAGGTGGGTGGAGCAGCATATCAACACTATAATTGGATAATAGATGGGTACTAGAAGAGTCATGTATTGGGATTGGGATCAGTGTGTGGTCGGCAGTATTGGGTTAGGTTGGTGCAGGTGGGTGAAGCAGCATATTGGATAATAGACTGCGTACTAGAAGAGTAATCTATTGGGATTGGGATAGGTTGGGGTCGGGTGGAACTTCTCGAAACGAGCGACAGTTTTGGCCTACCCAACAACAGAAAACACCCTAACCTTTAGAAAGTGCATAAAGAGCAATTATTAGTGTTAGTGTCAGTGTCATTGTTATTCTCTTGTGATTTTAGGCCAATTTTTTCTTTTTGTAGGACAGGACTTGCAGTGCAGTAATCGACTGCTACCGCAAACAAGGTAAACTATGCTTATATTAGGATCACTGGTAGCGCGCTGGTTAGCTCAGTTGGTATAGAGCACGGCGGGAGGTCAGAGGTTCGAATCCCGGCCGCGTCCTTGGGAAGGGACGTATAAAGCCTTAGCCGTGTCTCCTTCCTCTTCTAATCTATACGAGGGGGATGTGAAAGAACCTGTTGTGTTATTTAAACAGGCTGGTATTCCGAGGTACTAACAATCACTCATGATTGTAAACTGCACGGCAGAAGATTGCACCACAATAGCAGTCTGTATCACAAAAGTAACCTTGCGAAGCGCATTTGAATGTACCGATATTGAATTTGCGCTATATAAATGAACACCTTTACTTTTATTACGATGCCATTGCGCATGCGTATACCGAAAACATGTGGCGCGAAATATCCTATTCTCGACCCCAGGCCCTTCTCAGTCGCTTATTACGCATTTGGGGTCGAGAATGGAAATATCCGTAGTGATCACTTCGTAACACTTCCCAATCCCAATAACTTTGTAGCTTACATACTGTTGTTTCATATTAAACCGCAAATGAATAAAACATGCAGTATAAAAGTACACACACCCGGAAAAAAAGGATTTAGTAACGAGCAAAATAAGTAATATTAATTTCTTTCAAAGCCAGGGACGGCATTTGTGCGGTTTTCAATTGAGTGTCGTAAAACCAAGGCCAGACGGTAATCAGAGCCAATCACGGGGGCAAGTAAAAACGCAATGAGCCCTGAATCACGGAGGCAAGTAAAAACGCAATGAGCCAATCACGGGAGCATGTAAAAACGCAATGAGCCAATCACGGGAGCATGTAAAAACGCAATGAGCCAATCACGGGAGCATGTAAAAACGCAATGAGCCAATCACGGGAGCATGTAAAAACGCAATGAGCCAATCACGGGGGCATGTAAAAACGCAATGAGCCAATCACGGGAGCATGTAAAAACGCAATGAGCCAATCACGGGAGCATGTAAAAACGCAATGAGCCAATCACGGGAGCATGTAAAAACGCAATGAGCCAATCACGGGAGCAAGTAAAAACGCAATAAGCCAATCACGGGGGCAAGTAAAAACGCAATGAGCCAATCACGGGAGCATGTAAAAACGCAGCCAATCACGGGAGCAAGTAAAAACGCAATGAGCCAATCACGGGAGCATGTAAAAACGCAATGAGCCAATCACGGGAGCATGTAAAAACGCAATGAGCCAATCACGGGAGCAAGTAAAAACGCAATGAGCCTATCACGGGGGTAAGTAAAAACGCAATGAGCCAATCACGGGAGCAAGTAAAAACGCAATGAGCCAATCACGGGGGCAAGTAAAAACGCAATGAGCCAATCACGGGAGCATGTAAAAACGCAATGAGCCAATCACGGGAGCATGTAAAAACGCAATGAGCCAATCACGGGAGCATGTAAAAACGCAATGAGCCAATCACGGGAGCATGTAAAAACGCAATGAGCCAATCACGGGAGCAAGTACAAACGCAATGAGCCAATCACGGGGGCAAGTAAAAACGCAATGAGCCAATCACGGGAGCAAGTAAAAACGCAATGAGCCAATCACGGGGGCAAGTAAAAACGCAATGAGCCAATCACGGGAGCAAGTAAAAACGCAATGAGCCAATCACGGGAGCATGTAAAAACGCAATGAGCCAATCACGGGAGCAAGTAAAAACACTGAGCCAATCACGGGAGCAAGTAAAAACGCAATGAGCCAATCACGGGGCATGCAAAATCACGAATTGAATTAATTGCCTTATGGAGCAAAACAATGTGTTTTTAGTTTAGAACTTGATTGGCTGATAATTACAAAACAAAATCACAGCCAATTGAAAAGCTAAGCAAACACAACATTAAGTAATCACTTTATATTACTGCCTCCACCTCCTGACCGCCTCCCGGTTAGTTCAGTGGTTAAGCTCCGGTATGTTGTGCGGGAGGTCGCGGGTTCAAACCCCGGCCGGACCAACACTCAGGGTCTTAAAATAACTGAGTAGAAGGTGCTGCCTTTGTGAAACAACTGCAAATGGTTAGACCTTCACGTCTTCTCGGATAAGGACGTAAAATCGTAGGACTAGTGTACCCAATTAGTTTCAAAGCTAAATACATTTGACACTTAAATAAAGTTACTTACTTACTTACTTTCGACACTCAATCGAAAACCGCTTTGTCACATACATTTGTTTTGTAGCTCTTTTGGATCGTTGGTTTCGCTTCAATTCATCGATGTTCAAATATATTTCTACACCAAAAACCTGGCATAGCGCTAACCAACACTGCAAGTCACTTGGGGGAAACCTGGCCTCGGTTTCAAGTAAAACGGAGAACAAGTTTGTGTACGAGACACTCGTGAGCCCCGTACTGAAGTGCACCAACTGTAAGTTCTGCGTGTTTCAGCATTACAACAAAGAATACGGTTCTCAGTTATGGAATCAGGAATAAAATATCGAGTAGTACAGTTACTGTAAAGGACATTTGCATGATGATGTTATAAAGCTCCTGGCATATAGTTCAGTGATAATCCCAGTAATTGGGATGCGCAGTTTTAATAAAATCTCTCATGCATATGGCCAACAGTAGAATGTATATTCTAAGGACTTGTAAAAGTCATGGTTATGGCTTAGATGATTTTCACACACTTCTACTCACTTATCATGGCATTGCTTTCCTATGGCGACCATGTATGGGATGTGGCCTGTTATAGTAAATATCTAAGTAACATAGATAAGATCCAGGCTAGGGCCTTAGAATTTGGTTATGTCAAGTCTGTTATTCCGATAAATGAGATACAGGAGAAGATCTATAGAGTGCTTTGAAACAAAATTGTTAGTTATCTTTAAAAATCTGAATAAGAAATATAATTTGAAAAGGAATCTGGTTGTAGTTAAATGACGCCATAATACGAGGTAATGAGGGCACTAGGATCTCTCGAGACTGTTTTACATATTGATAACAATGCTGCTGGTCCTAGCACTAGGGCTATCTTCATTGTATTGTAATCCCTAGAGACTGTTTTACATATTGATAACAATGCTGCTGGTCTTAGCACTAGGGCTATCTTCATTGTACTGTAAATTATCCCTCGAGACTGTTTTACATATCAACAACAATGCTGCTGGTCCTAGCACTAGGGCTATCTTCATTGTATTGTAATTCCTAGAGACTGTTTTACATATTGACAATAATGCTGCTGGTCCTAGCACTAGGGCTATCTTCATTGTATTGTAATCCCTCGAGACTGTTTTAAGGTCGGCACACACGAAGGGACAAGTCCCAGGGACATGTGCCGGGGACAAATCCCTTGTTGTGTTCAGACGAGGGGACACGTGTTGCAGGGACAGTTGTGATTTTAGCAGACGCCATCTTGAAATAGAGTTCGTAAGGGCTTGTGGGAAAGTAAAATGACGCTTTACGATTGGTTTATTTTCATTTTATCCCAGGGACATGTTTCATGGACAGTTCACACGAGGGGACAATCACATTTTGTCCCCGGGACTTGTCCCCTCAATTCAAACCAGTTTGATTTGAAGGGAAAAGTCCCGGGGATAAAATGTTGTCCCCGCGACAAGATTGTTCCTAGTTCAGACGAGGAGACAAGTCCCAGGGACTTGTATCTTCGTGTGTACCGACCTTTACATATTGACAACATAGCACTTTAGCTATCTTCATTGTATTGTAATCCCTCATGACTGTTTTGCATATCGACAATAATGCTGTTCAGTAGCGACGAATGAATGATAATGAATAAGATGAAATACAAAATCTTAGGGTTTGGAACTAGTCAGGGAAGGTACGTTTTTTTTATCGCTGTACGATTGGTTTATTTTCATTTTGTCCCAGGGACATGTTTCATGCATGAACAGTTCACACGAGAGGACAATCACATTTTTATTTGAAGGGTAAGGGAAGGTACGTTTTTTTTATCGGGGAGGGGGTTGGGGCTGGGGGGATTGGGGCTGGGGCTGGGGCTTGAGAGGGGAGGGTCATGAAATAATATCGAACGTTTGTGGAGGGACAAGTTTTACATTTTTCTACCAGGGGGAGGGTTTTTTCACTCCCATTTATTGAATGTGTTTCAGTTCTGCTATCAATATAAACTCATTGTTTGTTTGTTTACATTTGCTCATTCAAGATTTGTGGTAAGGCAGATGAGAAGAATGTTGACACTCATTTGGTGTTACTGTTCTATAGCCGTACATATACTGGGCTAGACATCACTAATTCCGAAGTCACTGATAAATCAAAAACGTCACACAGCATTTTGCACTACCCACATAAACTACCAAATCCGAAGATACACCCCAACTGCGATATGCTGATCAATGGCCATTTTCACGGATGTTCCTTATTTTAACCCGACTAGTAAGGATATCATGAACAACACTTCAAAAATCGTCAGCTTATAAAAGGGAGGGTCATGCATTTTCTTTTAGCTTTCAGTGAGGGGTCATGAAAAAGGTTTGTACAGGGAAATGAAAGTCCACCGAACATGTTATTTGGTACAGACCCTTCTCCCTCGATAAAAAAACGTACCTTCCCAGGAGCCCATTACCAGGGGCGTCCATCTCCCATACTAGGTCTGTGAGTCAGCGTATGACCGGATTGAGCTATATTTAGAACAGATCTCACGGGAGTTCACGTGCCCACACTTTGGGAATCCAATCAAGCCAGGACAATGCAGCGTTAGTAAAATCACCTCAAAGAACAATAGATCATTCTTAATCTCGATAATTACGGCAAGCATATGCACGATCGCAGCAGAGTCAGAAGGCAGTTACCCGGGAAACATGTTCTAAAAATAGCTCAAACCGGTGATACGCTGACTCACGGGTAAAGTATACATGTAATGTACTGAATGCAAGGACCAATTCGGACGAAGTGCAGGAACCGGATCACCTTGGATGGGATCTAATCAGCAGATATATACGAATATCAAGACAAGATGAAAGGCTGATTGTACGGTACTGGGAATATATGTAAAGTATGTATGGACGCTCCTGACCTTCCCTTATAGGACATTTCATTTTACTACAACTACCAGAACCTTTTTAAATTCTTTTTCTCATTCAGATTTATCAACTCCTTTGAGAATTCCAAAACAATGGTCTACATTAGAGGAACAAAAGGATCCGCGCAAAGAGTTCTGGTAGTTGTAGTATGTGACGTCATGATGCAGATGTACTATTGGATTGTGCTGTGTTGGTTCACCTGGGGTAATTCAATAAAACTTTGCACATGTATTTTAGAAGTTTCATTGTTTCAACACCGGAAAACAATGGCCAAACTTGGAAAAGTCTTATTGAATTGGCTTATGTCCTCAATTTAAAATTGTTTTTCTCAATGTTTTATTTTGTATATATTTAGTACAATGTGGTTACTTTAATATACGAAGTTAATAAATAAACGCGGCAAGCTTCGTTTTATTATCTATTTCTTCAGGTAATTCCACGGCTGATTTGATAGCAAAATGGAAGTTCGATGGAACAGACATAGGTGTGAGGTAAGGTTTAATTCCTCTCCTTCAAAGGAAAAAAATGTTGGCTTTATATAGGCTTACTGATAAACTAGGTCAGCTTAATAAGGAGGGTCCCAATTGACTATTTGAACTATGAGGAACACCATTAACGCCACGGCAATAACTCTACAGTTCTATTTTACTTCTTGATTTCTCTAAATTAATATAACGAAGGAGTCTTTTGTAGCCTTTCAGTAGACATCCTATATCTTCCAGTTTTCAAAATTCCCGTCCACCACACACCCCCCCCCTAATCACCCCCTCCCGCGCCCTGTCCCTCGCTCCATTGGTTCGTCTTCCAACACTCTTTTCTTTCAGTTTGTACCGAAGTGCTGAGTACCGTACCGTCGACAACACGAGATCTCTGTACCTTAACGGACAAGGAGCCTATGTTACCGTGCCCGCTGTGAACTTCCGCACTACAGACTTCACGCTCGCTATGTGGATAAAACCTATCAGTCCACTGGCGACCAATGGACACATCTTTTCTGATTGGACGAGTCCTTGGCAATTTATCTTTAATATTCTTAACGATGGTAGGGTTGGGGCAAACTTCCGCACGGGCAGTACTTCTGACTTTTTAGCTTTTACAACACCAAGGTACGTAGCTCTAATCTCTCCAGTTTAGTCTCTGTAGCCTACTGACAGTACTGAACTGGAACACATACATGAGGGCTCTTAATACGCGCCTTCCAACCCAAATTCCAGTTCGTCGGATTACTTAATCATCAGCCTCCAGCTTGGCAGATCTGGTAACGGCTTCCTGTATTTTCGACACAATACTCACTATTTGGCATTTTTTTACTCGAAACATCAGCTTTGCTCAGACTCGACACGTTATTGATGCCGCAGCGAACGAGCCGGGAGCGAGCAAGCATGCTAGTGACGCACAACGTAGCTATAAACAAATGATTCTTCGCTTTTCATCTAAATTTCTGATGATTATTATCTTTTAGCAGTAACGTTTTTGAAGCAGTTCAATAAACTCGCAGCACGTGTTTTATCGGGTCTAAAACCACTCGGGCTGCCCCCATCGTGGTTTTAAACCCGATAAAACACTGCTGCGAGTTTATTAAACAGTACTTAAGTTTTCAACTAAAGTCGAGCAATAGACCCATTCAGCTTGCGTATTTGTTGCCCATTTCAGACCAGGCCAAGTGATAGTTCTCCAGACGATCCAGTGCTTTGTTTTCCAATTATCGAAATTGGTACATTTCCTCTTGGGATAATAAGTACTCAAGGGAAAAATCACGTGGTCTCAAATGGGGCAACATTAAGGAGAATGTGTTGTGCTTTGATTTACCTGTGATTTTTAGGTCTGAGAATATAACTGTTTTAATCATATGCTCTCATTAAACTATTAAAAGAAATCATGTTTTTCATTCTTAGTTATTGAAAATCTGAAAGAAAAATATAAAATTGTCATGTTATTATTTTGCATATTCTAAAGAGAGGTCAACCACGGAAAACATGCACATTTTAAGTTATGCTGTCTCATAAGAGCATTATTACCCTGCGAGCAGCGATTTCTCATCTCCTTGCCTTAATTCCTGTCGCCGAAAGAGACCTCTGCCACGAAAACCAGTCTCGTACCCAGAGCTCTTCTCCACAGAGATGAGCTCTGGGTACGAGACTGCCACGAAACGATTGCTTTTGCCGTTGAACATGCGCACTTGCAACCTCCAAAATCTTGGAGGTAAACCACGTGATAAACCAGTTACCAAACCGGATTTACCTGTTTGATATCACTCGGGCATGACTTTTTGGTGATCTTCGCTGGTTTTGCAAGAGCCCACAGTATCCTTCGCCGTTATTTATGTCGTCACGCGTTTGTTGTTTGCCGACGATTGATACGAACGGGCTTCAAACTTCGGCTTTGTCTTCTTCTTACTTTACTGAACTGCACAGAAGGCCTTGAAATTACCGTTCAATAAATCTACCTTAATTTATCCTAAAGAAAGCTTTGATTCATACCTTCGAAGAAGGACATTAATTTTATTTTCTCCACTGCCGTTTATAACAATAGGAAATGGACAATTTGAAATCTACATACAATGAATTACAATGTTTACCGTCTCGTTGTTTTTTCGGCCAATGGCAATCCAAATACCGTGGCGCATGCTCAACGCGAAAAGCAATCAGGAAAGGCAAAGAGATGAGAAACCTCTGCTCGCAGGGTAGAGCATTATAAGAGTTGAATGTCGTCTAACATTGCTCAATAAAGACCAAATCACCTGTCACCAATCTTTCCTACGAACTGGAAGCAAAGTCCAGCCAAAAACAAAAACTTACTAACCTATTGACTCGATTTTATTCAACACAATCTCGCGTTTAAACTTATCCTGTGTAGGAGGGAGAGGCAGCATAACTTTATTAGGTCACGCTAGTTTTATTATTTTATTCGGTGAATGTCTATTTTAGCTTCAAGTTTAGTTTAATTCTTGTCGCTCATGTTTTACTTGATGTTTTGTCTACTAATTCAACAACATTTTTTTTAACAACACAAGAACAGCATTTTTTATTAAATATATATATATATAATACGCAAGCTAACATTAAATGGCACTAGCCCATAGGTATATGCCAATCGAGTCGGGTAGTGTTATATTAAACTTAAAAGGGAACTTATTACATATCCTTACAGTTTTCAAAATAGGAAATCTAGTTATAATAATAAATAATGAAACGGGTTTAATAAGAGATATAGATACAAAAGAGAAATTAATATAGTTTTAGTTGAATATTATATATAATATTATCATCAGGATTTTGTAATTTTTGTAATCAGAGTAGGCATGTTAACATTAACATGCTCATCACAGCACAGATACAGATGTGTTTACACTTCGCCTGGGATCGTTCGTTTGTTCGGGATGAAGATTTACTAAATTACTTACTTACTTACTTACTTATTTCAGTCGCTTGACTATCGACGCATGGAATCACGTGGCTTTCACGTGGAACCGATCCTTACGCATGCTCAAAATCTATTTCAACGGCACCCAGGCAGGGAAATACGTCACGTCGTCTACGAATATCGACTTCACGAGCAATACTCACGCCACGTATGATATCGGTATGAAGAGGGATTCAAATAGTAGCTATTTTCACGGATATTTGAGGGACATGCTGATTTTCCACAACAAGAGGACAGAAACCGAAATACAGACATTACTTGGTATGTACTCATTCTCGTCCCCAGACCTTTTTTATTTCTTACTGCGCACGTTCGACGAAACGGTAAGAAATGAGTAGGGTCTGGGAACGAGTATTGTTGCTTGGTCATGCGCAGTAACACCTATGACTATCGCATACCCTGCCCCACCCCTCCATCTCCCAAAAAAATCCTCAGCGGTAGGATATCCGCAAGAGACCATCACCTGAGAGTACCGATCTGCCATATTGAGCTCTCTCTCCATGATAGACGACTGCGACGATTTATTCTTAGGTTGCATAAATTCAGGGCTCGACACTAACTTTATCCTATGGACTAGTGACTGTGGGAAATTAATAGTCCCTAGGTCTTTTCCACTAACCCAATATACATCCCTTATAATGAGTTGTCCTGAGAAACACTTTTTAATAATAAAGTCGAAATATTCGAGCAAATGCAAATTCGACCGATTGATTTCTTACAGGAGTATATTATAATTGGATAACGAATGACTACCACTGACAAAAACGTAACCCATGATTAGTTCCCAGTGTCCTGAAAAGCAACATTTTCCAAGATGGCGGCGTGAACTGCATCTGCATGTGTTCGGCACTCGGGTACTGTGGTTAGTTGAGGTATCATGCACTAGTCTGCACCAAGCCGACCTCTTTGTTGACATCGAGGGTTGTCACGGCCAGTGTTTCTCAGTTGCATCCTCAGTGCTCGTGAGTCACTCCAGCTAGCTCAGTGGACGATTCCTTTTGATTACACTTTAATGTGAACTACAGAGTGGCCAGTATTGGCCGAAGAGGTCACAAAAACTTTCAACAGCACATGTTAAAAGTCTTCTAGTCTGGCGGGCTAGCTAATATGATTGTCACTAGTCCTAAGCAAACTTTTACTAGTCCGAGACTGGTAGACTACCGCTAGTGTCGAGCCCTGATATTAGTTGGACTATTTTTACCACTCTACCCGATTGGTTATTGGTGTCACGTTTCCGAATGGGGCGGCGAGACCAGGAGCAGAAAATCAAGAATGCATTCCGTGTTTACATAAAACAAAACTATTCCAAACCTACAGCAGCATTCACGATGTTCTACTTTCACAGGTTCACATAACGGTGTTGCAGAAACGTGTCCAATTGAGAAATATATTAGTGGCATTAAGCCTGGCAGCCCGTTATATACCGTTATCCACAATAGAGTGGTGGTCTCTAAATCTAGATATTCTTTAAGATCCGGCAATACCTTGCGTCCTAAGATGGCTAACACAAACCATCTGTGAGACTTCGTAACTGTGAAGTATTTGATCACTTAATGTAACTTAAAATAACTGAGTAGAAGGTGCTGCCTTTGTGAAACAACTTCAAATGATTAGACCTTCAAGGACGTAAAATCGTAGGTGCACTGACGGAGGCAGGCCTAGAAGGGACCTTGAGTCCTATTTTTTGTATTCGTGTGATCAGGCTCTGATCAGGCTCTGATCCAAATGTCTCAAATCAAATCAAACTTAATTGACCTATTTAAATATGTAATTTATATACTTTTAAATTTATAATTTAACCAATTAATGTAAATCACATGTAATTCAATTGTGTACTGCAAGTGGTATTAAATAAACATATTATTATTATTATTACGATAATCCAGCTTCTACTTCTAATTCAGTTTACGATATTTCAGTCAGTGATTGCTTTGTTTTATACGAAAGCGGTCGATAATGTACTCTGCAATTCTGTGAGAATGTGAGCTTCACTGGCCGCCTCACTGGATAGCTCAGTTGGTAGAGCACGGTCTAGAGTGCGGGAGGTTCGGAGGTTCGAATCCTGGCCGCGTCCTTGGGCAGGGACATTTATAAGCCGTTGGCCTTGTCTCATTCCACTTCTAATCGGTATTTGAAGGGGACGTGAAAGAACCTGTTGTACTACTCGGAAAAGAGAAGGGGATTGTCACCCCGGCGGTACAGCAGCCTGGCCATTGTACTAACCACACACTCAACATTGTAAACTGCGTGGCAGCTATATAGTAGTGCCGTAAAGCAGTCCGAAATAATTCACTGATGGGATATGTCAGTAATATTTAAAGCGCCATGAGACTGTGGTGATATGGCGCTATATAAATATGTCCATTAGGCCAGATAAAAAAATACTTGTTTAGCGTCCACCCATTTCAATTTTTCCAGGTAGGGAGTGAGTTTTTTTAAATTTATTTTTATGTGAAGTTTATTTTGTCTTGACTAGACATTATTCACTCACCTCGTGTTCATGACCTCGTGTTGTAGAAACAAAATGGCGTCGATGTTAAAATATTTAATGCGCCGGCGCATATTTTAAGTGGTACATGTAGGGGTCTGGGTACAAGAATTGGTGTTCGCGGGCGCATTTACACTTTCTAAATTTTTTTTTTTTTAAATTAGAGGTCGGGGACATTTCTCAGGTCGGGCGGGGACGCTAATCAAGCATTTTTTTAATCTGGCCTTATTATTATTATTATTAGCCTGATTTTCAGACGGTACGAGGTCGTCCGCTCACTTCCTCCTCCATGGACTTCATAGACTTTCGTGAGTTCCTGACGTCATAATGTCAACCTGAATCAGAGCGAACTTTACACTTTTGGCAAAGTCTGGAATTTAAGGAATGTGCTTGCATATTTTTCTGAATGGCGTTGGGGAAGAACTTGACCGAAGTTTTCAGGATTTCGAAGCTATATCCAGAGCAGAAGAAACGATGTGTTTGTGAGTCTGCGTACGGGTTTTGGTAAATCACTAATCTTCCTCCGCTTATAAATCTCATGCATTTAATAGGTCTGAAACATTCTCCTAGGTTTTTGGCTTTTAGAAGACCAAATCTTTCATGGAATATTATGATTTTTCTGCAGGAGTGAACACTCATACTGAGTATGTTATGGAAAAAGTTTCATGGCACTTGGGTGAATATTTTTGTTTTCAGAATTATGAGTTCATGTACGACAATGGCATCTAAACTTTGCACAAAATGTCCGATTAAAACAATCTCTGATACCAAAAAACCTATACTAGGACAACTTTAGGGTCTTGTGTAACCACAGGCAGCCCAGACTCGACATATATTTCCCGCTTTTTGGGTTACCTGTGGTATGTTTCATAAGCGATCTCGGAAGAGTTTACAGAATTGCTCCTTGTGAATTCTCTTTTCCGATTCCTACGAAATAAACCTTCAATAATAAAATATTGATAGTTAATGAAGTTTTGTGAGTGGTTTTGGGGTGATTTGGGGACTTCTGAAGCAGTTTATTAGGCCTCGAGGTTTTGACGGTTGGCCGCGTTATAGTCCAGTAAACTTACCGCTCAACCTGTAACAAATTGCAACAGAAGGTTTTTCTTCATAATATTGTTCCAGATACTCTTTAGAACATCTGAAGAAAAATCGGCAAAAATCGGAGCATGCGAAAACCGTGAAAATCGCATTATTTTAGAAAGCTTGAAACACGAGCTCTGGTGCGACATGAAAACGAGGCTAGAACCGGAAGTAGTTTTATTTATCTGATATGGTGCCACATTTTTGTACTTTTTTGCCCTGTGATATAAAAATAATGTATCAGGGATTAGTTGTATGCTTTTATGTACAATCTAAGATGTGCTACGGCTATTTACATGACATTTCTTTCAGGATACAGAGGATACAAGCAAGGCGGTCAATTCGACTCGTTCCCGGAATTGTAACGTTTCTTATTTGAGCTATCATGATATAGATTATCTATGAAAGCTCTAGAGAGTTTCCAATAATCACAAGAAATTTCGTTTTGATACTGAACACCTTCAAAGCAGACCCGACCTCTGTTCATGTACATATAGTATTGGAATACGAGTAAAGCTGATAATAGAGTGCCGCAATGCCAATGGCTCGAGAAGTCAAGTGCCAAATGACCCGTGAAGCTAGATTGCGTGATAAATATAACTGATTATCACAATTTCTACTAAATGGCAACAAATGCCGCTAGTTGGGTGCTAAAAGAAGTAATCATTATCTATTATCACTATTTAGATGTACGGGTATATTGTTTGCACTCTAATTCGTGCAATAATAATAATATAACTGTACGAGGGTTCTGGTTCTTTTTTAACAAGTCCTCAAAAATGTCAGAATATTCCTTAAGTAAATATACAACGCTGTTAATCATTTATGCACTAGTCAATTGAAACTCCGGCCCCGCGACCCCCGGGACATAGCGGGGAACGGTAACATTTATACAGTGTTACATTTTGACCTTTTCCCCGCCCATCGGGGACAGTTGGCTGTTACAATACCTGCCCCTATGGCCCCGGCATGTGCTTCAGAATTTTCAATTGCCGGGGAGGTGGCATTGATAAATTGAATATACATAAGCTTAAATCTGTTGTTCCATTATTTGAAAAAAATACATTTTCTGTAGCACATCACTAGCGGATCCAGGGTAGGGGTTTCGGGGGTTGCAACACCCACTTGATTCCTGTAAATCACTGTAAATTCATTTTTAAAATCTCTAGATTAAAAGAAATCCTTTTGCAAACCCTCCTTTCACAAAATCCTGGATCCGCCCCTGTACATTTTCTATTACTATACATGCTTTCCGTACTTTTACAGTCTAGCTCCACCATCGTCTTGTTTATCAGAAACCGTTGTCTGTCAACAAAAAACAACAACAAGGCGACAAAGGAATATAAAGGAAATGTCACGCAGCTGCGTTTAAATATATTTAAGTAATGATCCGTGTAAAAAGTACGACAAAATCCATTGTTCCACTGTTCTCCATCCTGCAAACGCGCTGTGTACTGTGTAGTTAAGAAATTGTAGGTGACAGAAATCACGGATCGGGAGGAATTGGACACGCGAGCCTTTAGGCCAGTATGTATAGAGAGAAACATCAAGTCACGATGGAATATATTTACGGTATATACCACGCGAAAGCATTGCATATAATTGTAATTAAACTACCATTTTATATCCCATTTTAATCTGAAAGTAGATTCGAAATCATAGTAGAAAATGTCGGTACTGAGACATGGTCATGAGAAGACTGATCCTTTTGGGGTTGGCAGTGACTCTTTAAATATCGTCTTTTTGATGTACGTTATTTACAATTGAGGCTTTTTGAAGTATTTGTTTAGTTTAGTCTGATCATGTGTATAGTTTGAGAATATTCTTCTGGGATCTGATATTTTGCCGTGACGCGCAAATACGTGTAACAAAGAGTGTGTAATAATAAACACTTCCTGATCTACTACTCGTGCCTTAACTCAGTATAAACACTGCCTCTGATGGAAACACCCAGGACTTGTTTAAATCAACTACGATTTTTGCGTGTCCCTAGCTTCCGCCATGTTTGATACAAGTTGTTGATGCTCGGGCCCAGTCCCGCTCTGTCGTGGCTGGCGTTACAACCACCGCTAAAATCCCCGCAAATTTTGCAAATCGTTACTTTCCCCGTTCCACCGGGAAAATGCAGCGTTAAATGTGCGTTATTCCACGGCCATGTCCCCGTTAATGTCCCGCTATGTCCCGGGGGTCGGGGGCCGGGGTTTCAATTGACTAGTGCATTACTTAGAGACTTTCATCTGGCTCGCTAAACATATTTCTGTGTAGCATATATGTTTAGCGAGCCAGATGAAAGTATCTAAATAAATAAATTTAACCGGACTCTTCGTCATCTTCGGGCTCCTGCGGGGTGGAGTTGGTGCAGCTGTCGCCTCTGCACTGGCCGCACGCCGGAGAGCAATCAAGGCCATTCTTACGGCATGTGCATCGTAGGGTGTTGCAGTCTGAAGAACAGTTGCATCTGATGATGCGCAGCAGATACTCCGGAGCAGCAGGCTTGTCTAACATGACGGGCAGCAGTTGATCCTGGGCCGCTTTCCACTTTCCAGGTGCAAGGAATACCCTTGGTCGCGCTGCTTGCATGAGGGCTTGGCCTATGGCCGCCACCTTGACCTTGTCACGTCCGAGAACGATCTCATCTAGAAAGAGCTTCAGAGTGGGGGGTAAAATATATGTTTGCGTATCCGGCTCCGAAGCAATCAGGGGGTATTCATCTGTTATTAACTCAACGAGCTTGATGTCGTTTTTGATAAGTTTTGCTGCGGCTCGGATTACATTTTGCGCCTCCATCTCAGTTTCAACTGCATTTGTCTGCTGCTCGTGAAAGTCCTGTAGAATATGTTTCGCCGTTGTTCGAAAGGTGACTACGCTAGACTTTCCATTAATGTCAGTAATGATGACGTCATCACCGAAATGTTCCTCCAGCTTCTTCTTCATATAAACCCGGCTATATGCCGCGCCACGCCCCTCCAGGTACTCTTCCATTTTCGTTATTAGATCATGAATCGTCACCTACTCGTCATCGTTAATTTCTAGAAACTGCGCCACCTTCAAAAAACCTTCTGAGCGCACGTCTTCTTGCGGCCTTCCTATCTTTCTCTTTTTTTTCTCTACCTGGCGGGCGTAATGCTTGGGAATTTATTTGTTTGTCCGAAAGTTCATGCTGCAACATTGATGGTATGTTGCCTCTGCTGCGGGAAAATCATGGACATGGATAATTCTTGCCTTTACCACCTTTGCCCAATCATCCCCGCGCACATTACACACTCCTAGTACATTCTCCTTTGTTTCTAGTGTGGTTACTTTAAATACGTCGTCATCTTTTCTACTGTCACACGCAGACGTGCCACAATAGAAACAGTCTGATTTGAAATTAAAGGACTGCTCTATGTTGCGTTTTAACAGGCGTCGGTTGCGCGTTTCTTCTTCGGGATCTTTTACCGCAGCTCTCTGGGCTCCTTTTGCGGTAGTATAATCGCGACGGCAATGTTGATGAACACGCTGTTCTGGGACTGTTTCGATCTCATCATTTCTCTCTTTGCTTATCCGATTGATTGTTTCGCATCCCTTCGCCCTTAACTCGCATGCTTTCGCGCCTTCATCGTCAATAGTTTCCTTGCAAAACGGGCACACGTCCTTACCCTCTATTCATAATGACTGCAAACAAATAAGGCGATTGAACTCAGGAGAGCGAAATAGAAATATAGTCGAGAAAATGATAATTATTTTCCTCTCTATGCACAACTGCTCGCAGTGTTTTGATTTTTTACTAACTTCATTTCTTAGATGGTTTTATACGTTTCTATATATTACAGTCCTTTGCCCCAACTCCGTCCATCCCCCAATTCCGGCCATTTTTATTTGTAGATCGGTTATTTCTCCCAAAATAAAAATTAAAACTAAACGACACTGCCTGACTAATTATTGACTGGTATGTTTTCATAATCTTGGATGATGGGCTTGTTGTCGTTTTTTAGGCGTGAAAATACGAGATTTTGTAAGGTAAGTCGAGTTATTGTTGTCTCTTATTTTTGTTTTGTTTTTACGCTTCGTGAATTTGCCACTCGTACAATAAAATTGTTTTCGCGCAAAGTAAAGAACTTGAAATGCTCATTTTTGGTAGAGATAAAATCTAAATGACTATCTTTCACAGAAATAAAAAAATATTATCATTCGTTTTAATTTCGGAATTTGACTACAATTGCGAAAATTTATATATTTTAGTCTAGTTATTCCTTATTTCGTCCAGTTAGATAAAGCATACAATATTGCCTTGTAATTGGCTTGTTTTAAAATTGTATGCTTTCTTCGAAACCTGTTATCGAATTACGTCTTCGGTTTATAGTATTTGAACAAATTTGTATAAAGGAAAGTTTGCCTCGCGCACGTGAAATTAAACAAATGAAAATCACTGCTTTAAATGTAATATACGTTATAATGATTAACGCAAAAACCGGACGCAATTGGGGCAATGTACTGCCTTATACGTATTTGTTGAATTTCTATTAACCAAAAATAATTCAAATGTTGGAATATAATATCACTGTGTGTCTTTGCACATTCTGCATAATTCTGACAGCTGCTTGATCAAGCTCAATGTTGTACGAATGTGGAGCTTTTTAAAGGAGTAGAAGATCAGAATCCAGAATCAGCCTTGAACATATGGAGTCGGCAATTGATTTACACTTGGCGCGTCACTAAAAACACCTTTGTTCCTCTATTGTTTATTTCATGTCTGGACAAGAATTCATCTATTTATCTCAGTCTATTTACGTAGACGTGAATTTGAATGACATTACAAGATACCAATCTTTATTTCTTTTATATTCCAATTATATATATTAACACTCTACGTTGGCACTAATACAAGTACCGTAATTTTCTCACGGTCGCGAGCTCCATATATAGGCGGTATCAGAGATTCGTATAAAATGTTTTATTTTCGAGTTTTGAAATTATCATTTGAATTTTTTTATTCTAGTTCATATTAAATATAAGCTCAAGATGATACTTGAGAGTTATTTTGAAGAAAAAAAGGTATTATTTAATGTTAAAGGTCTTTAATCGAAGCGCTTTCATTATTTTTGGTTCAGCCTCGTTTTCATGCAGTGCAAATATGTCACATCTTAACCGTCGTATTTCGGCACTTTCGCATGGACCGATTTTTGCCGATTTTGGATATGTTATAGACGATAGTTAACACTACCCGAATCCGTTGAAACATCTTCTGTTGCAATTTGTTTCAGGTTGACCTAATTTTCGACCTAAAATTACTGGACTATTAGCCGCGTGTCTACCTCATAGCTACAAATATACACAAGGTCACCTCACTCGCCGCCGAATTCAAATCGATTTCGCCTCTGCTTTCGGCACACAAATCCAGACATAAACAAAAATAGCATGATTTGTACGTGATATTTATCACTTGCTGTATTTATGCGGTGCTTTCAAGATGCAGTTGCCATGCCTACGCATCTTGAAAGCACCGCCTGCGATGTCTACCGCTGATTTGTGGACCGATCAACCTGCAGATCACATAGCGATAGAAATATTTTGAATTCGGAATTTATTTTCCAAGCCGTTTTCACGTCGTTTGGCCTGAAACGTGGATGAGAAGTGCTTACACATGTCTGGATTTGTGTGCCGAAAGCAGAGGCGAAATCGATTTGAATTTCTTGTCGAATTTCGGTGGCGAGTGAGGTGACATGGATGAAAAGCGCCTCGAAGCTGCATACCTTGTGTATATTTGTAGCTATGAGGTAGACACGCGGCCAACCGTCAAAATCTCGAGGCCTAATAAACTGCTTCAGAAGTCCCCAAATCACCCCAAAACCACTCACAAAACTTCATTAACTATCAATCTTTTATTATTGAAGATTTATTTCGTAGGAATCGGAAAAGAGAATTCACAAGGAGCAATTCTGTAAACTCTTCCGAGATCGCTTATGAAACATACCAAAGGTAACCCCAAAAGCGGGAAATATATGTCGAGTCTGGGCTGCCTGTGGTGTAACTAGCTCCATAGGCAGCTGTGTTATCTAGCTATAATATACTTGCCTATGAACTACAGGAAATAAGTATTTATAAAGGAAAGCGAAGTTTCAATAACAAGATGAGGGATTGGGAAGTCATTCTAATTTTTGGGAGCTCGCTCGTTTCAAACTGAACGTTTACGGCTCGGCCGGTGTGTTTTGCAGAATGCAGAATGCAGAATGCAGAACGGCGTCTGCGAAATATGGTCAGCGGTATCACGATGAAGTGTCATATTTCTCACACATGTCTGCTTCTCTAGCTGTCAAAATGGCTGAGTCGGCGAGAGGTAAGCAAAGTTTATTTGTCTCTCATTTTTTGTTTATCATTGATCCTCCATAATTGCAAATAAGCTCATTTGATTACGCCACTTAGTCATACTATACCTTTATGGAGTCTAAAATTAACACAATCGCCCTTTACCGGTTGATTCTGAAGTTAGATGTTTCATTCATAGTTTATATTGTGATAAATATAAATACACGCTGTTTTCTGTTTCACGGCACGTTAGGAATTTTGCAAAAAAGCCATTGTGTCTAGCTCAGGCGTAGGTCAAAAGTAACTCAATCTAAAATAAACACACTGTGGTTTTAAATTTTAAATTGTAACCGGGCTTGGTTCATAACGTATTGACTTTGTAGATGGCCGTATAAAGTTTGTCATTTTTAGATACATGTCATGTTTAATATATGCCATACCATAAAGAAAAACCTACCATTACAACCTCCACAAAGGAAAACAGTGATAAGCTTACCGACTGAATAATCCAGCTACAAATCTCACATTTCATTCATACTGTTTATTTTCCGTAGAGTTCGGTTTTCCGCTGACCATACTTCGTAGACGCCGTTCTGCATTCTGCATTCTGCAAAACACACCCGCCGTTTACGGCTTCATTTCCTTTGATAGTTTCACGAAATTCAGTTTCTTTTCACGTTTTCCAGGTCATATCTGAAGTTCTTACCGGTCTGGCTTAATACAGCCTACAGTTTCCCAGTGAAATCCATACGGTAATTTTATTAACGGGTTTTCAAGTTACACTCTGTCCCAACTCGACTGTTCGTACGGCTTATAAAGTTCACGAGTCTTCAACTCAGATCCAGGTCGATCATATCCGGCGGGGCATAGGTAGCCCAAGCTTGGGATCTGGGTAATATTTAACAGCATTTGTAGGGGATTTTTTAGTTTCCATGTACAACGTAAATCTACCTGTGGTCCGGGGGTAGTCTAGAGACCTAAGACCTAAGACCTAAGACCTAGAAACCTAAGACCTAGAAACCTAAGACCTAAGACCTAGTAACCTAAGACCTAGAAACCTAAGACCTAAGACCTAGAAACCTAAGACCTAGAAACCTAAGACCTAGAAACCTAAGACCTAGAAACCTAGAAACCTAAGACCTAGAAACCTAAGACCTAAGACCTAGAAACCTAAGACCTAGAAACCTAAGACCTAGAAACCTAAGACCTAGAAACCTAAGACCTAGAAACTTTATTTGTATTCGAGTGTTTGGCAAGCGAAATTCGTGAATCGCCGAGTTCCATTTAATAGGTCATTAACTAGTCTGTTCGTGTTTACATTTTTGAAATTACAAACTCATCTCTTGAAAGCCTTGCGTTTTGTCACTGAAATATCCATCTTTGCATAAATGAAAGAATGATCACAATTTAATGGTGGGCTGTGCGTACCAGAGTAAACAAAATAACCAGGAGCATTGGTAATAATAAGGAAAGACTTATTTGTATGGCGAAATATTGTACTAGACTTAGATAATACTTCCCTAAGATGCCGTCGCTAGCTTTTATTCCACTCAGTTCGGTGGAGAAATGAGCTTACGGTAAAAGACCTAGAAACCATCTAATAAGGGATATATTTATACAACTGCTTTTTTGTTTTGGTATTTTTTTCTTGTTTTTGTGCAAAAATTTACGTTGTCTACAATCTCTCGGGTACAACGTAGGCTTACCCACTGAGTGCGAAGAAAATATTAGTGTTGCAGTCACATTGAGCATGCATCAATCTCCTTCAGACAGTACATTTGCCACTGGCCAATCAAAAGAGACTGTTCCCACGCTTAAGCCAAGACTAAGTTGTATATTTCATAGTATTTCTGATAAAAAAACCTGTTTCTGGACGAGAATCGCCTTTCCAATGAAAGTCACTCTTTGTTGATGTTTCCACAGGGGCCCGGTCAATTTTATAATTTCCACTCACAGTTCAGTTTCGTTCGATTTTCTTGTTCTGTCATTCTTTTTCCGGTTCAATATAATTCTTCTTTGTCCTCATAGTTTGTTCATGTCATTTCCTGTTCGATAAATTGTTTCGACAAATGTATGGAAAACTGAAAACACGATTGCACGCTTCCAGCATGGATCTTAAAAAGATGACCCATGCTTTCGGTCAGAAATCCGATTTTACGGAAATTATTTGGCATCGAATTCCTGTGAACTGGTCTTAGATATACAAAATACAGTTTGCAAAGTACAGTAAGCCCCAACAGTTAAGGTCTTAGGTTTCTAGGTCTTTATAGGTTTCTAGGTCTTTATAGGTTTCTAGGTCTTTATAGGTTTCTAGGTCTTAGGTTTCTAGGTGCTCAATTTACAGCCATCCGGAAACGCAAACCAATTTACATAAATTACATAAACTTTCTCGTTTTAATTTGTAACAGAATTATTCACTTAATAAAACAGACGAGACGTAATAGCTCGTTAGATTTTTTATGGGCTTTTGAACAGCTTTTAAAATCATTTTCTCAACTATAAATACTGTTACATGTATCCAAGTCAGACTTCAATTTCATCCAATCAGACTGAAGCATAGTTTTGGCTTCCCGCGCGTTGATCTGCTACCTGAGTATTTTCATCTTTTGTGGGAGCTCGCTCGAAAACGTATATCATGCTAGCAGAGGATTAGCAGAGCCTTATTTTCTTTGGTTTTCTAATCTCTCTCCAATGAGAGCGAAGAAAATAAGATATTCGTGTTACCGTCGTCCAGAAACAGTTTTTATTAATCAGAAATACTATGAAATATACAACTTAGTCTTGGCTCAAGCGTGGGAACAGTCTCTTTTGATTGGTCAGTGGCAAATGTACTGTCTGAAGGAGATTGTTCTGATGCATGCTCAATGTGACTGCAACCGCACTAATATTTTCTTCGCACGGGTAAGCCTACGTTGTATCCGCCTCTTTTCTGCCAGTTCACTGACCCACCCGAGAGATTGTAACAAAAAACAGTTGTATAAATATATCCCTTATTTATAGATGGTTTCTAGGTCTTTTAAGCTCATTTCTCCACCGAACTGAGTGGAATAAAAGCTAGCGACGGCATCTTAGGGAAGTATTATCTAAGTCTAGTACAATATTTCGCCATACAAATAAGTCTTTCCTTATTATTACCAATGCTCCTGGTTATTTTGTTTACTCTGGTACGCACAGCCCACCATTAAATTGTGATCATTCTTTCATTTATGCAAAGATGGATATTTCAGTGACAAAACGCAAGGCTTTCAAGAGATGAGTTTGTAATTTCAAAAATGTAAACACGAACAGACTAGTTAATGACCTATTAAATGGAACTCGGCGATTCACGAATTTCGCTTGCCAAACACTCGAATACAAATAAAGTTTCTAGGTCTTAGGTTTCTAGGTCTTAGGTTTCTAGGTCTTAGGTTTCTAGGTCTTAGGTTTCTAGGTCTTAGGTCTTAGGTTTCTAGGTCTTAGGTTTCTAGGTCTTAGGTCTTAGGTTTCTAGGTCTTAGGTTTCTAGGTCTTAGGTCTTAGGTCTTAGGTCTTAGGTTTCTAGACTACCGTGGTCCGGGTAGTAAGTTTAGGGAGCAACACAGGATTCAGAGCCAGTTTTGAAGCTCCATTTAGTTTATACTCTTATCACTTGAACGAGCGCGCATAAAACATTTAATAGCTAAACTGCATTAAACACAAACAACAGATCAGGGGCGGGCATTTCGTTTGGGCATTTCGTTTATTGAAAGAAATTTGCAAAGTCTTTGCCGATAATGGACTGAGAGTAACCATTGAAGCAAATAAGAAAGTCGTCAACTTCCTCGACGTGACGCTTGACTTGAATACCGAAAAATACAAACCATACGCCAAGCCAACAAACATCCCCCTTTACGTGCATAGCAAATCAAACCACCCGCCTAACATAATCAGTAATATCCCTGAATCAGTTAACAGAAGACTCTCAGAAATTTCATCGGACGAAGATGTATTCAACGAAGCGGCACCCGTGTACCAAGAAGCGTTATGCAAGAGCGGTTATACGCACAAACTCGAATACAAACCTAAGCCGCAAAACTCACCAACACCGAAACGTAATCGTCACAGAAACATAATTTGGTTCAACCCGCCGTTTAGCAAGAACGTTAAAAGTAATATCGGAAGAGAGTTCATCAACTTGATAGACAGATGTTTCCCGGCTGGTCACAAACTAAAGAAGATATTTAATAGAAACACACTCAAACTAAGCTACAGTTGTATGCCCAACGTGAAGCAGATAATAGACGGACATATATAACAAAGCCACCCTGAAGAAAGACGTACAGCCACAACACGACGAAACTACAAACACGTGCAACTGCAGAAAAAAAGACGAGTGCCCATTAGAGGGAGAATGCTTGACGAAAGAAATTATCTACCAAGCCACAGTTACTACCAAAGACGCAACAGAGACATACGTAGGACTGACAGCGACAGAATTTAAGACCAGATGGAGAAATCATCAGATGTCGTTCAAGCACAAAAAACGGAAGAACGATACTGAACTCAGTAAATATTTGTGGCACTTACACTCGTTCTCAATAACACGTGCAGGTTCGAAATTGAATTTCCAACGGAAAACGTCAATTTGGTGGATGTCACTCAACTATATTTCTATGGCAACACTGGTCTGCATGCTTCGGTCAGCAATTCTCCAAGATGGACACGAGGACTTTTATAGTCGAAATGTTTGAAAATTAGGTTAGAGAATTTGCTGAACGAGATGAAGCAGAATCTCAATACTACGAAAACGTCGCCATACAACTCCCAGATGTGGAGGAAACGCAAATAATGCAGGAGGACAACGAAATCGTAAGTAATTTGAGGCGACACAGGTACCGAAATGTCAGTCGAGTGGAGAGCATTCAAAAATATTTGCCCTGTCGAATGCTCTATATCCATGCCTATAGCTCGTCGAGGTAGAGCTCGGGGGTATTGCTCGATGAAACCTCTTATAAGAAGCATATCTGCAACTGGATGAATAAAAATAACTATAATTCTTTTTCCAAGACCTTTGAAAGCTATATAAACAATCAGATTGATTCACGCGTTGACTTTCTCCTCGGAGGATATTCACGTCCAACAACGTGTTTTGGATAATCTGTTGATCTTATACACAAACCGCTCGCTCACGCATAAAGTTTATGCGATTTCCCTATTTTGCAAGCCCTTGGCTCTAAGTATGACTACTCTCCATCTAAGCGAGTTTGGGAAAGACTTTGCCATGTTTATAAAATGCTAGTTACCCTAATCGCACACGGCGGTTCACTTCAAACTCCATGGAAACCGTTTGATTGACATCCACCAGAAACGACTTCGAAGTCAGGAGTTTCGTTTCGAACCTGCACGTGTTATTGAGAACGAGTGTAAAGGGAAAGCAGGAAAACTACACAATCAAGTGGAGAATCCTCGCCAAGGCAAAGTCCTATTCAAATCTCCGTCACGAAGAGATGCAACCTATGTACTACAGAAAAACACCTGATAATAACTGAGCCACATAAGGCAACCATACATTCTCAAGTATAATTAAAACGTAATACACCATGCGCGCAATCACTTTTAATTAATGTGCGCACTCATTTTACGGCTTATTTCGAAGGTTTGCCATACCAATCATATTGTCGTAGCTCTTACCAATGCTTCGATTTGTGGAGATTGGCGTAACATAAAACACGATCACTTTAGCGCGCGCAACTATTTAACGGTTTATTGACGTGATCATATTATTGTTGTAGCTCTTAGCAATGCTTCAGTGTATAGAGATTAACTGAAGAGTGGATCGACTTCACGTCGGTCTACGAAACAGATTTGTATTAAATCTATGTACTCAAAAATTGAGTAGTCTACACATTGGCTTAATCCGCTCCTTTATTGTAGAGCACTATCTTGGTTTCACCGGTGAACTTCACCTATATATATATATATATATATATAATTTCAATTCAATTCAATTCAATTTTATTTTACACTTATCGATAGAGCTACCCTGGTGCCAGAGGTTCTAGGTTTTGTCTAGGTTAGGTTAAGGCGCGAAGCGACGAGAGGGAGAGAAGAGAACCTCTGGTCAAATCCGTTGAGAATCTCACTTCCATGCGTTCAGTTTGAAATCGAGGCGAGTCAAACCGGTTTTGCGGCCTATAACCCGTCAAACTTGACGACCAATGTTTTGATTTCACACACGAACAATTGCACGTGGCGCTGTGAAGCATGAAATGACAACTGTAGTGTGGTTCTTTATATGGCTACTCTGGACAATGAAAAAAGTGCCTCGTGCTAGAATTTGCTGTCGTGCTGTAGACCGTTTCTTCACGGGGACGACTTGAAATATCGGCGACTTGCCGGCAACCTGTCGGAAGCACAGCGAAGACGTCTTTACGTTTTATAAACTCATACAGTGCCTCTTCTTGTTTTGTCTTCAATTTAGTAATCTCCGGAAACTTTGAAGCCAACGTAAACTTCACAGCGTCCCCAAAAATACTCAAAAACTCTTGATTTTCACTTCGTGCATCTCCTTCGCCAGTCGCGGTTGGAAGTAAAACCACATACAGTTGTCGTAAAACCGGTTTGAAGTGGTAGGCCAATGACAATTGCTGTTGTATCAAGCACTCACGGTCGCGCTTGGTAATGAGTAGATAAGCCAATCGGAGACGAGGTTCAAAATCTGAACCTAGCTTCTGCATGGAAGTGAGATTCTCAACGGATTTGACCAGAGGTTCTCTTCTCTCCCTCTCCTCTCTTCGCTCCTCGATGACGGCGCTTCGCGCCTTAACCTAACCTAGAAAAAAAACCCTAGAACCTCTGGCAACCAGGGTACGATAGAGCAAGTTACAATGTGAGAATAGAAGATAATAAATCAAGAGGAAAAATAAGAAAATAATATGAAAAAAATAGTTACATATATAAGGCCAGATAAAAAAAATTGCTTGTTTAGCGTCCCCGCCCGACCTGAGAAATGTCCCCGACCTCTAATTTATTTTATTTTTTATTTTTCATAAAAAACTTTAGAAAGTGTAAATGCGCCCGCGAATACCAATTCTTGTACCCAGACCCCTACATGTACCACTTAAAATATGCGCCGGCGCATTAAATATTTTAACATCGACGCCATTTTGTTTCTACAACACGAGGTCATGAACACGAGGTGAGTGAATAATGTCTAGTCAAGACAAAATAAGCTTCACATAGGAAAAAAAAAAAAAAAAAAAACCTCCCTCCCTACCTGGAAAAATTTAAACGGGTGGACGCTAAACAAGTAATTTTTTTTATCTGGCCTAAGTGTGCAGAGGCCAAAGTAGCAGAGCTTTCGAGTTTGCCTCTGCCATAAAAGGACAATGCTTTTACAAATTATGTGAAATTAAGTTTAAAATCAAATCAAAAATCAAATCAAGGCAAGTACATACTACTAAGGTATTTTAAGCTATAAGCTTAGAACATTACAATTTTTTTTATAATTATTATATAAAGGAATTCTATGCTTGCTTCAACAACAAATGGCTTTTGTATTCTTTCTTGAAGCTCCAGATTCCTAATTGTTTTATATTAAGTGGTATTTCTTCCCATACTAGAGTAACAAAATATCGAAATGAGAATAATCCATAATTAGTTCTTATTTGTGGTTTATATAAATTATCACCTGAGGAGTATCTAGTATTATAACTGTGTATTTGAGAAGCTGGGACAAGAGAATTTTGTAAAATCAATGGAATATTCTGTTTATCATAGAGGATTTTATGAGCTAGAACTGCAGTTTTTAACTTAAGTATGTTGTTAAGTTTCAATATCCCCAGTAAATTATAATAAGGTGTAGAGCTTTCCCGGTTTGGAACATAAAAAATACTTCTAATACATTTATTCTGTTTAGTTGACAGTTTGGTCAGTCGAGAGGTATAAGTATTACCCCAGCTAACTAGACCATAATTTATATAAGGGTAGATCAGGGTATAGTACAATTGTTTTAACATGTGTAAATCAAGGTAATGACATAGTTTATTGATTATGCCAATGTTCTTTGCTATTTTGCTACTGACATGTTTTATTTGGGGTTCCCAGTTTAGTTTCTCATCAATAAAGATTCCAAGATATTTTATATAAGATTTGCGCTCCAAGTCTTTAATGCTGATATTAACTTTTTTAGCAGGAGAAGTTATAATCATATAATTTGTTTTCTTAAAATTTATCGACAATTTATTTATAGTACAATATTTAAAGACATTTTTCATTTCTTCATTCATAATGGTTTCAAGTTGTTTAGGGTCTTTATCAGAATAAAATATATTTGTATCATCAGCAAATATTCGAAATGACAGTTTGCTTGAGGAGTTTGGTAAATCATTTATATAAAGTAGGAACAATAGGGGGCCAAGTGTAGACCCTTGAGGGACACCACACTTAGTAATCATAGTGCCTGATGCTATGTCGTCTATTTTAACATACTGGGTACGATTTTTAAGATAGCTAGCAAACCAATTGAATGGAGTACCTCTGATACCATAATGATATATTTTTTTAAGTAAAATCTCATGGTTAACAGTATCAAAAGCTTTGGCAAAATCAAGGAATATTCCACAAGTAATCTGTTTCTTATCAATTGCCATCTTAAGGGTATCAGTAATCTCAAGTATAGCCTGTTCAGTAGAGTGGTTTTTTCTAAATCCAAATTGATATTGAAATAAGATATTGTGTTTGTCCAAAAATTTAACAAGCTGGTTATAAATTATTCTTTCTAATACCTTACTGAAAGGTGAGAGAATTGCAATAGGCCTATAGTTAGCTGGATCAGTGAGGACACCACTCTTATAGACTGGAGTTATTCGTGAAATTTTAAAGATATCTGGTACAATCCCTGTTGCTATAGATTGGTTATAGATATAGGTGAAGGGCACTGCAAGTTGATTACTGGCAAATTTAATCAGTTTGTTTGGGATATCTAGTGAGGCCTTGCTAGCATTTAAGTTTGAAAACATTTGACTAACTTCTTCCTTAGTAATTTGAGACATAACAAAGCTAGATATTGGTGAATTCCGCATATATTGTACTGGACTTTCATGATCAGCAGTTTCAATTAACCTAGCAAGATCAGAGCCAACTGAGATAAAATGCTGGTTAAATTGTTCTGCAATTTCATGTTTGTTTATGTAGGTTTTATTATTTCTTATAATCCTAGTTGGTATTGTCTGTCCTATACTTGTGGGACATGTATGCTTTGTTAATTACAGTAGTATATAATGTTGGCAATCTAGTCTATATATTAGATGTATAGTCAGTACATTTCCTCTATTCTTAACATATGTCTTAAAAGAAAACTTAGGTATCAAGGTAGAGAACCACCTTCGAGTGATTCTTACATATTAATCAGTCCTCTTTATACACTTGTTTCATGATAACATAACGCATTAATTCCTACCCACTTGTGTACATTCCGTAACGCTATAAAATATATTTGTTTCGCATCCATCACCGTCTTCGTGAAAATTATTCAAGAAAGGAAATGGAACGAGTACAAACCGTGAGGAGCTGGAACCGAATCTGAAAATAGCATCGTGACGTCCACTGAGCCAAAAATAGATTGACGCAGTGGTCGGAGATCAGTTCTCTTAGGTGATGGTCTCTTGGATAGCCATCATGACCTTCAGAGATTTTTCAGTTGGAAACGACGCTTGTCATGAATTAACAAAACATACTTTATTTACAACGCATCATTATTAATGTCAAGTTTATAAGTTTAAATTATATATTAGAATTGTTGTGCAGAACTTTGATCAACGAATGCAATTTCTTTAATTTTTAAGGTGGCTGGGCCTGGATCGGACTGAATGATGTTACCACCGAGGGGACATTCCTGTGGTCCGACAGTAGTCCGCTGGCATATAGCAGGCTCGAGTCCGCAGCCATGGGGACTGATAAAGACTGTGTGGCCATGAGAAAAATCGATGATGACAACGACCGCTGGACGGCAAAAGCTTGCGCTGCGGAACTTCCATTCGTTTGCGAGAAAAACTGAAATGTATTATTCCTTAGCGCGTTTTTATGGGGGCTTCTCCGGTATAATCACAGCTCTACGGTACAATCACTGTACGGTACAATCACTAGCTGTTCGGTACAATCACTGTACGGTACAATCACTAGCTGTACGGTGCAATCACTATATACGGTACTGTATTGCAAAGTAAAAGCTTTTCGCATGCTAATAAGATTTCCTTGAAAAAGCGTACTTCATAACTCAATAGGACATTTTCATTATGGCGTCATTTTACTACAACTACCAGAATCCTTTTCAAATTCTTTTTCTTATTCAGATTTTTAAACTCCTTTGAGAATTCCAAGACAATGGTCCAAATTAGAGGAACAAAAAAATCCGCGCAAAGCGTTCTGGTAGTTGTAGTATGTGACGTCATCATGCAAATATCCTGTTCAAAACACTTTACGTGGATTTCACAAGCTTGTTAGGTTGGAAACGATCACTGTAATTTTAACAGAATATGGTAATTTCATGTTTTTATTTTGAGATTTTGCTTCAGTTTTCATCATATCGGTAAGCAATTAAGGTTGATGGATTTACCTTTCCGCTAGTAAATATATATTTTACAACCCATACTATTCTCGGCATCAGACCAAGCTGCTGTTATAAGTCATTTTTTTACATCCTTATATAATATCAGCTTGCCCTGTAGAAGACTAGTAGTTTTCTAGTCGAGATGTTGACCTCAATTAAATCGACCCTACTGATATCTTTAACGTAGTATTAGCCACGAGTGACGTTCAATTCAAGCATCGCTACCACAAGAGATCCCGAAAACTCTGCCTCACTTATAAAAGCGTATTGTCCTGTGCACCCAAAAAATTATTATAGACTGGTAAAGTTTTGGGGAAAAGCAAGATGGTCACTTTAGTGGTTATTTAACATGTTTGTTAACCATATAATTCATGATTCGTCTAAAACGATAGTGGGTTAAATAAAATTTCATAGTCAGTATCTAACAGTGAGGTTAGGGTATTGGGGTATAACACCATGACTGACTTTCACGGGTAAAGTAAAATCACTGCCATCAACGGCAAACGGGAATGTAAAAGGTGTCACTTTTTGATATATATTCATAAATTCAATTTAAAAAATAAGTTGTCATTTAAGTTTTGACAAGAGAGCATAAGTAGTTAAGGAGGGAATCTCGCAGTGTGTCGGCGTGCGATGATAATGTCTAATAAAATCTATTTTTAGTAACCGGAAGCAAGTTGAAGCAAAGTGGGCGCGTTCGACAACTAAAATAATGGTGCGAAAATATATAAGCAAATACCGTGAACAAAAATCCTGCAAAAACACGTTGGATCCGAAGTGAGGACCTATACAGCCAAAAAAATAAACGATTAAGAATGTCCGAAGACTATATATACAGCAAAGCTGATATACAACGTAAAATTATAACACAAAGCACTACGGTTAGCCTGACACGAAAAGCGCTCGAACTAGATTGCAGCCATAGACAGCTGTTTCGTTCTTATTAGAACTCATCAGTATGGCATAGGAAACAGTACGCGGGCTTCGGTGCCACTGCACTACCGACCCAGACTGCGCTAAGAAGCATCTAGTTACGAGCTCTCAGAAACTGCTAACTACGGTTAGCTAGGCCTGACACGAAAAGTGCTCGGACTAGATTGCAGCCATAGACGGCTGTTTCGTTCTTATCAGAACTCGTCAGTATGGCATATCAAACAGTACGCGGGCTTCGGTGCCACTGCACTACCGACCTACCCTGGGTTCCAGAGGTTAAATGTTTTGCCTTTTGTTGGTAAATAGCGTTGGCGAAATTTAACCTCTGGGGCCAGGTCTGTTTGAACTTAATTTATTCATCCAAAATATGGAGACCGATAGCCATTGGCTAACGCTCACAACAACCTGTAATTGGATAATACCATCACGTGTCCAAAACCGCCCACGTTGAGCGCGCGCTCGATGTTCGAAATGGCGTGCAGCGTCAGCAGCGTCAGCAGCGCGCGCGAACTAAAATTGAAAACTTTTCACCCGAAACTTCCCCTTTCTCTGCAGTTTTCTTTATCAACTACGTGCAAGAAATACGTGTGTACAAAGTTAGGTTACATTTAACGTTAGAATCTTTGGTTTCGAGACTGTGAAAAGGTAGTGTAATTTGAATTGGTTTCAACTTTTTTCACTGGTCTTTCAATTTTCAAATATAACTTGCGCTGCTCTTAGCCAATCAAAATCTAGACCTTTTTTGCTGACGCGTTATTCTGCATGAAAACGAGATTCATACAGACCTGGCCCAGAGGTTGAATTTGTTTTTCCTTCCGCTGCTCGCCGAATTTACCAACAAAAGGCAAAACATTTAACCTCTGGAAACCAGGGTACTACCGACCCGGACTGCGCTAAGAAGCATCTAGTTACGAGCTCTCAGAAAATCTTGGTTATCGGATCACACGTCATTATTTGATTGGTTTTTGGCTTTTCGCCACACGTAATGACGTGTCACCCGATAACCAAGCTTTTCTGAGAGCTCGTAACTAGATGCTTCTTAGCGCAGTCCCGGTCGGTAGTGCAGTGGCACCGAAGCCCGCGTACTGTTTGCTATACAGCTGTCTATGGCTGCCAATCTAGTCCGAGCACTTTTCGTGTCAGGCCTAGCTAACTGTAGTGCTTTGTGTTAGAATTTTACGTTGTATATCAGCTTTGCTGTATAGTCTTCGGACTTTTCATTCTTCATTGCGAAAATTTCAAGTTCAAGTTTTCAAGTTTATTAACAAGTATCTATAAATACATATTACTTAACACACCCGCAGATGGCTTAGCTAATCGAGGCGGATAGTGCTATAATAGTTCTTATTTACATGGAAGAAGTTTTTCGCAAAATATTTTCGTAAAATATTGTCGCGCCATTTATTGTGCACGCGTGCGCCACTTTGCTTCAATTGTTTCCAGTTACTAAAAATAGATTTTATTAAACATTTATGCTCTCTTGGTTTTGATCTCTGGTTTTGATCCAGGCTCAACCTCGTTCCCAGGCTCTTTACCTCTCGCTGAAGGAAAAGATCAGAGCCTGTGAACGAGGTTGAAACTAACTTGGGCCCTAACTTGTTTGATTTCTTCCTCCTTTCCTATTGATTGGATGGTGTTTACTAAGTCTCCACAATAAAAATGGCCACCAGCACAGTTTCCTTGATTTTCTGCTTCTAACCTTACCTGTGGACATCTCAGACAACATATTAAATCACACTCGTCTGCGAAGTTATGCTCACAGGAAACCCAAGCTCTGTTTATGGCCAGGAGCCCATTACCAGGAGCGTCCATCTTCCCCATTGGTTCTGTTCCCAGCACAGGAGTAGATGTGGCTATATTTAGAATTGCATTTCGCGCGAAATAAACAAAGGCCATGTTGTCCTAGCCAATCAGATAGCTATACGTCACTTCTCATTATTATTCATTATCATTCATCACTTTCAACGCGGGAATTCGAATTCTAAATATAGCCACATCTAGGAACGCTCCTGCTCCTGATATGGCTATTTTACAAGGGTTTGTATGGGAATTTTAAAATCTGGCTTTTCGATAAATATATTGTAATAACATGAATTAAACTTACCTGGTGTCTATAATCTGTGTCTTGGCTGTGTCTGTACGTCGTTTCAGCGAATTAGGGCGAATTTTAAATCCCGTAACACGGGAAGCCCAAGCTGTGGAATTTTTAAATCTAGCTTTTCTTTAGTTGCAGAGTAAGGGATTTGAAATTCGCTGCAACTGCATACAGACACAACCAAGACACAGGCTATAAACACCAGGTAAGTTTTATTTATTTTATTACAGTATATTTATCGAAAAGCTAGATTTTAAAATTCCCAACGGACCTTATAAAATAGCCATAAACAGAGCTTGGGTTTCCTGTGTTGGCACCACTCTGGCGAGTGGCTGCTGCTGGTGAGATTTTGGCGGACTCAACAGTGGGTTATAGCTCGGCAAATACAGATATCGTCATTTGGTAGGCACAGATCGACTGGAAATTTATCGCTGCGTATGCTGATGGGGATAAACCGAAAAATCGATGCGATTTTCGTGAAAATTTCGACCCAAACGTGAGTGCCTTTGAACCCGAGATTTTAAGTTCGTTTCCAACCTTCCATTTCTTCTTTAGTATCAGTAGAGTAAGGGATTTAAAATTCGCCCAAATTTGCTGAAACGACGTACAGACACAGCCAAGACACAGATTATAGACACCAGGTAAGTTTGATTCATGTTATTACAGTATATTTATCTAAAAGCTAGATTTTAAAATTCCCATACAAACTCTTGTAAAATAGACAAACAGAGCTTGGGCTTCCTGTGATATGCTCATTATCGTAGCCTATTGTCTTTTCCAATAGTTCTTCGGCGAATATAATCATAATACTTAGAACGCCGGTAACTCTAAACCACCTGTTTTGTCAGCCCGAAAAGACAGTAGTGGTATAAATCTTTTGAATGAGTCATTATCTGACGAATTAATGTAACCCTGTAATTTACCATGCCAATATTTTATTTCTTCTCGTGCCGTCTCCTTTTACCCAGTTTTATGTTTTCCACAAAATGTGCTCGGTTTTTAGCGTCTTGTACGTGGCAGTGAATGGCGCCTCGTTATGTCCTGGGAATTCGTACAAACTTTACTAAAATATTACCACTGATTCAATAATGGTAAGCCAGCATGATTTGCCATTTTCCGTAATAGATATGTATACAAGGTGTCATGGCGACAAACTATCCTTATCAACAATGTGGCGACTAATACTCAAAGATTACAATTAGATGAATCTTAGAATTTGTCTTGAAGATATAATTTGATTTCGATTCTAGTTTATTTTCATGTTGAAACGAAGTAAAACTAATCAACAGTGGGAGGCTGAAGCGAGAGGAATTTAAAGAACTCTAGCAGGTTTCACACGTCATTCTAGGTGAGTAAGGGGTATGTGTGCATTTGTTTGTGGTTCTTCAGTTTAGTGAATGAAATATCGGATAACAGCCACTTACTAAGTACCCATAGACTGCACTGACTACAACCCATGCAGGATAAACTGCAGATTATATTCTTGGAGAATGAAACCAATAGCGGGCATTTTGTGCACAAATTATGTACAATTTTTTATGGCTAGTTGAACTGCTAAATGTGTCTTAATACTATATTTGCATTTGTAAAAAGGGAACCGTTTTCCTAAACTGTGCATGATACTAAAGTTTTCAATCGGCACCGATTACTCCCTTTATATTGGTGTTACTGTAAGCTGTTTCACATGTTATACATTAACAAGCGACATTTCGTGATGTTGTTTGTTATCGAGGTTGCACCGAGGTGAATAAGTAAGCTTCAATTACTTTTCCAACCTGAAAATAATCATCAAATGTACCGAAGCAAATTATCGCGTTTCTCGTCACGTATATTTCACGTTCACAATAACTCACTTTTAATCTCATTGGGAAGGATTTTGACCTGTTTCGTCATCATCTAACAAGATTCTTAGTAAAACCCAATCGTAAAAGTTTGCAATTTTGCATTATGAAATGCCGCATTAATTTTCCCCTTTCCCTTAATTAATTCATACTCGTGTATTCCCTTGACAAGTCTTATGTTCCCATAGTAATCTGTTGTAGATATTCTGGCCTTTTATTTGGTGCGATCTTTCTATTTTAATCATACTCAACTAAATTTCTCGATTCTGATTGGTTGAGAGGAGTGCAATTAATCCCAAATTGCACTGTTTGGTTCTAATTGCACTCAAAATCAGGAAGTTGACTATCTATACATCGAAAACATAAAAGCTCCAGATTGAAATCGAAGTACATAAACTCTTGGTTACAGTGATGTTTTGGTAAGGATTCTTTCCGAATATTTTCCTAAATTCCGAAAAAATTATAATGTTTAAAACTGACTGCTGCGCTGTGGTTACACTGGGCAAAACCCTGTAAATTCATTTTAGAGTACTAAACATTAACATTTCAGATGATGTAACCGGATTACTTATTTTAACGGTGCTTCAATTTTTCCGATATTTCCGAAGATTCAAGTAAATTTGTTGAGTATGATGATTAACAATAAATTATACGGTTTTGTCGTGCAGTTCTGGGTCAATTCGAACTCTTGAGTTTTCAAAGAGCTCAAATTGCACTTGCTCTGCGGGCTCGTGCAATTATGATACTCTTTGAAAACTCACTCGTTAGAATTTATCCCGAATTGCACTTGAAACCATATGATTTCCTATACGTATAGTCAATTGTTAGTTTGTTAAAAAAAAAAGTTAAATGAAATAATAAGGATGAACTGGGAAGATCAATCTTTTTCAGCGGTTTTTTCCAATATCTCCGTTACTTTCGTTGAAAACTTGTCCTTATCAAATTCACTAGTTTCTGATTAGAACACGTTACCTTAGTCACGCACTGCCATGTTGAGTCCCAGCAATGTCCCAGGGCCTAGTTTCTCAAATACAGTGGAACCTCTCGTAGGCGACCACCTCTCTTAAGCGACCACTTACCAAAAGCCCGTTTTGTCTCTCAGTCAAAACACTGCATTGAATACCTCTCGTAAGCGCCCACCTCTCGTAAGCGCCCACCTCTCGTAAGCGATCGCGACCACCTTTTGGGCTTGGGAGTTGGATTTATCTTTGTTATTTTACCTTCGGTAAGCGACCGTACAACTGAAATCGTTCACACAATCCTTGATAGAAGTAATCGGCTAACGCTGTTGCCTCCCAATTCAGATCATGTGATAAAAACAGATGCCACTCTGGGGAATTATTCCTTTTTCATTCTAATCATAATGCAGTCATGCCTATCTGAATAAACTTAATTTTCAAAGAGTCAATTCTCCAGAGTAATTGAATTGGGTGGCAACAGCGTTAGCCGATTACCTCTATTAAAAGGTTTTTCACCCGGGGGAGGGGGGGGGACTCCCATATAAAAGGGGTAGGGATGCTCGTCGGACATTTTCGATTTGACCCCTAAGAGGTACTAAAATGGGCGTGCCTCAGCTTATTTTGACCCCTAAAAGATAATAAAAATGTAAATTGATAACAGCTTTTTTGTTCAATTGACACCCGACCCCTAAAAGGTACCGCTTTACATAGAAATGTCTGTGTTTGATGGTGGATACCCTAAGTGGTACCAAACTCCTGATTTTGACCCCTAAAAGGTACGACGAGCATCCATGTACCCCTCACATAAGGGAGTCCCCCCCCCCCCCGGGGTTTTTCAAGCCATAAACTGCAAACATTTTTTGACATGATCAAGCCCCGTTTATCTGTTGAAATTCATGTTCGCTGAAAATTTAAAGGTTTTGAGGTTGGAGCACTACAAACCCATAATAATAAACTGTAGTGATAAAATATGTTGTTGTATTGGTATTCCCTGTCCCTAGAGACCAGATATCATATTACTAAAATTTGGGCTTCCTGTGGTGGTTGACTCTCGTAAGCGACCACCTCTCGTAAGCGACCACTTTTCCAGGTCCCGAGGGTGGTCGCCAGGGGCGTAGCGAGGTTTTTGAATAGTTGTAGGCCCGACCTGCTTGAATCCGGGCACGAGCTTTTGGGGGGGTCCGAGGGCATCCTCCCTGTAATATTTTTTTGATTTTACCCTCTAAAACGCTATTTCCTGCATTCCTGAGACTCGAAAAGTGTTTGTGAAGTCGATATAAATTCTCAAGCAGAACGCCAAAATGTTCTATATTCCAGTAATCCTTATACTACAGACATTGCTGTAAGACTTCCATAGCGGCTGCGGGCTCCTGAGTTTTCCCTTGCATCAATTCCATAATCTCATCGTGACAGAGTGGTTGCAATTTTTATAATCCTAAGATCATACGTTGATAAATTGCATTTTCTTTTTTTATTACGAACGTGAAAGAATTTCAGGAAATTGTTTTTTTCTGATAGATTTTTAAAATATGGCAGGTGGGCTGAAAAATTTGTAGGCCCGGGCCTACGGGCCTATGGGCTCGCTACGCCACTGGTCGCTTACGGGAGGTTCAACTGTAGTTGGATTAAGGGTAATCTTTAGCTCAATTTGCTAACCGTGGACTACAGCAACAACAACAAATCTTCATTCATACTCTCTTGAATAGTTTACAAGTTAATTAATATGTTTAGCATTGTTCGAGTATTGGGATACCAGAAGTAGCTTAAAAAAACTGACTAATCGAGTCTGGTATCCCGAAATAGATTTATATAGACAGTATGAGATTGGGTCAAAGAACGAAAAAAAATAAGTGAAAAATCAGATACAAAGTGTGTACTATACAAGTGACGATGGTTACAAACATACAGGTAACTTCAGTTGGAAGTTGCAAATATAAGATTTGGAGGAGGAGATGGGTATAAAAATAAGAATGAATAGTTCTCTATATATGAGTTGCTTTGCAGTCGAGATTTAAAGAGTACTACTGGACTATTCATTTGGAATTAAAAACCTCTTGTTTGACTGATGTGGAATGAGTAGTTCCTATCGACTCTTCTTCGGTAATCCGAGTAGCTTGTATAGCTTTTCATTCCTTAATCGGGAGCTCTGACGTGAAGGGAGTAAAAAAGGGGCTACCGACGTTATATAAAATGACTTGACTTGACTTGACTTGACTTGACTTGACTTGACTTGACTTGACTTGACTTGACTTGACTTGACTTGACTTGACTTACTTGTAATCCTAGAATACAGAAATACACCGAAGATGTTGGTTCTCTTGGTCAAAAGGTTTAAATTTAATTCAGATTAATTCAGAAATTTTTTTTTTTGTTTCCCCCATCTAAATTAAACTCGTTCTGAAACTGCTCGGCTAGACGTGGTAAATCTATATCTCCCCCATGCTCTTTTCTTCACCTGCCACAGGGAGCCCATAATCTGATTTCTTCAAAAATTAGAGATGCCTGCGGAGGAGGCTTCAGCCATTATCCACCCGGAGTAGCATTCCCCTTACATGGTGGTACATATTTCATTAATCCCTAGAGTTAAACCCTGTTAATTGTATTAACGAACTGTGCACGTTCTTTTTCTCTAGCAAAACTGTGTGGTATTGTTTGCAGTCGGATATTAGCGCCATGTTTCGCCGTTTTCTCCGTCTCCGTACCATGTTGTTCGCGTGTGTAGCTGCCCTGTTCACCATGGCTGGTATGCTAGTGTTTTTTACGTGCATTAGAGGTTATCATAAGGAGTCGACTGTACAAGAATCGCTTCGGCTTGTAAACCAATACGTCCGCGAAACTAAGGATAGCACCTTAGCAAGCCTTCGAACTCTTGAAAAACTTCCAGGGTCCGGAATCTCGGACAGATTTGCCCGTCCAGATGAACTTGTTCAAAGATCTAAGAACGAAGATGCAACTAATACCCTTACTGGAGAAGTTAGACCGGTTAGAGATGTTAAACCGGTTAGAGAAATTAAACTGGTTAATGAAATTATACCGTTTAGAGATGTTAAACCGGTTGAAGACGTTAAACCGGTTGGCGAAGTTAAACTAGTTAAAGATGTTACACTGGTTAGAGATGTTAAACCGGTTAGAGAAGTTAAACCGGTTGGAGATATTAAAGCGATTGGAGAAGATAAACCGGTTGGAGAAGTTAAACCGGTTAGAGATGTTAAACCGCCGGCTGAACAACCTCAACCGGTAAAGAGAAGAAGTCTCTTGATATTTGGCCATGACCGCTCGGGTACGACGTTCTTGAGTCAAATGTTCAATGCTGACCCTAAGATATTTAATGTGTACGAGCCTTTATGGATTATCCGCTTTAGTTTCAAACCTAAGGGGAATACTAGAGATGTTATAGATGTCTTGAACGGTTTACTTGCTTGCAAATTCTCTAAAACAACCAGCGGGGTGAAGTTTCTGTCCAATATTTCAGAGTGGTGGTCAGTTCGTGTCAATAGTAACGCAATGATGTCACGCCATTTTTGTCACGTAAGAAACGGAAGGGGTGAAGATTGTATGGACATGTCGCGGGCGCCGCAGCGTACGGATCAGATTTGTCTTAAGCATTACAAACACAGTGTGACGAAAATAGCCACTACAAGAACCCCAGAGAAAAGAATATCAACTGTCATCCCGCGAATTTTCGAAGAGAACCCAGAAACGGATATTAAAATTGTGCACGTGGTGAGAGACCCACGGGGGAGTATTAACTCAAGAGTAAACTGGAAGTGGTTTAAAGATTATCCTGATCCAGAATTTGAAAAACGAACAAGGGAAATTTGCGATGAGATTTTGTACAACATGAAATTTGTAGAAAAGCAGAAAAACCTTCATGGATATTCTGATCGATTTATGACTGTAAGGTACAAAAATATCGCAGAAAACCCCGTGGAAACGGCTAAAAGGATCTACCAGTTTGCTGGGTTTGAAATGGCGGACAATTTGACCAAGTGGATTATTGATAACACTAGACCGAGTGCCAAAAAGTTGAAAAAAGCCTTGGAACAGCCTTATTCACACACGAGGAATGCCACAGGGAACGCTGAGAGATGGAGGAAGGAATCGCCGATCGGTAGAGTTCGTATCATAGAGAGAGTTTGTCATCCACTGTTTCGCTTACTGGAGTTGGAAAAGGTTGGATGATTTTTTGCGCCCTCGAAACCGTAAAACTCTGACCTGGATGACCATTAGCGGTACATGAATAAGGACAAATAAATACAGAACAATAAAACACGACGCATTAGCAATAATGTCCAACATATGTTTTTACCACAGTAGCGAGCGGGAACAAGGTTGCTAAAGGCCGGTTTCCATATGCTCGTTCCGATCGCTTGATTCTTTTGTTCTGCGTATTAATTTACGCTTCGATTCACACCGAACAAAAGGTTCAAGCGATCGGGAGATCGGGACGATCACGTGGAAACCGGGCGTAAGAGCCAAGGAAGCAGAACTGAGGCCTTCTTCAGATGGCGAACTTTTCATGCGCATTAAGTTCGACGTTGGAGCGACTGTTCAATCTGCGTCTAGATTTTAACATTCGAGCGAGAATTTAATTTTAAGGGGTACAGGTATATTGCTAGGCATGAAGTTGCTAGTTGCGAGTTGCAGTTGCGAGTTTTATTTTTAAATGTAGGGTTTTGGATTAGCGGTGATGTATTTCTAAAACCCAAAATTAGTGACTAGCTCTAAACACCCTAAATTAGTTAGCCACCCGTTGTTGACGGTTAGGGTATTTTTAAATGTAGGGTTAGGATGGATTCGCAACTCGCAACTTCATGACAAGCATATTTACCACACTTAATGTTAAGGTGGCATAACTTAAATGCATTAAGTTCGGCGCATGAAAGGTTCGCTGTCTGAAGCGAACCTAAATCAGTAGGAGGGGTGGGTGGTATAGTTTCATATATTGGCCCAGTGTATTGTAAATGGGCCTTTGATTATTCAGTAAACAAGATTGGCACGGCCAACCTTCCTTGGAGTATTCGAGCATCTTGAAGCAAACTTTCATTTATTCAAAGGCACTTTCTCGCCGACAGGGGGTCGCACCCAGGGTCCTTGGTTGCGAGTCTGCCGCGTTGGCCTGTGGCAGAGCGACCCCGGCTGTCGAGATGCAAACAAAACGGGAAAGAACAGAAGCCGATAATGGACTTCTGGAAAGAGTTAATTTTAAGTATTTTCAGAATGCATGAGATATAAAGCAAGCCACCAATAGCTGATATTACAGTGGCGTGTACGAATAGCAGCCAGTTTCATCGGTATTGACCCGAACGTCTCACTTCGATATTCAAATTGTGCTTGTTTAAGAGGGTGTTGGTGTCATGCAAAATGATGTTTCAATAGGCCATTTTGACGATGTTGCGCGCGCAGCTAGAACAATGGCTATCTGTTTTAAATAACAAAAAGCTGGTGAACTAGAACGAGTCTTAGCAGCTCGCATCTATTGTTCTACTGATGCGTGCGTAACATCGTCAAAATGGCCTATGGCGCTTCGTCTTTCACCGCTGTGACTCAGGTTTGATTCCCTGACGCGGCGCCATATGTGAGTTGAGTTTGTTGGTTTCTCGCCCTTGCTCCGAGGGTTTTAAATACTCCGGGTTCTCCGGTTTTCCTCTCTCCACAAAAACCAACACGCTAAATTCCAATTCGATCTTTGGTTTAGCCAGATCCTGACTTTGATCAGCCCCTTATGATTGTTTCAGGTTCCGTTAGAATTCCGCCAGAGGCATTCTGGGGAGTCTGCTGCACCATCAACCTTCCCCATATCAAAATCATTGCACACAGAAGAGGACATTTGGTATGGTCATCGCTTTGAAATAAATGCAATTATATTTGAAAGAGATAACAACTTCAGTCGCATTACAAGTTTATAATGTGGCTTACCTGTTGATACCGGAACTATACGAAAGAGAATTCTCTGCTTTCGTTTTGACCGCTCCAAAATCTCTCCTACTGCAGCTCCCGCCATTACAAAGGTCACACAAGAAAAAATTGCACGAAATGGAACTTTAACGGCGATTTGTACCATTCTAAACTCGAGAAACCTCGATGATCTATATATCAAAACACGGGAAATTAATTAGCCTATCTGAATTCGGCGGTAGAAAGTCAGTTCAGACATGCGTATTCAAGCTAAACCCAGTTTTCCTCTGCTTTGTCGCCCATAAACGAGTAACGCCTTGTAAAAATTCACTTCACTCGCAAAAGCAAATAGTACAGTTTCGTATTCGAAAATTACCGCTGAATGCGATGACTACAGACGCATGTACGCAGGGTTAGCCTCATTCTGAAGTTAAACATTCATAAATACCAGCGAGAAGGTGGGCTATTCACAACTCTGCGTATTGTTGTAGTTTCGCGTTTTGCACGTTCTCGCTTGTATTTATTAGTTTAACTTCAGAATGAGGCTAACCCTGCGTACATACGTCTGTATCATTGCATTCAGCGCCGGTAATGTCTCTATCAATTCCAACCCTGTCCATCCCCCCCCCCCCCCCCCCCAGGGGCAAGATGGGGGCATTTGACAACCTATCTGTCCCTGGGGTGGGGCATTTGTTTTGCGTCAGCCCGGCCCGGGGCATTTGTCAAAACATTATCCCAGTTTGATTTTGTTTTGCTCAACTGATCAACACGTGCTTGCTTCATCGATCAACATGGCGGCGGAAAAGTCATCCGTGAACATGACGTTAGGGATTTCTCAGTTTCGGGGTGAAGTGTGCGGTTTGTTGGGAACTGGCTAGTGAATGTGGGATTTGGGGGCACTTACGAAAGTGTTTGAAGTGAGTTACTGCATTACTTTAATAAAGAAAAGCGGTGAAATGTGGCTTTGAAACGGCGAAGAAATTTGGCGCGTTTCGGTATACTTGTCCCGGGGTGGGGCATTTGCATAACTTAGCGGGCCCCACGGTGGGCATTTGCAACGTTCTGATTCCAAAATGACAAAATTCCCACAAATGCCCGGGGGGGGGGGGGGGGGGGGGATGGGCGGGCTTGGAATTGATAGAGACATAATTTTCGAATACGAAACTGGACTATTGAAATTTGTTCAGTCGAAATCTTAACATAATCACTCCAAACAGTTACTAGTTGCAGATTAGATGTTACTTAACTTTGATTTGAAGGTAGAATTTTTTCATGAATCATTTTATTTGTTTTAGAAGGCAAAATAGCTCCCAAAACCATGTATTTTTGAGTGAGATGACTGGCGATACCGGAAGTGAGTCACCCGATTTCGATATTAGGCTTTTGTACGCAATGACTTTGATATGCATGTTCAGCCGGCCAAGACCTATCCTGCGGACAGCATCCCCTTCTTGATGAGAGACCGAGAGACCACATTTAGCAAGTGGAGGATGCTGTTCACAGGCTAGCCGCGGACCAGATCTCAGCTGACTAGTAAAGTGTATGTGCTTTCCAGGGGTTCGGGTAGGCGCTACCGCCGGGGTTAAAGAGCTAACCCGAGGTTAAACTATACAGATTACAATTACAGATTTAGCACTATCCTAGGATAAAGTTACCCTTGCTTCGAACAACCGGGCCCGTGAGGAATGAGGGGTACCAGTTTACTACCACTCAAGAGAAACAACATTCTCGGTTAAAAAATAATGCAGGCAAATACAGACAAAAATAACATCACAAGGTAGGTGAAGGATATATCTTTAATAGCTATACTTTTTTTTTAAATTGACATTTTCGAAATAGTTTACACACGAGAAGGAGTTCGACTTATATTCTACCTCGTACGTCCCCCACCGCTTTTGAACCTGATCCGGCGATACTCAGATTAAATACACATACTAATGCCTAAATGGATTCTCTCTAGTACGCCATATTTCACGACTTCCTCAACTTGCATATGTTTTACTATCTGCTTTCATATATACGTTTCGACTATGCTACCATTATATGCACTGTTATTTTCAGGGAGTTATTTTTACTCCCCCAAGGGGGGTTAAAATAACTCTTGAGAGTGGAGTAACTTTTATAGAGTTGTTTTCACTCCAATAAAGGAGTTAATTTAACCCACACATGGAAGTTGAACGTTACTATACTCTCTACTGGAGTAAATTTAACTCCCCCATAATAATTATCACAATGCTTAAACATTTAACTCCAAGTTAGGGGTTGTTTTAACTCTTGTATTTTCAGAGATAGAGTTGAAATAACTCCCGCTTTGGAGTAAAATTTAAGGGGTTAAAATCACTCATCAGAAGGAGTTGAATTAACTCTTCCTTGGAGTTAACTAAAAGCTCTTTGAGACCACATAGGCATGAAGTCTGGTGTCATGAGCTGATTTATATGCAGTTGACCGTATCGATCGAATGCGATACCCGAGTGAAAAACACATTGGGGCTCAAAAGAATCTTTCAGACTGATGTACTTTCTTCAGAAAATGTATTAAGACCTGGGCGCCGCCATTTTGTTGACATTAATTCCTATGACGTTTTTTTCCTATGACGTTTTTTTAGTCTTGCGGCTAACTTGTAGCGACTTGTTTTCTTTGTAGAATTTTCACACGCTCAGAATTAGAGTAGATTTTCATCGATATGGCAGAGCAATTTCGTACTAGAACAAATATATCATGAAGACGATATTGAGGGAGAGGTTCGGAAGACTGGGAGGACGAAGAAAAGCATGTGGAAGGCGTGAATATCAACGAACAACAAAAGCGCCGACTACCGAGCTAGTGCTATAAAGATTCACCGTGTTTTTTTTTGTATGGAACTTGTCAGCCTTAAACACAAGACTAAAGGTAAATTATTACAATATTGATATCAGCATAGCAATCGAAACTTGGTTAATTTGACCCATAGAGATAATCAGGGTGTAGCAAGCCACATAATTTTAATTTCGTTTACCTAACTGATGTGTTGAGTGACATGCCGGACTTGATCGTGCCAGTGCTTTCATACAATTTAATAAAGGAATGGAATTATTTTTGCAATAAAATGGTTCCGAGTTTCTCGTTCTTTTGTCATTGCATATATTCTGCTATGTTGGGCTAGTTATGATCGGTTTTTACAGGGAGGTTGTAATTTTTCAGGTGTTTCGTTTCAGTTGCACAAAGCCATGCAGTCAATACAGATTGAATCGGATAACTCGCAAATTATATAGCTCCAATAATACATAAGTTTCGAAAGCAATGCCATTATCAATATTGTCATAATCTACCTTAGTCTTGCGTTTACGGCTGACAAGTTCCATCACAGGCAGCCCAGACTCGACATATATTTCCCGCTTTTTGGGTTACCTGTGGTATGTTTCATAAGCGATCTCGAAAGATTGACACTTAATGAAGTTTTGTGAGTGGTTTTGGGGTGATTTGGGAACTTCTGAAGCAGTTTATTAGGCCTCGAGGTTTTGACGGTTGGCCGCGTGTCTACCTCATAGCAACAAATATGGTTTTGACGGTTGGCCGTGTGTCTACCTCATAGCTACAAATATGTATAATCTTTTATTATTGAAGGTTTATTTCGTAGGAATCGGAAAAGAAAATTCACAAGGAGCAATTATGTAAACTCTTCCGAGATCGCTTATGAAACATACCACAGGTAACCCAAAAAGCGGGAAATATATGTCGAGTCTGGGCTGCCTGTGGTTCCATACAAAAACACACAGCGAATCTTTACATCATAGCACAACAACAGTTTTGCACTAGCTCGGAAGTCGCCTTTGTTGTTTGTTTACATTCTCACCTTCCACATGCTTTTCTTCGTCCTCCCAGTCTTCTAAACTTCTCTCACAATATCGTCTTCATGGTATTTTTGTTCTAGTACGAAATTGTTCTGCCATATCGATGAAAATCTACTCTAATTCCGAGCGTGTGAAAATTCTACAAAGAAAACAAGTCGCTACAAGTTAGCCGCCAGACTCCGGAGGGACGAAGTGACGTAAAAAACGTCACAGGAATTAATGTCAACAAAATGGCGGCGACCAGGTCTTCGCGGGGCCAGTTCTCAACTCTGAAAAAGTTTTATCAAATTTTAATACATTTTCTGAACAAAGTACATCTGAAGATGCTTTTAAGCCCAAATGTGTTTTTCACTCGGGTATCCCTTTGAAGTGCCATCCCCCAATGAAATGAAAAAAATCGATTCCGTTTTTATTTTATTTTATTTTATTTAAGTATAGACTTCCCTTAGCGATTTTGTGCAATTAAAAATCAATTTGGAGAGCACGAACATAATTTTATTTCGTATCAAATTCAAGTGGAATTGCCTAAATCTGGCGACAATTTTTACGCTGTTAAAGATATGCTAATCACATGCGTGACGTCACAAGGTGTACTCATTTATATTCACAAAGCCGACTGCAAGGATTCTATAAAAAAAATATTGCCATCTTCAAGGTTTCTCGAAGTGTTACATATTTAAATTGAAAACTGGCCAAAATGCACTTATTTCGTAGTATTTATGAGGACGAATATAAATGAGTACACGTCATGCATGTGATTACCATATCTTTAACGGCATAAAAATTGTCGGCAGATTTTGGCAATTCCGCCTGACTTCGATACGAAAAAAAATATGTTCGCGCTCTCCATATTGATTTCTGTTTGTACAAAATGAGTAAGAGAAACCTAGAATTTGATAAAATAACATAAAAACGGGATCCAGTTTTTCATTTTATTGGCACTTTAAATAGTATCTACTTTGTGAGCAAGTTAGCATGTAAATTGCTTATGCATTAATAAATGAAAAATAATACTATAGTACTATCACTATATAATATGAAAAATGTCCGGAAGTTGTTTCGTGAGTACAACCGTGCCTGATACACAAGAGACTGGTAACTACAGTACTGTAAATCGGTCAGCGGCAACGTTCGTGAGCATATCAGGTTTCGGCCGCGGCGGGCAAACGAACTTCAACGGTTTCACGACGAAGCACTTTGTGAGTTGTCTTTTCCTATAAATTCAATGGATTTACAGAAGGTTAGCTACTTAAAGAGTTTTGGAACCAAGCTAAGAACTCATCAAGACGTCGTGTGGACCCTGGTTGGGCTATTTATGGGCTGGTATCCGTGGAGGAAAACGAAACACTAAAAACAGTTCGAAGACGATACGACGGTAAGCATTTTTCATCAGTTTTAAAGTAATTCCTAATTTACCTACAAGTAGATATGTTGACCAGTAGGTCCCTTAATAATGCTAACAAAAAAGTAAATGACTATGGACGAACTAACTATGCAAAAAACGTGTGGCCAGAGACGGCAGAGTCCAACTGCTGCAAAGCTCTCTCACCTTGCTTGACGAGCAGAGGAGTGAAAACATGAAGTCTCATTACAACTTAAATACACATCGGCGACTCGAATTAACCATCTAGTTACAAGCTTAGGACATTGCGTTGTGTTTGAGTATATTTCTCAGTTAACAAGGACGTTTCTAATATAACACTAAGCGAGTAAATAATGATAAGAATAACATAAAATCATAGTGAACCTCGTGTCTCAGCTCTACCCAGAAGTCTTCGCGGGCACCGATATGTTAATCATATGATAATTTCCAGCCCATACTTTCGGTAAGCTACTAAATAGACAAAATAACAATGTCAGGGACAATGGCCACATGCATATAAACAAACCGTAATATACATTTGACTACAATCAGTATCTCAAGGATCAAGTAAAAATCACTTGCAATTAATCTAACATTTTAGAACAAAATTCAGCATGATCTTTCTATCAGAACCTGTTGTTCTAAGATGTTTTCAAATAGATTTGTAGGCTAGATTGCAGAATACCCCCCCCCCCCCCCCCCCCCGAAGTACATAGGTGTTGACGCCAACATTGATGCGTTGACATCATACATGTTGCTTCGTTCTACTACCGTGAGCAGAGACTCTTTAACACCCAGACATACATTGTATATCTCTAGAGAGATAACCATATATGGACTAACACATTGGCATGTTGGCATCTCCACCTAACATACTTCAGTGGGGAGGGGGTATTCTGCAATTGCTACGATTTGTAAACTAAACTTTTATTTGAATACTCTATGGCCCACTTTAGTGCCAAGAGTTTGAATTTGTAAACCAGCCATTGGTCTTGGTGAATGGATCCATATATTTTCGGGATGGCATTTTGCAGCACCATTTGCGAGTTGAGTTTGTTGGTATTTTGCCTTTACTCCAAGTGTTTTTTTGGGGGGATTCTCCATTTTTTCTCCCTCCATAAAAACCAACACGCTAAATTCCAATTCAATCTGTGATTTAACTGGGTCCTGGCTTAGATCATCCCCATGGTTCCAGGTCCTGTTACAAATTCAAGGTTATTTTTATCTGTCCATATGCAACTCTGTAGTTTTTCGCAGTTTTTCGCACAGTCTGTTTTTTTGGCTGAATAGGTAAGTGTTGAAGACTGCATTTATGTAGGCTGGACTCCTTTGAGAACTTCGGTTGGCCTGCATAATCATTAAAAATATTCTTGGCTTCATGTTCAGTCCTGATTTATAATAGCTACATGTACAGACTGTATACACATGTAATCTGTATGTTGAAGCTTAATATTGCATAATTGTTTACATTTGTCTATCAGTTGTTTGCTAGTAATTATTTATTTATTTATTTAGAAAAAAGTGTTTATCTTCAGGTCATTTCATGACTAAGATATGTACCAGTGTAATCTTTAGAATTTGGATTTTTGTTTTAATTTCTCAATTAAATTAACATTATACACTTTCTTTGTTAATGGGCCTTCCAGTGGCAACACATTTATTTATCAAAATAATGTAAATTAAGTCACTGGCTAAAGCACTGCTAACAGTTGCACTCTTCCTTTTTTCAGCATATGTGTATGCCAGAAAAGCGAAGATAGATCAGGACTGGTAGGCATACATGTATGTGTACAGTATGGAATGCACTTACATGTAGCAACAAGATTGCTGGTTTGCTGAGTACACATGGGAGAAGACCACAGATAAGACTTATAAAAACATAAACTAGTCTTTTCACTGCGGTTTGGAATGTTGTCAATCATGCCTATCCTGTTTCGTAGCTGTTGCTTTTGGCTGTTCCTAGTATTACATGTAATTGGAAGAGAACTTGTCCATATATTTGGGATGAAACTAAGACTTTCTACTACTTCTATTTCAGAATGTTCATAAATATCATCCAGTGTTTTTTTGTAGTCTAAAACAAAGACAAATTCCATGCGAGGGAGGCTCAATACTGCAGAACAATGGAATTTATCATACTTTTTACACATCATTTCTTTAAGGGATACCAAGTGAAAAACATTTGGGCTCAAAAGCATCTTTCAGGTGTACTTTGTTCAGAAAATGTATTCAAATTTGATTTTAAAAAATCAGAGTTGATAACGAGCCCCTCAAAGTTGGCTTTGCAAAGACCTGGTCACTGCTATCTTGTTGACATTAATTCCTATGACGTTTTGTATGTCGCTTCGTCCCACCGGAGTCTTGTGATTAACTTGTAGGGACTTGTTTTCCTTGTATAATTTTCACACGATCGGAAATTAGAGTAGATTTTAATTGATATGGCAGAGCAATTTTGTACTAGAACAAAAATATGATGAAGACGATATCATGAGAAGTTCAGAAGACTGGTAGGATGAAGAAAAGCATGTGGAAGGCGAGAATATCAGACGAACAACAAAAGGCGACTACCGAGCTAGTGCTACACTGGTGTTGTGCTACGATGTAAAGATTTGCTGTGTGTTTTTGTATGGAACTTGCCATCCCCTAACTGTCAACATTTGGGTATTTTGTCATTCTAAAGTGTTTGATTTTTTAGTGATTCTCAATTGGAAAATAATGTTCAACTGGAGTCGTAAACTACACTTGATCCGAACTTGTCAGCCTTAAACGCAAGACTAAGGTAGATTATGACAATATTGATATTGGCATTGCTTTAAAAAATTATGTATTATTGGAGCTAGCAAAATTTAAGAGTTATCCGGTTTGATCTGCATGGCTTTGTGCAACTGAAACGAAACACCTGAAAAGTTAAAACCTCTCTGTAAAACCGATCATAACTAGCCCAACATAACAGAATATAGGCAATGACACAAGAACGAGACACTCGTTCAAAAATAAGCATTGGCGCGATCAAGCCCGGCATGTTTGTGGTGGAACTTGGTGCATGCTGTTTACAGCACATCAGTTAGGTAAACAAAATTAAAAGTTGTGGCTTGCTACACCCTGATTATCTCTCTGGGTCAAATTAAACAAGTTTTGATTGCTATGCCGATATCAATATTGTCAAAATCTACCTTTAGTCTTGTGTTTAAGGCTGACAAGTTCAATACAAAAAAAAACACAGCAAATCTTTACATCATTGCACAACACCAGTTTTGCACTAGCTCGGTAGTCGCCTTTTGTTGTTCATCTGATATTTTTGCCTTCCACACGCTTTTCCTCGTCCTCCCAGTCTTCTGAACTTCTCACAATATTGTCTTCATCATGTTTTTGTTCTAGTACGAAATTGCTCTGCCATATCGATGAAAATCTACTCTAATTCCGAGCGTGTGAAAATTCTACAAAGAAATCAAGTCGCTACAAGTAAGCCGCATGGGACGGTGGAACGAAGTGATGTAAAAAACGTCATATGAATTCTTCACAGGTCCAACTTTGAGGGGTTCATTCTCAACTCTGAAAAATACATTTTATGAACAAATCTGAAAAATGCTTTTGAGCCCAAATGTGTTTTTCACTGGGGTATCCCTTTAACAAGTAATAGCATGGGTCCTCGTAAAATAATTGTTAAAGTTAACCTTGGCTGAAAAACAATGTTTGTTCTCAAGTGTGTGTTTGTAGATGCCTAAATACATTGCTGTCTGTCTCCAGCAAATTGTACACTACATGTAGATGTCATTTATGCACCAATCTTCCTGTCGATTAAACTCATTTGAATATCCTGCACCCCGCCAACTTGGATCATGCTGTCACAGTGTTGCCACTATTGTTTTCTGACAATTGGGGCAACACTGTGACATCATAAAATCCAAGATGGCAGCATACAGCAAATTCAAATGAGTGTTATTGACAGGAAAATCGGTGCATAAATGACATCTAGTGTACAATTTATTGGAGACAAACACAGAAACAGACTTGTATGGTAGGCATGTATAACAATCATTTGAGAGCAAACATTGTTTTTCAGCCAAGATTCCCTTTAAGGATTAATTTCATTTCACTTTCATTTCACTGCATGACTTGAAAAAAAATTGTATTAACTTTCAAAAACATGTGTGAAATTAATATTTAATTTTACTGATTCCCTGAGCCAGTGAGGATTTCTGAAATGAGGCTCTTAAACACGAAGTTCCGGTATAAAAAGGGGAGCCCAGGGGTTTGTCACCCTTCAGTTGTCAATCAGCCTTTGTGGAGTGAACATTAGCCTGATTTTCAGACGGTCGAGGTCGTCCGCTCACTTCCTCCCACCTCCCCGTCTGATGGACTTTCATTTCATTTTGACCAATCAGAGCAAAGGTTTTATTTTTAGAGAACTGAGGTATTCGTGGAATGTCCAGTGGAGCCTGCATGCAGGACAAGCCAAATGGCGGACGATACAAACGGACTTGATATGGCTTTGGAGAAAGCGTGCAAAACTTTCGGCATTTCTGAATTATTTCCCGAACAGCGAAAGGCAATATTACCCCTCGTTTCCCGGAAGGACCTTGGCCATCACAGCTGCATCTATAGGTGACGACCAGGTAGAGAATCAAAAATTATGTTGCCTTCTAGTCAACTCGCCAGAATCACACACTTTCCTGCACTGCAGAATATTCTGATGTTTTCAACAGCTTCAAATATGTCGATTTCTCAGAACTAACCCTAACCATATTCTGTTTGAGCTGCTATGTTTTTTAAATAGGATTTTTCGTACAGTATTTCAAGCGCATGGTCACAACACTGATTTAACTACCGGATTTGTTGTACTTTACAATTTGTCAAAATCAAGACTGTTCAAAATTCTGATAACATAAATATTTAGGCAAATGTAATCCAACTTTTAGCATGACATATTCACTATATGTGTTCATTCCTGTAAAAATTTCATGCCATTCCATGAAAGATTTAGTCTTCTTACGGCGAAAAAGCTAAGAAATTTCAGCTTTTAGGACCGCAAAATTGTCAAAATAAAGTGTGTAAAGATTTATGCAAACATAAATAATTGCCCAAATGTCGTGAAACTATTACCATGACACTCGGTATGTGTGTTCACTGCTGTAAAAAAATCATTACATTTCATGAAATATTTGGTCTTCTAAATGCCAACATTCTAGGAGACATTACATTTTAATACGGCATACAAAGCGGTCAAGGAAGTTAATGATTTTCCAAAGCCATTAGCTAGTAGATTAATAAACATCGCGATATCGATAGTGCTTCCTATCAGATTTTTCCGGTACACGTCTGAGGACAACATGTTTTTCCACGTTCTGTTTCTATAAGTTTGAAGCTGTAGAACATATTCTGCAGTACATGAAAGAGCCGTGATTCTGATGATCTGAAGAAGACTGCATAATTTCTCGATTCTCGACCTGGTCGGTCGTAAGGCTTATAGATGCAGTTGTGGTAGCAAAGGTCCTTCCGGTAGACGAAGTATAATACTGCCTTTCTCTGTTTGGGAAATAATTCAGATATGTCGAAAGTTTCGCACGCTTTCTCCAAAGCCATATCAAGTCCGTTTGTATCGTCCGCCATTTGGCTTCACCTTCATGCAGGCTGCACTGGACATTCTATGCATACCTCAGTTCTCAAAAAATGAAACCTTCACTCTGATTGGTCGAAATGAAACAATGACCAGAACAGTCAGTTTCTGTCAAAGTCCATCAGATGGGGAGGTGGGAGGAAGTGAGCGGATGACCTCGACCGTCTGAAAATCAGGTGAACATCTGCGTGATGCTCCGCTTGAGTGCTCCCTACTGATTGCTTATCGCATGAAATTCAAATGAAACAAATGTTTAACTTCAGAGTAAGGGCTACAAAGTTCGCAAACAGCAATAAAATACCATTGGAAGTCATAAATGGACAACTATCTTCCCTATGGTCACTTTTTTTATGGCTTGTTTAATTTGAAACATTAAAAATCTAGCATTTCAAAGGAGAAGCTGATATGCTCCCTTGCTTTCTTCACTGTTCATCAATTTGAATTTTGTTATTTCCAGCTCGCCATGCGTGAAAAGAGGAGGGGCTAACCTATTTATACTGTAACTTTTAGTTTAACAACAAAAATATCATCATTTTTATGTCTAAATTTGAAATAAAGCCTGGGTATTTGTTTGAGAAAATACAGAGTTACTTAAATTACTGCAGAGGTTACATGACTGAAATGTATTGCAGTACATGTTCATGTAAGTTGTATTTTCTCAAATATAAGCCCCTGGCATTTATTCATAAAATTTGACTCTGGACCAGGGTCCAGTTGTTCAAAGGATGGATCATTGTTAACTTTATCCACTGAATAAATTGTTATCCAGTGGATAAAATAAGCTACTTTGGTTAATACTTAATATCCACTGGATAAGGATTTATCCAGTGGATAAAGTTGTTCAACCTTTGAACAACTGGGCCCTGGCATTTATTTGAACCTGCCATTTATTTGGGACTCATGCAGTATTTTTTAAACATGATTTTTTTTTTCATATTTTCTTTACTGCTCATTTTTGTAGGCCTTTGAAAACCAGGAACATAATTTAGTCAGTCGCTTCTTTCCGTAGTCTCCTTCGCAGCCATTCTTACGGTTGTTATGCAAATGCTAGTCCCACTAACGGCTGCTTACACCAGCCAGACATACCATTCCAACTGCATGGCCAATCAGAATTCAGTTCTGATGGGAAATCCAGGAAATCAAATATTAGAGGCTAAATTTTATATGAAATCGGATCAAATAGTTTTGTATATATATATTCTGTTCTAAGTTTTTCTCTAGAAAGCAGATGGAGTTTAGAAGAAATTGTTCGTTTTGGCACTGTACCGATGAGCTTGAAAGTGTTGATACATGTATAAGCAAACCGTTGCTGTTCGACCCATGTTATGTTATAACGGTATTGATTGTCTTATACGAACAATCAGGAATGGAATGTCTGCTGGTGTAAGCAGCCATTAGTAGGTCTAGTGCTTGTGTGATGACCCTAGGACTGGCTCTGAAGGAGACTTCTTCGTCTGTCTATAATATTATATGGGAAGTAAGCAGTAGAAATGAAACTGGTTCATTTTAAATGGTATATTGACAATGCTTCATTCAATAAGGCTGGGTTTTCAATAAGCATTTTGGTCTTGAATAAATGCTGGGCGCATAAATGTAAGTTTGTCTATTTTTTTAGCAGATTGCATTATCCAGATATAATAACACTTGAAACACTTCTTGATCATGGTGTAAGGATACAATGAGTGTAAAGATTCTATTAGTTTTTTCACTCCAATGTTTAAGTTTTATTCTTCCTACTTGCTGTTTTATTCATACAAAGTGCTGGAAGTCATTCATGTAGAAAACATAAACATTTATGTAAATTGAAGTGTAAATATCTTAAAAGAACAATAAAATATGAATGTAATTTGTACATCAGATTCCTTGTTTGCATATAGTAAGTAAAATGTTTTTTTTTACTCCACAGCAAGAGTTAATTCCACCCCTTTTGGAGGAGTCAAAAATCCTAGAGTCAAAACGACTCTACAAATGGAGTTGTCCTGTACCTATATTACCTACTCCATTTTTAGGGTTAATTTAACTCCCAAAAGAGAGTTCATTGTACTCCAATAGAAGAGGAATATTGACTCACCAACAAGAGTTAAAACAACCCTATAAAGGAGTTAAAAATACTGGAGTTAAAATGACTCTCAAAAGAGGGTTGTCCTGTACCTTTTTTTCTTACTCCCTTTTTGGAGTTGAAATAACTCCCTGAAAATAACAGTGTGGGGAGATAAGCGGAACATTTTCCAAATGGAAGTCCTACAGAACAAAGCAGCAAAACGATGCTGATTTCAGTAAGGAACTACTACTCGTCGGCGTAAGCTGCTCTCGCAGCCTTGGTGTCTAAGCGTCATTATATGGTCGTTGTTCGTTTGTCTTGAAATGTGTAAATGGATATATTGACTTTAATTTTCAACATTGAGATGATATACATAACTATAAAACCAGAGAAAAGCCGGGGAGCTTAAGAAAACCTTCGCGCACTAATTGGGGAGCACTGATAGAACGTGTTCCCAGAGCGCAGATGTCTGGAACAAACTAGATCTCGAGACTAGAGACATCAGAAACTTTGAAGTTTTTATGCGTGTTCTTAGACATAAACCTTTTAAAATTCTTAATTGCATGTACATAGCTTTTTAAGTTATATTTTTTATCTTTCTTATTTTGTTCCTTTTTTGCATTTTTTTTTTTTCTTGAATCACTTTCATTCCGTGGTTAAAAGGGAACAGTTTTTGGTGGTTACTTTCTGTTATTTAGCGGGGGGGGGGGGAGGGCTGCTGAGTTTGTGGGGAGGGTCACAACTTTTTGAGCGCCAATTTAGGGAGGGTCACTAATTTTCAAGCCCTGTCATAAAAATGAAAACGTCAATGGCCAGGCGGCTTCTTATGTCAGAGTTTTGGCAACCTGTTGTAAACAACAAATATCTTTATTTCTACTGATGAATAAAAATAATGTTTAAATAGATTTTCCTTTTTTAAATTCGTTACAATATTCTACAAATGTAATGTTTGACAGATATATGTTCTTGTTCTGGGAAATAACCTATCTTTATAAAATTAAAAAGCTGGCACATCACACACCTAAAAAGGCTCTATTACAACGATTTACTCGGATGATGGTTCAAGGTAAGACATCCAAGACCCATTCTCCCAGTAGGAGCCCACATTGTCATCAGATGATGAATCTGCATCAGAGTTGATATTTTCTTTTGCTGTTGACATCCCCACTGAATCACTAGTATCAACATCATTCTCTCCAACTCTTCACTATCTTTCGGATCATCATCCCCATCATCTGAACTTATTTCCTCTTTTTCAAAGCTACCTAGTAAACCTTTAAGATGCGATTTTGCACTACTGCTTAACAGACTGCAGTCACTGTCACAAAGATTTACCCATTTTTTTTCACTCTTCTGGAGATTAACGATAACTTCTTCATTTAGGTCGACAACATTACAAAGAGTTCATATCTAAGACCAATTTTCTTCAATATTTCAGCTATGGTACGCTATGTATTTCTCCTCTTCTTCCTACTTTCGGCATGATGCCTATTTTGTTCTTTGATCTTGATTTTCTCTTCGAGAAAAAAAACACTTTAAAAAGCAATCCAACCTTATCGTTAAATTCATTGAGCTTGACGCGGATGTCTTGTAGCCTGTCGTTAATTGTCCCAGGTCTGTCAGAATTTTTTCCTCAAAGTCACGAGCAGTTTTTCGGAGGGGAGGAGCAACCTTTGACAGGTTTACTTCGCATTCCGTGCAGCCAATTCGATCTGTGGATTAGCCGGGACCTGGCTTTGATCAGCCCCCATGGTTGTTTCAGGTCTCGTTAGAAAGTCAGAGTTGCAGCTTCACATCTGGAGGAGAGCGATTTACGCAAATCCGTGAGTGCTTTGTCGTACGCTTTCGTCTTCGTTTGTATTTTTACTACAGTCCTTCAGTGCTAAAACAGCGAGTCAAACCCACAAAATGTTTTGTAACTTGATGATCATGCATACTAAGTTGACGACTCATGCACGAGTTACTAGAGTCGTGTAGGCGATCGAACTCTGTGTGAGCATATATAGAGTTTGATAGTTTGGGGCGGGATAATGGCTATCAGTCATCTCTCCTGTTATCAAGATGGTGAGCAGCAAATAAGTTTCCGTCTATTGGGCATGGCCTTCGATAATCCAAAACACCAATTAGCATTTACAAATACATTCTCATTACAGTTGATTTCCGGTGTTTAAACTTCACCGGGCGGGGAGAACAGCAGTTTTGTGCTGGGAATCTTAAGAAAATGTCGGGAATTGGTAGGCTCAGGGAATTTACCGGGAATCGTTGATATGTCGGAACAAAATGAAAATAAATCGGGACAACTTTTGAGAAATCACACCACAGCTCAAACAGACTTCAGTCGCACGATAGCCCAAAAATTAACTACAAAATATATTCATCTATATTCATCTTGTCTATATGCATACCTCACAGAGTATCATCTTCTCAGATTCTGATTCATTATAGAAAGGCATTTGATCTTGTTGACCATAATATTCTTCTAAAAAAGTTGGCAATTTATGGTCTCTCGAAGTCAACATGCTTGGTTCAGTTCATACCTTACCGATAGAACACAGAAAGTTGCTATTCAGGGACAGCTGTCATCCTCTCTACCCGTGAATTCAGGAGTCCCATAAAGGTCAATACTAGGTCCTCTTCTGTTCATTGTCTTCATCAACGACCTTCCACTTCACGTTTCCAACAGCAGCGTGGAAGTCTATGCTGGTAACACCACTCAGTTAGCAACAGGTCCAACTTAGAGAAGGTTCAAGCCACTCTAACGGCTGAGTTGAATCCAATAACAAAGTGGGCCAGAGAGAATAAAATGGTACTCAACTGTAACAAAACCAAATCAATTATAATTTTTGCAGCAAACCGAAATGGCGTAAGCTAGAGAAGGAAAAACCTGCTTGTATCCGTCAACGACAATACTACAATTGAATCAGTTACAAACACAAAATTACTTGGGATCTATCTCGACACTAGCCTTTCTTGGGACACCCACATCGAGTACGTTAAGGGCAAGATCTCCAAGAGACTCGGCCTCCTCAGAAGAATAAAACAGTTTCTAACACCAAAAGCAAGAATGAATCTCTTGAGGCTGCTTGTTTTAGTTCAGTTGGTAGTTTGTTCCATAGAGAAGCAGCGCTAAAACTGAAAGTTTTCTTGCCAAAGGTTTGCTACCTTTGGTAACATAAAGTTGTGTGTCTTTCAGCAATTTTAATTTATTTTGGACGTATTCAGGCGTTTTACCATTAAGGGTCTTATACAACAGCATTAGTTTGAGGCGTTTTACTCGTTCAGGAAAAGGAATTATGTTCAAGTCCTTAAAAAGCGTCGAAGAAGGGGTATCCCTTGGGGCATCTAAAATTATCCGAGCTGCTCTTTTCTGCAGGCGGACCATAACTTTCCAATTCGCTTGAGAAGTTGTTCCCCAAATTGTGGATCCATAGTGGCATGATGGGCTGGACGAGTGTGCTGTAATATAGTATTCTCATTCAAGTTGAACGCATACTATGCAGGTTAACCTCACTGCTTCCAATGATTATTGTAATTTGAAACTGTCTTTATTAGTGCTTAGTTGTTACTGTTATTAATCATCTACATTTATTTATTTTCTTTATGTTGAGGGCTACGTGTATATTATCTGATATTAAGTGTTACCCTCGATAAATAAAGCAATATTATTATTATTAACACCTTGGCATTTTTATCACCCAGTAACACTTCCTTGACTGTTCGGCAGCATCCACTACCTATTAGGTATACTAGTTATTACTAATATGAGAGCCAAAGAAAGACTAATATTTCAAAACAGATTAAGAGTATGAGCTCTTAAATCTAGAATATTAGGGTTTAAATCGAGCTAGGTAGTAGTAATGTCATATAATGAGAATATATACAACCTAGAAAAGTGAAATAAACAGTGTACACACAAATTACACTGATGTATCTCTTTTTTTCTTTAGGGGAGGGTCATACTTTTTTCGGACTTTGTTTGGGGAGGGTCACGAATTTTCATGCTACACAAAGGGGGAGGGTCAGTATTTTTAGAGCTACTTCTAGTTGCTTGGCACTCTAATAAAATATGTCTTGTCTTGTCTTGTCTTGTCTAGTACAAACTCAGCAGCCTCTCCCCCCCCCCCCCCCCCACCCCACCCCCTCGCTAAATAATGACCGGCCCCTTAATATTTATTTGAGGGCCCTCCTGAAAACATCTTTGATGAGTGAGGTATTATTATAAATATTAAGCAATTACTGGATGAGGTTGAGCATGATAACGAAAATTATCAAGACAGAGGTATGTGTTTGAGGCTGATAACACAGAACTATGTCTTGATAATTTTCGCTATCATGTTTTATTATACATTTTTAAGCTCAAGTTTTAGCAAAAGAGAAAGCTATCGTAAATGAAGCTAAATGAAACGCCGCATAAAATTGGTTTGTTGACGATTGGATTTCTGCATGATTCAAGATGTTTTCTTTCATATTCGAGCCGGCTAAAAATTGTATTTTAATATTTTACGAGTTTAGGTGAAAAGAATGACTAGAAACATAGCTGAGCGCTAACATGGCTCAAAATAACGAAATAAGTGCCCTGCTTTCTAGCGTAAAATTGCCGTATTTGCTTACTTTAGTATATCTGCTCGCAGATAACGTTGTACGCATGCGCACTTAGTACCAGAGCTAGCTATGGAGAATTACTTGCGTGTTCTCAGCCAATCAGAATCGAGATGTTAGTAAAATATCGTAAAATATATAATAGGGGGTTATTTCTCTAAGACAAAGGGAGGGGGTCCATTTCTCTTTCAGTTCTAAATTGTTTTTTTCAAGAGGGATCAACACCTCCGTTTCTGTAGAGAGGGGCTGAATGGGGTTAACTGATAACTGAGAAATGGCCAAAAAGTATTACTGTTAACTGAGAATTTTACCGTTTTTTAGCTGTTAGCTGATATTTGTGAGATAGCTGTTACCTGATATTTCATTATTTCTTATTAAAATGACGTAACGTCACATGCTATTATTGGCTTTTCGGATGGTTTTCGACAGATTTGATCCAGTTGATAATAGTCAAATATTAAACATGACACATCAGAGTTATCTGATACTAGAAAAATCTATTGAATAGACAAAATGTAGTGTTTGATGTTGAATTAGCGGTTATTATTCATTTCATACCAGCAAATATGTATTCAAATCAGGTTAGGGTAGTCTTTTTATATAACTTAACTGATAACAGCAAAATTTAACTGATAACTGATAAATAGCTAAGAATTTAGCTGTTAACTGATATTGGTACCCCCCCATTCAGCCCCTCTGTAGAGCCAGCCAACGGCAAAGCCTGCTTGGCGGCCCCCTTTGCTCTAAATTGTTTTTTGTTGATTTATGTCGGCAAAAGTCCTGGCCTGAGAACATCGAAAACTCACACAAAGCACGCCGGCGGGCACAAGGGGCTATTCCATTAAAAATCCGCACCCCCCCTATCGAGGAATCATATTTTTACCAAAAACGCAAACCCCCTGAAGAAATTGGAAAATAGATTTACGTTAAAAAATGTTTTCTGACAGAAATAATAGTTTAAACTAAATCTAAATACACCATAATACTAATATCAACTTCCTTAAATTTTATAAGTGGGTGGTTGTTGTATCACGTGATCGATGACGTCATAATTATATAAAATCGTTTAAGTGAAATGCGGCTACGACGATAACATATGAATATAAAGTAACCCTGCTAAAACATTACTCCTTCCGTAGTGTTTCACACCACACTTAGAAAACATGACAATCATGTAAAGATAAGGAGATATTAAGGGTACAAAAAGTCACGTGACCTATTTTACATATGTTCGCCTTAATTACTCGTTAACGAAACGTTGTAGTCATCTTTTCTAAGCTGATTTAGATAAAAGGCTTCAACCTTAACTAAACATATCCACTCATCATCCTAGCTGTTTTAAACTCGGAGCCGCGTTTTTGATTTACTGATTTCGTGTTCTAAGTCACGTGACAGACCACGTGACACGTTTTACTACACACAAACCATTAAGGTAGTAAAGAATGGCGATACCTATTATCGTGAGAAACTTGGCGTACTTACCATACTCGGATGTGCTGAAATAAGGAAAACAGTTTTTACCCGAAATTTGACCCCTGAACCAGGCCTTAACATGCTTGAGCCCCTGAAGAAATCCACCAAAAATGGCCCGATTATATCGGCCCCCTGAAGATTTCCATGCCCTGATCGGGTTTAACCCCTGAAGAATTAAATATTTTAGGGGTGAACCCCTAAAGAATTCCACAAAAAAAATTGTTTGGCCCCTGAAGAAATCCAAAGGAATTCAAGTTCCTCGATAGGGGGGTACATTTTTTTAATGGAATAGCCCAAGAGAGATTTCTAGCTCAAATGCATCTTTAATAACCAAACTTTGATTTTAAAACTTATATGCGTTTGTGCCATCGTGCTAACAGGCAAATTTTATCATCGCTATTCGGCCTCACTACAACTGCTAACACAATTAACTAGACTCCAAGATGGCTGCATGAATCGCCTGTGCATGAATGCGGTAGTTCACTGTCGGCCTAAGAACATCGAAAACTCATACAACTTCGGGGGGTCTGAAGAGAATAATATTTATTATGTACATTATTTATTGTATTTTATGGCTACCTAGCTCGATTAGACCTGGTTACTCAAGCAAGCTAGCACCATAAGTCTTCCATACGTTTTCTTTTTTGTCTCTGTACTCTCTCATTATTGTAATTCATAACATTGGTGTAAATAAAGGGTGTCGTTATTTTTGTTGCAGCGTACTGATATACATCTTCTCAAAGTCCGTTTGTGAGATGTTGTTCGCTCGCGTCGCACCGACTCTGACTCGCTTCGCGAGAGGCCTGCAGTTTTCGGCTTTGCCGAACACTGAAATATACGATAAAAACAGTAGTCGACTTGTGGCAAGTCTACAGCGTATAATAAATGACGCGATGTTTTTAAAAAGAGGTTGAGTACGATTCTTGGAAAGGATTACACGTCTGTAAGTTTCCAGTTTTAGTTTTCTTTATTTTACACTTTTCAGTTAAATTATAATGCATTAAATTATAAGTAAATGATGGCAATATTTAGTTATTTTAGAACATGATAATATAGATGAAGAAGATTAAGCTTTCGAGTTAGCCACTGCTACCAGGAAGGGAAAATAAATAAGGCTTAAGACTTGGTCATGTTACATGTAGTGTAGGCCTAACACTAGGTCAGGATTTTGTGTAGTATACAATATAAAATATCAGGAGCCCATTACCAGGAGCGTCCATCCAGTCCCCATTGGATCTGTACCCAGCACAGGAGTAGATGTGGCTATATTTAGAATTGCATTTCGCGCGAAATAAACAAAGGCCATGTTGTCTTAGCCAATCAGATAGCTAATGTCACTTCTCATTATTATTCATTATCATTCTTCTCACTTTCAACGCTGGAATTCGAATTTGCTGGTTTTCACTCAATCCCCAGAGATTCAAATGACAAAGAGCATGGCGGCCATGTTTGTGCCCCAACAAAATAAGCTAACGAGCCACATCTACTCCTGTGCTGGGGGCCCAGCCCATGACATAGGAACGCTCCTGGTAATGGGCTCCTGAAAATATGCAACATGTTGAAACGCACTGTAAAGTGCGTCTCTCTGTCGAATAAAAACTTGAACTGCGCCTGTACTCACAGACCTTAAAATACATTTTAGCCTGAATTTAGTTTCACCTGAGATGACAAATACGTCCCCAGCCTTATGTTGCAGATGTTTTCGGCAGTGTGCCATTGCGGCAGTGTAGTAGAAGGGGGCCCCTTCGTTACTATCGTAATACTACCACTGCACTTTCAATTTATCTAGTGTAGGAAACGTCCATTTAGGAGCAGAGTAGAGGGTTCATTGAGAACCCCCAGACTATATGCACCAGAATGTGTCTTCGTTATTGCTGACGTCATAAACCGATTGCATAATTGGTGTCCAATTTGAATAACCATTGTTTAGGAATCACATTTAGTCTCACATTCATTCCAATAAAATTATTATTATTACAGTCTGATCAACAGCTTGTAAGTGCAAGTAACTAAAAACATGTGAAACGTTTAATTTTCAAAGGACAATACCTATTTAAATTGGACACCATCAGAAAAAAATAACCCGAGCCAGAAGACCAGCGTCTGGACTATATAGTGTCCTGCATAATCATTTTCTCTAATGTTTTACAGTATATTGCAGGGAGTATATACCATTATGAAGAAAAATAAATTACAGGATAGGCCTGGAAACTAGGAAGTGCCCGCTAAGAGCCATGGGTACTTTCTTGGCTGCCATCTTGGATTGCAGGGTCTTGTAGTTGTAGAGATGCTTTCTTCATTTTCTCGCCAAGCGCTTCGGTTTTGTAGGAGACCGCTAGCTCCAAACTTGAGAAGATGTCTTGCTTCTGAAGCTGCAGATGGCAGGCCTGTAATGAGCCTTACTTTTGGTTCTCCAACGGAGGTTAGTGTTCAGACCAAAAACTGGGGCACTTTCTCAGGCTAACTGTAAGCATGTCCTGAAATTGTTAAAGCAGAAGTACACTTGAAAACACTTAAACACTTCGCTAAATTCTCCATTAAGTTCAGGTGTATTTAGACTCGTTCTATGAATGATTTAGGATTTTAAATGTTAGGTTTTAAAACCGGCTAACGAAAAACCCTGTTACTTTCATATTTCTATGAATTAGTTCCCGGAGTACCCAATCGATGAAAATGGATCATCGGAAAGCCAATCGATAAATCGATATCAATCGATATAATTAACTAATTGATATCGATTGATATCGGTCAATCGATGAAAATCGATTGTCACACAAAAAAGGTGCCAATCGATAAAAATCGATTAATCGATTAGTATCGATTGTTTTCATTCTGTTTGATAAGAATCAAGTTTCGTTTTTAATTATAACCTGTCGATATCCTGATACGTGACAAGCCATTTAGACGGCTTTGTTTTCCCACGAGACGAAAGTGAGCAGTGAACGGACGTTACTCGTCAAGTCATGGCTACACAAGCAAAACTATCAGAAGTATCTATAAATTGTACGGTTAAAGGCTACCAAGAGTGCACATTTGAAGTGGCCATAGGGGAGCGCTTTACAGCTACAAAGAAAAGGGGGGGAGCGTGGTAATTCATTGAAAGTAACCAACGATCGCGGGCAGCTTGGTCACCTCCAATGCAGAAATCGGAAATCGATAAAATTGATGAAGTTAAATTATCGATTGATATTGGAAATCGATAAAATCGATAGTCACACAAACCCTTCTTATCGATTTTCATCGATTTCCAATATCAATCGATAAATTGATATAGATTGATATTGATTTTCATCGATTGGTATTGGTTATCGATTTTATCGATTGGATACTCCGGGATTAGTTAGCTCAGATAGCTTTTAGTGTTCGAGTTTACGTGAATTTCACGGCAATGACAATGTCAAATAATTGTACAATACATCACTACATGTACTAAATAATGTTGGGGTATGTACACTCGTACTCCCAACGTAACTAATCAATTACTCAATAAAATCGACAATAACCGGTATAATTTAAATAATTAATCGATAATACATTTTCTTGTGACTATCGATTTTTATCAATGTCTTTCGATTTTTATCAATGTCTATTGATTTTCGTTGATGTCTATCGATTTTGATCGATCACTCTTTAAATATAGCTTGGGCATGTTCTTATTCAAGACAAGTACAGTAGTGCATTTCATTTACAATTCTTGGCACTATCTCTACTCGGTTTGACCGTGAGAGAGAATGAAAGCATTAACTGTGTAAACTGTGATTAGAGATCTAGTTTGTGATCACAAACAAACAACAAACAGATTGTAAACAATTTGATTTAATACTGATGAAAAGTCAAAACACGTTCAGCGTACCATTGTTGGTCAAAGACATGCCAGTCACAGCTGTTTGCAGAGGTCTTGATCGGGAAACTTAGTTCACGCAAGTCAACTTAAACAGCGTTGAAAAAATGGAACTGTAACTTAAAGGGAACCTCGGCTGAAAAACAATGTTTGCTCTCAAGTGTTTGTTATGGATGCCTAAGTCTGTTTCTGTGTTTGCCTCCAGTAAATGGTACACTAGATGTCATTTATGCAACAATTTTCCTGTCGATAAAACTCATTTGAATTTCCTGCGCACCGCCATCTTGGATATCATGACGTCACAGTGTTGCCCTATTGTCGCATAACAAAAGAGCTATTGTTTTCTGACAATAAGGCAACACTGTGACGTCATAAAATTCGAGATGGCGGTGCGCAGAAAATTCAAATGAGTTTTATCGACAGGAAAATTGTTGCATAAATGACATCTAGTGTACAATTTACTGGAGACAAACAGTAAATCTTAAGATTATTTAAAGAGAAAATCATTGTTCAAGAAACTGTATAAATATGTTGAATAAGAAATTGAAAATATTGGAAAATGCTGACTGTCCGTAAGAGTACAGAATTATCTTTTGATTTGTTTGATTTGATGTTGGCTCTAGGAAAGGTCATCTGCAGACTGCCACAGCAGTTAAGCTGGCATCCATGACAGCTGTGTATGGAAGGCAGCACTGGCTTAACTTCTCATTGAAGACTTCTAGTATATTATATAGTCACTTTTAGTGCCTTTGATGCCTTCTTTCAAAATTAATAAAACTCAAAAATACGTACAAAACTATCTAACTTTGCACACACTTAGCTGTTGGTGTTTCTGCCTGTAAACATCAACATTCGCATGTGTGCTAAAGCAAAAGGGAGAGTAGTACATCCAGTATGTTATTGAATAGTTGTTGGTTGTTGGTAATCTCCCAGATATATAATAATTTCGTTTTCCTTTTTCTCATAGAGTGGTAAAGTGATGACGTCACAAAATATAAATTTTTGCTTTAACAATATTTGGAAGACCGCCATGAAATAACTTTACACACCAAAAATGAAGCAAATTGGTTAAAATGTGACTGAGATATGAGCAGCTGAATACATAATACTAACATGTACAATGTAGCTCAGTAATCTTCCACATGGCCCTCTGTTGACTTAGTCCTACGATTTTACATCATCGTCTGAGAAGACGTGAAGATGATCTAACCATTTACTGTTGGATTATGTAAAGGCAACACCTTCTACTCGGTTATTTTAAGACCCTGAGTGTTGGTCCGGCCGGGGTTTGAACCTGTGACCTTCCGCATGACAGACCAGCACTTAACCACTAAGCTAACCGGGAGGTGATTAGATTAGTGCTTAGATACTGCAATATCCAGCCAAGATCTTGATAATATATTATCTTAAGATTATTTAAAGAGAAAATCATTGTTCAAGAAACTGTATAAATATGTTGAATAAGAAATTGAAAATATTGGAAAATGCTGAATGTCGGTAAGAGTACAGAATTATCTTTTGATATGTTTGATTTGATGCTGGCTCCATGACAGCTGTGTATGGAAGGCAGCACTGACTTAACTTCTCATTGAAGACTTCTAGTATATTATATAGTCACTTTTAGTGCCTTTGATGCCTTCTTTCAAAATTAATAAAACTCAAAAATACGTACAAAACTATCTAACTTTGCACACACTTAGCTGTTGGTGTTTCTGCCTGTAAACATCAACATTCGCATGTATTGTGTGCTAAAGCAAAAGGGAGAGTAGTACATCCAGTATGTTATTGAATAGTTGTTGGTTGTTGGTAATCTCCCAGATATATAATAATTTCGTTTTCCTTTTTCTCATAGAGTGGTAAATAAAGTGATGACGTCACAAAATATAAATTTTTGCTTTAACAATATTTGAAAGACCGCCATGAAATAACTTTACACACCAAAAATGAGGCAAATTGGTTAAAATGTGACTGAGATATGAGCAGCTGAATACATAATACTAACATGTACAATGTAGCTCAGTAATCTTCCACATGGCCCTCTGTTGACTTAGTCCTACGATTTTACATCATCGTCTGAGAAGACGTGAAGATGATCTAACCATTTACTGTTGGATTATGTAAAGGCAGCACCTTCTACTCGGTTATTTTAAGACCCTGAGTGTTGGTCCGGCCGGGGTTTGAACCTGTGACCTTCCGCATGACAGACCAGCACTTAACCACTAAGCTAACCGGGAGGTGATTAGATTAGTGCTTAGATACTGCAATATCCAGCCAAGATCTTGATAATATATTATCTTAAGATTATTTAAAGAGAAAATCATTGTTCAAGAAACTGTATAAATATGTTGAATAAGAAATTGAAAATATTGGAAAATGCTGAATGTCGGTAAGAGTACAGAATTATCTTTTGATATGTTTGATTTGATGCTGGCTCCATGACAGCTGTGTATGGAAGGCAGCACTGACTTAACTTCTCATTGAAGACTTCTAGTATATTATATAGTCACTTTTAGTGCCTTTGATGCCTTCTTTCAAAATTAATAAAACTCAAAAATACGTACAAAACTATCTAACTTTGCACACACTTAGCTGTTGGTGTTTCTGCCTGTAAACATCAACATTCGCATGTATTGTGTGCTAAAGCAAAAGGGAGAGTAGTACATCCAGTATGTTATTGAATAGTTGTTGGTTGTTGGTAATCTCCCAGATATATAATAATTTCGTTTTCCTTTTTCTCATAGAGTGGTAAAGTGATGACGTCACAAAATATAAATTTTTGCTTTAACAATATTTGAAAGACCGCCATGAAATAACTTTACACACCAAAAATGAGGCAAATTGGTTAAAATGTGACTGAGATATGAGCAGCTGAATACATAATACTAACATGTACAATGTAGCTCAGTAATCTTCCACATGGCCCTCTGTTGACTTAGTCCTACGATTTTACATCATCGTCTGAGAAGACGTGAAGATGATCTAACCATTTACTGTTGGATTATGTAAAGGCAACACCTTCTACTCGGTTATTTTAAGACCCTGAGTGTTGGTCCGGCCGGGGTTTGAACCTGTGACCTTCCGCATGACAGACCAGCACTTAACCACTAAGCTAACCGGGAGGTGATTAGATTAGTGCTTAGATACTGCAATATCCAGCCAAGATCTTGATAATATATTATCTTAAGATTATTTAAAGAGAAAATCATTGTTCAAGAAACTGTATAAATATGTTGAATAAGAAATTGAAAATATTGGAAAATGCTGAATGTCGGTAAGAGTACAGAATTATCTTTTGATATGTTTGATTTGATGCTGGCTCCATGACAGCTGTGTATGGAAGGCAGCACTGACTTAACTTCTCATTGAAGACTTCTAGTATATTATATAGTCACTTTTAGTGCCTTTGATGCCTTCTTTCAAAATTAATAAAACTCAAAAATACGTACAAAACTATCTAACTTTGCACACACTTAGCTGTTGGTGTTTCTGCCTGTAAACATCAACATTCGCATGTATTGTGTGCTAAAGCAAAAGGGAGAGTAGTACATCCAGTATGTTATTGAATAGTTGTTGGTTGTTGGTAATCTCCCAGATATATAATAATTTTGTTTTCCTTTTTCTCATAGAGTGGTAAAGTGATGACGTCACAAAATATAAATTTTTGCTTTAACAATATTTGAAAGACCGCCATGAAATAACTTTACACACCAAAAATGAGGCAAATTGGTTAAAATGTGACTGAGATATGAGCAGCTGAATACATAATACTAACATGTACAATGTAGCTCAGTAATCTTCCACATGGCCCTCTGTTGACTTAGTCCTACGATTTTACATCATCGTCTGAGAAGACGTGAAGATGATCTAACCATTTACTGTTGGATTATGTAAAGGCAGCACCTTCTACTCGGTTATTTTAAGACCCTGAGTGTTGGTCCGGCCGGGGTTTGAACCTGTGACCTTCCGCATGACAAACCAGCACTTAACCACTAAGCTAACCGGGAGGTGATTAGATTAGTGCTTAGATACTGCAATATCCAGCCAAGATCTTGATAATATATTATCTTAAGATTATTTAAAGAGAAAATCATTGTTCAAGAAACTGTATAAATATGTTGAATAAGAAATTGAAAATATTGGAAAATGCTGAATGTCGGTAAGAGTACAGAATTATCTTTTGATATGTTTGATTTGATGCTGGCTCCATGACAGCTGTGTATGGAAGGCAGCACTGACTTAACTTCTCATTGAAGACTTCTAGTATATTATATAGTCACTTTTAGTGCCTTTGATGCCTTCTTTCAAAATTAATAAAACTCAAAAATACGTACAAAACTATCCAACTTTGCACACACTTAGCTGTTGGTGTTTCTGCCTGTAAACATCAACATTCGCATGTATTGTGTGCTAAAGCAAAAGGGAGAGTAGTACATCCAGTATGTTATTGAATAGTTGTTGGTTGTTGGTAATCTCCCAGATATATAATAATTTTGTTTTCCTTTTTCTCATAGAGTGGTAAAGTGATGACATCACAAAATATAAATTTTTGCTTTAACAATATTTGAAAGACCGCCATGAAATAACTTTACACACCAAAAATGAGGCAAATTGGTTAAAATGTGATTGAGATATGAGCAGCTGAATACATAATTTTCTTTAACAGATCACTGTATTTTCAGCTCAGTTCCAAACTTTTAGAACTGAGCTGAAAATACAGTGATTTGTCAATGATAATTATGTATTCAGCTGCTCATATCCCAGCCGCATTTTAACCAATTCACCTCATTTTTGGTGTGCAATATTCTTTTGAGTTGGTCTTTCAATATCGATGGACCAAAAGTTAAAATTCAGAAATTTGCAAATTCATGATGTCACACTTTACCATTCTATTGTCTTTCAAACACTGGCTTTATCTTAAGCTACGTTAATATTATTTTCTGGATAGCCCCAAGGCATGTGCAATATAAATATTTTCATGAAATAGTCTGGATTGTGTATGAGCGGGATAAAAATATGGCATGTCTGTAGTCTTCTATTGTTAGAAGAAAAACTACCGGCGTGTAGTTTGAGGATAGTATCAGTATAGAAAAAGTGATGATAATTTTGTTATATCCAACCCAGACTTTCTACAAAGAGGTGTCTGTCAATCAAATAGATGTGTCAACTACAACGGGTAATTTTGGCATCCTACCAAACCATGTGCCAACACTGCAGACCTTACGACCTGGTATACTTACCGTTTATGAAGAAGGCAACTCTACTAAATACTTTGGTAAGGTGCTAGAGTATACCCATATAACACTGGCAAATAATCTCTACTGTGACATGATTGTATACATGTATGCTGAAAGTGGAATCACAATGAATAGACAACCCTTTCTGTGATCAACACCATGCTTTAGCTTTGGTAAGGTGCTAGAGTATACCCATATAACACAGGCAAATAAGCTCTACTGTGACATGATTGTATACATGCATGGTGAAAGTGGAATCACAATGAGTAGACAACCCTTTCTGTGATCAGCACCATGCTTTAGCTTTGGTAAGGTGCTAGAGTATACTCATATAACACAGGCAAATAATCTCTACTGTGACATGATTGTATACATGGATGCTGAAAGTGGAATCACAATGAGTAGACAACCCTTTCTGTGATCAGCACCATGCTTTAGCTTTGGTAAGGTGCTAGAGTATACTCATATAACACAGGCAAATAATCTCTACTGTGACATGATTGTATACATGGATGCTGAAAGTGGAATCACAATGAGTACTGGTAGACAACCCTTTCTGTGATCAACACCATGCTTTAGCTTTGGTAAGGTGCTAGAGTATACTCATATAACACAGGCAAATAATCTCTACTGTGACATGATTGTATGCATGGATGCAGAAAGTGGAATCACAATGAGTACTGGTAGACAACCCTTTCTGTGATCAACACCATGCTTTAGCTTTGGTAAGGTGCTAGAGTATACTCATATAACACAGGCAAATAATCTCTACTGTGACATGATTGTATACATGGATGCTGAAAGTGGAATCACAATGAGTAGACAACCCTTTCTGTGATCAGCACCATGCTTTAGCTTTGGTAAGGTGCTAGAGTATACCCATATAACACAGGCAAATAAGCTCTACTGTGACATGATTGTATACATGCATGGTGAAAGTGGAATCACAATGAGTAGACAACCCTTTCTGTGATCAGCACCATGCTTTAGCTTTGGTAAGGTGCTAGAGTATACTCATATAACACAGGCAAATAATCTCTACTGTGACATGATTGTATACATGGATGCTGAAAGTGGAATCACAATGAGTACTGGTAGACAACCCTTTCTGTGATCAACACCATGCTTAGCTCAGCAGTATTATAAACTAATTGCGATTTTGAGACGCCGATACCGAATTATATTGCCGGCCAGTTGGGAGAAAATATATTTCGTATTGGGCGGAGTCGCGAAGCCCAATACGAAAAATATATTTTCTTCCAACGCCGGCAATATAATTCGGTATCGGCGTCTCAAAATCGCAATTAGTTTTGTATCGCGATTCAACAGTTAACTCAGTCTGGAATTTTTAAAAGAAAGAAAAGAATGAAGCACCAAACTTATGCTGATCGTAATTTCAATTCTCAAAAGGCGCCTAGTATATCTATGGCAACGGTTTCACAGCTTGAGTGGAGAAAACTGTCGCGACGTGTTTTGAAATCTCTTCAAAAATTGTGAAAATTGTACTTTTAGCGAATAAGAGTGTTAGATTTCTGACGTAAACTACAATGCCAACCTTACCTTTAGGATTGAATAATTCTTATCTTGTAATGTACAGTGTTTTGAAGGTGAAATTGTAGAAGTCTTGCTGTTGAACAAACGACTTTTGAACTTGACCTGGAACCCATGTAACTGCAAGGGCTCGCACAAGAGCCAATCAGAGGCTGGTATTCTGAGACGCCAATACCATGTTATATTGGCGTCTCAAAAGTAATCAAAATGATCAGCGAATCGTGATACACCCAAGTTAACTTAAAGGGGTGGTGTCATCATTGGTGAAAGATATTTATATTTCCAGTCCAGCTTCAACACTGTTATTATCAATGATTTCATTATTTACAACAACTGCTCGGTTTCTCATTTTCTGATCGGCTTATTGCCATTGGAAACAGGACATACCACGGATTGCATCATTGCTCGTGCCATAGATTATGTTATAGTGTGCACTAGAATCACTTTTCTCTCACAATTTCCATCCTTTTCAAGGTGCTTCCACTTGCCTATTTCTTGTTTGTTGTTGTAAAACAAATCCACAACAATTTTGACCATGCAAATATGATGCAAAACGGGATATACCACTGTAAACTAGCTTAAATTTGTTAAATGAACTGATGAACCTCGTGCACATGTGGGATGGTAAAAATCAAAGTGAATTTTAACAAATGGTGTAAAGAGGAAATATTGGAAATCCTTTCAATCAGTCATTGAGGGAGGGGAGTTTAACTGTTTGTAGCCACCAATCGAACATTGACTCTATATGTGCACAACACTATGACATGGTCCCTTTAAGGTTACCGGATACCTTCGCGGGTCTCTCTCATTAATAATTTTGTACGCGCGTTGTTTTAAAGAAAACTATAGAAACCTATATACCTCTGTAAAGCTTATAAAGTGTAGAATATGCGGAATGGATTTGTTTAAATAAATATTTCATTGTTAAGCAATGCTAAGCTAACAAACGCAAAACTGACAAGGTTTATAAAAGTGAATTAAAAGTGAATTAGCAGCCTTCAGGTTAACGTATAAAAACAATTCAAATGCACAATGTCAATCAGCATATGACAGCCTAAAAAAGGGTGTGAGCATTTGTTAATATTTTACTTCATTCAAATGCAATTCATTCCTAAAATTTTAGTTTTCAATAATGTCCGAGTCACATTACGCATGATACTCTACGAGGAAAAATACTTTGAATATTGCTAAACGCTCACACCCTTTTCTTTGTCAGTAACTTATCTGTCTTTTGGCAGAGTTTTATCAAAATCTGGCAAGTCTGATACCCTATTAATTCTTTCAAAGAGAGGGGATATGAAGAAAAACCTAGTTGGAGATTTGGCGTATAAAGTTTTGTGAACATTTCACACCTCATCAAAGCAAATGTCAACACTTCGAACCAACTAGCCAATGACTACGCAAGGACCCCTGGAGCTTCAAAGCAGTAGTGAAATTTGCGGGAAATTGGTAAATAGGTCATATTTCATAAGAAACCTTTCGCTCTTACAACAATTCAACAGTTTCGCTCAGTTCGAGAGCCGTTAAGTTTCATTCCCAAAGCTCCACAACAACTGCAAGTTGATGTCCTCTCAAGCTCACGATTGAGAAGTCTAGGATTGACAACGGCCCAGGAGTGAAACTCTGATCTGAATTGGACTCCAATGTGAACTCATTGCTGCTCGTGTCGTCAGTCTCTTCAATTAAATGACTCAGTGCTGGCTCCTAGTAAGCCAAACGACAGTTTATATTAAGCCTGCTAGCGCTGCTTATATTTGTAGTTGAAGGTTGTTCTTCGCTGCCTTTCGCACGTTCTTCGAACCACAAGCCTTTGTCGCTGTCCGCGAGCTCGATTCTCGTTTTTACGAATTCCTCCTTATCGTCGGCTTCCTTACTTTTTTGGTCCAGGGTTCTCTTTATGTAGCTACTTGAGTGACAGACGACAAGTTGTCCAAATTAACTCAGCCCTATCTGAGCCTCTTACTATGGTCAGCGGTGTGCCTCAAGGGAGCATACTGGCACCACTCCTATTCAGTATATATACGAATGATCTCACCTCTGTACCACAGAAATGTATTGCAAAGAGTTATGTGGACGACACCAAACTACTTATATCATTCAATCTGAGAGAGAGGACATCTACAATAACTGATATAGAAGAATATTTATTTAACGTCGGCAAGTGGTGCTGTCAGAACCGCTTATTATTAAACCCAGATAAAACTAAACTCTTAGTATTTGGTAGTAAACAGAAGATAGCTGAACTAGAATATTTTAAGATTTCATTGCTAGGAAAGGAGCTGTTACCAGTATCCAGTGCCAAAGACTTGGGCGTGATCTTAGACACAACTTAACCTACGATGAACACATTACTATAAGACTGTTTCTTCATGCTTTTCTCGACTAGCACAAATAAACAGTGTTAAACATGCGTTTAATAAGAACACTTTAATTACTGTTATTAATGCATTAAAAATTAGTATTTAGTAAGTTGCTTTACTGCTCGAATATATGGGCAAATGCATCTAATAGAAACATACGTAAGCTACAATCATGTCAAAACTATGCCTGTCGTATATTGTTAGCGGGGCCAAAAAGTATAACCATATTACACTAACCTTATACTAAAAGAGCTAAATTGGCTCCCAGTAGATAAGCTAGTGTATTTTAGAAGTGCGACTCTGGCATTCAAATGCATGACTGATTCTGCACCAGGTTATTTAATATCTAAATTCACGAAGCACTTCAATATTAGTGGTCGTGAAACTCGAAACTCGCAATTATTACAAATCCCCTTATTCAAATCTGCGAGTGGTCAGAGAAGTTTTTATTACAGAACAGTAAAAATATGGAACTCACTAGATAATGAACTGAAATTAAGTAAAGACGTTTTAAGTTTCAAGCGAAAGCTGAAGAGCAAATTATATCAAACTCAAAATAGGTTAAATTAATAGATGTAATTCGAATTATCGTGTACCCTGTAGTTGTATTGTATTTTTGTATTTTGTATTTGAAAAGCCTTTTCAAGGAAAGATGAATAAAGTATGAAGTATGTTTTACCCAAGGACTTTGCTTTCCTCTTTTGGATTTCCCCATACAAATGATTGATAAAAGACTCTAAATGCACGTTTGTTATTTTGAAGAAGGGAAGCTACAACAACAGTTACAAATTACTCGGATAACAGCTCCCACTAAAAGTCCATGGGGTGCCTGTGGCACATAATGGGTTATAATGCCTCAGTGATTTATTTAGTTTCCTTCTAAATACGTTTTTCCTAAATATCTCGCAAGCTTTTATATCTTTTGAAACAATGTTTTTTTTCTAAATTATAAAACAATCCATAAACTTTTCAAATAATCAATATTTTTTAACAAAAAAACATGCCTTGAAGGTATCCGGTAACCTTAACGGTTTGTAGCCAATTAACAGACACCAATGGAACATTAACTCCATATATGTACAACACCATGATATAGCCCCTTTAACTGTTTGTAGCCAATTAACAGACACCAATAGAACATTGACTCCATACATGTACAACACCATGACATAGCCCCTTTAACTGTTTGTAGCCAATTAACAGCCACCAATAGAACATTGACTCCATACATGTACATGTGCAACACCATGACACAGCCCCTTTAACTGTTTGTAGCCAATTAACAGACACCAATGGAACATTGACACCATACATGTACAACACCATGATATAGCCCTTTAACTGTTTGTTGCCAATTAACAGCCACCAATCGAACATTGACTCCATACATGCACAACACCATGACATAGCCCCTTTAACTGTTTGTAGCCAATGAACAGCCACCAATCGAACATTGACTCCATACATGCACAACACCATGACATAGCCCCTTTAACTGTTTGTAGCCAATGAACAGCCACCAATCGAACATTGACTCCATACATGCACAACACCATGACATAGCCCCCTTTAACTGTTTGTAGCCAATGAACAGCCACCAATCGAACATTGACTCCATACATGCACAACACCATGACATAGCCCCTTTAACTGTTTGTAGCCAATGAACAGCCACCAATCGAACATTGCTTATTTTTCCTGGCTCCCAGCCTCTAAATACATCCCTGCTTGTACTTAAACTTCATCGTCATGCCTGTGTACTCTCATTGCAGTAAGCAGTGGTGCAGTAACTGTTAATGATGACTCCACAGTCCAAATTCTTGCTGAAGAAGCCCACCCTCTTGACAGATTTGATGCACAGGTGAGCAACCTTCAGCACTCGTTTCTTCCAACAGGATTGATAGTAGTTTGGAGGCTGTTAGCTATTGCTAAACCTCATTCATAGCATAATAGACATAGCAAATTATCATCATTGCTTTCATTTTGAGGGCCATCTGAATATTATCTTTTTAGGTAACCCTCGATAAAGAGTTTTTAGGATAAAAATGCTGCCCATCGTGCTGTGATGTTTCCTAAATCCACCTTGTACTTATTTAAGGACGTAAGCAACCTAAGAACGTTGATATAAAGTAGATAGTAAGTTGCCAATGTATCCATAGTATTTTATAAGATTATTATGCTCCACTATAGCTAGATATATTCAGTAATGATGTAAATGTTGTAATAGTTAGCGACAACTACATGTATTATTTTATTTTATACTTTTTAGCCACACGGCTCATCTGAAGACCAACCATGTTGAATGTCGATGCATTGGGGGGGGGGGGAGAGTATGCATGGGGGAAGAGTATGCATGGGGGGGGGGGGGGGGGGTGGAGAGAGTATGCTTGGTGGGGGGGGGGGGGAGTATACATGGGGAGAGAGTATGCATTGGGGGGGGGGGGAAGAGTGGAGAGAGTATGCATGGGGGGAGAGTATGCATTGGGGGGGGGGGGGGACAGGGAGAGTAGAGAGTTATGCATGGGGGGGGGGGGGGGGAGGGGAGAGTTATGCATATGCATTGTGGTATTATGGCAGGGAAAATAGAGGAAACACCAGCCAACACATGCAATATTTTTGCTATAGTACATCATTTTATTGCCGATAGTTAATGTTTAAAATAGCAAACCATAAAACAAAACTACAGTACTTATGTACATGTAGGTAACAGGGCAGATTTATTTCTTACAAGTTTTAAAATCTGTTTTTGGAGGGAGAACTATCTACAGGGGGGATTATGCATGGGCATGCAGTGGAAAGCAGGGATTATACATGTCCGGGGGTGATTATCTACAGGAGGCTTAACTTTACATTGGATTCTACGCAATGTTAATAACTACAATCATCTGCAAAATAATTTGAGACACCACTTGCTTTTAGAGACCATTCTTTAAATTAACCCCCTCTAGCCCTCAATGTTGTGTTAGGTGCCCTTTCTATCTAGAATTCATTCACAACCAACATTGAAATGGGGGAGGGGGTTGGGGGTTGGGGGTTGGGTAGCCTAAACTGCTTTGACTTTGTGGCCAACATTTGTTTTCTCGTATATTACATATTTTTTTCTCGACTGTCTCAACATTTTTGCAGATGATTGTAGCACACACACCTAATAATTTATTTTTCTACTTCCATATTTCATCTGCATCTCTCGTAGGCTGCAACAAAGCAATTAGAAGAGGCTCAACAACAATTATCGAGTGCATCATCAGAAGAAGATAAAGCCAGCGCTGCTGTTGCTGTTGAGTGTGCAGAAGCCCTTGTCAAGTCACTACATTAACAGTCTTAGTTTATACAGTCAAATGTCTTGTGCTAAGTTGATTCAAGTGGTTATTGAGTGGTGACCTGTATCATATTTTGATGACTATGAAAAGTATTCAGGGTGTCCCTGCTGTGTTTTAGGAATAAACTTGTTATTGAAACTTATCGTGTGGTGTCATAATCTAGTTGATATGTTTGTTTGGGCAAATTGGTGTAAAACATTCTTTATGTGAATAGTTCAGCCATATAGATCCTATTCCAAAAATTATGATGAATATTGTATAGAGAGTATAGGGAGGGTTCTGCATAACAGTAAACATTTACATTTTAGAGCATTTTGCAGCTAACAGTTAAAAGTTTGCACTTACAGTTAAATTTATTTATATCCTTAAACATAACAGTAAACATTTACGTTTTAGAGCATTTTGCAGCTAACAGTTAAAAGTTTAATTACACTAACAGTTAAATTTATTTATACCTTAAATTAAACATGTCAAGATAATGCCAGAATTTATCAAAAACAAGCACGTGACATGATAGACACGATAGATCCCAACTATGACGTGTTTCCGGCTCTTGTTGTAGAGAGACTAGTCAGAAAAGCAGTAAGGGCACTTCGGCTACCATTATAAAACGCGTGCATTGAGTTTCTTTGATTTGGGGTATTTATTCTTTAGTGGTCAGAATCTAGAATGAACCGCTTACGATACCCACTAGGAGCGGTAAATTTTACAAGCTCTGAGAATCTCGTCCCAGACCTTCCTAGCCTGCGTTGTGGCTCTGTACCCGGTTCCTGAAAGCCCAATTAGCGCTAATCCTGGATTAACCCTCAACAAAACATATTAGTTATGGTAATTAACTCTGGATTAGCGCTAATGTGGCTTTCAGGAACCGGGCCCAGCTGGAGTATCGGAGCGCAGCGAGCGGAGATTAGGGGATTGGGGCGAGAAAAAAATAAAGGGGGAGGCTAAGACCTCTCCAACGAACGCGCCATCAGTCGACAGTCTGATTACCCTGTGCCAATTTCTAAAATTATTGGAAAACAAGGCACTGAAACCTCTGAAGAACTATCACGTGGTCTGAACAAACAGGCAAGCTGAAAGGGTCTATTTAAATCTCTGAAATATTTTACTGAACACTGCTATTTTTTACATAACAGCTAACACTTAAATTCTGGGCTTTATAAGACTTGACACTAAAAAAAACGAGGCAATGACAGTTAACAGTAAACCCCATCTACACACTCGTACATGGATGATTGCCACTCTACGTGTAATAAGATGTGAGCATGTGTGTTACGTCGTAGCCAATCTCGTACCCAGACCCCATTTGTTTCTTACTGCGCATGCTCGACGACAAAATAGGGCTCTGGAAGAATCCGATTTTTGTGTATTCTGATTGGCTGTTCTGAACAATGCAATTTCAACGGAAGTCAAACATAAAGCATTTCTGGAGGGTTGATTTATTTGGACAAAGGCATCGGAAATATGGGGCCGGGTTATCTAAGGCCAAGTAAAAAAAAAAAAAAGTTTCTCGTCCCCGCCCGCTTCCTTTTTGGCAGCCGCTTCCTATTTTTTACTATTTGCTATTTTAATATAAACCTTTATACTGCGTTTTGTCCTTGGAAAAAATTACTGCTCACTTCTATTTATATCGATCGTCTGAACTAAAAATGAAACACTATCTATTCAACACATTTGTAACACAATCTGTCTATCTGCCGGTCTGGCTCATGTAATGTGAGAAATTGTAATTCTTATTGACTATTGTGCAATAAAATAATTTGAACTCGTACTGTACTTGATTCGAATGCGTGATTCACTTTCTTGTCTCCTTTGTGCATGTGGTGAATGCTCGTGCTCCCTGACTGTTTGCCCCTTTGCGCTGGCTGCGAAAGAAGTGGCATGACCCCTAAGCGAAAGATCACTAGAGCATTCACTCAAAAAGACGCTTAGTGACAGGGAATAACAAAGCTCTCTGATACATTCTGTTCAAAACCAAAACTTAGACTGTGTTTCCTTCTTTAGTTTAAGTTTTATTCAATTTGAAGCTTTCAGTTAGAAGCAACATAGGCCAATTGGAGTTTCAAGAATTTGAACATTGATTATTTCTTTTCAAACAGTTTTCCTTTTATATTTAAAACTTGTAAACTAAATCAGTTAATGCTCTTTTGTGTGCAGCAAAAGTTTGTATATTGACTATATTTGTTTCTGGACCTTCTATAGAGATTTTTGTGAGCTATGGATTCTTTAAACCTACCAAAAATAAGAAATAGTAAAAATAGTAAATAGTAAGAACCGCCCGCCTCCTTTTTTGAAAAAGGTCGGACGAGAAACTATTTTTTTTTTTACTTGGCCTAAACGCTAAAAACCGTTGGATTTTACCTAAATGGATGCTGCTAAAAATCTTCAGGGATTCTTAGATATTTGCTTGTATCCACTCGGGAGTTCGTATCACTTCATCGTCAACATACATCGCACACAGTACACGAATATTCTCAGAATTCGAAAATCGAACTCAACTGGATATAGCCGCGGGATTTACCGTAACAGATAGGTAACTCTGGTAATACTCTACATTCCCATATTAACAATGTTCGTAAGTGCTCTATAGACAGAAGTGGCGTTTTCCGATTTCGTAAAGTTGTGAACAGGCGCTGATCGCTTAAATATAAGCGTTTGTATGGGAATGTAACGAACTCCAGCTTTCAAGGAGCTATAAAAATACGAGAGAATCGTAAGTAAAAATGCCTTGACTTGCTTCTACAGTGCATTCAGTTGCTGTTTGTGTGGTCATCTGGCTCAGGTAAGGCGATTTCAGCGAGTTTTCGATCCCCATGAATCCTCTTGTTTACTCAGGAATCTGTGATGTCCATCACACGATAAAGAAACACGATCCTGATGCATGAAAATAAAGACTTAAAATCCAAACTACAAACGGCAGAAGATGAAAGAGACTCCCCAAGGCTTGCCCTGACACTAGCAAGCAAAAGATCACTATCAAGATACCGGATGAACGTCCAAATCCAAAGCAAAACCGAGGCCTGAGGCGCTGAGAGAGAATCGAGGGTGACGTAATGATAAGCATGCGCAGATTCAACGGAAGTCCGTGATTCGCGGACTTCCGGAATCGGATTCTTCCAGAGCCTATTTTTTTTCGTCGAGCATGCGCAGTAAGAAACAAATGGGATCTGGGTACGAGATTGCGTCGTAGCGTGTGTTGGGTAGTGCCATGCACCTGGGAATAATTATATTGAGGGTCCTGAAGGGTAAAATGGGAGCTGGGATTTGCCTCTTTTTGGGCTGGGAAAATGGGATTCGTGCACTGGGACTGGGATTTTACCACTGGGAATGGGACAAACACTTTGGAAAATGGGAATGGGGTTTCTCTTCTTTGTGAGACTTGCTAGTCTCTGACTCTATAATTTCACACAAATACTCGAATTAGCCCACTTTGATGACACAAATACTCGAATTAGCCCACTTTGATGACACAAATACTCGAATTAGCCCACTTTGATGACTGGGATTTGGACCAAAATTGGGCTGGGAACTGGGATTTAGGACCCCCCTTCAGGACCCTCTATATTTGACCAATATTTCGGCTGACACGGCCAACCTTCAGGGTTTACAAGTTGTGGAAAATATAAAAATCGCTGCAAATATACGAATATAAGACTACTAAATATAAGCGAATGTGATGTATAAATGAGGGCGTGATAGAAAACTAGGAGAATATAAAATGACGGATAACGGATATTATTAAAGTGCGGTTGTACCAAGGCATTGTACACGGTGAGAAGTGTCTCACGAGGAACGAAATACCTAATGCGTTTGATTGCACTTATCCCAGAGGTATTTTTTAGACTGAGGGCGGATTATGCGTTCTTTCTTTCGCGCGCTTTTTATTCAGTCAGTTCAATCCCATGATGCAATTGGACAGTGGTCTTCGATACGAAAACGAGGCTGAAGACGTTCTTTATACCCATTACTGCATGCAGAGCCTCCAAACTCTCTAACAACCAAGCGAGAAATACAATTTTTATACATATGTGAAAAGGTATGGCAAATTTATTCGAAAACAAGGAATTTCCACCGTTAAAGAACGATTGTGTTTTACGTGCCGCGCGAGGCGAGGTGGTGGATCGTGTGCCAGTCTGGGTGATGAGACAAGCAGGACGTTATTTACCAGGTACGCCAGGCATTCTCTTTTCTTTCTTTAACTATTTGTAGGCAGAGAGTTTTTCATGATTTGTGGATCGTAAATTCACAGGTAGCCCAAACTCTGTAAATAGCAATATTTGGGACATTTTAGTCTTCCATTTTCAACGTAGATCTATAGAACTCGACCAAACTTACAGGGTGTTCCTTAGCTATGTCTGGACCAATTTTCAGCAAATTTCACAACACAAGGACAAATATCAGGGTTATTGTTATCACCCTTCAAATATTTTCTTTGATGCATGCTCACAGGGGGTGTATCCATATTTGATATTTCCCACTCGCAGATGCATTCAACCAATCATGTGCAAGAGAAATATTTGATGGGTTATAATGGTGGATAGTTTATATCAAGCCGCAAAGTGGCAAGGTAAATATCCATCACTATACATCGACACTGAGGTGAATAATTGTTTTAGTATAATATTGCAGTGAGCTGAATAGCCAGCACAAAATAGTTATTTTATTTTCTGACAAATGGACAAAAACTTCCATGAGGTGATTGTTGCTTCGCTAGGAGCTAAATAGCAAAGGATATTCACCTCCGGAGTAGCCAGTTAGGGTAGTATCGTCGTGTACCGTTTAACCAACTGCGTCATAAAATTCCCTTTGTTACCCACATTTGCTATGAATAATGTGAGACTCAGAAATTTTATACGAACATCTGAATCAACACTTAGAAATTTTAGAAGGATTTACGTTATCCTCAGTATAAAAAAAAAACGCCTGAACCGGGATTCAAACTCGGGCCGGTTAAGAATCAATGCAATGGCTTACTGACACCACCAACACAAACCCTTAGACCACGAGAGAATTTGCTGATTGCAGTCATTTTTTTACCAGATTTATATCAACTGTCATTAGCATGTTCATAAAATATTTGTTCTATTATTGTATAATATATACTATAATAGTGGTACGACAACCCTCTGAGCGCGCGGTACACGACAATACTACCCCAGTCAGAGCGTGCAAAAAACACTTATATTCACTTGTGTGGTACATGTATATACTTATACAAGATATTTACTGCTTTAATTTCATGGTTTTCTATGGAATAATGGTGATTATCCAATAAATATTTTATTTCAGCCAATCAGAGCTCAGCTTTACTATGCAATACAGGGCGGTATTTCATGGTTTTTCTATGAAATACAGAGCGGTATTTCATGGCTAGATCAAGGCCAATCAAAATGCAGGAAATTTCGCGCCCTTTCTTTACCGGCCAATAAAAATTCACCATTTTGAATACATAATTAGTCTGCAGACGCGCGCGGCCGCCACTCGAAATTTGTGTTTTCCAATTCCGGCGAGAAAATTTGCAGTCTATCGTCCGGTAAGTTACTTTGTTTTCGTGATAAATCTTTTCGTGAATTGTTATTTATAGGATAATATGGTTATTTCATGGTTTACTATGGAATACTTGCGAAAATTTCACTCGAAATTCATATTATTTTGGTATACAACTCGCCTAAAGGCTCGTTGTATACCAAATAATACAAATTTCTCGTGAAATATTCGCCGGTATTCCATAGAAAACCATGAAATAACCAGTAAATATTTCACAAGAAATTTGTATTATTTGGTATACAACAAGCCTTTAGGCGAGTTGTATAATATGAATTTCGAGTGAAATTGTTGCAGGTATTCCATAGAAAACCATGCATGAAATAACCATTAATTATCCTATAAAAACAAACTTAAGGAAACTTTAGATTTATCACCAAAACAAAGTAACTTATTGGACGATACACTGCAAATTTTCTCGCCAAGTAACAACAGTTTCGAGTGGCGGACATTCAAAATCTTGAATTCTTATTGGCCGATAAAGAACGGGTGCAAAATTTCCTGCATTTTGAATGGCCTGATCTGAGAACCTGTGATGAAATACCGCTCTGTATTTGATAGAAAAACCATGAAATACTGCCCTGTATTTCATAGAAAAACCATGAAATACTGCCCTGTATTGCATAGTAAAGCTGAGATCTGATTATAATATTATTTTATAGGATAATAAGAGATATTACAAGTGTCAATGGATGAAATTTGAGTGGGACTGAGTTGCTCTTCAAAACATAGTTAAACAAAAAAAGGTTTTCTATACAATTGCTGTGTAATTATGATGACTTACTTACCGGTACAAAGGAAAAGGTACATGATTTTGAAACATTCTCATATGAACAGTAGGAAAGTAATTACCGGTAGCTTTAAACTTTACACTGTCTTGTTAAATGTATACAATCTTGACACACAGCAAATTTGAGGTTGTTTGGGTAAAATACAGTGTATTTAAATTCACTAGATGCCAGAGCTCCAAATTTTAGAACTTTCATGTTTCCTTATAAAGCAAACACTTTAATTTGAACCTCATCCAGAATGTTGGAAAAGTCCATGAACTGAAAATTGGGTCACAAGAAGACACCCTGTAATTTTATTGAGTTTATTCAATATTTACTTTGAAAATGGAAGATAAACAATCCCATGATCGAGCTGAGATGGCCGGGTCTGACCTAGCCATGCCCAAAATATCAAATTAAAGGTCACTGTGTAAAGAATAGACAAACAAACAAACAAAGTCAGTAATACTATCTTTAATAGTACATGCCTTGTACATGTATGCTACTTTATATACTCAAAGAACCACCTGAGTCCTAGGAGTATATATTTTCTCTGATGGGGAGAGCATCAAGTACACATGTAGCTCATGTTTTAATGTATAATTTGGCCAGCCCTTTTGCACCATCATAAGTGAATATTCATTGAGTTTCCTAAATTTTGTTATTGCAGAATTTCACAAATTTAAAGAAGAACATGGTGCAGATTTCTTCAAGATTGTCCAAACTCCAGAACTCGCATGCGAGCTGACACTACAGGTTTATTCAAAATATGAAATAAACATCTTTGTGCCACTGTTACATATTTAATAGTATTTTTATTTACCATTATGTACTCAATTACTTTTACCTCGGCAGCCAATCAGAAGGTTTGATTTAGATGCTGCTATTATCTTCTCAGATATCCTTGTGATACCACAGGTAAACCAATTATTAATGTTTTATTAAATAATATATCGTTGGGAACTAGGGTAAGCCATAGTTAACAGACATTTACACGTTATGTTGTTCCTAATCTTAAGATCAACACACAAGCACATATGCGGTGGAATGGTTCTAATCAGCTAGCTCCAGTCTACTTTATTTACTTTACATCCACCTTACATGTACATATAAAACTAGTCATTTATTTTTGAGTCAGATCAGAGGGGCAATTTAGAATAATATTACTGTACTTATCACATGAATATGACCTCTGATTCCTAAAATTTGGTGATTTGTTACTAATTTTGATGTTCATTTCTTAAGTCAGATTAATTGTCCACACTTGGTTCCAGTACCCTACTCATTAACCATTTTGTAAACTGATAAAGGAATGGGAATGAGTGTGTAAATTTAATCAAATTCAAAATTAGGCCATCCCTTCATGTAGGACGACACGAATTGCTACCAAATTATATTGTATTGCGTTGCGTTGTATTGAATTGTATTGTGTTGTATTCTATTGTATTTTTGGTAAAAATTTGTGTTGTCCTACATAAAGGGATTGCCCAAAATGGTTTTAAATTTTAAAATGAAACCCCAACACATGAAATATCACATCAAAATTAGTATGACTGTTTACCAAGTTTGAAGATGTTTGAGTAAATAAAGCACTTAATAGCAGGCTTTTGAAAATCACAAAAATAAGAGCCCTCAAACCATACTGATCTCTCTTAGTTTTGTGATTTTTGAAGGCTCACCACCTTGTTAATAATGATATAAACGTCCCCAAACTCATGCAGTCAACACACTAATTTTGATATCGTCTTTCTTGTGGTGGGGTTTGTTTATTTTTAATTTGAATAATTTATATACTTGGTCCCAGTCCTTTTTTCATTTACAAATAACCATATATGGTGATTTATACGCCAATCACTGAGTCCATTGGCTATATAGTGATACAAAGGAGAGGAAAGCAGGTCATTCAAATTTGTGTTGGTATTCACGAGGGGGTGGCAGCCATCTTTAATTAACCACAACCTAGTAACTGCTGACCAGAGGCAATGCAGACTCAAATAATAAATATATTAGGTAATGTTTACGACAATTAAGGCACCCTCCTATTAAAGGCCCTCTGTATTGGATGCATGTATTGATGGATGATTTAACTCACTTTGTTCATTGTGTCATGTCATATATATCCCATGTGAGTAGGGTGTAAAGTATGTTGAATGTGTTGCATGTTGCATGCTCAGTTGAATCAAGGTATCCCTTGCTTTTTCTATAATGTAATAGGCATTCCAAGTTTTCATGGATGAGCTGGAATGCTCAAGCCATCAATATATGGATGCTCATATGAGGGAATTCATTAAAAGCTACATGTATTTAGCATTAGAAAATAATCTCCCATTTTAGCCTCCACTGAATGCTCGGTCCAGCTCCTCCATGAGAATACAAAACTTGCCTATTGATATTAAATATCAATCCTGTTTTTAACTAATATTAGTTGTAATTTTTTTCTTATTTTTTTTCATTATATTTCTTAGGCTCTTGGGATGACAGTTGAAATGGTTCCTGGCAAGGTGACTATACACAAAAGTATTTCCTTGTTTTTTTGAAGTGTGCCCCCCCCCCCCCCCCCCAAATCCACTTGTAGCTGGTACGCTCTGTACTGGTATGATTTTTTGGCACACTCACTGAGCCACATACAATCAGTACATGATACCCATGCATTAGTAACGAAAAAACAAACCAAAGTTAACCAATTGAAAGTGCTAAATGTTTCAATAATATTAAGCTGTATTGCTTTAATTATATATTTTTATTACTACCAGTGAGGTCAGCCTTAACCACTGAGTGCATGTGCTACATATGTAATCGATGTTAAATTACTAGTACCCAGTCCCCCACAATCTAGTCCAAATTTGCATATGTGCAGTAAAACCTTGTAATAGTTTGGAATTTCACTAACACTGCAGAAATTCATAACACAAACTCAGTACCCCATTGAACATAAAATACAAGTGGAAAAAATATATATGTTCTGGCAAGCATGCGCTGACAGATGGTTGTAGTTCTGACTCAAGGGCTGGTGGGTGGGCACTGACTACAATTAACTATAAAGGTAACAAAAAACTTAGTGAATCCCAAAAAATCCCTCCTAGTTCAAAAAATGTCCCTAGATCAAAAATAATTTCCCTAGTTCAAAAGTTCAAAAAGGAATTTAACTGAGATGAAATTTGAACTACAACATCAACACCTTGTACCTAATCATTCCATACGTGAGAAATACTAAAACTAAACAAATGTTCAATATTTTGCAGGGTCCTCACTTCCCAGAATCACTCAATGAACCAGAGGACATCCAGGTCGGCATTCTAGTTATAACACAGTAATGTGTACAGGCACTACATAATATTATCCTTAAAAGTTTATAATATAAATTATGGGATCATCCTAAGAACGTGCGATTTGATTGGATGCTCAGCGTGCTTGATTTTGTTATAAATGCACGCTCAAGAAAAAATCAAGCAATATGCTGAGCAAAACGTATCGGTGATTGTTTTTTGCGAGTTTGTACAGCTAACAGAGATAATAATGACTGGGAAGAATATAAAGCATGTCCGACTTTGAGTTGTTAAGGTGTGTTGAAGAAGAGGAAAACAAAAGTTGCTTCCCAAAACTAAAAGAAAATGATTGGCGAGAGAATTTAGCATCGGCTTCGTACTCTATATAAAGCGACCACAAAATGGGATGCTAAAACGTTTGAAGTTGAGAAAAGCAATGCCCACATTCTTAAATACAGTGTTACTCAGTTTGATATAAAAAATGATTGAATTTAAGAAAAATGTGGTTTTTCTAACAGCCAGTGTATTTAAAACGAGTGCATGGAAAGTGACAACACAACAACAAGACATAACTCACCAAGAACTCAATGATAACTGTAATACATGTACGCCTGCTTTATGCTGAAACCTGAACAATAATTGCGAAGAATACAATGGGGTTTCTCTGGTTTCATGTAGAAATTCGTTCGAGAGGTTCCTGAATGTTCCTGAATGAAAAACAGGCGATAAAACTTACAAAGAACCCAGAACTGGCAGAATTTCAGAAGAGATCATCATTCGTGTATAGTGGCCATGCCAACAAATTGAGGCTCAAAAGCTATAATGCAACACGGCCATCAGAGCAGCAGTTTAGTACAACGCTGTTCCTTGGGATGAAATAAATAGAAGTGATGAAAATAAATTTCATTTAACAAGAAATAAATTTGAAGCTTAACTCTTGTGTTATTTCATGTTTTATTTTTTGGCTTTGTACATTTATATGCGCAAGTTATATTTCAATTGCTTCCCATGGGAAGAATTATAATAGTCATGCTGGGGTTTCCCAAATTAGATTGCAGTGATCATTAATTGTAGTACGAGGGCCTTGTAATACCAGAGAGCTGGTTGACTTGGGGAATTGATTTGTCCATTGTCATGTTTAATTTGAAAGCCATATTCAGCTGAAACCACATCAAGTTGCAAGACCGCAATTACAGTAATTAAGTTCATCAAAACATTTAATTACGCTCCGGAGTACAAATGTATGTCAGTGTTTTGTTTATTTTTCTGAATGACTAGCACCTCACAAGAATTTGTGGCTAGAATGTGTTTGAGTATCAGTTCTGCTTTTCTCAGTGGTTAAATGAAAAGCAATATTCACGCTATGAACTGCCACTTCATCTTTATTAACCTGAATCTGGGGTTAATCTTTATTTTTAAGATTTGCCCACGAGCAGTAAAAGAGACTGAGTCAGTGACTATATATTCAATATTACTGGCTAACAGAAAGATTTGTTCTGGTTCTACTGTCCATTGTCTTTATACCGGTGATAAGTTCGCTGATGTCAGAAACTTTCTGAGAACGTAGAAAATTTCTGGAGATTTCATGCTTCAACAACTCCATCGATCTGATTGGCTAAGCACTAGAAACTTTCTTGGGTTTGAGATACTTTCTCTAATCCAAGAATGTGTCTACAGATTGAGAAAGTATTCAAACTCCAGATTGTAAATGTTCATTCCAGATTGTAAATGGGGGCTGTTTAGTTCTATTCTATTATTATTAATTAATAGTTATTAATAATGGTAATAGAACTGAGTGGAGTGCAATTTGGTCTGAAATCATACGAGTGATTACAAAATTGCACGACCGCGAAGCGGGAGTGCAATTTGTAATCAAGAGTATGATTTCAGACCAAAATTGCACTCCACTCAGTTCTTTTACCACTTAATTATATTCATTTTGAAATTTTAACAAACGAAAAACGTTCGTAAATTTGTTTTTTTTACAACAACAAACTAGAAAAGTCAAGAGGGTAGCTAGAGCTTTGAATCTAAGAGCGTGCGCGAGCGATCACGCAATCCCTACGCTGTGAAATGGCTTCTTAAATTCTGCTTTTTGATTGGTTCAGCAAAAGGATGCAATAACAGACACAAAATGATGCAATTTAGGCTGAAATCACTGCTGCTTTTAACCAATCAAATTGCAGGAAACACCAATGATTTCAAAATGAATATAATTATTAATATAATTATATTATAATTATTATTTTGTTCAAAAATCATTGACATTCAGGACAAGCTTGACAGTGCTGACATAGCTGATAAAGAACCTTTAAGGGAACAAGAAATCAATCATGAGCCAATACCTAACCCTGTCGTGAAGTTTCTCGAGTTTAAATCATTAATCGCAGTGATTGGGAAGGATGTGCGGCATTGGTTCATTTTTAGAGTGTATTGGTGCAAAAAAATATTTTGAACATAGCAATTTGGGAAACTTTAATTGAATTGTAAATGCCACTACAGTATTTTTAATGATGGCTCCCTTAAAATGAGTATGGCCCATGGAACAAGTGATGGGCTATTGGCCCAGCACGTCCCATCCCAGTCTTCCCAATCACTGTAACCGAGGAAGACGCGAGGAAGCTTACTATGAAGTAAAAAAAAATATTGCTCTAGATCCAATGCCAACCAGTTTCGTCATTGACTGCAGTGAAGTACTATTACCTGTCTTGATTAAATAATCAAACTTTCATTGGACAGTGTGTTATTTCATGACAATTGGAAAGAAGCCCTTGTAATGCCATTATTGAAGAAATATGGGCTTGATCTTCTCTTTAAGAATTACCATCCATTTAGCAACCTTCCTTACATAAAGAACTGCCTTTGACCAACTTCACTGTCACATGATTGTCAATGACGTATACCCTTCCTTACAATCTGTGTACAGGATATTTAACAATTAGACCCACAGCCCGAATGGGCTACTAGTCAATAGCCCATGAGGCACAGCCGAATGGGCTATTTAACTCGTAGCCCACGAGGGCAAGAGGTCTAATTGTTTTAGTATAAACTAACTAGTCAGACAGTAGAAAATAATAGAAAGAAACAAATTGAAGTTTTTTTTTTTTTATTATTTCATGAAAATGCGTGTGCTTTTTCTCTACCATGGGCTATCACAAATAGACCTATAGTAGCGTAGCCAATCAGAATGCAGGATTTGTGATAGGCCACTAGTTGGTTTATACTAAAACACATAACTGTCCAGCTGTGCAAAATGGATAAACTAGAGTGTAGTTCGAAAATCGATTCTCAGGAGACTATATATTGATAATCATCTTAAAGTTTGTGACCCCAAGACAAACAAATTCACCAGACTTTCAGCTGCAACCACAATCCATTTTGGTCTGGGAATGTCGCTTGTCATTCGTTGTTTGCAGTTTATCCAGGACAACCTTTATAGAAATAGCTGTATCCACGTCTATTCACCAATACTGAGGTGAATAATTGAAGACTTTGGTGGGCGTAAGTGACTCTTGATCACATTCTAAATTCTCCTTCAATTCCTTTGTTTTCTAAGGGAGAATTTAGAATGTGATCAAGAATCACTTACACCCTTTATTCATCGAGGTCTTCAGTTGTTCAATATCAGCAGCTTATTCTGACAGCAGCTTACATGTATAACTGATCAAACACAAAGCAATCAAGTTCAGACTCTGATTTTCCTATTATAGCCTCAATGTGATGTTTTGTGTCCTAAGCCACAAGTAGCTAGTATTAGTGAGCTGATAACTTTTAAAAGGGTTTGCAATGTTTTGTTTTTCAAAGCAGAAGTTAAAGGAAACGGTTAACTTAGAAGAAGATCTTTCCTATGTGTACAAGGCCATCACTCTAACAAGACACAAGCTGGAAGGCAAAGTGCCATTGTTTGGATTCAGTGGAGCACCTGTAAGTACATCATTGCCATCAGTATTTTTCTTGTAAAGAACATTGTTAAAATCCCCAGTTCATGCAGCAATGAAGGCTACATTACTATAAATACCTGCATATACATGTAGACCACACTTTGTTGCAGAAAAACAAGGACCAAAGTTGGAGATCATGTGGCTTATCCATGGGTACAATCATTTAATATATTGTATTTTTTCACATGTACACTCACCCCTCCAAAATCGAAGATGACGGACCTCAGACTTGTGCATGTATAGTTTCCCCAGAAATTCCCACTTTCTCTTGTGCACAAAGTAATAATTGTAATAATGTAATAATAATTGTAATAATTATGGACAGAAAGGCTAAAATGTACACAACAAAATAACGACAAGGAAAGCTTCAAAGTTGTGATAGCAGATGGCATGACTTGAAATGACAATAATCTCTTCTGAAGACGTTTTGGTTCAAGTATGAGCATTTATGAACCTTCTACTAACTTTTTTCCTCCAAAAAAGGCATCTAAGTTTGGGATGTGTGTTTATCTCTCAAAATTAGTGGACACTAATGTCATACATGATAGAGGGTGGGGGAAGCACAAACTTCACTAAGTCCAGGAAATGGTTGTACTCCCACATGGAAGAGAGTGGCAAGTTACTACAAAAGCTGACAGATGCTGTAGCAGATCATCTGGTGTTACAAGCCAGGGCAGGAGCACAGGTGACTACAGACTGGGTTTTGTATGAGTCCATGCATAACAGTACTGTAACTTAATTACTGTACCATAACTCTGCAATTTGATTGGATCAGAAACTAAGACAAAAACAGTGGGAAAGGTAACCATTTCAACGTCACAGCATCTCGTTCAGTAACCATGTCATAAGTCATTGCCATATCTTGCCCACTCTTACGAAATCTGCTCTGTGGTATTACGTAACTTGATGGGCATACATGTAATAATGTATGTGACACAACACTCACATATACAGGGTTCAAAATTTGCACAAGCAAACTGGCAAAATGTGAGCTGATTTACCGATTTGCTGGTAGAAAATAAATGAACTGGCATTTTTATGCTTGTATTAGGCACAAGGCACATTAAAATATGTTTCAGTTTTTAGCTTGTTGATGAGTGGTGTTGCTTGTAGGTTTCAAACCCACAAGCAACTTTTTGCTTGTTCCTTTGAAAATGAATTTCAAACCCTGATATATGTAGAGTTAAGGTGGATTTCCACTCTCGTTTTTTCTCTCCATATGTAAGATGCAAATTAAGAAAGGAAGCAAAAGAATGATTTTTACATGAGTAAACCCCAATTTTTAAAAAGTAAGGAAAAAAGATTGCAGACTTTTAAATTACAAACTTACAATGCAATGTGTTCAGTGGAATTATTTATGGTGTTTTATTAAGGCACATTTAACATACATAAAATAAATCTATATGACAGTGGAAATCCACCTTCAAAGAGCATTGAATCATTGTCGCTGTACTGGAAATAGATTATATAACAATGTAGGTCTGTATTGACAGGGAAGTGAGAGACTGGGACTCGGGGCTAGCACTCGCAACATTCAGCTGAGCTTTTAATGCTTCTCAAGGCAGTTAGCATGTCCTGATTAACTCCTGCAGGGAGTTAACCATGCAACCATAACTAGTTTTCAATGTTAGGTTACTGAGAATTTCTTGTTCAATCACGGTCTGGGAAACTATCCACCCACCCCTCCCTCATACAATTTAATGATTAAGTTTTGGGTCAAATTGGCATGGGGTGGGGGTATCCCAGAAACCGTGGTTGCTCCAAATTCCTTTAGGTAACCTTCACAGAAGTGGTTATATAGTAACATTTTTGACCTAAATAAATCTACATCCAGTGAGAGCACTTTATGAAGGAAGATTCTTGGTTAGTAATTTTGTTTTCTCTACTGCCTCAAATGGTTAAATTTGAGCCCCAGGCCTAGTTAACATTGTTAAATAACACAGTGCTGTAACTATGCCATAAATTGTTGCACTTTTCCACTTATACATGTATGAAATCATCTCTAGGATTATATTTCAAAGTTTTAGCTAGTATATAGACCCATTCAAAAAATGGCATTCAATTTAAATATGAATCATCCTGGACTGACTATCCTTGTGCTAACATTGCTGCATAAATGTGTTTTCATGTGTGAGGATTTATACATGTTCATCCTAATTAAAGAATGGTTATTTAATTTGGACCACCATTTTTGGAATCAGTCTATAGACTAGCTGTAGTTAATCCTGTTCTTGTAGATGATGGTGTCCTTCCTACACCCTGGCTGGACTGTTTCTCAGCCTTTAATTCCTCTCTTTCCATTTCACCAGATTCTTCAAGTATTTGAATCACATGCTGGATTATTGGGTTATGACACCTTCATGCTGTTTTCACTGCCATACCTGAAACAGATAGCACAGAAAGTCAAGGAGAAACTTGGTGCTAATGCTGTTCCTATGGTAGTAGTATTTACCAGTTTTAACAAAATAATATGTCATCTTGCCCTCTTACATGTATACCATAATTTCCGGCCTATTACCCACAGGTTATCTGTTAATTTTTCACCAAACCACGGCTGCTGCAGGTAATAGGGTGGTGCGGGTAATGTGTTAAATTCTAAAGACTAAAACTTTGAGGCTCTAAAATCAGCAGGTGCGGGTAATACGCTGTGCGGTAATAGGCCGGAAATTATGGTATACATGTATATAATAAGTACATATAATAATTACCTTATAGCATGACCACCTACAATACACATTGCATAGTCCTAGGGTGGATTCATGAAAGAGAGGTCTGTTTGTCCACAATGGTACATGTACATTTACTTGTTTTCATGCTATTTCTAAAAAAATGGTAAGGGGAAACTTATATCAAAACAGGGCTCTAATATTTTTGATTTTGGTGAAGATTAAAACTGCTAGATGAACCTCTCTTTCATTATTTGACCCCAGGACCTTTCAGTTGGTTAAAACAGCTAGACCAACTGGCCTCTCTTTCATGATTTGACCCCAGGACCCTGCAATGGGTTAAAACAGCTAGACCAACCAACCTCTCTTTCATGATTTGACCCCAGGACCCTGCAATGGGTTAAATCAGCTAGACCAACCAACCTCTTTCATTATTTGACCCCAGGACCCTGCAGTGGGTTAAAACAGCTAGACCAACCAACCTCTCTTTCATGATTTGACCCCAGGACCCTGCAGTGGGTTAAAACAGCTAGGCAAACCAACCTCTCTTTCATGAATTGACCCCAGGACCCTGCAGTGGGTTAAAACAGCTAGACCAACCAACCTCTCTTTCATGATTTGACCCCAGGATCCTGCAGTGGGTTAAAACAGCTAGACCAACCAACCTCTCTTTCATGATTTGACCCCAGGATCCTGCAGTGGGTTAAAACAGCTAGACCAACCAACCTCTCTTTCATGATTTGACCCCAGGACCCTGCAGTGGGTTAAAACAGCTAGACCAACCAACCTCTCTTTCATGATTTGACCCCAGGATCCTGCAGTGGGTTAAAACAGCTAGACCAACCAACCTCTCTTTCATGATTTGACCCCAGGACCCTGCAGTGGGTTAAAACAGCTAGACCAACCAACCTCTCTTTCATGATTTGACCCCAGGACCCTGCAATGGGTTTTGTATGTAGACTATAATAACCTTAAGATAAAATATTTTTCTGAAAAGTTTACCAATGCAAATCTCTTAGACCTTTCCTAACCCACAAGAATGCAATAATAATAGGAAGCAGAATGGACTGAATTATATTTGTATTTTCCAAATCAGCTCAGAGCAAAAAGGTCTTTCTACTGCAAATTTAGGTGATGTCAATTATACATTTTTTACACCAGGCTTGTTAATCAGGGGTGGAAGCAGGATTTTGTGAAAGAGGTCCATCACGAAAAACTACCCAGGAAATGTTGAAGTCTAGAGACTCTGACAACCCCCCTGAACCCTCCCCTGTATGCTCTTGTATTATTAATAATAATATTGTTATTATTGTTATATGTTTTTACACAGGTTGTCTTTGCTAAAGGGGCTCATTATGCCATCAAGGAACTATCTCAGTGCGGCTATGATGTCATTAGTCTTGACTGGACCATGTCAGCAAAAGATGCCCGGTAACATATCAAGGAGAAAGTGTACTCCAACCAACATGTAGGCCAACTGAAGACTGATAAATTACCAACAGTCAACCAACTGACAGTAATGCAGGCACGGTGGAATGGGCTTCCCCAATAATTCGTAACTTTTGACTTACCTCGTGGATCATAATTCTTTAGATTAAAAGGGGTTAAGAAGCAAGCCAATTTTCAGTCTCAAGAATGCAGGATATGGCATTTTAGAGAGTCAAATCTCAAACATTTTCCATCGGTGTGTGCCCCCAGACCCCACTACTAACTAGCTTGGGCCTTCGGCCCTCGTGGGTCAGACCCTTGAAATGCTAATATGCTTCCAATGTGCCTTTAATGTGTTGGTCCTCAGTAGTGCAACATGTTTTGGTTGGAGCACTTTTCCCCATGTATCAATAATCTGCAAGTGAATTATCAGTTTTGTTAAAAATGCATTTCAGTGAAATAATAAGAGGCCTTTGATCACCTTTTCAGGATTGTTGCACCATCCCAAACACTGCAAGGTAACCTGGACCCTGCTGTTCTCTATGGAAGCCATGTAAGTCATGCTCCCCCCTCCCCCTTCCCCCTAGCTATTACTCCCATGATTCATGTGTGATTGTTAGTACCTCGGAATACCAGGCTGTTGTGTTGGGAGACAATCCCCTACTCTTTCTTGAAATAACACAACAGGTCCCCCAGCGCCTTGTATAGATTAGTAAGTGGAAAGAGACAAGGCCAACGACTTACAATGTACCTAAGGATGTGGCCAGGATTCAAACCTTCCACACTCTTGATCATGCTCTGCCATCTAAGCTAACCGGTGAAGCAGTGCAATTTTGTGTTAAACTTTCATGCAACACTGTTGCAAGGAACATTTCACAAGGGTGTTATATGATGCAATGGCTCCAAACGTTTTGTTGCAGCTGTTACCTGCATGAGTAAAGGGCAATAATACACTGTTCATGAAACTGCAACATGAAACGTTTCATAAGCCAAGTATGTGTTACATTATTAGTGCAATTCTTGGTAAAGTGACTCATGGTTACTGCCCTTATAAGGTTTGGGGAGCTGTGTGGTGCAGCATGTAAACACTTGCCACTCACCAGTGACCTGGGTTTGCCTCCTGGACACACTGTCATTGTTGGCTAAAGTGAACAAGTTGCACCGTAAATTTGTTGTCGGTAAGTAGTCGGCCGACAGCTTACCGACAGCTTACCGACAGCTTACCGACAGCTTACCGACAGCTTACCGACAGCTTACCGACAGCTTACCGACAGTTTACCAACAGTTTACCAACAGCTTACCAACAGCTTACCAACAGCTAACCAACAGCTTACCGACAGCTTACCGACAGCTTACCGACCACTTACCAACCACTTACCGACCACTTACCGACCACTTACCGACCACTTACCAACCACTTACCAACCACTTACCGACCACTTACCAACCACTTACCGACCACTTACCGACCACTTACCGACCACTTACCGACAACGTATTTACGGTGCAACTTGTTCACTTTAGCCGTCATTGTTGTTGATTCTCACCCATGCTCCGAGGGTTTTTCTCCAGCCCTCCAGGTTCTCCGGTTTTCATCCCTCCGTAAATGTGACTCGAGTGTTGTGAGCTGTAAATACTGAGTGTAGTGAAAAGCGTGTGCGCGGTAAACAAAATATTTGATTTGATTTTTGATTATGGGGAATATGTTAGCTAAGGGTGATCCCAATGCCAGTTTTAAGTCTCACACTATTAATAATTATAGAGGCATCCAAACATGACCATCATTTGTATTTCATTTTGCAGGAGGACATAGTATATGCAGCTAAACGAATGCTGCGTATTTTTGGTGTCCAGCGGTACATTGCTAACCTAGGCCATGGTATGCATCCTGACCATGATCCCGAGAAATTAAAGACTTTCATCGACACAATACATTCTTACTCTGAAGCCATCAAAGAGAGGAGTGAATCTGGCTCCTGTGACTGATAGAAATGGTGATATTGCTCACAAGAGGTTTTTTTTATAGAAAAGACAATAATATAGCCATTGTTCAAAGAAGGTAGAAGCTTGCAGATGGTAGCTGCCATTAATACACCGTTCCTGTACAATGACTGTCAAGAAAGCCAGACAGTTATTTGCAGCAATTTTTATATGAACCTCACCCTCATGTTGGATGTTTGCTAATCTGTTAAAATGACTAACAAACTGTGTAGACATAGTCTTCAAGAAAAAAATAATGCATATCATTCCAGGGCACGACAAGCCCGAGGTATTCGGGCAAGCTTCAATTTTCTTTTTTTTCTAACCCTGCATTTCAATCAAGCATTGAGAGGGAACTGGCTTAGCAGCTCTTTTGTATTTTTTCGGTCGTTTTTTGCGTATTGGGTTACCTGTGGTTCATTTTTTGGTGAAGTTTTTCGGATTGGGATGCGTGGTGCGCGGTCTATATGGGGCGAAGCCCAACCAATCTGGGAAAAACTTGACCGAAACAATTACAGAAGAGCCTGCAAGAAGGCTAGAGGGAACTTTGACTGTACTGTTTGCAGCTAATTAACAGCCATCTCAAACATTTGTAACACCATGACATAGCCCCTTCAAAAGAATGAATACAAATCACACTACTGAATAATTCTAGATACAAATTAAAGGAGATGTATAGATATTAGAGAGATGGACAGATCAACTGGTGTGTCAATAGATCGGTCAAACGGTTTAATCTAGAGTTTGCAGGATTCCTATGATTCCAAAAGTATTGCCGCATTAGATCGTAGGCGGCGTCAAAACGCCCCCGGGGATGAGTTTGTTTGGGTTGTCTGTACAGATACCGGCGTTTTCTTCGTGTTTGTTTCGAGTTCTTTTTGTCAAAGTCCAAGAAATATAAACCTTTATATCTCGTAGACGCAACACCCAAATCAAGAAATATTCTACCGTTGGACTATCCACTTCATGTACAATCGATATCAAAGATAACTGGCTTGGGCTTATATGCACTTTAAGTAATGGTTCGCGTAAGAACAGGAGCACTCAACGGCCAGGAATGCACAAAGGTGTTAATTTATCTATTGTTGTAACTTGCTATGTCATTTGTTAAACAGAAATAAACCTCCTAAAAATAGGAAAGAACTCTGATTTCACAATATTTGAAAAGAAAGAAAGTGATTGAAGCGGACAATCTGTAACTATGTAAAAAGTGAGAAAGAAATCCTATTTGGGGAACATTGAAATATATAATATCTCGGCTTTTGTTTTAGTGTCTTTCAATTGGCTGAATTTGTTTTGGAATCCAAAACATATACACAACGAGCGATTTCGTGTATTTTAATTTGAGAACATTAATACCACTAGTCAAGAGATATCTTTAATATATAATTGAACCATTTTCTATTTGGGATTAATGAAATCACATTCATTGCCGTGGAACAATAAATCTTGCTCCAGTTATTATACGAACCTGATGGCTGAAATTTAAAATAATTCTCACTATTAGATCGGGTATTCCAAGAATGCACTGCTTTTCATTAGTATCTCTGCCCCTTATCCTAAAAAGTAGTCCCTAAAATTTCAGATAGGGGCCTATCATTCAATTGTGGTGAATTGACCAAGAATTGCTGCATTAGTACAGTTACGGACATAGATTAGCAGAAAATATACCTAATAAGTATTGTGACTTTCATGTAGAACATAGACTAATTATGTACTAGATGCTATTTTTTGAAGATTGTGTCTCAAAAGATTAATTTATATAAAGTGAAATAGATTCAGATAGTAATAAAGTATATATTGATTAATAGATCAATTATGGCCAGTTATACCAAGAATTGCAGAATATACACCTTTTCCACAATGCAATATTTTTGGTTAAAAGCAACCAACTTCTCAGACTGTAAAAAAGTCAATTTTATGTCACGAAAGTCAGTCGAGAAACAGGCCAGGCTACGAATGGCCATGCGACAAAAATGCTGTTTGGCCTCTCTGTTCTTCCGACCATGCTCGTAGTCTTGTTTCTAGACTGCTAAAGGACTATTTTACGATCAGATTGTTAACAGTAGCCATATTGAATCTTAGCATAACCCAGCCAGGCGCAGTCTATTGGCAAACTCGCCATCTGATTGGTTAGTCATGCGCCATCTATCGATCCATAGTCGACCGTGCGTGTTCTGTAGAAAAAACGTCGCTTAGAAAATGCTTTTTGAACGTTTTTTTCAGAGTTTTCTCGATCGCTAAGTTGATTTGTTACAAGTCTGTGTTTGCTTTTTTCAACCATTACTGTGCACAAAACAATATAAATTCCAATATGTTAATCAATCAGCCAATAGAAACGTGTGGGTTTAGTCGACGCTAATGAACTATGACCGTGCACAATCTTGTCTTACCCCCTTCCAACATAAATCGCAGCGCCTTTGTTAGCCCCTTTGAAGTTTGCCGGGTTTCCTAACCATTTCACTCTGTTAACTATGGTTATGCTAAAATAATTAGACTTCTCGCTCTTAGTGTCTATCAACTTTGATAGTTGTGGTGAATTGTAATGTACAAATAGTGTGTCTGTCGAGGAACTATCGGCTGATAGTTGCTCGCGGAAATTTGATGTTCTTAAAACAAATATATGCTAGTTTTAAGAACATCAAATTTCCAAGGGAAACTATCAGCCGATAGGTCCGAGACAGACACAGTCTATTTGCGTTATTGTTCAACACAAAATTGTCTTGCGTGCTCAGCGGGCACTATTATACAAATAGAGTGTCCGTCGAGGAACTATCGGCTGATAGTTGCCCGCGGAAATTTGATGTTCTTAAAACAAATATAAGCATATGCTAGTTTTAAGAACATCAAATTTCCAAGGGAAACTATCAGCCGATAGGTCCGAGACAGACACAGTCTATTTGCGTTATTGTTCAACACAAAATTGTCTTGCGTGCTCAGCGGGCACTATTATACAAATAGAGTGTCCGTCGAGGAACTATCGGCTGATAGTTGCCCGCGGAAATTTGATGTTCTTAAAACAAATATAAGCATATGCTAGTTTTAAGAACATCAAATTCCAAGGGAAACTATCAGCCGATAGTTCCGAGACAAACACACTCTATTTGTCGTTATTGTTCATCGCAAAATTGTCTTCCGCTCTCAGCGGGCACTATACTATTATACAAATAGACTGTGTCCGTCGAGGAACTAACGGCTGATAGTTGCCCGCGGAAATTTGATGTTTTTAAAACCAATATAAGCCCGAGAACGAAGTTCGAGGGCTTATATGCTAGTTTTAAGAACATCAAATTTCCAAGGGAAACTATCAGCCGATAGTTCCAAGACAAACACAGTCTATTTGTCGTTATTGTTCATCACAAAATTGTCTTCCGCTCTCAGCGGGCACTATCGCCTGATAGTTTGCCTCCGCGGACGACAACTATCACGTCACGTGATCGCTCTTAGCCAATGAGCGCGCGCCAAAATTTTGTGGTGAACTATAACGCCTGATAGTTTGCCTCCGCGGACGACAACTATCACGTCACGTGATCGCTCTTGGCCAATGAGCGCGCGCTAAAATTTTGTGGTGAACTATAACGCCTGATAGTTTGCACCGGGAATGGCGCGACACATCCGGCTCTTTAAAATGACAGTACGCCGCCAAATTCGAAAATTAATTTGAACAGGACGGCCAATTTACAAAGAAAACAGTACAAAATGGCGATAGTGGCTTAAGGTTTGGTTTCTTTTTTAAAAACAGGAAAGAAAATCGCTACAAAAAAACAAAAGGGCGCAAATTGTAGATAAGATGATAAACTTCACCATCCCGCCAAAATATTTCACCTAACATATTTTACGAGTATGAAAATGACACGGAACCTCGGGATTTTTCGTGTGTTTTAAAGGGGAAATTTACTACTAGTGATATGCGAGTGCGATTTACGAACAAATAAAAACCTTCTAAAAACCAAAAGGGCGCAAAATCATGAACATATCCTGAAGGCCTTTACTGCCAAGTTTCAGCGCCAACCGACCACGATTAGTAATATGTTTTGAAGGTTTAATTTCGCCTTCATGAAATCTCTCTCAGATGGCTGCTGAAATATCATTTGAATATGCGCGCTTCTACGCTTCAGTTAGTCTGCCTCCGCCTCCTTCAGTTGTGGGCTCCGCCTCCAAAAGACGATATGTTAATATCTCACTGATGCCATTTGGAACTGACTGGTCATTCATCTAGCGCGTCAAAAGCAAATCATAACGTTGTATTCAGAATAATTCAAGTTTCAAATTGAGACGTTGCTCATGTTCGTACATGCTCTAGAAGTATTTAAAAGCTAAAAAACATCGCCCATGCAGCCGAGTTGGCAGCAAAGTACTTTCAAACTGAAGCTGAGTACTGAAAGGCAACCGCGACAAAACAAATCTTAGTGAGCATTAAATAAAAACTATAAACTTAGCGTGTCAAAAGCAAATCATAACGTTGTATTCAGAATAATTCAAGCTTCAAATTGAGACGTTGCTCGTATTCGTATGTGCTCTAGAAGTACTTAAACGCTAAAAAGAATCTCCCTGGCGGAGTTGGCGGCTAAGTGCATTCAATCTAAAGCTGAGTAAAGACAACCGCGACAAAACAAATCTTAGTGAGCATTAAATAAAAACTTTAAACTTAGCGCGTTAAAAGCAAATCATAACGTATTCAGAATAATTCAAGCTTCCAATTGAGACATTGCTCATGTTCGTACGTGCTCTAGAAGTAGTTAAAGTGCAACTAACCCCTTTTGCAATTTTTATACATATGAATCTTTGAAAGGTTTTGAGTACTTCTGCGAAGAATTTTTTGGCTTACAGAGAATACTCTATGTTCTAGGCTTGTTTGAAATGGTGAAAATTTGACCTTTCCTGACCCATGACCGCGCAAGAAAAAGCCTGGGTCGATTCTTGATCCACGTCACCTCATTAATGCATTATTCTCCATGGCGCCTTTCCATCACAACAACATCGATATATAGAGAATATACACAGTCTGTGAGTTGTTAGTAAAGAAACCAGCATTAAATAAAAACTATAAACTTAGCGTGTCAAAAGCAAATCATAACGTTGTATTCAGAATAATTCAAACTTCAAATTGAGACGTTGCTCATGTTCCGTACGTGCTCTAGAAGTATTTAATAAAAGCTAAAAACATCGCACCGGCGACCTTAAAGTTATAACTTTCTCCGTTTTATACGATTCATAGGAAAAAAAGTAAACCAACACGATTGTTTAATTTCTCAGAGATAAACTAAGCGGCGATTCGAACCATGGATTTAACTCAACTTTTACAAAGACAAGGTATCTTAAACTTTGAATTGATAAGTTTAAGTCTGTATCTGTGTAATTGGCCCACCAAGGAAATAACAAGATCGAACAGACGAAAGCTTCAGGGGCGGTAATGACAAATGGGCTTCTGATATAACAACATTAGTTAGTGTGATGACCTTCTTTAACGAGCTTTGAGAGTCCACTATTCCCATGAAGCGAGCAGTTGACAGTGATTGACATGTGCTAGCTTTATGTGATGTGGGAGTAGAGTATTCCCAAACCGATACGTCAAAAGCCAATCACAATCGCTCTCCCGCAGAATTAATTAGCAATGTTATAATTATTCCGTCCTCACTTTAACCTCTCGGCCGTAAGTACATGTCGCCGAGAACAATAGAATTCTGCGCGACGGGCCAATGAGCGCGCGCCAAAATTTTGTGGTGAACTATAACGCCTGATAGTTTGCATCCGCGGACGACAACTATCACGTCACGTGATCGCTTTTGGCCAATGAGCGGGCGCCGAAGTTTTGTGGTGAACTACAACCTCCGCGGACGACAGCAATCGTCACGTGATCGCACTTAGCGAATGAGCGCGCGCCAAAATTTTGTGGTAAACTAGTTTGCATCCGCGGCCGGACGAAAACTATCATATCACTATCATATCACTTACCATCCGTCTAATCTGTGTATCAAGAAAATTGTCCAGAGGAACTTTAAGATTTTACAGAGTGATCAAACGTGACCAGAATCTCCGTGATTCCCTAGTCAAAGGATAACTACAGCCTGATCTTCAACCAGGCACTTTAAATGTTCTAGAACACTGCAATAACTGTGCCTACACTAAACCTACGACATTTATTTCAGGATCTAAAGGCTCTCTTAAAGTCATTGGTCATTTTGATTGTACTTCCAATAATGTTATTTATTGTATCACCTGCAAACTTTGTACAAACTCTACATCGGAGAAACAGGGCGAAGATTAGGAGATCGATTCCGCGAACACTTGCTGGATGTTAGAACTAACAGCAAGGATCTTGCCAAACCAGTAGCTCGCCACTTTAACCTTCCTGGTCATTGCATTAATCACATCACTGTATGCGGCATTTCTTTGCATCAACGTACTACCGACACTTGTAAACGCAAATAATAAATAGTTTTGGGAGGCTACACAAAGTCTCAACGCTCATACATAATTCTGCGATAAAATGAAAACTTATCTAGTAAAATATTTGCTAAAAAGATAAGTTTTAAGTAATGATTTAAATATCTTTAAAGTTTCTGCACAGCGGATATGTATGGGAGTAGAATTCCAGAGTCTTGGAGCCGTTGCCATGCATGAATGTTCTGTCACCATAATTCTTGGAGTTTGAAAGATGGCACGACAAGTAGACTGTGTAACGTTTAGGCTTATATATAGTCAAAAGCTCCTTGATGCATTCAGGTGCTTGATCATTGAGATTTATACGTCAGCAGCAAGATCTTGAAATCAATTCTAGCTCTGACGAGCAACCAGTGTAGACGTATTAAGATGGGGGAGATGTGATCGTTCTTCTCAGCCCTAACCACCAGTCTTGCAGCAGCGTTTTGCACACGTTGGAGATTATCAATTTCTGTCAATGGTAACCCAGCTAGTAGGCCGTTACCACAGGCAGCCCAAGCTCTGTATTTGCACTGTTGACAAGTTGTTTGAAATTATAGCCACGCGATTGGCTACTCAGCTACCGGGCGGCACGTTAGACCCCGTGGGGAGAGAGTAAAGTATCTGGCAATTTATTGACTGTCCCTCTGACGGAAAGAGGAATTTTGTCAGCAGACCAGGCTACAAAAGCCAAGTTTGCAACGGTCATGACCGAAACGATGCTAACACGCAGTTTCTGACGAAGAATGAGAGGGCTTTTTCAAAGAAATGAGTTCATTTGGAAGAGTTAGGATAATCATTTCTCAAGTCTGAAAACTTCTGGGGTAAGAAAAACTATCTACCTTTCACCTAACGGAGGAAATTACGCCTATCGGACGGGTTTTCGTGAGAAAAATCGGCCTCAAGTGCCTCGTGGTTTGAATTTGAGGTGCAGCCTTTCCTTTCTTTTAGACAGAGAAGAGAGAAAACCCCAAAGTGAGAGAAATGCCCCATAACCGTCATTTCTAGACCCCAGAGGAACAACACGACAACAACAAACTCTTAAAGGGATACCCGAGTGAAAAACACATTGGGGCTCAAAAGAATCTTCAACATGTTCTTTGTTCAGAAAATGTATTAAAATTTGATCAAAGGTTTTTAGTATTAAGAACGAGCACCTCAAAGTTGGCCCCACGAAGACATGGGCGCCGCCATCTTTGTTTGCATTTACGGAAGTGACGTCACTTCGTCCCACCAGCGTTCTCACTCTCTCACTTATTAGGTGTTTTTAGGATGATAAACGCCTTAACTGTACCTCACATACATTGTAGTCCTTATACTTATTCAGAAGTCACTCGAGTCTTTTAAGCCATGTTGTTTTGCTGTTATTAAATGGCAGTTACGAGACCTTGTTGTTCGTCTGATAATTTCTCGCCTTCCCAATGCTTTTCTTCCTCCTCCCAGTCTTCTAAACTTTTCTCATAATGTCGTCTTCATCATAATTCCGGTTTCTGTAAGAATTCCTCTGCAATCTCGATGAAAATATATCCACTTTAATTCCGAGCGTGTGAAAATCATACAAAGACAAGTAGCCGCGATACGCTGGTGGGACGAAGTGACGTCACTTCCGTAAATGCAAACAAAGATGGCGGCGCCCATGTCTTCGCGGGGCCAACTTTGAGGTGCTCGTTCTTAATACTAAAAACGTTTGATCAAATTTTAATACATTTTCTGAACAAAGAACAGGTTGAAGATTCTTTTGAGCCCCAATGTGTTTTTCACTCGGGTATCCCTTTAAGGTAAGCAGATTTGCAAGTGTTCTTGATGTGATTGGTCATTTGGAGATGAGGATCTACAGTAACTCGGTCAGTTTGGGGGCAATTGTGATGTCTCTTGGCTAGCGCTCGAAACGTCAGCTGCTACTCGCTTTCCACGGCGGTTAGCATACCTCAATCGACTTTAGCTGATTATACCAGTGTTTATCTTCCCCGCCGACGCAGACCAACACTAGCTTGTACAGGAACTTGTTACCCATCGTATCGTATCATATCACATGGTCGCTTTTGGCCAATGAGCGCGCGCCACATTTTTGTGGACTTAAAACGCCTGATTGCATCCGTGGACGACAACTATCACGTCACGTGATCACTTTTGGCCAGTGTCGCGCGCCAAAATTTTGTAGTGAACTATAACGCACGATAGAAACAGTCTAATAGCGTAGCGCCTGCTTTGGCCCGCGCAAGGGGAGCACCATACAGACAGACAGACAGACAGACAGACTTTATTCATTAGCTCTTTGTACTACATTGGTACATCAGATGACTGCTAACAAATTTAAAAAGTTGGTTAATGACGGATAGATTGTTCTGTAATCTTAAAAATATAATATATATATATAGTTATCATTAAATTAGCTCACATTATTTGTGCTGAAATTATGGTGGATCGCATGTCCATACAATCATAAACATATTTTGCTGCTACTGTTGTGACTTGTCTCGGGGGATCAATGATTACCGAGAATAGTTCTTTTTCTGTCATTTTTCTGCTATCTAATTTCGTTAGAGTTTTTAAGGAGGATAAGAAATCATGCCTAATTGTCTGGTAAGTTTTGCATCTCAGCAGGAAGTGAATTTCATCTTCCATTTCTTGTTTGCATGTTGGGCAAATTCGTTCTTCTGGTTTTAGATAAGGTTTAAGGTGTCTTCCTTTTTCAATTTGAAGGCAATGATTGCTTATTCTTAATTTGGTGAACGTAATTCTATGTTTGATGTTTCTGACAAGATCCAAATAGTTTTCGAATTCATACTTCGTTTTGAATGTTCGATAAACTCGTAGTTTGTTACTCTGGTTTGGATTCTATCGTTGGTCATTAAATATATCACTTAACCAAATTTGTAGTTCTGTGTCTTTCAGTCGTTGCTTTATATTCTTCAGAAATTCCCTAAAATCTGGAGTATTATTTTGGAGTGTCCATATATCACCATAGCCTAGGCTTTGTACGGTTCGCTTAATTTTGTAACTCCAAAAAACTGGGTTGCTTGATTGCAAACTGTCGAGATACATATTTTTTGTAAGCATTGGCTCGTCCCTGGTTAACAATTTTGTCCAATAGTTAATACTTCTGAATGTTAATTCACATCTCAAAGGATATCTACCAAGCTCTGCTCTACATCCATTATTGACTGATGTTCTGCTGGTTCCTAATAGTAACTTGCAAAATTTTGTATGCACTATTTCTATCGGATCATTTTCGTTAGATCTTTTGCTATCGGTCCCCCAGATTTCGCTTCCATAGAGCAAGATTGGTTTTATCAAAGTGTCGAAGAGTTTGATTGTCAGTTTAATATCAGATCTAAAGTGGGATCCCATTTCTTTTTTTAGTTTAAACATTGCCTTCAGTGCTGATTTTTTAAGTTCTTGTGTTGCCACATTAAAGTTGCCGAATGCGCTGAAAGTAAGTCCGAGATATTTGTACATTCGCACATTTTCTAATTGGTTATTTTTATAATAAAAACAATAATTGTTCATTCGTTTTCCGTTATTATTAAAAACAATAGCTTTTGTTTTCTCTATATTAACAGTTAATTGGTTAGTGTCGCAATAACCTTCAAGGCCTTCCAGTAGACTTTGTAAATCATGTTTATTCTTAGATACTAGGACTAAGTCGTCTGCGTAGAGTAAGTTGCTTATATTAGTTCCACCAATACATATAGGATCATTTACTCCTGATTCGTCTAACACTTGAGGCAGATCACTGAGGAAAAGATTAAAGAGGGTGGGGCTTAGCATGCAGCCCTGTTTGACTCCAATGTAACATCTAAACTTTTCTGTGATAACATTATCTATTTTAACTGCTGAATAATCGTCGGAATACATTGAGTGTAATAGTGAGAAAAAATTACCTTCAATACCTGCCTGTTTTATTTTCTCGAACAGCTTTTCCCTTGGTATACTATCAAATGCTTTTTTAAAATCGACAAAGCAAGTAAAAAGCATGTTATTTTTCTTGTTTGGTTTACTTTTAACGTACTTATCGAGCGATCGAATCCTCACCCCCCCTTCCCCCGCCCCCCGCCGCCGCCGCCGCCGCAATATTTGTAGCTTTTTCCCAGCCTCACGATTATGCCATGATAGCTCAGACGGCAGAGCGCGCGCTCAGCGTTCGTAAGTTCGGGGGTTCGAGTTTCACCAAGAAGACTTTTTCCCCCCCTCATTTCTTTAATGGACAGTTGTTTTTAGCTCTGCCAAATTATGCATCAGTCAATTCCAGCAATGGTTACCTAAAGCATGTAAAGGGTGCCTTCAAAGAAATATTTCTTGAATTGTGGAACTTTGACTGGATGGAATTCCAAATGCTTGTGAAAAATGTCTGACCCAGTATTTTGTTCCATGGCATTTTTGGTCAGATGTTTGACATCGGTAACTGCCAAGCCGAAATATTATGGAAACGTATTACATTTTGTATTGTTGAAACGCGGTTCGAGTTTTATTAACACTTTATTTCTCGGTGAACAGTTTTTCTTGTGAATTATTCAGAAGAAAGCTTAGGCTAACTCTGAAATAAATTGTCGAGCTTTCGAATGAATATTTTTGAAGACCGCCGTCACAGGAGACGGTAATCCGTTTCACATTGAGCGGTTTTCAGTTGAGTGTAGTAAAACCAAACGCAAATTACCCACAGCCAGCCAATCATAGGAGCGAGTAATCACAAGTAACTCATAAATGGCTTCCCTGTGAGCCAATGACAAACCAAAGCAAAACCAATTTTGAGGGTTTAAACTCAAACATCCATAAAAAGTGAAGAGGGAAAATAGTTTTTTGCTGACGAAGGGCTAGCGCTCGAAACGTCAGTTGCTACTCGCTCCCCATGGCGGCGGTTTTCAGTTGAGTGTAGTAAAACCAAACGCAAATTACCCACATCCAGCCAATCATAGGAGCGAGTAATCACAAGTAACTCATAAATGGCTTACCTGTGAGCCAATGGCAAACCAAAGAAAAACCAAAACAATTTGCGTTGAGTTTTACTTTGGATTCTGATTGGTTGGTTTACTTTCTCAGCCAATAGGAGAGCTTAGTAAACGCAAAACCAAAACACTTCCGACACTCAATTGAAATCCGCTCTAGCATACCTTAATCGACTTTTAGTTGATCATACAGAGGTTATTACACGACAGCTAACACGAACAAAGAAATGTTCGTTTTCGCTTACCTTACAGCTCTGTTTAAAGAAAATTTTAAATGAAGAAAACCTCGAAAACGTCAAGTCGTATAATAATAAACACTTATGACTGGCCCCGAGGGAATCTGAGTTTTGTTTACCCGAGATCCTCGTTGTTCCCTGAGACGGAGTCGAGGGGAACATCGAGGATCTCGGGGAAACAAAACTCAGATCCCGAGGGGACAGTCATTAAGTGATTTGTTATATAGACATAAGTTTTACTGGAGGCAATGTTGTACATAAATACAGGACCTACTTGATACGAGCGAGGTTTGTCGTCTTCTCTTCGGGAAGCTGCTTTTAAACACAAAACGTTGCCAGCATCGCTACGGCATTTTTAGTATCGTTTTGTGTCTTTCTTGCATCTTTTTTAGGTACCAATGTCTCACTCTCGCGCTTGATAAAGATGTAAATAGTTTCTTTAGAGCTGGTTCCATTTTGAAAAATGGTCAGCTCTAGACATTTTGGTAAACAAATATTTCCCGCCTTTAGCTGGCCAGTGGAGCGCGCGACATATCACACCATCTTCTGACACATCAATTGTTGCCTGCGCGGGAAACATTGGATTTTGATGACTGCCACGTGACCCTGAATCAGCCAATGAGAGCGCGCGTTGTGTCTGGAAAACTTATGGCTATGTAACAACAGTATTTATTAGACTTTAGGCAGTATTTTGACTGTTTATGAAGGTTGTAGTAGCCATTACAATGAAGTTTGTTTTGAATGAGTGATCTGAATTTCGCTCGATAAGCAATCAGTAACGCAGCCGGTTTCTACCGCGCTATACGCTTTTGGATTTGTATTCTAAGATAATTTTACCTTCCGTAATATATGCGTTGCCGATATGGGGTAGTTTCACCAATAAGGATGGCTTCAGCGCCTTAGAATCGTTACATTGTAGAGCTGCTAGGCTAATATACGGCCTTACGCGAGATATGCCTTCCGTAGACGTACTCAAGCAAGCAAAATGGGACCCTTTATGCTCAATGTACAAAGTAAGGTTAGCTACACTAGCATATAAAATTTTCTATGAGTGCACCCCCGCTTCTATGGACCATATTGTAGTTAAGAATGACAGAACACATAATTTACGTAACAGAAACAGGGTTATAGTGCCACGCTTCAATAGCTATTACATGAAGAATTCGATAGCACATAGAGCGGCAATTGTGTGGAACCTGCTCACTCCCGACTTACTCGGGAGACCTCAAATGTAAAGAACTTTACCAGTATGGCTAGTAAATCACAGGCCCTGCATAATTTAGATTTTGGAGCTGAATCACCGCAAACTGCTCCTCACAAGAACGATTATTATAAATATTACTGAATTATTAGTTTTAAAATAGATGATCAATAACAATGATATGGTCATAACAAAAAACATTTAGGTTTATTTGGATGTTAGCTGCTTTTGTTTTTTCAGATGTTTTTCAGTCGCAGATCTGGTCCGAGTTTTCTGCCGCTGTACTTGAGCATTTGCAGTCCATAGGTCACCAGTTAAGGAGACTGTTCTTGCATCTAAGGGAGATGGTAGCGGAGATGTTAAAGAATCTCGTTTCTTCCAAGACAAAAGAATCGTCTAAGACAGACCAACTTCGTGAAGGAGCTTGGATATCCATTGTAAGATCAGGTCAATACACCTGCCCGGTAATGGCGCTAGAGGAGTACATCGTTGCCGCGGGAATTGATATGGAGGAGGACTTACCTCTATTCCGAGCTCTTGCACCTCCAAATTCAACGTCTAAAGTTCGACGTCAGGGTTTCAGCTACACTAGGACCAGAGAACTAGTCAAGGATGCGTTTAAAGAAATTACAGACGTCTCTAAAATCAGTGTCCATAGCCTGAGATCGGGTGGGGCGTCTGCTGCTGCTAATGCGGGAATCGCAGATAGACTCTTCAAAAGACATGGTCGTTGGTCAAGCGAGAATGCTAAAGACGGATATATTAAGGACAATCTAGATTCTATGCTTTCTGTTACAAGAGCATTAGGAATTTAATAGACCGAGCCCAGCAGGTCAGGGGGTACGATCCATAGGGCTGGGATTTTTCCCCTTTTACAGTCACAATGAGCGTGATGGGGTTTTTTCATCCTATGGATGCTCGTTTCGTATTCCCTTATGATCAATGTATTAGGTTTAGCTTTGGTTTCTTTTAATGAGTTCACTTATAATGTGATAAATGTACTGTATTTAATCTTGTTCAGATTAAATGGGTTGTGCGGCCTCCAGTGAGCACGCAACAAACACCAAGTTCGTTTATGTTCTCATTGTTTGGCGCACAGGTAGTTTGTAGGAACTAGTAACGAGAGTAGTTAGTTTTTAACAACATTATATATAGTTAGCATTTTAATGTGAAATTTGTATATAGTTAACTAGTTTATTTTAGTATTATACACGACCCCACAAGCGGCAACGCTTTAATCTTTTATCGTGTTTAAATAAAAGTTATTGTATTGTATTGTATTGCATTGCACAGACGGTACACTCGACAAAGGCTGAGTGACAACTGAAGTTGTCAGTATTTAAGATCTGGCGTAATTTTCTCCCGTCAAACGGCGTTTCTGCTGGTTTTTGTAACAGAGATGTTTTTTTAATCAAGAAAGTACTTCATCAACTTCCGGATTTTATTAGTGCCTAAACAAATGGGCAAAAGCGGATAAGTACGGTCAAAAGTGGAATTTTAAGCCTCAGATTGAATTCAGAGTGGATCGAAAGGTTTGAGTTCCTTGGACCAATCAGATCGCAGAACGGTGGACATTATTCGACCAATCAGATCGCAGAACGGTGGACATTATTCGACCAATCAGATCGCAGAACGGTGGACATTGTTCGACCAATCATATCGCAGAACGATGGTCATTATTCGATCAATTAGATCGCTGGAACACATACAGAAGCATGAAATTTAAGCTCTTTAATGATATATTATGATCATACAAAGGTGGGTATTATACATACATCTCTGGGCGATTCATTCCCTACAAAAAAACATAGCTAGTACTTGAAATAAATACCTCTTATTACCGTACGTCAATGCCCCCAGTATTTTATGACCATCCCCGGTATTTTATGACTCGAGCGCGAAGTGCACGGCCCATCGAATGGGAAAACACGAGGACCATAACTTAGAGTACGGACCGAGCAAACGAGGTTAATAAGTTGTTTATTTTATAGCTTTTTCATTTTCGTTGATACCGGAAGTGGGCTGAAGGTCCGTACCGGAAGTTATCGACCGCAAATTGACCAATCACAGGTCGCGAAATTACTTACCTACATAATCCTACCATTCATACAGAAGTAATAATCACGTTACTTATAAATTATGTAGAGATAGAAGTCAATAATTATGATTATCGGACCTATGACTTACTGTACTAATATACTGGAGACTTCAGTTAATGGAGCTGTTCATAATACCAAGTCTTGCATCACACATTTTCAGTTACAGAGCTCAGGAGGTAAAAATTATCATCCTTATGTACAGAATCCCATCTGGCCTCCTGAATTATTTCAATCTAACAATACCTACTTTGTCGCACTGATAAAGGGCTAACACTCAACATGTCAGCAGCATTTAGCTTTCCCTGCTAGCAGAGGTCTCTCTCTGTCTTGGTAAAATGGAAGGCGAGGGAGAGACCTCTGCCGACATCCGACGCTTTCTCTGTCGCGCATGCGTGAAGTTTCCTTGGCAACAAGTGTCGCGATCTCACGTGTACTTATGAGCACACCGCGGCAAAACGGTATGCTCCGCTGGCCAAAAGAACGAAGGCTCTGCTATCAAATACAAATTACCGAGGGTTTCAACTTTTTTAGTAAATAATTTTATAACTTAGTAAACTCACAGTGTATTACAAATTAAGAAAACTTCAACCTGTTAAAGTCTTAGGCTTAGCTTTTAAGTAGTTTTCTTATTTTTTGACAAAACAGTTCACAAATGGTACTTTTATGCAGAAATTTTAAAATCACGGGTATGTGCCTGTTGTTTCATTTCAGTTTCGCGGGAAACTGGGGGCGGCCGCGCGCCGTCAAGAAATAGCAAATACGCATGCGCGTAACGTTTTGCCGCGGTGTCACTTATGAGCGCACGAAACAACTGTAACAAACAACTGATGCGTACAGCTATTTCCGGTAAAACGTGTTTTCGAAACTCGTTTGACTCGTCCATGAATGTGGACGGCAAGCGTCGGATGTCGGCAGAGGTCTCTCCCTCGCCTTCCATTTCACCAAGACAGAGAGAGACCTCTGCTAGCAGGGAACATTTAGCTTCTCTGCCGATAGACTTACACTACGTTTTTAGTCATCCATTCTACCGTTTTGGACGATTAGCTTGTATCCTAGTTAAGAACACTGAACCCTCCTGTTATACATCAAAATATACGTAAGACTTATTTATATGATATGGTTGTCTTTACGGGGAAGACATGAAAATCTTAGCCATGAATATTTTTTTTACATTTCAAGCCTGAGCTAAACATTCAAGCATTGTTGACAACATAGGTCATCATTGTTGGTTCAGTATTATACTGTTTAGCAACCCATGTTGGACCAACATTTTGTGTTGGATGAATGTTTTGGTAACCTTTATAGCCACTTGTTCAACATGATCCAACAATGTTGGCCTATGTTATACAACAGTGTTGGAATTTATTCTTGCACTCTTGTTTGCCACTGGTTGTCTATCAACAGCTTGTTTCAGGTGGTTTAAATGCCAGCTTTTTTATATTCATTGTAATTTAAGTTTCGCAAAGTGATTTTGTATATTTTCGCATCTCTGCATGATTTATGGGGTTCATCACAGTTCAATACTTGGCCCCTTCAACTGAAAACCTTCTCAGCTGCTTCCTTGATGGTGTTGGCTGCTTGTCGGATCTCTTCTTCTGTCAAATTTACATTCACTATGATGCGAATACTAAAGAAATGACAGAAAAAGGCGAGTCTTAAGTCTGTTAAAGTACACTACGACTAAATGTACCCCTTTTTTAGTGATAGGCCAATCAGTGTTATAAATATTAAATTAGTAAACACTATTCCAAAATGAGCAAGTTAAACCACAAAATGTAGGAGAGTTTTACCGGTAAAATCCTGTGCGCCATTACTGGAGGCTGCTCCTTTGATTCAGCAGAAGTGGTGTCATACGAGCAACACGACAACTGGCGTGGCAATTTTTTTTATGCACACTATTTCGCACGAACTTCGCAAGGATAAATATAACTTTCTTCTTGTGTACGAGAAGTTGTTAGTAGAGTGTTGTGCATGCAGGCGAGCATTGAGTGTATGACATCACTTCCGCTGAATAACTGTCGCGGAATTCTTCGGCGAATTCCCGCTCGCGCTGATTCACTCATTAAGGACTGTATCTGTCTGTTTCTCTTCTTTATTCGGTCTGCATAACATTCACAACCTTCCAGTTTCTTTACAATTATCCGTCTCCTTTCCTCGTGCTACATTGAGTCACAAGTTCCTTCTCTCCTCCAATTACATGCATGATCTACTCTCTTGTTACATGTCAATCAAAGTACGTACTTAATAACTACAATAAGCAGAACGCGTCTTCCGTTTCCGGTTAAGTACTGCAGAATTTCCCGACAATAACCCTGAACAAAGGGAACGGCCTCCAGTAATGGCGGACGTTTAGATTCAATATTCGGAGTTTATCGAAAAACGGTTTGGAATGGTAATAATATAGCAAATTTACTTTATGAATATGCAAAAACATTGATATGTTCACATTTGATCGTAGTGGCACTTTTAACTTGTCTTGCAAAAACACAAAGTTGCCTGAATATTCAGTTTAGCGCCTCGCACACCTGTCATTTCAAAGTTGCACAAACAGTTGATATGGTTTCTACTTTGATGCTGAATAAAATTTATATCAGTTGCAGAAATAAATGACATGTACAACACGGGTTATGCAACTTGTCTCGCGACATTTAAAACAGTCCAACCAATCATGTGTCGAATAATTATTGTAACTGAGTGAGTGATGCTGACATGCAACTTGCAATATTTCTTTTACACGAGACAAGTTGGACAAAAACGTAATTTAATATAGGCTCGTGTGCAACTTACAACATGTTTTGCGAGACAAGTTGGACAATAACGTGTACTTTGTAACAGGGCCTTTAGTTTAGATATTAGAAAATATATTTATCATATGACCCGTACTGCCCCGAGCGCGCTTTCCTTTCAAAACCATTTACAAAAGTCACGTGACGAGGGCCGGACCTGTATGGAGTGAGCAAACTGGAAAAAGTCTTCCGGCCCTGTACATTTTTTTCTTGCTGTTTTGCGGTTTGATCTACAAAACATAGGTCATATGATAAAAAACCTACTGACTGAGTTAGGTCGGGCCGGACGGGAAATATTTGGCTCTCGGTCATTTTGTACATTGCGCTCGGTCCGCACGTCATGACCGCGAGCCAAATATTTTCCTGTCCGGCCCTCGATCCCAGTCAGTCAATAAGTACCTATTATTTTGATATTTAAAGACAAGATGTGCATGGTACCTTGGTTGAATAGGACACTTCTCTTCACTCTTCAGATATCTTGCAATAGTCAAAGCCATGTTTTGTTCTAAAGCCTGAAGAATGCATGGGATGGCATTAAGTATGAATACATACGCAACTTAATAAATAAATAATATACAGGATTCAAAAGTATAAATAATATTGTATTGTTTATACATACGATATCTACGATGCTCTTTAGTTTGTTCTCTTCTTCTTCAAAACCACCCCAAGGTTGGCTTACTCTCAGGTGGATCACAGGTGAGTCATCTGCACCAGCAACTGTCAAACACTTGGCCCTGCAGATAAAACAAGAAACATCAAATGCTGAGATAACAATTATGGCATTTATAGAGACGTTTTGTCAATGTGGTGAATGGTAAATCAGAACCTTGCAGAGATGCTGGGATTTTCGTTTTAAAATACGAGTCGGAGACTTTTACTTGTTTGAAATTTGAGTTTTCTCATTTGGGAATCCATGAGTAGATTTCGAGTGTGAAGGTAAGTAAGTAGCGCCACCAGAAACCCAGATTTCGAAATTCAAGCAATGTTTACTGCAACTCTTCCTCGCCCCTAATGTTACCTACATACAAGCGTAAGTGCACCTGTGATCAAGTTCCAAATTCTCCTTAGAACCATTAGGAAACAAACTATTAGGGGGAAATTAGAATGCCATCAGCGATCACTTAGTATGCTGTTCTTGTATTTGTGTGACGAAAGGATGTCAAACAGTAAATCGCGTTTAGACAGACGGGTATGAGAAAAACATTAAATTTCAATTGTCTTTATCTTCGGCAGTATAGATATTCCCTTACCCAACAAGTTCTTTGTGAAATAATCTAGACTTCTGTTGAAGATCATCAAACATTCCTAAAAGATAAAAATATTATAGCCAATTTTTAGTAATAAATGGTTTATTGTCAGTGGTTCATTAAAGGGACTGTGTCGTGGTGAGAGACCATTACATTAGATGTCGGACACGGTCATTATCAGCGATTCTCATATGAACTGACGAACCTCGTGCACATGTGGGATGGTAAAAATCAAAGCAAATATTCAAAAATGACTAATAAACTGTGTTTATGTCCTTCCCTGAATTGTGATTATATATGATGGACCTGCTGTCAATGTTGAGCTCGGTTTGCGGGACAGAAACACAAAACTACTGAGTTGGATTAATCTGGCTATGTGCAAATGTTGAGCACATAGCCGCTTTAATAACTCATTAATATTTATATCATTACAGATCTTATTTTTAGAAAAATATAATTTGCCCAGCAAAGGTGGGGACTTAAAAGCGCCAAGGACCTTCTTGGGATAAAGGAGGTAACCCCTCCTATATATACAGTATTCAAGTAATAATGAAAATACTTTCAATCAAGCATTAAAGGAGGGGGGTTTAACTGTTTAACGCACCAATCGAACACTGACTCCATACATGCGCCGATTACCATGACATAGCTCCTTTAATGACTCCCGGCCTCCCAGTCATTTTAGTTAACTTAATCATTAATATCGATTTAAAGTATTACCTGGCTTTTCTTCTATTATGTTCAGTGCTTCAATAGCAGCTGTTGCCAACATCGGAGGCAGAGATGCAGAGAAACAGTATCCAGCTCCCGACAGACGCTGGAAACGAAGAAATAATTTAATTTGTAAGTATGTCATAGTCCATATTACAGTATGTGTGACCCTTCACGTGAAAACCCCTCTCCCTTAAACAATCTTGTTTAAGAGGGGCTCTTCGTTTGAAGATTTGGGGTCGATTTCTTTAGAACGAAGACCTTCGTTTATTTGCACATTTTTCAGTCTCTTAGTCATTATCTATATCTCACACAGAAAAGTATATGTGATTTTTTTTTAGCATTCTTCCACCTCCCTTTCCTTTATCATTTCGGGTCTTCGTGTTTGGGTCTTCGTTTTAAAGGGTCTTCGGTCTTCGTTTTTATTCGTTTTTCACACACCCGAATTTTGAGAGTTACACGATTTCTGTCATTCCCATTTGTCATCGACCTCTGGGGTCACATCCCAACGCTTTTTACAACGATTTTCAAGCAATTGACAACGATCGGCAACGGTTTTGAAATGATTCACAACGATATGTTGAAAATGGTCTACAATGCATTTACGACGTTCCAAAATCCGTTGATTTATCGCTGTTTCTAGCCTGCGTTGCGGCTCTGGAGTATCGGAGCGCAGCGAGCGGAGATTAGGGGGATTGGGGCGAGAGAAAAAAGAGAACCAATCCCGCTAATCTCCGTTCGCTGCGCTCCGATACTCCAGAGCCGGTAAGCCCTTCATGTAGGACGACACCAGTTGCTACGAAATGTTTTCTTGGTAGCTACTTCATTGGCCTGCATCGGGTTTCATTGCAATTGGCCGTCTTACACGTAATTTTATTTAAAACATTTATTTTAAAAACACTTTTTATTCAGTGCGTTGACATGTACTGCCTCTATTTTCTGGCGGTTAGCATACCTCAATCGACTTTAGTTGATTACATACCATTCTCTATTTTCTGAGGCGAGGCGATTTCAATAAGAATTAAGAGTACAATTCACTAGCGATCTCATCCCGTGAGGACGAATTCACTGGGGGTGCGAAATCGCTATGGCACCGGGCCTTTGCATATGCCAGGTTTTTGCATGCCAGGGTCACATATAATCTTCCTCTGAGTTCTTAAAACTGAAGGATTTTAAAGGGAACCTCCACCAAAATACAATGTTTCCTCTCAAATGTTCTTGATGGACGCCTAAATCTAATACTGTGTTTGTTTCCTGTGTACACTGGACGTTAGTTTTGGACCGATTTTCTTGTCAATCAAACTCATTTCAATTTCCCAGGTGCTGCCATCTTGGATCTTATGATGTTATAGTTGCCCCTATTGTAACACAACAAAAGAGCTATTGTTTTCTGACACCCAGAAAAAATTGCCAAGAGGCAGAACAGATGGTAGCTTCACACCTGATTACCTGATGATCAATAAAAAATGAGGTTCCGCAGCAGAAGCCACCAATGGTTGCTAAGGAGTTCTCCATGGAAACGGATATGAGGTCAACATCATCAATCTGTCGAGTAGCAAGGGGTAAAAAAGCAATAATTTCTCTTCACTCGAAGGAATTTTTATCTCATACAAATGTACATGCATTGTGGGATTTTATCAGAAGTCGGCAAGGCTAGGCAATTTCGGCTGTGCTTCACGTAAGGGCTAGCCTCCTTTGCATCCTTTCTTAGTATCGGTCCCTTCCCTGCCTGGGTCGACACTAAGAATGGATGCAAAGGAAGCTACGTTAGGGCCAGCTATCGTGGTAAATTATGATGGCTAAAAACATATTTTGATATCTCCAACCCTCTCTTAAATTTTCTGACCCCTTCCTCAATCAATAATGAAACTAAACTATAACAATGCCACACATTCATTTTGCAAATCAAATCAATCAGTATATTTAGCATAAGAACTGTGATGTTTATAAACACTAGTGTAACTTACTGGGACATTGCAGTATTCTGTGATTCCTCTTCCTGTTTTCCCAAGAACTCCAAATGAACAACTCTCATCAATCAGCAGTCTCACTTTGTATTTTCTCTTCAATTCAACCTGTCATGATATATAGAGGATAAATTGAAGGGATGTGTGCAAAAAGGGTGTAAGTGACCCTTGATCACACTCTAAATTCTCCCTTAGAAAACAAAGAAATTGAAGGAGAATTTAGAATGT